>CM060415.1:128948906-129558069 GCA_030545235.1 Helianthus tuberosus
GATTGGTTAGTTATTTGTTAAGTAGCTTATGTGCCCATAAGAAATGACCAAAATGCCCTTTTGTAACATAAATCCATATTGTGCATATGTGAACATATTTTTGAAATCTAAACTGATATAGTAACATGTTTAGGTATAATTGGGCATGTAAGACTTGACATAGCACATAGTTAACCATCCGAACATAGTTTTGCGCAAACGACGCATTATAGTAGCTTATACTACCATAATGGGTCGAAACGGGTCAAAAGCACTTAGGTAGACTTTTAAATCAGAATGTTTGCTCTATTAAATCATACCATATGATTTCAAATACTCATTTGATTTATAGAACTTCATTCTATTCTATCTCCCAATTTAGGAGCCGATTGTTTAACATAGTGATTCCATACTAGGTGCCACTTGATTCCTTGATTTCCCGAGCTTCGTTAGGACACTTAATCAAGGATACTTGCTATGTCAAGTGAGTACATAGTCCCCTCTTTTACTGTTTTCAAAATGTTTTGGGGTGAAACATATGTGCCTATTTGTTATTTTCATGATTTCAACCATATGATTATACATGCTAGTACTTATCTCTTGACGAATTGAACAATTATCTATGGTTTAAACACAAATTTTCAAAGATTCTAAAACTAATTGTTGGATTGTACTTTCTTTATACATTCCCCAAACCGATTGGTAGTACGATATAGCGCTATAGGACTAGACACCCCATTCCTGTGGTATAGAATGTCAGAAACCAAATTTTAACCAAATAGAAATTGCCTTTGTGGTATTTCTATAGTCTCCAAAGTGTAGTTTGATACACTAAGGTTTGAATGAATACTAAATCACAGTTTCTTTTGTATATTTTGATATACTACCAAGGTACAGTTTGATGTGCTCTCAAATGTGATATTATCCAAAGTATATTTTTGATATACTATGTACAAAATCCAACATATGTTTTAATATACTATTTACTAAAGTATAGTTTGATATACTATCAACTTTGTTATATCATAAACCAAAGTATATTTTGATATACTACCAAAGCATAGTTGATATGCTATTTTCAAACCAAAGTATAATTTGATATACTACCGATACTTTCATTCTTAAACCAAAGTATACTTGAGATATACTACCAAATCTATTATTTTCATTAACCAAAGTATATTTTGATATACTACTTATCTACTTAACTATTTCAAAACTAAAGTATACTTTGATATACTATTTATCCGATCTTTTCAAAACCAAAGTATATTACTGTATATACTACAAACCTTTTATTCAAAACAATGTATTTTCGAAACCAAATTTTTTTTACAAAGATTCATGGCTATTATTTTGTAAACATAAAACCTTTTTCTTGTGTTAACCAAAGCCATGAATATAATTCACAAAACCTATGTTACTCACAGGCATTTTTATGCTGACGTACCTATTTTCACATATGTTTCAGGTGCTGCTATGTGATGATTGTTGATGCATGCTATACATAGGATGGACTCGTGCCCTAGTGACATTAAAAATTGAAAGATAATATTTGTATTTATCTTATTTGTAATAAAACAATGAGTTCAATAATTCAATAAAATGAAACAATTTAATCCATGGTTGTGAAACAATGATTCTGTTACAACACTCCCTGACGTTTCTGCCATGATTTGTTGTTTTACGTGGTCGGGGTGTGACGGTCACCAACATATTTAGTCTGATGGATGAATATCCCAGACTCGGTTTGTTGAACTTGAAGGCCCAAAAAGAAATTCATTTCCCCCCATTGCGCTCATTTTGAACTCTTCCTGCATCACATGCTCGAATTGCCTGCACAAAGTATCATTAGTTGAACCAAAAATTATTTCATCAACATATACCTGCACCAGCAGAAGATCTCCATCTTCTTCCTTGATAAAGAGAGTGCAATCAATAAGACCTCGTCGAAATCCATTCTCCAGAAGATAGTTGGATAAGGTTGCATACCAAGCCCTAGGTGCTTGATTTAAACCATAAAGAGCTTTGTTGAGCAACTAAACCCAATCGGGGTGAATAGGATCTTCAAAACCTGGAGGTTGTTTGACGTGCACCTCTTCCTGTACCACACCGTGAAGGAAAGCACTTTTGACGTCCATCTGGTAGACTTTGAATCCTTTTAATGAAGCATAAGCTAGAAAGATCCGAATAGCTTCCAGACGTGCAACAGGTGCATAAACTTCATTGTAGTCGATGCCTTCGATCTGGCGAAATCCCTGAATAACCAATCTTTCATTGTTACGAATAACTACTCCACGATCGTCCTTCTTGCATTTATAAACCCTGCGTGTGCCAATTTTCTTGTAGTTCTCCGGCCTTTCAACAAGCTTCCAAACACCTAGCTTTTGAAATTGCTGCAGTTCATCCTGCATGGCTTCAACCCAAGAATTACCCTTTAAGGCTTCCTTCCAAGATTTCGTGTCTTCTTGTGAAACGTAACACGCGAAGGACCAATCATTTTGAAGACCAGATTCTCTGATAGCTGAATATAAACCAGCTTTCTGGTTGTTTCTCAGCTGATTACGCGTCTGCACCCCGCGTTGGACATCTCATATGATATTCTGCTGCGGATGGGTATCATGAATTCTCATTTCAGGATTTTCAGGAACACGAGCATTAATACCCAAATTGTTAATATTAAGATCAACAACCAACTCTACATCGGGAATAGGCGTAGAAGTGGATGCATTCCCTTCAGCAATATCAACATTCTGCACATGTGGAGTATCAACAGAAGCACCTTGAACAGGAGCAACTGGAGCTGAAATGCCTTCGTTTGCATCATGATATTCATCATCTTCCGATGACTCATTGTCATCAGCAGCATCTTTAAATACCTCATTTTGAACCGTGTTGTTAACAGAATTCGAACCTTGAGGGTTAACAATAACAGGTCTAACCAATGGCGAGCCAGCAGCGTTGTCACTATCAAATAACATTCTAGCAGCTGCAGATTCTCCGTCAAAGGTTGGCAGATTAAAGGAGTCGAATAGCCCATCATAATCGAACATCCAAGGATCACCCGGAGCTCTAACAGAACTTGTATACCTTTGAACCTTTACTTCACTCCATAGCTCAATCTTTTTGGTCGCCAGATTCCATACGCGAAAATTCGGAGTAGCATATCCAAGGAAGAAACCCTCGATATCTTTCGCGCCAAACTTTCCATCCGGCTCAATCATAGTGCATGGACCTCCAAAAGGTTCTAGATAAGAAAGATCCGGTTTCCTTTTCTGTAGAAGTTCGAAACAAGTCTTGCCATGTCTCTTAACTGTAAGAACTCGGTTTAACGTGTAGCAAGCAGTCGACACAACCTCCCCCCAGAACTGAACAGGAAGCTCGACTCTACCAACATTGTTCTTGCAGTTTCAATTATCGTCCGATTCTTCCTCTCCGCGACACCGTTTTGTTGTGGAGTATAGCGAGAACTGTATTCATGAAGAATGCCCTTAAAAGTACAGAACTCATCCATCATATGGTTCTTGAACTCAGTTCCATTGTCGCTTCTGATCCTCTTCACTTTCAAAGAGTACAAATTTTCAAGCATAGTAAGAAGATCCTTGAGGATTCCAAGAGTATCACTCTTGTGTGCCATAAAAGCTACCCAAGAAAATCTAGAATAATCATCAGCAACCACTAGACAATAAGCATCACCAAAGGTTGTCTTGTGTTTCATAGGTCCAAAGAGGTCCATATGAAGACGTTCAAGAGGCATGCTAACATTGTTGATTTTCTTCAGCGGGTGAGACTTCTTTGATTGCTTCCCTTTCTGGCACGAAACATAGATGTCTTGTAGATGAAAACTTCTCATAGGCACACCATTCACAAGATTGTTTTTCACCAAATGGTTCATTTTTCTTAAGTGAATGTGTCCCATTCTTCTGTGCCAAGATATAGACTCCTTCTCTGTGGCTTTTGAGACAAAACATGTGACTTGCGCAGACGTCGTAATAGCTTGGCTCATATCAAGAATATAAAGATCATTAACTCTTGGAGCCGATAAGAGAATCCATTCTTTTGGAATTTTGAAACCAGGGTTCAGCACATAACAACCGGCATCATCAAAATGCACGGTGAACTTTTTATCGCAGATTTGCAAAACACTGAGAAGATTATGATCAATTTGGCGAACATAATTGATCTTATCGAAACATACAACACCATTGGAGATCATTCCCTCTCCAGTGATGTATCCGCCTTTGTCTCCAGCAAACGCGACATAGCCTCCTCTAATATTTCTCACATCATATAGAAGCTGTAAGTCACCTGTCATGTGCCTAGATGCTCCACTATCAACAATCCAATGACTATTAATAGTTCCTCCTGGAACATCCTGCACACATCATCCAATGATCAGTTGAGGATGGGGACCCAAGCCTTAGTGGTCTTGGGTCGTCCCTGAGCATCACGAAAAGTGATCTCGATTTCCTGATGGTTTTGTAACACAACACCTCCCCCTAAACTTTCACCCATCTTAGGTCTCCAAGTTTGATTTTGTTTACCAGTTTGGTCTTTATAAAAAGATTTTGAAACCTCTGGTTTTAAATATTGTGAAGAACTTGGTTCCCTTTTGACCGTTTTGACTTCAAATTTTAAAGCCTTTTCAACAGCTTTCACATTTTGACGTCGTTGTTTTGTTTCATGTTCTTTAACAGTTCTTTTATCATGTTTTGGTGAAACGGGACGACGTTGAGGGTGAACCTTTTCAGGTGGTTCTTTCTCAACAAATTTATCCTTGGGAGTGTTTACACAATTTTTAATGATATGTCCAAACTCCCCACACTTAAAACACGTTCTCCTTTCCACAAACTTAGGAGAATCTGATTGACGAACAGATGTCAAACCCGTAGAACCTGAGGTACTTGCTTTTTCATCACACCCGTTTGTATGTTGAGTGTAATTGTTTTGACTGTTACGTTTTAAAATCTTGACTTGTTGGACAAAATAGGTGTTTGATTTGTTTTCAAAAGTCTCAATTTTATCCGTACCCATTGATGCTACAAATTTGACATTACTGTTTTTCTTTTGATAACGAGCTCCTTTTGTTTCAAATTTAGATTGAGAAACGTTAGGCTTTTGAGCTCGCCTTTCTGGTTGTTTACCCTTAGCAGCAATAGGTTGTTGCTTTGTTGGTGGTTTCTGATTTCCAAATTGTTTTATGATTTCAGTTTTCGGAATTGGATCACATTGAGTTATAGTAACTCCTGGGATCGTCTTTCCCAAAAACTTGCTTGTGTTATCTTCAAAAACTTTGTCAATCGACGATGGATTGACATTTTTAATTGGAAAGTCATTGTCTGAATAAATTTTAGAATCACCGACCAAAGTGTACAACACGTTATCACTCTTAATGGCAGATACACATTCCTAGTCATCTTTGACATCATTGACAGGATCTATCACTTGTTTGACAACTGATTGAACAGCAGGAGTAGGAGGATCACAAAGAGTGTAATTCTCAATTGGAATGTCTACTTCTTTCATTTTGTCAAGTGATTTATCCTGATCACTTACATCTGATTCATCATCCGACGACTCATAGTCCTCAATAATTGGAGCATTTTGATGCGTCGATGTTGAAGTTTCAGTTTCATCAGATGAAGTACTCGAGGAACTGTCCGATTTGAACCCTAGACTAGTAGTAACTTGCTCATAATCAAGAGGCACACTGGGTTCAAAACGTGGCATTTTTTCTTCATCGGTCATATGAGTATAATTATGTCTCAAATGGGGCGGACACTTCTTATACCCTACGCCTTTCTTGTTTCCCTTCAGTTGTTGAGCGTTAATGATGTGATCAAGCACATACCGGGAGTTAGAATAACTCTCCAATTTGAGCTTGATTACATCATGCTCGCATTTGGCAATGGCTAGCTCCTTTTTGGTTTCCTCAATGATGTTAATATAATTATTAATACCAATTTGTTTATTGAAAACAATTTTGGTCAATTCGGAAACACTTTTCTTTAAGGTTTCAATCACAGATTTAAAATCCTTTTCGTTTCTAGCTAAAGCCATATTTGCCTCTTTGCACTTAGACAGCTCAATAACCAAACTTTGATTATGACTGTGAACCTTTTCAGATTCAAGCTTCAAATCTGCACAAACATTACAAACACTAGGAGCAGGAGTTTCAGATTTTACTTGACTCGTAGACACTGAGACATTTGCCATAAAGGCAGTCTGATAAGAAAAAGATCCGTCTTCTGAGAAAAACTTCTCCATTTCTTTTGATGCGACTCCAGCCTTCTTGATGAGAATAGATTTCTTACTCTTCAACTCCTCTGCTTCAGTCAATAAATCATCAACATCAGAATTCCCTTCTTCTTTCACATCAGATTCTGAATTATAACCACCAAAATTAGAACTTTCTTCATCAGAACTCCCGGTATAACCCGAACTATCGTCACTTTCATAAAATTCTTCCCTGTGAACGTGCTTGATGTGATTGATGATCTTTGCATAACACGCTGTTCCTCCTCCTTCTTGATCACCTTCCCCAAATTGTACAGACCAATTACACCCTTCATCAGCTTGAACAACTAATGCTCTGGTGGTGTTTGAAGATCCAGACTGGTTCTGGTTCTGGTTTTGGTTGTTGTTCACCGCTACCATCCTTCTTTCACGATTGTCTTGATTGGCATTGGAAGTACTCGTTTGATTACGGAATGGGTTCTGATTGCCTTGTCTGCTTGGTCGGGTACACTCACGTTTGAAGTGAACCTTTTCGCCACAATTGAAACATGTAACCCCATCCTTATCAAATCTGTACTTCGTATCATTCTTACTTTCCAAGGATGTTCTTCCCGTTCGACTCATGAAATCCTTTGCCCTTCTAACAGCACTTGCGAATGCCCACTTTATATCCATCAACTCCATTTCATCACGGTCAATTTGTTGATGATCTTCATTGGTCATATTGATGTTTCCAATTTGACATGCGACCAAACCACAGTAAGCACTGACCATTGTGTTAATGAGTTCCATATGCTCCTTCGCTACTTCAATGCTAACTTTCAAGAGGTTTGAAGTGTCAACTCTGACAGTATTGGTGTTTTGGGGTGGAGGATTGTTGGTATAATGTGCCTGTTGTTGCTGTTGTTGTTGTTGTTGGGCTTGTGGTTGAGATTGTGGAAGATAAGCACTTGGATCGAACTGAGGTTGAGTAGTGGTAACTTGAGGTGGAGGTTGGGGTTTTGGTAGCCATGCACTCGGATCTGGTTTAGAAAAAGCATGAGCTTGAGCAATCATGTGCGCTAGCGGATGATAAGCACTCGGATCGAAAACCTGAGGTGTAGCTGATTGTGGAAACGGAAAAGAGCTTGTATTTGACATAAACGCCGTCTGAAGCTTCGGTTGCTGAACGGAACTAGAACTAGTTGAAGGATTAAAACCATTCAGATACATTTCTGTGTTTTGAGGAACTGCAATCCTTTTAGCTTTCCGAATTTCCTCTTCGTTCTTATGCTCCAACTTTTGAACGAACTCGTAGATACTAACAGCATCCAAGACGCCCGTGTGCTTTAAAAGTTCAATGAAAGGACTCCACTTCGGAGGTAGAGCATCAGCAAACCGTGCAACCATTTCCTGTTGAGTTGCAAGAACAGTATAAGAATACATTTCACTAATTAAATGATAAAAACATGTAGTCATATCATTTAGGGTTTCATTCTCCAAGAACTGAAATGATTCAAACTCTTTCTTCAATAGATCATGGCGTGTCTTTCTAATAGCTGCATTTCCTTCTCCTCTCGCTAGCAATGCATCCCATAAAGCTTTCGTGCTTGTGCAATAAGAGAATTGATGATAGATGTCTTTGTGAAGAGCTTGTGTTAGAATAGCAAACGCCTTCTTCTCTAAATCATATGCTTTCTTGTCGTCTTCAAGCATATTCGCCAATGTTGCTGCACTTGAACCTTCTTCTTCGAGGGCTGTGTTGTATGGGGAGGTGAAACACGTCCATAATTCTGTGTTTTGCCCTAGAACGTAAGTATGGAAACGACCCTTCCATGATGGATAGTCGTTCATGTGATTCAACTTTCGCGGGCGATTGTTGCTACCCGTCTCACTCTCGCTAAGCAATAGATTTTGAATGCTTTGATTTTGATTCGACACCAATGCCCATTGACTTGCACTTAGATTGTGGAGGCATGACATTCCTTAACCACGCGGCTGCCGAGGTTTGATCTTGACCTGGTCGTGGGTCCGTACTCCAATCCCATGGACTTGTACTACTCATATTTGATATATGAATGATAATACCTGATTACACACTTGAAAACACAATGTTAAATCACTTTTGCAAGTCCTCTGTTTAAAATTGACAAATGACACAACGAAACTCTTCCTACAAAACTCAGAAGTTTCGTCGAAGTACCTTTGACGAAACTCTAGTGGTTTCGTCGAAGTTGCTTATGGAGAAACTCAGGGGTTTCGTCGAAGTTCCTTGTGACAAAACTCAAGGGGTTTCGTCGCTTCTAGGTTTCGTCGAGATAAGGTTCACAGACAGTTGGTGAAAGTTGGTGAGATTTTTCAAATCAAATCTTATATGTTTACTGACACAGTACACCTGATATCAACTCACAACATACTCATCTTACCAAACCAAACCAAGGTATGGTGTACAATATTTTAATCCTTTTATCAATTTCCAATTTATCTTTTAATTTTAAATTCCAAGAATATCTATGAACACTTTGAAGGTTCTTTGAAGATATGAAGATCAAACCCAAAACATATGAACTTTCTGGTCACTGATGAACTTTCCGAAACACTAAATTGCTTAAAACTTTCACTAAAATCCCGGTTTATCACGTGAACAATCAATCTAACAAGGTTTTTGATAAAACTTTTTAGTAATCAACAAGATCAACAGTTTTTAAGAAGATTTTTCAAGAAATGTATGAACTTTTCAAGAACAATTTTCAGAAAAACAACTAACAATAACCAGTTTTAACACTTGATGAAAACCGAACTATGTTTGATTTTAAACAAGGATAAGAGCCAACGCTCTGATACCACTTGTAGGTCCCGATTTCTAAGGATCGATAACGAAACCAAATTGCTTGTTTATCACAAGCACGGTCACGAGTGCGGAATCCCCGTGACTATGCCAAACCAAACATAGATAGTAATAACACGAAATAACCAATGAATCACAGTCAATTGATTAACGGGATGAGAACAAAGATCAAATAGATACACACACAGTTTGACAGTAGACTTTCAGTAATGGTTATGCTCTCATAGTTTCAAAGTGAAACTATGAGGTGTTTATATAGCAGCCCAGGCCCAACAGTAGACGAAACCAGGATTGGGCCCGACGAAACCTTACATGGGCCTGACGAAACCTCCTGGACGATGAAACTCTAGGAGTTTCATCACCCTTCACGACAAAACCTTGGGGTTTTGGTCATTTTGGGGTTTCGCCATGTAGTGCTCGACGAAACCTGGGGTTTCGTCGAAGGCTGCAACTGTTGTATGAGCTGCAAACTGTTTGACAATTTGCAACAAACTTATAAACACAAACATAACATAACAAACCATTATGCAACATGCATTGTCATTTAACTTACATAACGGATGAGACAAACTTTGTCGGACACAAGTAGGATAGGAGGATATCCGACTTGGTCGACGGCGAATTACAGACTCGATAAATATAAAAAGACCGTATAAATTACATCGTTAAATAAGACAAGTTACAGACACCAAAATAATGCATCAACAATATGATATTTTACTGATATAACCTACTAAAATAAATATTTTTACTGATCATTTTAGACCAGAACCTCAGATTGTCATTTAACCTCTTTTATGATCTTTAAAATGACCAAAATGCCCTTTCGGGGCTTAATTTGATTTTAAATTCATTTTGGGCATAATGGAAGGTATCCTACTGATATCACAACATATTTAAGGCATATTAACTTGTGAAACATATGCATGACTCATTTGGTTACCCGTTATGCATTTTACGCGTTCGGTACGGTTTATGTAACTAGTTTGCATAAATTGATCGAAACGGGTCAAACCTTATCATTTTTGCTTCAAAATCCAGAATGTGTTTAGTTTACCCAAATTAAGCAAGTCTTCCAACTTGTCGGGTCTAAATCACACTCTAATCCAGTCTTCGCTTAATCTCGCGTTTTGAACCGTAAACCTTTCCTTAAAACTAACCGGTCTAAGTTACAACTTAAATAAGACCCGTTAGGAATCCAATAGGTTAATAAAACCTTCATTCCAGATTGAGAGCCCCAGTAGAGGTACTTGTGCTTGCTGATTAGAATATACGGCTGAGTATAAATTGCATTTTAAGATCAGATAAATACTTTTAACTTATTTTCCCTATACGGGCTTGGGATACGGTATTATAATAATACCGCTTGGTCAGGTATTGAATGTTTAATCGAATAGTGGTTAAATTATTGAGGTAACCCGTTTAATCTGTCTTGTTTGAAATAAAGCCTTTGGGGTTAATGACCATGTCCCGGATATCCTTGGCATCATTATTAAGAAAATGGCCACGTCTTAAGCACGGGGTGTAGGCATACACCTGACAGTTGCGTAAGAAAAACGGTATCTCACTCTCTTGTGGGCCTATACTTGTGGTGTGTCTGTTAATCTTGACTCGGTTTCTACATCGAGCCCTGAATGTATAACGAACATGTAAATTTGTATACAAGATTATTTTTATATAATTGTCCCAAGTTATAAAAGGATATTTATGCCTTGTGCATTCAAATCAATTTTCTTAAAATATTTTCAAAAGAGTCAGTTAATTGTATTTACCAGTGTAAACTGACGTATTTTCCAAAAAGATTAAGTGACAGGTACTGTACGTAATTGGCTGGGAGCTTAGGGCGTTAATAGGGAATCTTGCAAGTTCTAGGCGTCTAAAGTCTGTTGGGAAGTGTTTACCTTTCTGTTTTAAGATCCGCCTGTGGATCCAACTTACAATCCCTTTGTAATATTGATGTTACTTTTGAATCGGTTTGTAATATATTTACTTTAGACTTCCGTTGTGCATTGAACTGTGATTATTTGACTATGATGATATCAACTACGTCACGATACTCCCCACCGGGTCCCACCGGTAATATGTGGAAATATCGGGGTGTGACAATGATCTCCCTAACCCAGTTCAGGATATCGTTACCGGTAGCAACCCTACTACCGTCAGACAGGCCATCGAATTGTCTGCTACCCTGACTGAATCCCAGATCAAGAAAGGTAAGCTTTTTCGAAAGGGCGACAAAAAACCATCTGACAAGTCTGCACAAGTAGAACCAAAGGATAAACAGGCCGAGACATCCAAGAAGAAGAAGCGCAAGGTTTCACAGAACTTCGTAATGGTTGCTCATGTCACACCCTGTCTTTTGCGGAAGCGTATGATGTGTGACTGGTTTAATATCAATGCATTCAATCCTAATAAACAACTACATGATCAAAACGATGTTCATCCATTCATGAAAATTTGAGTATTACAAATACTTGTTATTTAAGTTTTAAAAACACAACCTTCGTCTAGGTTACAATTCAACAAAAGTGGATGACATCTAAACTTGAAGCCTACTTCTAGCTATGACACTTGCGCCCAAGATCCATCCTGTCACCTGAAATACATGTAATTTTGGAAAACATCAACATAAAGTTGAGCGAGTTCATGCGTTCTGTATATCTTGTATGAAAACATAGTTTGTATTTTGTACAAATCAAGTATTCTTGTATAAATCAAGTTTTCTTGTGTACTCCACGTATTAAATGATTGTTTATACAAGGACATTAAGGCACGTGAGAACATAGGGATCATTAGTATCTTATCCCTCAAGGCAAGTGAGGACATAGGGAGCATTAGTATTTTCTCCCTCAAGGCATGTGAGAACATAGGAAGCATTAGTATTGGCTCCTTTAACTGTGTCGATTACCCACGACTGTGTCGATTAACCTCGACTGCGTCAATTTCCCTTGACTGTGTCGATTACCCTCGATTGTGTCGATTAACCTCGACTGTGTCGATTTCCCTCGACTGGGACACCGAAGCACTCAAGAGGTCACATAAGGACCATGAGTGGGGCTCGGCCGTACCCGTTAGATCTAACCCTCGTCCCTAATTAAGTATTAATGGCATCTCAATATCTAGTTTAAGCTCACATGATCTAGTATTTTCTAGGCATTTCTTACAGCACATCACCAAGAGTGCTTCTCGTATTTTTCTTTTTGTATTCTCACATCGTATTGCACTCGGTACTCGTTCTCACCAAGAGTGCTTCTTGTATTTTTACAATTTGTAAAAATTGTAATATTTGCAACATGTATTTCACCCCCGAGAGTTATAAAACCAAAAACAGTTAAAGAAAAGGGGGAGCATGAACTCACAACTTTGCGTTCCTGCGTCGTAAACTCCACCGGATTTGCTTATCTAGCGTCGCGACCTAAACGTGTGTTATTAACGTTAGTCACTAGACTTGCGTCGCACAAGTACAGTCACTCTCTTTTGTACTTGTATTGTTGTGTTAAAAATATTTTATATTTTTAACTAAGTATCTTACTTATATTATTTTCTCAAAAATTAATATAAGTATCTCATGTTTTGCACTTTGCACCCGAATTATGTATCTTGTCTGAGTATGTTGTGTGTGTATTTTCACTTCTTAAGAGTACTTAGTGTATTTTCAAGTCCTAATACACTATCATGCATAATACATACTACACACACTTAGCATAAAATATTTGGTGATCAAATAATATATATTTTTCCTCAGATAACATACTCGACACTTAGACACGCAAATTACTACTTATGTCATTTTAGCTTTAATCTTCAAAACTGGGCTGTTTTCGGGGATTTTAATAAAATAGTTAACTTATTCCAAAAATTCCCAAACTTTTACAGAATGTCTTAAATGATCCAAATATTATTGTGTAAAAATATCGGGATCCAATTCATTACCAATATTTTATAAAAATTCATTTTCCGGACTGAACTCAGATTTATCTTTTTCTGACTGCAGTCCAAGGAATAATTTATTTAAAATTCATCGAGAGTCCGATTTATGAAATTCCAGTGAGAAAATTACAAATACATCGGTAGTCATCTACAGTACAAATTTCATGATCTAACTCTACACAGAATTCAAGTTATGACAGAAAACAGAACGCATATTTTCAGCAGTAAAAATGCAGCTCTAGCTGCTGTTACAAAACGACACTTTAAAAATAGTAAACGAAGTCCAAAAATTATGATTTCAGTGCCATTAGAACCGTATTTCATAAGACATAAATCTAGACTTTAGAAATTACATTTTTTGTTTTATTAAAGTCCTGTTACAGCCAACTGAAGTTGGCTGGAAAAGCTCGGACAGAAGCTGTTTTCAGCTTTTAGTCTTTCTAGCTCGTGTTCGATTGATTCCGTTAGCATGTTTAATGATCACAACAACATCAAACATCAATATTAACCAGCAAATCATCAAGTAATCAACATTATGTTCACTACAATATCCTACTACAACATTTCATCATGAAAATGTTCATGTAAAGCTTTATGTTTGAATCTAGTTTATGTCTTTTAGTGTTCTAGAATTAATCATAAAAAGTCTTTTAACCACTAAAATTAGAAGTAAATAAGGGTGTTCATGGTGCTTACCACTAGCTTGAAGCTAGGGAAGAATAATGGCGAAAATGCGGTGGATAAAAGCACACGGAAGAGGTCCTTCAAGTTCTACAAGCTTCACACTTCATGAATCACCTTCTATCATCTTTGTATGATCATGGAATGCATGAGATTGAGTTGGATGATGATGATGATGTTTGTGGGTGCTCTCGGCTGAATAGAAGAGAGTGGAAGCGAGTGGAGGTTGGTGTTGTGTGTTGGTGAAAATGAAGTTTAACCTAATTTGTTTACTTATAAACCACATTTAGGTGTTAACTCTTGGGTAAAATGCTCCATGGACTAGTGACAAGATCTAATAAAATAATCAAAGGTAATCCTTGTGGGGCCACCTTGTCTAACCGTCCAAGATGATGGGGGTGGGGGGGGGGGGGGGTCTTGGTTGGATTCTAATTTGCTAGTTACTTGAACTAGTTACATGCTAAGTGTTAGATTTAGGTGTTATGGTGTGTTATTAATTATATAATGTGTTAGGGTGTTCGGGGACCCTAACTAGCTTAGAAAAATAGGAATAATGTGTTTGACAATATTTTTGCGTTCCGGGTAATGTCCGGTTATTCGGTTATGTACCGGTTCGTTAAAGTGTTAAATTGCACCGTTTAGTGTCTTTCAAGTATCTTTTTGTAACCCTTTCAATTCCCAACACTTGGGGAGGTATTCTGGATAATAAAACGTAAACTCTGCATGATATTTATATGTTTAAAAGCTGATTTGAGCTGAATTTAATAAAATTCTGCACTTAAAGTGCGTTTCGGGTGCTTTTTAGTGCGTATTTTAGCTTTCGGATGGTATATATGTAACCCTTGTATGTATTCTTGGGTTTTAATGTGTTCTTGTCGTTGGACCTACACCTAGGCCCTAATTCTAATGTTTGACTGCTTTCTGCAGATCTGTTGACACAAAGTGTCTTACCGGTGAGTTTACTAGTATTTCTGACGCGACGCAAAAGTAATTCTTGTGCATGAATTCACTTGCATGGAATTCAGAAGTTTATTTGTCTTGTAACTAGATCATGTACAGTCATTAAAGCACATATTACTGTTCATCTAGTGTACGGAATGTACGGAAAAGTGACGGTTGTCACAGTCTCCCCCCGTTAAAAGAATTTCATCCCGAAATTCAAGCGATGCCATCGGTCGCAGGGGAGTTGTGAAACGAATATGGTCACTTATATTCGAAACACGTCTTCGTGTTCTCATGACATGTATTTTATCTTACTCAAGAAAATCAATCATGTCTTTTCTGTATCTCGTGGACTCTTGGTCCGTAACCTTAACAGGTTTCTATAGTATTGTGGACTCTTGGTCCAAAACCTTAACAGGTTTCTATAGTATTGTGGACTCTTGGTCCAAAACCTTAACATGTTTCTATAGTAATTTTGTCATTTGTCATTTTTCATTGACGTGAATCTTATTTATGGGAACAACGACTGTTCCTTGAGTCAGACTCCTCTGCAGACTAGACACATGAATGTGTCGCGATCACTACTGATCTTTTTCTGGGAGTTTTATCTTGTGAACAATGGTTCTGATCCCTACACCGGGGATTCAACCTTTTCGTTTTTCCAAATCACACTACGCCTTCTCTAGGCGAGGCTCTCATTTAAGCCATAATTTTCGTCTCGAATCCTTACGATTTCTGCCGCTCATCGGCGCAATCTTTCTGTATTCCGCGGCTGTCTCAATATGATCACATATCTGAACGATCTTGCCTCTAGTTTTTCCTGGACCAACTCGGGCCAGTAGATTGTTTATCTCCGGTCTCCGTTTCACATGACGGGAATCGACTTATTATGTTCCTTCTATAGCTTCACACGAAGTGGTTTAAACGGCGGTGTGATGAATACTGTTGTAGGAAGACTCCACTAAGGGCAAGTGAGTGTTCCCACTTTTTATCAAAGTTTATCACACAAGCACGTATCGTGTTCATACAGTCTGCATCGTTCAACAGCTCAGTTCATATTCGAGTTCTTACGATCATAGGTGTGTTGCAACCCTTGTGATCAGTAAAAATCATGCAACGTTTGCTTTCAGGTAGTGACGTCCAGTTGCGGCGCGCAATCACTGTATCTAGCTCAATGTTTCTTCTCATGATTCCTTGATCAATGTGCCGCGTATGCAATGTTGTGGTCTCGTTGCATCGACGTACAATCGAGACTTTGTCGAGAAGTGTCACTTAATTGCAATTCTAGCTCCTTAGCTCTGGGTTGCAGGGTTGGCATGAATCTCGTTCTTATGCACCATGTATCTTAAAGTTCTCATTTCGCGAATTCGAAATCCGTTGTTCATCATCATGGCATATAACTATTCTTTTCTCTAAGAGTTGCAAGGTAAATTGTAGCTGACCTTCCTTGGTCATTGGCCATATGAGAATGTAGTCAAATCACGATCTATCCAGGCATGGCTTACACGTTCGATTCATGAGGTCCATGAATATTATCGATGCATGTGTTAGGCTGAATGGTACGACAAGGAACTCGTAATGCTCGCAGCGAGTCCTAAAGGTCGTTTTAAGGATATTTCCTTCTTGTGTTCACAGTGGAGGACATCTTGTCATCAAGTTGGTCTTTGAGTGGCAACTAGGACCTTATGTTTTGTCTGTTCTTGTCATCAGTCCTTGGCGAAGGATTCTGATTTCAATTTTCTGGAATTTATGCAAAGTGGAGTCTATTAACTTTCTCCTTGTGTCCTTAACTAAGGACGCCATGTCTTTAATTTCCTCTGTCTAGCAGCTCTCGTAGTTATATCGGAGGCTCATGCTTCGCGGACGAAACTAGTCGGTAAAGCGTCATTCGGCGCTGATGCCGCTTCCGGCATGAGGTTCATCTTAAACTTCTCTTGTCGTCGTGGAGGTATTCCTGGCAGGTCTTCAGAAAAGGCTCCTGGAACTTCTTCCGTCACGGGGAAGTTCTCAGGCTCTGTAGTTTACTCGGAGACGTTTCTGCGTCTCTTCGACCAATGAGAGATGTCGCAGATCCGCTGCCTTGTGGGGTCTAGCACCCTTGCACCTATTGCAAGAAGGTTGTGTACTATAATGTTTCATCATTCGCTAGAGGGGTGCGGCTGATTTTTCCTTATAACGAACGACTTCAGCTCTATACTTGGATTTCCAATCCATGCTGACTATCATATTATGACTTCCTAAGTTAATGGTAACAGAAGGTTCTGGCCTTCTGAGTCCCTAAATACGATCTTTACTCGTTTAGATTGTCTAAACTAGCCTTCTATATGCCCATTTCTAAGGAATACGGGACGTCTATTTTGCTTGAAACTAGGCCAGGCAGTTTCTTAAGTTCTAAGCATGCAAGGTAAAAGTTGATGCCAGTATTAATTAAAAGTAGAGGCATAGGGTTGGTTAATAGGGGACGTACCCGTAACCGCATCTGGGTCCTGGCGTGCTTCTCGAGTTTCGATCGTGAAAACCCTTCCTTGCTTGCTTCTTCCTAGGACAATCTTTCCTAGTGTGCCCTACTTCACCACATTTGTAGCAGCCTGGTATTCTCTTATTCCTTCCATCTGGGTCCTTCGCCCAACAGGCGTCCTTGCTGTGCCCTTCTTTTCCACACTTTCCACACTTAGGCCTCAGACATCGACCTTTATGGTGAAAAGTGCATTCCTCGCACCTCGGCTTAGCTCCTGAGTAAATCTTATCACCAACCTTATTAGTGGTTCTAGAAGCTTTCCTGTCATGCGGCGGTTTCACTTTCTTTCTTTTGTTTGCTTTAGAGCTTCCATAGCCGACTTGTGTGCCCACCTTTAGGTTCGAAGCCTTCCTTTTCTTATTGCCTGATGACTCCACATGAGTCTCTTTCTTGTTATCCTCATATTCCAAAAATTTTCCCGCACTTAGAGCTTCTTCAGTAAGTGTAACGCTTAACTCGATAGCCTCTGAGATGGTTGGAGGCATTGAGGTAGTAACCAAGCTCCTAATTTGAGGTGCAAGTCCCCAAATGAAATCGTTCAATCCTTTTGAATTCTGGTTTGACTAAGTAGGGGACGACTCTAGATAAGTCATGAAATCATTGGACGTATTCAGGAATCTTCGGTCCGCCCATTTTCAAATTCCAGAACTCCACCTCAAGCTTCTGGATTTCAGCCCTAGAACAGTATTTCTTTTCCATCATTTCCTTGAGCTCGTCCCAGCTTAGTGCATAAGCAGCATCTGCACCAAGGGTTTGAACCTGAAGGTTCCACCAGGAGAGTGCGCCATCTACGAATAACCCTGAGATATAGGTAACACTCTGTTGGGGCGAACAGTTACTTGTTCTTAGAATGGAGTCAGTCTTTTCTGCCCAACGAACAAATGCAACGGCACCTCCTGTGCCATAAAAATTTAATGGCTTGCAGTCCAGGAATTGTTTATAGGTGTAGCCAGTTGGAGGGTTATTTTCGGTAGTGCCACAGCTGTGTTCGGAGCGGAGGGCTTCATGTCGAGCAATTGCCTGTGAGATTCGCTCTTGAAGCTCAGCTTCTGTTCTTGGCAACGTACTGGTGTTTGTGTCTCGTCTGGACGTTATTCTCTTCTGTACAAAGGTATGAAGTAGGTTAGACAATATTCCATAATCGTCTATGAGGTACATAGCACCGTAAGCCATCATATAATCACCCAATTTCACATGTATATATAATCAATGTATGAGCGAGGAAACAATTACTGTGCCTTCACATAGGCTTGCCAATTTGGCTTATTATGTGTAATAAAATGAACTCGAGGTTACATCGCCTCGGCCATTTAGGTTTCAGTTATTTCCTGCTATATTGATTTTATTGATGTGTATATTTTCCCTTAGATGGGGTTGTTCGTGTGGAGGTGATAGAGAGTGTAACGCCGCTGAATCTTTTGAATGTCACCCATCTTCACTTGCTTAAACGTCGTTTTCTCAAACGTCTCGTATACAGGTAGAAGTGTCACTCACGAAGTAGGCTAAGACTGGCTTCCTACTTTATAACGCGCTAAAGCACTGATCTATGTATTGTTCTACCATATGAAGGTGTGAACACCTAGAGTTTAATTTTAGAGGGATGGTGATCTTTAACTTGACCCGCAGAGTCCACCAGGATTTCTGTGCACTACAAGTCGTTATTACGTGGGCCCCTGTAATAATAAATTGTCTTGCACAGTTACCCCAATTTTCTCTCGTCCAAGCAGATGATCAATCAAGGAGGGGACACTACTGTCCTTATACCTCTATCATGGAAAGGACCATTGCAGCGGTCCACGCGCTAACACTCGTTGTTGTTACGCGCGAATAGGCATGATGATTAGATGAAGTAGGAATAGAGAGAATTCCTAGTATTTGGAGGGGCACCTTCAAGATGAATACTTCATCTTCCTTTTCTGGTCAAGTGCGTCGTCAATCTTGCTTCTCATAAGCCGCAGGGATCTCGTCCCGTTGATCAAGAATTTGTTCAAGGTTGCCGCCTCTGCCTCGTCATCATCACCGTAGTTAGGCATCTTCACGATCGAGAGGGAAGAGCAGCCATCTCCTATGGAAGCAAGCTCAGCATCTTGTTTGGTAATCACTCCCAACCTTGAGCTTTGCAAAAGACGCGAGGTCGGTAGCTTCATCGTGCGAGTCACGTACAGTAATAGGAGTCGGAGTCGAGAGTATCTTATTCACGTCAATAATCATTTCGTACACTTATTTTTATATATGTATATCAATAACAAATATGCTACTTAGCATAAACAAGCAATTTGATGCATTATATCACGTATAACTCTCGTTTTTGGGGGGTCATTTTTCTAGTTGCCGATTCACGACAAAAACACTACTTGGTATTAGTGATCACCAAGGGTGTATTTTATTGTTGGCAAGTCTAACTCGTGTAGACTATGCCTTAATTGGCACCTTATCTTAAGGGTATTCCTCACTAATATCCTTGCCTTGTCTCTTTTTGAAAAGTGTTTGACTCGTGGATCTTGGCGCTTACGTGAGTGCAATGAAAACCTTTTCGTAAAATGTTTTTGTGAGAGAACTCTAGTGATTGTAGTCTAGACTCGAGAAAGAATCCTAGTTCACTACAATCGAAGCTCTGATACCAAACTGTCACACCCTGTCTTTTGGGGAAGCGTATGATGTGTGACTGGTTTAATATCATTGCATTCAATCGTAATAAACAACTACATGATCAAAACGATGTTCATCCATTCATGAAAATTTGAGTATTACAAATACTTGTTATTTAAGTTTTAAAAACACAACCTTCGTCTAGGTTACAATTCAACAAAAGTGGATGACATCTAAACTTGAAGTCTACTTCTAGCTATGACACTTGCTCCCAAGATCCATCCTGTCACCTGAAATACATGTAATTTTGGAAAACATCAACATAAAGTTGAGCGAGTTCATGCGTTCTGTATATCTTGTATGAAAACATAGTTTGTATTTTGTACAAATCAAGTATTCTTGTATAAATCAAGTTTTCTTGTGTACTCCACGTATTAAATGATTGTTTATACAAGGACATTAAGGCACGTGAGAACATAGGGAGCATTAGTATCTTCTCCCTCAAGGCATGTGAGGACATAGGGAGCATTAGTGTTTTCTCCCTCAAGGCATGTGAGAACATAGGAAGCATTAGTATTGGCTCCTTTAACTGTGTCGATTACCCTCGACTGTGTCGATTAACCTCGACTGCGTCAATTTCCCTTGACTGTGTCGATTACCCTCGACTGTGTCGATTAACCTCGACTGTGTCGATTTCCCTCGACTGGGACACCGAAGCACTCAAGAGGTCACATAAGGACCATGAGTGGGGCTCGGCCGTACCCGTTAGATCTAACCCTCGTCCCTAATTAAGTATTAATGGCATCTCAATATCTAGTTTAAGCTCACATGATCTAGTATTTTCTAGGCATTTCTTACAGCACATCACCAAGAGTGCTTCTCGTATTTTTCTTTTTGTATTCTCACATCGTATTGCACTCGGTACTCGTTCTCACCAAGAGTGCTTCTTGTATTTTTACCATTTGTAAAAATTGTAATATTTGCAACATGTATTTCACCCCCGAGAGTTATAAAACCAAAAACAGTTAAAGAAAAGGGGGAGCATGAACTCACAACTTTGCGTTCCTGCGTCGTAAACTCCACCGGATTTTCTTATCTAGCGTCGCGACCTAAACGTGTGTTATTAACGTTAGTCACTAGACTTGCGTCGCACAAGTACAGTCACTCTCTTTTGTACTTGTATTGTTGTGTTAAAAATATTTTATATTTTTAACTAAGTATCTTACTTATATTATTTTCTCAAAAATTAATATAAGTATCTCGTGTTTTGCACTTTGCACCCGAATTATGTATCTTGTCTGAGTATGTTGTATGTGTATTTTCACTTCTTAAGAGTACTTAGTGTATTTTCAAGTCCTAATACACTATCATGCATAATACATACTACACACACTTAGCATAAAATCTTTGGTGATCAAATAATATATATTTTCCTCAGATAACATACTCGACACTTAGACACGCAAATTACTACTTATGTCATTTCAGCTTTAATCTTCAAAACTGGGCTGTTTTCGGGGATTTTAAATAGTTAACTTATTCCAAAAATTCTCAAACTTTTACAGAATGTCTTAAACGATCCAAATATCATTGTGTAAAAATATCGGGATCCAATTCATTACCAATATTTTATAAAAATTCATTTTCCGGACTGAACTCAGATTTATCTTTTTCTGACTGCAGTCCACGGAATAATTTATTTAAAATTCATCGAGAGTCCGATTTACGAAATTCAAGTGAGAGAATTACAAATACATCGGTGGTCATCTACAGTACAAATTTCATGATCTAACTCTACACAGAATTCAAGTTATGACAGAAAACAGAACGCATATTTTCAGCAGCAAAAATGCAGCTCTAGCTGCTGTTACAAAACGACACTTTAAAAATAGTAAACGATGTCCAAAAATTATGATTCCAGTGCCATTAGAACCGTATTTCATAATAAATAAATCTAGACTTCAGAAATTACATTTTTCGTTTTATTAAAGTCCTGTTACAGCCAACCAAACTTGGCTGTAAAAGCTCGGACAGAAGCTGTTTTCAGCTTTTAGTCTTTCTAGCTCGTGTTCGATTGATTCCGTTAGCATGTTTAATGATCACAACAACATCAAACATCAATATTAACCAGCAAATCATCAAGTAATCAACATTATGTTCACTACAACATCCTACTACAACATTTCATCATGAAAATGTTCATGTAAAGCTTTATGTTTGAATCTAGTTTATGTCTTTTAGTGTTCTAGAATTAATCATAAAAAGTCTTTTAACCACTAAAATTAGAAGTAAATAAGGGTGTTCATGGTGCTTACCACTAGCTTGAAGCTAGGGAACAATAATGGCGAAAATGCGGTGGATAAAAGCACACGGAAGAGGTCCTTCAAGTTCTACAAGCTTCACACTTCATGAATCACCTTCTATCATCTTTGTATGATCATGGAATGCATGAGATTGAGTTGGATGATGATGATGATGTTTGTGGGTGCTCTCGGCTGAATAGAAGAGAGTGGAAGGGAGTGGAGGTTGGTGTTGTGTGTTGGGTGTTGGTGAAAATGAAGTTTAACCTAACATGTTTACTGATAAACCAGATTTAGGTGTTAACTCTTGGGTAAAATGCTCCATGGACTAGTGACAAGATCTAATAAAATAATCAAAGGTAATCCTTGTGGGGCCACCTTGTCTAACCGTCCAAGATGATGGGGGGGGGGGGTCTGGGTTGGATTCTAATTTGCTAGTTACTTGAACTAGTTACATGCTAAGTGTTAGATTTAGGTGTTATGGTGTGTTATTAATTATATAATGTGTTAGGGTGTTCGGGGACGCTAACTAGCTCAAAAAAATAGGAATAATGTGTTTGTCAATATTTTTACGTTCCGGGTAATGTCCGGTTATTCGGTTATGTACCGGTTCGTTAAAGTGTTAAATTGCACCGTTTAGTGTCTTTCAAGTATCTTTTTGTAACCCTTTCAATTCCCAACACTTGGGGAGGTATTCTGGATAATAAAACGTAAACTCTACATGATATTTATATGTTTAAAAGCTGATTTGAGCTGAATTTAATAAAATTCTGCACTTAAAGTGCGTTTCGGGTGCTTTTTAGTGCGTATTTTAGCTTCCGGATGGTATATATGTAACCCTTGTATGTATTCTTGGGTTTTAATGTGTTCTTGTCGTTGGATCTACACCTAGGCCCTAATTCTAATGTTTGACTGCTTTCTGCAGTTCTGTTGACACAAAGTGTCTTACCGGTGAGTTTACTAGTATTTCTGACGCGACGCAAAAGTAATTCTTGTGCATGAATTCACTTGCATGGAATTCAGAAGTTTATTTGTCTTGTAACTAGATCATGTACAGTCATTAAAGCACATATTACTGTTCATCTAGTGTACAGAATGTACGGAAAAGTGACGGTTGTCATAGCTCAGAACAATCAGGTTGCACCAAACTAGCCAGCACAACCTCGTACAAGGAAAAATTATGTTGGTACAGCACCTTTGTGCAACAAATTCAAACTTTCATCATCTGGAGCAAGTACAGTGTCACAAATGTACCCACTGTGGGCGATTGGGACATTTGGTCAACACCTGCCGTTATGCTAATCAAGCTGCTGCAAATCCTGCTGCTGTTCAAGCACAGTTTCCACCTGGATCGTGCTATAACTGTGGTGATCTTACTCACTACCAGAACAATTGCCCAAGACTTGTTAACACAAATCCAGCACGTGGACGAGTGTTTAACATAAACAAGGCAAACGCAAACGACAATGTAGCAGTGAACAATTAGTCTCTTGTATTTCTTTGTTTGTTTGAAACAATTCAGCTGTTATATAAATAAAATTTGTTGTTTAAATTCTATGTTACGAAACTGATGCAATTATGTGATTATGTGCTTATGTGTTATCTTTTATGTTTTGTGTGATCTGAATATTCATTATCTAAATCCTCGTAGAATCTTCCATATCTCCATATGAGGGATTCATAGTAGGATATCCAAAGGTACTATCTTAAATCCTTAATGGGCTTCTACGTAATAGTTAAGACCCTTGGATTATGAAGTACTATTCTATAATTGGACCCCTTGAGTGGTCTAGTTAAAAGATTGATTCAAAAATCTGGTTAGGAATATCATGTGATGATATAGCTGAAAAGATCCCTAACGTGGTCTATTTAAGGAGATCGTACGACGGTCTAGTTAAGGAGATCATGTGTTGATCTAGTTAAAAAGATCGTTCGTTGATCTAGTTAAAAAGATCCTTTGGTGGTCTAGTCAAGTCACTTCATGTTTATTCGATTGATTTTCCCCTACACATTATGAAATGAACTGTGCGGACTGTACAAGGAATTACGTAATTATGGATGCATACATAATTATGGAATTCAATGCACAGAAACCACAGCAAGTTTTGTCATGTGTTAAGACCTATAGTGATGAGAATAACGAAACGGGAACAACGTAGAAAGGGGCATGGTGGATACGCCGCTGGTACTTCTTATATATAAGTGTTCCTTATTACATTGCGAACGTCGCGTTATTTAAGTTACTGAAGTCCTGGACCTTGACCAATGTCATTTTTACAATCTCTGACTCTGATTTTCGAGCACACACAAGTTTCCTATAATAGTCTTCATAGGAAACATCCTTCTAACAGTTGTTCGAAACTCCATGTTTTGTTACTGCAAGAACATCACTTAGACAGTTGACAAATTCACTAAGAATCCAAACGTGGCCCAGAGTTTTACTTAGGGTACGAAGGATTCATTCGAAAGCGAAACAATCACAGTTGTCTTCACAGGTTTCCTCTAAAATTAAATTTCGGGACGAAATTTCCTAAAGTAGGGGAGACTGTGACACCTGTGTCACTACAACCATCATACAAATACCAAACCAATGAAATATCGTATTTCATACTTGGGATTTTTATAAATATGTGTATCATTTGCACATATCAATTCTCGTTCGATTTCGAGCTCTAAATCGCTTTCTGGAAAGTTATACGTGAACTGATGCGTAAACGTAATGAGTTTAACGCGAAAAACACTCCGTAATAGTGACATAGGCTTAACATACCTTAAATAACCTTTACATAACTTAGAAATAAGTTTTGAGAGGTTTGGTGTGTCGAAATCAAGTTTATTCGCTTACAGGGACTAATTTCAACAAACTGCGAAAGTATGCCGATTCGTATTGTAACGAACATTCTGGAACTTGATCATAAGTTAAACATGCCCTAAATATCCTTTACATAGCTTAGAAATAGGCTTTGAGGTGTTTGGTGCGCAAAAATAAACTTTCTTGATCAATAGGGACTAAAAGCGTCAAAAAGTGCACAAGTTTGCATTTTCGCGCATATCTTACGTTCTGAATATATCCGGACATCCAAAAATTTATGTAATCATTAAAATATTTTATTTTAGTGATTGGCATGATAAAATTCCATTCGTCGCGTAATTTGGATCATTTTTCGCATCCGTTCGTGTTTCGTCATGATTAACCAAACAACGCAACCGTACGGCCAAACGAACCGACATCCGAGATGTTTTTGAGCATATTTTAAGTTCCTTATACTTTAACTTCATTTTAGAGCCTTGAAATGGGGTTAACGGGGTTTAAACGTGTCAAAAATGACATCACAAGCTTGCAGGGACTAAATATGTAATTTCTGAAACTTGTTGCTGATCTGTTCTTGGGTGGCGGGCCGCGTAAGGTGGGTCCTCAGCCTACGCGGGGCACGAGGGCTGTCCAGATCAGCAAAACAGCTGATTTCCATCAGCAGCTGGGTTTCTTGCTTTTGCACATGGTTTTTATGAATCTAGGGGCTGGTTTTAAGCACCCATGGTATTCCAAAACACTGGGTGCACTTGTACGGCTCAGATCGAAGCTCGTTTATCGAGGAACGATCCTAACGGTTCTCCAAAATCTATATAAACCCAACCCATTTTCATTCCAAGCTCACACTTTGATCTGATTTCTCTAAGTTGAAGCTTAAAATCTTCATACCTGAGAAATTTTGGATCAAATCTTCTAGCTTGGACCTTTTGTAAGTATTATTTCATACTTTTATGCGTTTTTAAGCGAAAGTCAAACAGTGTTTGACTTTCTGTTTTGACCAGTTAATGGTCAACTCAAAGTTCGTTGGAACTTCGCAACGTGAGCGTAATCACGATGGTCATAGTCCTTCGTGACTATACCTACTGATTACCACGTTATTTAGGCATAGTGACAAGTCGTAGTTTCGGTCAAAATACGCGTTTATGCGTATTTTGCAACCAACCTATTTTCGGGTATCAAAACCCTTTGTTTTGATATCAAACTTGTTTTCTAACTTCGTTAAACATGTTTTAACATGTTTAACTCATCACTTTTTGTTAGTGCTTATATAGGGTCGTAAGATAAGCGGTCTAAATAACCACTTAGACTTTCGAACCCGGCCCGTTTGGTCGATCATTAGGATCTGACCAAACATATTTTTGTGACCATAATTTTAAAGGGAATAACCTTCCGAGGTTATACCTTATGGTCACTTTGTTTAGTTAGTTGTATGATAGGTAATTTATATGCCTTAGGTAAATGACCAAAATGCCCTTTTCATGCATAATTGGTATTTAAGCATATGTAACTTAAACTTTTGTCACTTAACTGATTATGCAACATATTTAAACATGTTTAGGCATATAATACTTGTCATAGGACTAGTTAGGCGTTCCGAACGCGTTTTACACGAACGACGCGTTAAAGTAGCGTAAGCTACCTAAACGGGTCGTAATGGGTCGTAAGCACTTAGGATAGGTTTCGATTTAGTATGTAGGCTTTGTTAAACCATATCATATGAGTTCCAACACTCATTTGGTTTACAAAACCTCATCCTATCCGATCTTCCGATTTAGGTCCGGTTTATTAACATAGTTACCTATATTAGGTGTCGTTTGATTCCGTGATCCCTCTAGCTTTGCTTGGTTGTTATTCAAGACTCCAAGGCATCCTCAAGTGAGTACATAGTCCCCTCTTTTACTGCTTTCAAATGTTTTAGGGTGAAACATATGTGCCTATTTGTTATTTTTCAAGATTTCAACTATATGATTATACATGCTAGTACTTATCTTTTGACTAATTGAACAATTATCTATGGTTTAAACACTAATTTTCAAAGATTATAAAACAAATTGTTGGGTTTTACTTATTTTAATACATTCACCAAACCGATTAGTAGTACGTTATAGCGCTATAGGACTAGACACCCCATTCCTGATGTATGGAATGTCAGAAACCAAATTTTATCCAAATAGAAATTGCGTTTGTGGTATTTCTATAGTCTCTAAGGTGTAGTTTGATACACTAAGGTTTGAATGAATACTAAATCACATTTCTTTTGTATATTTCGATATACTTCCAAAGTATAGTTTGATGTGCTCCCATATGTGATATTATTTACCAAAGTATAATTTGATATACTATGTACAAATCCTACATATATTTTAATATACTATCGGCCTTGTTATTTACCAAAACATAGTTGATATGTTATTTACAAACCAAAACATAGTTGATATGTTATTTTCAAACTAAAACATAGTTGATATGTTATTTTCAAACCAAAACATAGTTGATATGTTATTTTCAAAACCAAAGCATAGTTTGATATGTTATTTACAAAACCAAAGTATAAAATTATATACTACCGATACTTTCATTCTTAAACCAAAGTATACTTATGATGTACTACCGAAAACTATATTTTTTACAACTAAAGTATATTTGATATACTATCGGCTTAAGCCATTTCAAGTTAGACATATTGCATTTTACACAAATATCATATCTTCATGAAACACAGTTTTACAAACAACATATTTTATACAAATATTCATCTGATTTCTTATCGATTTTCGCATGATTTATAAAGAAAAAAATTTTAAGTTCATGACTACTTTTTGTTAAACATTCTTTTAAACTTACAAGTCATGAATCCTATTTTAATAAAACCTATGTATCTCATAGGAATTTTGATGTTGGCGTACCTATTTTTACATATGTTTTAGGTGCTGCTATGTGATGATTGTTGATGCATGCTATACATAGGAAGGACTCGTGCCTTAGCGACTTTAAAACTTGAAAGACAATATTTGTATTTATCTGATTTGTAATAAAACAATGAGTTCAGTAATTCAATAAAACGAAACTACTTAATCCATGGTTGTGAAACAATGATTCTGTTACGACACTCCCTGACGTTTCCTCCACGATTTGTTGTTTTACGTGGTCGGGGTGTGACAGTCAGATCTGAGTACAATATCTGGCAATGTAGGATGGGCCATGTCCTTGTATAGCAAAACACCGGTTGCTGGAAATCAGTTATCTTCGTACCACAAGTTCCGATGGTACCGAGTGCAGAAGATCCCAAGGTCCAAGTACCTATGAAACCTGAAAATTACTCTGAGCAGGATTTTTAGAAAATTGAGTTAGATGCTAAAGCGTTCAGTATATTTGCTACAGCACTACCAAATGACATCTATGCTGGCCTGTTACACTGTAACAGTGCAAAAGAGTTATGGTATGCACTAAAAGAGCAATTCGGTGGTACAGAAGAGGTCATTGAGAACAATAGAGAAGTGTTGAACCAACAATATGAAACGTTTTGTCATGTTAAGGGAGAGTCATTAACCCAACAGTTTGAAAGGTTTAGTTGTCTGATTAGTTTGCTAAAACTGGTTAATATGGAATATGCTAACTCAACTTTAAATAGTATGTTCCTTAGATCATTGCCAGAAAAGTGGGACACTATAACCTTTGTTACTAGAAACTCGGTTGGGTTCAAGGAGATGAGTTTGACTCAACTTCATGGTAGGCTTCTCACTTATGAGAGAGAGCTTAACTAGAAAAAGAAGTTACAGGAGTCAAGGAAAGTGGCTAATGATTACTCTTTTGGTAATACAACACTTTTTGGTCAGGAAGAGTCATCTGGTGGTAGTAAGGGTCAGAGTTATGATCATTTCATTGACATAACATATGGTGGAGCATTCAACTCTGATTCTTATTCATCCAATTATGCTTTTATGTCACACCCCCAAAATCCACCATGCAGAGTATCACCGCTTGGAGGCGTGACATGACCAGGATCGAGCCACCAATCATATTGAACAACGTAATAAAGTAAATTAAACCAAGCACAATACAATTGGTGACCAAAAGCTAGTTAACCAAGTTCAAATTAAACAGCGGAAGCATTAAAGGTAAAACCCAAAACATAAGTTCAACAAGTTCATAAAGTTCAAATGTTAAGCACGGGACATGACAGTCCATATCCCACAACGACCTCCTCCTTGCGCAAGCTCCATAAGTACCTAACGACCTGCAAGGCATGTAACAACGAGTCAACAAAAAAGTTGAGCGAGTTCACAGTAGGTGTTCGTTATAAAGTAGTTTTTCAAAAACTATGAGTTTGTTTGCAATTGCAGGTTAAATCAACTTTCCTTATTTTCCAAACCATAAACGGTGGGGGCTACCCCATGTTGTAAACCACTAGACTAGATGTATATATATATGTGTCCTTCCCAATCCGAGGACAGTGGTACGTAGTGAATACATAGGTTTAGCGCTAGTGCCCTTCCCAATCCAAGGACATAGGTACGTATAAGAATACGTAGGTTTAGCGCTGGTGCCCTTCCCAATCCGAGGACATAGGTACGTATAAGAATATATAGGTTTAGCGCTGGTGCCCTTCCCAATCCGAGGACAGTGGTACGTAGTGAGTACGTAGGTTTAGCGCTGGCGTCCTTCCCAATCCGAGGACGGAGGTAAGTAGTCTAGTAGTGGTGAAAGTACAAGTTCTGTCTCAGCTATTTAATCCCATTCCCAACCACCAGGAATCCCATGCCTTAGTAAGGGTGTGAACTCACCTTTGGTTGCTCGGTTTGACTCTAAAAAATAGCTAACAGTCAAGGTCGGTCAATCACGTCCTAGTATGATTACCACTTAGTTTATTAGTGACTTCAAATAAGCACAAAGTTCTTACACGTATCTACCACATAACATGCATCACTTTAACGGTTCATGCCCATATAAACTTCCCATCTATTCCCGTTCATAAGCAAACATACGACATTGCACATAACACTTTTCATTGTCATATAACATGTTAGATTATTCTCAGGTGGCCTACCCGACATTTAGACACGCAAATTACTACTTATGTCGTTTCAGCTTTTAGTTTCAAAACTGGGCTGTTTTCGAGGATTTTAATAAAATACTTAACTTGTTCCAAAAATTCCAACTTTTTACAAAAGGTCTTAAACGATCCAAATATTATTTTTTAAAAATCTCGGGATCCAATTCATCACCAATATTTTATAAAAAATCATTTTCCGGACTGAAATCAGATTCAACTTTTTCTGATTGCAGTCCACGGAATAATTTATTTAAAATTCATCGTAAGTCCGATTGATAAAATTCCAGTGGGAGAATTACTACGAAATCTGTGTCCATCTACTGTACAAATTTCGTGACCTACTTCTACACATATTTCAAGTTATGACGAAAAACATAACACCTATTTTCAGCAGTAAAAATGCAGCTCTTGCTGTTGTTACAAAACGACTCTTTAACAATAGTAAACGAAGTCCAAAAATTATGATTCCAGTGCCATTAGAACCGTATTTCATAATAACACGTTATAGACTCAAGAAAATCAAGTTTTTGTTAAGTTACGATCTGGTTACAGCCAACTGAAGTTGGCTGTAAATATTTGGACAGAAGCTATTTTCAGCTTATTGTGTTCTAACGCATGTTCTATTTGTTCCGTTAACATGTCTAGTGATCAACAACGACCTTTAACATCAATATTAACAAGTAAATCATCAAGTAATCAACAACATATTCACTACAACATCCTACTACCACATTTCATTCTCATGTAAGCTTTATGTAAAGGTTTATGTTCATACTTTATGTTTTGTGTTCTTGTAGTGTTCATACGATTTCATCCTAACAATCTTTCAACTAATCAACATAAAGGTATATAAGGGTTTAGTCAAGGACTTACAACTAGCTCAAGGGCTAGGGATGAACTTAAGAACAAAAATGATGAAGATGGTGTGTATATGCTATGGATGGAGCTCCTTCAAGACCTTCAAGCTCCAAGCTGCACAAGACTCCTTCTAATGCTTGAAACAAGTATGAAAATGAGTTAATGGTGGTGACAAGGTGGTGGTGGTGGCGGATGTATGAGGAGCCGAGAGAGGGAGAGAGAGTTAGTGAGAGAGAGGTGTGATCTTTGGAATGATTTTGTAAGAGATGTTGGCCATTCTTATAAGATTCTTACTACATATTTTGTCTATTCATACAAGCAAGCTGTAACACCTGTGCCTTCACGGCCATCAAACAAATACCAAACCAATGAAATATTATATTTCATACTTGGGATTTGTAAAAATATGTGTATCATTTGCACATATCAATTCTTGTTCAATTTCAAACTCTAAATCGCTTTCTGGAAGGTTATACGCGCACTAATGCGTAAATATAACCAGTTTAATGCAACAAACACTCCGTAATAGTGACATAGGCTTAACATACCTTAAATAACCTTTACATAACTTAGAAATAAGTTTTGAAGGCTTTGGTATGGCAAAATCAAGTTAATTCGCTTACAGGGACTAAACTTGACAAACTGCGAAAGTATGTCAATTTGAACTGTAACGAACATTCCGAAACATGACCATAAGTTAAACACACCTTAAATATCCTTTACATAGCTTAGAAATAGGCTTTGAGGGGTTTGGTGTGCTAAAATAAACTTTTGGGTCATTCAGGGACTAAAAGTGTCAAAAAGTGCACAAGTTTGCATTTTCGCGCATAACTTACGTTCTGAATACATCCGGACATCCAAAAATTTATGTAAGCACTAAAACATTTTATTTTAGTGTTCGGCATAAGAAAAATCCATTCGTCACGCATTTTGGATCGTTTTTTCGCGCTTGTGCGCATTCCGTCGTAATTAAGCGAACATCGCGTTCGTACGGCCAAACGAACCAACACCCGACATATTTCAGAGCATGTTTCATGTCCACAATGTTTAGGAAACATTTTAGGGCCTTAAAGTTGGCTTTACGGGCCTTAGAAGTGTCGAAAATGGCTTAAAACATCAACTGGGACTGAAATTGTAATTCTGCAAATTTGTTTTCTGATCTGAAGAGCTAGGCGGCCCGCGTGAGCCCAAGCTCAAATCTTAGGCGGCCCGCGTACGCCTCCCAGAACAGATAAGTTCGAACTGTCAGCATATTCCAGCTGTTTTAACCACAACCACAAGCTCACCACTTGCCTATTCAGCTGATAAGGATCAATTTTAGGCACCATAACTTTCCGACACTTGTACGAATACGATTAAGGCACGATATTCGACAAACGATCTTAACAGTTACCCGAAAACTATAAATACCCCACCCCCCATTACTCTAAAACCACTAGAATCTGATCTAAATAACTCAAAGTTGGAACCATTGTTTCATACCTGAGTTATTGTGATCTAGATTAGCATTCGGGGACCCTTCGTAAGTATTCTTTCGTTCTTTTCTTTCTTTTATTGCTTTTCGAGTCAGAAAGTCAAACTTTGTTTGACTTTCAGCGTTGACCAGCTTATGGTCAATGCGAAGTTCGTTTGAACTTCGCAACGTGAGTGTAATCACGTTGGTTATAGTCCCTTGGGACTATGCCTACTGATTACCACGTTGTCTAGGGTCGTAGGGTAAGCGATCTAATAAATCGCTTATACCTCGAACCCGACCCATTTGGTCGATCATTAGGATCCGACCAAACACATTAGGTGACCATAGTAGGTAGGGAATAACCTTCCGAGGTTATACCCTATGGTCACATCGTTTGAGTAGTTGTATGATAGGTAGTTTATATGCCTTAGGTAAATTACTAGAATACCCTTTTCATGTATAATTGGTAATTAAGCATATGTAACCTAAACCTTTGTCACATAACTGATTATGTAACATGTTTAGGCATATTCTACTTGTCATAGGACTAGTTAGGCGGTCCGAACGCGTTTCACGCGAACGACGCGTTAAAGTAGCATAAGCTACCTAAACGGGTCGTAATGGGTCGTAAACAATTATGTTAGGTTTCAATTAGTATGTAGGATTTGTTGAACCATATTACACGAGTCTCCATACTCGTTTGGTTTACAAACCCTCATGCTACCCGATCTTCCGATCTGGGTCCGGTTTATTAACATAGTTACCTATATTAGGTGCCGTTTGATATCCGTGATCTCTAGCATTGTTTGGTTGTTACTCAAGGACTACTAAGCAATCTCAAGTGAGTACATAGACCCCTCTTTTACTGTTTTCCAAACTGTTTTGGGGTGGAACACATGTGCCTACTTGTTACTTTCATGCTTTCCATGTTTTCACATCATATACTTGCTATGTTTATTAGTACAGTTATAGTACATGATTTCATCATTTTACATTACATTTTATGCTATGTATGTCCATTGCGTGCATACTTAGTACATTGTTTTACATTTACCTTTTATGCTATGTATGTCCATTGCGTGCATACTTAGTACATCGTTTTCATCACATGCTTACATTTTGTTATGACATTTGGGTTGTTTACAATGGAACAATACATTCATTAACATTAGCTACGCCGTTCGTTAGTAGGTAGTGGTACCATAGGAATTGACAACTCCCGTTCCGGACATCCCAGGGAAAGGGGATGAAAGGAATGACCGAATTCGATATACATAATTTAGATAAACCTTTAAGTGGTTTAAGGGTTTATCGCCGCAGTCTCAAGGCTTGGATGTATGCATTTTCACAACACCGCATAGATGTTCGTATCAGTATAGCATGCATTTACACAAAACATAGCTTTGATTTAAACCAAGTTTTACTTCAATACTATGTTCTTGTGCATATGGTTTAGTTGATGCATTTCACTAGCCATACAGATCATTTTGGTTACATATTACATGATTTACATTGATCATGCATTTCCACAAAACATAACTTTGATTTAAACCAAGTGTTACTTCAATGCTTTGTTTTGTGTATTTCATCTATGGTTTAGTTGATGCATTTTCACTAGCCATACATATCATTTTGGTTACATATTACATGATTTACATTGATCATGCATTTCCACAAAACATAACTTTGATTTAAACCAAGTTTTACTTCAATGCTTTGTTTTGTGCATTTCATCTATGGTTTAGTTGATGCATTTTCACTAGCCATACATATCATTTTGGTTACATATTACATGGTTTACATTTGACACATAAACACTTTTGACATTGGTTATACATTACATGATTTACATTAGACATGAACATTTTACATTGTTGGTTTGGTTTGAGTAAGTGATTAAGTAACGATGCGTGTGTAATATGATACAAGCATGGTGGATACGCCGCTGGTACTTCCTATATATAAGTGTTTGTATGGTATTACATATCGTACCGTTATTTGAATCATTTCAGTTTATGACATATAACATTCTATACAAATAACATACTTTTCACAATATATTGTTTTACAAACAACTTAACTTATACAAACTCATTTTTACATGGTTATTCATTTAACCATGCATTATTCTCTTATTTATACGTATCATCTGAACTTATTGTTTTTCCAATGATTTACAAAGACAAAGCAAATTACAAGGTTCATGACTAAACATTTTCTTAAACATAAGTCATGAATCTTAATTTTCACAAAACCTATGTACTCGCCGGCATTTTTATGCTGACGTACCTATTTTCACATGTGTTTCAGGAAATGAAGCATAGGGTTGATCAAGATACACTTAGGCGGACATGGGCCTTAGTGACAATAAAAGATGCAAGACTAGTTATTTATGTTATGTTTCTTTGATTATCAAGACATTGTAACTCATTTATTCAATAAAACAGTATTTAAATTTCCATGTGTTATGAAACAATGATTATGTTACAACACTCCCCGACGTTTCCGCCACGTTTTGTTGTTTTACGTGGTCGGGGTGTGACAGAAAAGTTATTATCAGAGCTCATGGTTATAGGGAATTAGGTTATTAGTAATACTTTGACCTAGTCTATAACCTTTCTAGGACCCTAACGCGAGTTTACTTGCGTTTAGTCATAAAACAATACTGTCACCTATCCTTAGGCGACAACCACAACCAGAACATAAAATTCAAAACCGCTTTGAAAACTAATCATCCGTTCTAGGATGATTGATTACTAGGTTTTGAACCCTCTATTGTAAGGTTTTGAACTCTCTATTATATGGTTTTGAACCCCTTTGAGTTTTCAAAATCTCGTCAAGGTTTTGGGTTTTAAATAATGTGAACACGTGCAAACTGGATGGGTGAATGCATGTATTCTGGGTTTTCTGTCTAGGCAAGCACTTCGTATACATCTCATCAGACGCGAGACCAGTTGTGCTTACCTAGGAATTCTTGGAATGAGTGTTCACTTATAGGCGAGCATGTCTTCGCGATACATTATTTTTGACCCATTTACTTTGATTTGTCACCATCTCATTTGTTTGCCTTAGGTAACAAATGATCGCAATTTCATTCGTTACCATTCTGTATTGATTATCCAATAACCTTTCACTTGCTTCTTCCTCTGTCTTTCATTTTCTTCTAGAATGTCTATTCCTCTCAACACTGGTCAAATGTCCGAGCGAACAGCCAAATTTGTCCAACAAATAGGCGAAGTGATTCAGAAGACTGTGGATCTAGGCATTGCCATGGCTCATCTCAACAATGAAGTCTCTCGTCTCGACAATGAAGCCACTCAAGAGCCACCAAAGGAAGCAGAAGTCAAGCCAGCACTACCAGCCAAGAAACCAACCGAGGAATCAAAGACCATGGATGAACGATCGCCAAAGAAGTCAAAGAAGCGAAAGGCTTCTCAGAACTTCGCCGTGGTCGCTCACAATGGTCAAGCCGTCCCCAACCAACCAGCTCAACCCCCTGCTAGAAAGCCATACAGCGGAACTGCACCCTTGTGCAATCAATGTAGCCTTCATCATCACCCTAGTGTGACGTGCCGCAAATGCCAGATTTGTGGACTTATAGGTCATACAGCAAGGGTTTGCCCAACTGCAGCTGTACCAAATCAAGCTGGCGACACTCCTGCTCAAGCTTGTTTCTCACGAGGGTCTTGCTACAACTGTGGCGAGATGGGCCATTTCCAAAGAGATTGCCCAAAGCTTGCTAATGCAAATTTGACCCACGGATGAGCAGTTGGCTGAGTAGAAGATGTTGCTGTCTTATGCTTTTGTTTCTTCTATTTCTTGTAATGTGAAACAATCTGTTTTGTTTATAAATAAAAGTTGTTGTTCACAATTCTGATATAGAAGTATAGTTACATGTGTGTATGGTATTCCCCTATGATACATACATCAAGGAACTATGTTCCTTACAAACTACTCTTGTGATTCTCTCTTTCAAATGATCGCTCATGATTTCCCCAAAAAATTTAAGTACTCGTTTCATTCTAAGAAACGAAGTACATGAAATAAAGTGAAATTATGAGTAATCGTGCTTTTTACACATTTGTGCCATTAAATCCTTGGTTAGATAACTAAGGGCATTTCCAAATCTCATACCCATTACGTTTTGATTTTTCAACATATACAGTACAAGTATTTCAAAAACAATCTTCATAATCTCAAAACATTTCATATAGTTTGAAAACAATTTTTCTAAATGCAATGTCTATGTTATTTCAAAAACATTGGCCATGTTATCAAAACCAACCTTCCTAATTTCAAAATATTTCATATAGTCTGAAAACAATATTAACACAGTACATTTTCTCATCAAGTGCATGATTTCGAAAAGCATCATTCATATTTTCAAAAACCTTATACATAATTTCAAAATTCATCTCGCATGATTTTAAAACATTTTCATAAATATACTTACCTAGTACACCTACTTTATGATTTCAAAAGTATTATATATAAGGTTTCAAAAATGTTAAACACATTTTTTTCTTAAAAGAACCCCATGCATAGTTTTCAAAAATATCTTTCCACATACATTGACTTAACCTTCAAATTCTTCTACATATGTCGCCTTGACATATCTAGCATCTCAACTTCATAAGCATTTTTACATCATGTTTTGACTTAAGCACATCCAGTGCAAGGTTTTAAAACATCTTCAACTTCTAAAATCCATATGGGATCTTTTTATCTTCACATTTAGACCCTTGTGGATGATCATCATTCAAATCAGAGTCCTTAACTGGATTCCTTATGTACCTTAATTCGAACATTTCGGTTCCTATTAATCAAAATCGAATTTTATTCTTGAATCTTTCTATCTTTATAGTTAGATTCTTGATAATGTTTAAAGTACCAAATGAAATCCACGAGATGGATTCCTAGTGTGCTTTAAATACATGTGCTCTGTTAGCAGAACAAACTTCTAGTTAAACAATTTTGTGGTTATATGACTATGTGTTTATGCATCTTGTGTTTTCTTTTATGCATTTTGTGTTTTTGTATACTCTGGATATCCGTTATCCACATCCTCGAAGAATCTTTCATATCTTCATATGAGGGATTCGTAGTAGGATATTCAAAAAGGTACTACTTTAAAATCCTTATTGGGATTCTATGTAATAGTTAAGACCCTTGGATTATATAGTACCGCTCCATGACTCATAAGAGACCCTTTAGTGGTCTAGTCAAAAAGATTGATTCACAATTTGGTTAAAGAATGACATCTAGTGATATAGCTGAACAGACTCCTTGATAGTCTATTTAGATCATTTATTGATTTAATTAAAAGGACTCTATCGTGGTCTAGTCACACTCATCACAGGATTGTTCATTTGGTTTTACCCTACACATTATAAAATAGACTGTGTGAACTATGCAAGGAATTGTCTAATTATGGACGCGTACATAATTGTGAGATTCAGTGCACGGTAACCACAGTAAGATTTATTATGTGTAAGAACCAATAGTGACAACAATAACGAAATGAGAACGATGTAATGGAGGTACGGTGGACGCACCAATGACGCTTCATATACTTGTATATATAAGTGTCCCTCTTACATTGCGAGCATAATGTTATTAAGGTTACTAGAAGTTCAGAACCCTAACCAATATTGTTCGATCTTTTCAACTTCATGTTTTCAAGCTCTCACAAGTTTCCTCTAAATAAATTTCGGGACGAAATTTCCTAAAGTAGGGGAGACTGTAACACCTGTGCCTTCACGGCCATCAAACAAATACCAAACCAATGAAATATTATATTTCATACTTGGGATTTGTAAAAATATGTGTATCATTTGCACATATCAATTCTTGTTCAATTTCAAACTCTAAATCGCTTTCTGGAAGGTTATACGCGCACTAATGCGTAAATATAACCAGTTTAATGCAACAAACACTCCGTAATAGTGACATAGGCTTAACATACCTTAAATAACCTTTACATAACTTAGAAATAAGTTTTGAAGGCTTTGGTATGGCAAAATCAAGTTAATTCGCTTACAGGGACTAAACTTGACAAACTGCGAAAGTATGTCAATTTGAACTGTAACGAACATTCCGGAACATGACCATAAGTTAAACACACCTTAAATATCCTTTACATAGCTTAGAAATAGGCTTTGAGGGGTTTGGTGTGCTAAAATAAACTTTTGGGTCATTCAGGGACTAAAAGTGTCAAAAAGTGCACAAGTTTACATTTTCGGGCATAACTTACGTTCTGAATACATCCGGACATCCAAAAATTTATGTAAGCACTAAAACATTTTATTTTAGTGTTCGGCATAAGAAAAATCCATTCGTCACGCATTTTGGATCGTTTTTCGCGCTTGTGCGCATTCCGTCGTAATTAAGCGAACATCGCGTTCGTACGTCCAAACGAACCAACACCCGACATATTTCTGAGCATGTTTCATGTCCACAATGTTTAGGAAACATTTTAGGGCCTAAAAGTTGGCTTTACGGGCCTTAGAAGTGTCGAAAATGGCTTAAAACATCAACAGGGACTGAAATTGTAATTATGCAAACTTGTTTTCTGATCTGAAGAGCTAGGCGGCCCGCGTGAGCCCAAGCTCAAATCTTAGGCGGCCCGCGTACGCCTCCCAGAACAGATAAGTTCGAACAGTCAGCATATTCCAGCTGTTTTAACCACAACCACAAGCTCACCACTTGCCTATTCAGCTGATAAGGATCAATTTTAGGCACCATAACTTTCCGACACTTGTACGGATACGATTAAGGCACGATATTCGACAAACGATCTTAACGGTTACCCGAAAACTATAAATACCCCACCCCCCATTACTCCAAAACCACTAGAATCTGATCTAAATAACTCTAAGTTGGAACCATTGTTTCATACCTGAGTTATTGTGATCTAGATTAGCATTCGGGGACCCTTCGTAAGTATTCTTTCGTTCTTTTCTTTCTTTTATTGCTTTTCGAGTCAGAAAGTCAAACTTTGTTTGACTTTCAGCGTTGACCAGCTTATGGTCAATGCGAAGTTCGTTTGAACTTCGCAACGTGAGTGTAATCACGTTGGTTATAGTCCCTTGGGACTATGCCTACTGATTACCACGTTGTCTAGGGTCGTAGGGTAAGCGATCTAATAAATCGCTTATACGTCGAACCCGACCCATTTGGTCGATCATTAGGATCCGACCAAACACATTAGGTGACCATAGTAGGTAGGGAATAACCTTCCGAGGTTATACCCTATGGTCACATCGTTTGAGTAGTTGTATGATAGGTAGTTTATATGCCTTAGGTAAATTACCAGAATACCCTTTTCATGTATAATTGGTAATTAAGCATATGTAACCTAAACCTTTGTCACATAACTGATTATGTAACATGTTTAGGCATATTCTACTTGTCATAGGACTAGTTAGGCGGTCCGAACGCGTTTCACGCGAACGACGCGTTAAAGTAGCATAAGCTACCTAAACGGGTCGTAATGGGTCGTAAACAATTATGTTAGGTTTCAATTAGTATGTAGGATTTGTTGAACCATATTACACGAGTCTCCATACTCGTTTGGTTTACAAACCCTCATGCTACCCGATCTTCCGATCTAGGTCCGGTTTATTAACATAGTTACCTATATTAGGTGCCGTTTGATATCCGTGATCTCTAGCATTGTTTGGTTGTTACTCAAGGACTACTAAGCAATCTCAAGTGAGTACATAGACCCCTCTTTTACTGTTTTCCAAACTGTTTTGGGGTGGAACACATGTGCCTACTTGTTACTTTCATGCTTTCCATGTTTTCACATCATATACTTGCTATGTTTATTAGTACAGTTATAGTACATGATTTCATCGTTTTACATTACATTTTATGCTATGTATGTCCATTGCGTGCATACTTAGTACATTGTTTTACATTTACATTTTATGCTATGTATGTCCATTGCGTGCATACTTAGTACATCGTTTTCATCACATGCTTACATTTTGTTATGACATTTGGGTTGTTTACAATGGAACAATACATTCATTAACATTAGCTACGCCGTTCGTTAGTAGGTAGTGGTACCATAGGAATTGACAACTCCCGTTCCGGACATCCCAGGGAAAGGGGATGAAAGGAACGACCGAATTCGATATACATAATTTAGATAAACCTTTAAGTGGTTTAAGGGTTTATCGCCGCAGTCTCAAGGCTTGGATGTATGCATTTTCACAACACCGCATAGATGTTCGTATCAGTATAGCATGCATTTACACAAAACATAGCTTTGATTTAAACCAAGTTTTACTTCAATACTATGTTCTTGTGCATATGGTTTAGTTGATGCATTTCACTAGCCATACAGATCATTTTGGTTACATATTACATGATTTACATTGATCATGCATTTCCACAAAACATAACTTTGATTTAAACCAAGTGTTACTTCAATGCTTTGTTTTGTGCATTTCATCTATGGTTTAGTTGATGCATTTTCACTAGCCATACATATCATTTTGGTTACATATTACATGATTTACATTGATCATGCATTTCCACAAAACATAACTTTGATTTAAACCAAGTTTTACTTCAATGCTTTGTTTTGTGCATTTCATCTATGGTTTAGTTGATGCATTTTCACTAGCCATACATATCATTTTGGTTACATATTACATGGTTTACATTTGACACATAAACACTTTTGACATTGGTTATACATTACATGATTTACATTAGACATGAACATTTTACATTGTTGGTTTGGTTTGAGTAAGTGATTAAGTAACGATGCGTGTGTAATATGATACAAGCATGGTGGATACGCCGCTGGTACTTCCTATATATAAGTGTTTGTATGGTATTACATATCGTACCGTTATTTGAATCATTTCAGTTTATGACATATAACATTCTATACAAATAACATACTTTTCACAATATATTGTTTTACAAACAACTTAACTTATACAAACTCATTTTTACATGGTTATTCATTTAACCATGCATTATTCTCTTATTTATACGTATCATCTGAACTTATTGTTTTTCCAATGATTTACAAAGACAAAGCAAATTACAAGGTTCATGACTAAACATTTTCTTAAACATAAGTCATGAATCTTAATTTTCACAAAACCTATGTACTCGCCGGCATTTTTATGCTGACGTACCTATTTTCACATGTGTTTCAGGAAATGAAGCATAGGGTTGATCAAGATACACTTAGGCGGACATGGGCCTTAGTGACAATAAAAGATGCAAGACTAGTTATTTATGTTATGTTTCTTTGATTATCAAGACATTGTAACTCATTTATTCAATAAAACAGTATTTAAATTTCCATGTGTTATGAAACAATGATTCTGTTACAACACTCCCCGACGTTTCCACCACGTTTTGTTGTTTTACGTGGTCGGGGTGTGACACAAGCAATCCAAATAAAATATATGATAATCTTTGAAGATATGTTGGTGATCTTGTGGGTCCTTTGGGACCAAATTCGATTGGGGGGGGGTTGGATGTAACATTTCAACTAATAAGTAATGGATAGTTAGATTTCAAGTAGTATGTTGATATATGTTAGTTAGTTTCTTTTTAGTGGGTGTTATGGTATACGGGGACCACGACTAGTCAAAAATAATGAAACAATAGATTTGTCAAAAATTTGGTGTCCCGGGTAATGTCCGGTTGTCTGGTTAGACACTGTTCCGTTAAAGCGTTTAATTAGTCCGAAAAGTGTCTTTTATATATATTTTTGTAACACTTTTAATTTCTAACACTCAGGAAAGCATACAGGACTACTTAGTAACTTTTCTGCACATGACTAGTATGTTAACAAGCACATGTAAGTATGACACAGTAATCAGGAAACAGTTAAGTAATTCAACACAGTCACTAAGCACTTTAATTATCATTAAATAAATCGTACGGATACATGAAATCATGAGGGTTGTCACATTCTCTCCCTGTTAAGAAAATTTTGTCCCGAAATTTAGTGCGTGGTTACTGAGGAAGCTAGTTAAGTTGCGGTGTTTACTGGCTTTTCCTGCGGTGTCACATCATCCCCCCGTTGATTTGGAATTTCGTCCCGAAATTCTGCAGTAGCTTCAGCCTCAGTAGTGGTTGCACTTTTCTTAAACAACTGGGGATACTTGAGTTTCATTTGGTCTTCTCGTTCCCAGGTATACTCTGGGCCACGACGGGAGTTCCAACGAACTCGAACAAGGGGTATTCTGGTATGCTTGAAAATCTTAACGTCTCGGTCTGTGATTTCAACTGGTTCCTCGACGAATCGCAACTGGTCGTCGATTGTGAGCTCCTTTAAGGGAACTATGAGGGTCTCATCTGACAGACACTTCTTCATATTCGACACATGGAAAACATTGTGAACTCCGCTGAGTTCTTAAGGTAGATTCAACTTGTAAGCGACCTTGCAAATTTTCTCAATGATTTCGAACGGTCCGACATAACGCGGATTGAGTTTTCCTCGTTTGCCGAAATGAACTACACCTTTCCAAGGTGAGACTTTGAGTAGCACTCGATCCCCAACCTGGAACTCGAGTGGCTTCCTGCGCTTATCAGCGTAGCTTTTCTGACGGTCACGAGCTGCCACCATTCGCTGTCGTATCTGAGCAATCCTCTCAGTTGTATCCACTACAAGCTCTAGGCCTGTGATTTGGCTGTCACCAACTTCTGCCCAACAAAGAGGTGATCGGCATTTACGTCCGTACAATGCCTCAAACGGAGCGGCCTGGATACTGGTGTGGTAGCTGTTGTTATACGAAAACTCCACTAACGGGAGATGTTTTTCCCAGCCATTACCAAAGTCGATTACACATGCCCTAAGCATGTCTTCAAGGGTTTGGATGGTGCGTTCAGATTGCCCATCCGTCTGCGGATGATATTCCGTGCTCATGTCTAATCGAGAACCAAAGGACTTGTGCATAGCTTGCCACAATTCAGATGTAATACGTGAGTCTCGATCAGAGATCATGGAGGTTGGCACTCCGTGCCTTGATACTACTTCCTTTAGGTAGATGTCTGCTAGGGTAGAAAACTTATCCGTTTCCTTGATAGCCAGAAAATGTGCAGACTTGGTTAGTCGATCCACGATCACCCAAATGGTATCATTTCTTCGTTGAGATCTAGGCAGGCCAGTAACGAAATCCATGGAAATTTGTTCCCGCTTCCATTTCGGGATCTCTGGTTGTTGAAGTAGGCCTGATGGTTTCTGATATTCGGTCTTGACTCTCGCACAAGTCAAACATTTGCTAATGTAGGTTGCTATGTGGGCTTTCATGCTAGGCTACCATTATGTAGTCTTGAGATCATGGTACATCTTATCCAAACCAGGATGTACTGAGTAATGAGACTTATGTGCTTCATCCATCACAAGCTCGCGTAAGTTTCCATAAAATGGAACCCAGATGCGTCCGTTAACATAGTAGGCGCTGTCTTCCTTTTGTTCTAATCGCTGCCTCGACCCTCGCAGGGACTTAGCCCTGATGTTTTCTGCTTTTAATGCTTCAACCTGAGCATCACGAATTTGAGCAGGAAGACTAGATTGGATGGTAAGTTGTAACGCACGTACACGCTTAGGTATAGTATCCTTTCGACTGAGGGAGTCGGCCACAACATTGGCTTTGCCCGGATGGTACTTGATCGCACATTCGTAATCATTCAAGAGCTCGACCCATCGGCGTTGTCGCATGTTTAGCTCCTTTTGCTTAAAGATATGCTCGAGACTCCTGTGATCGGTGTAAATGGTGCACTTGGTACCGTACAGGTAATGTCACCATAACTTAAGTGCGAACACACCTGCTCCCAATTCCAAATCATTCGTAGTGTAGTTCCTTTCGTGAACTTTAAGTTGGCGCGATGCGTAGGCAATGACCTTGTCACGTTGCATCAACACGCAGCCAAGTCCTTGTATGGAAGCGTCGCAATAAACCACAAAGTCATCTGTGCCTTCAGGCAATGAGAGGATACGCGCGCTACAAAGTCTATCCTTTAAGTGCTGAAAAGCAGATTCCTGTGCATCACCCCAACGATAGGTGACACCCTTCTGAGTCAGTGTCACACCCTGACTTTTGCGGAAGCGTGATTATTGGTGTGACTTCTTAATACCATTGCATACGATCATAACAACACTATATGATAAAACCCGTAGACGTACATCCATTAATTTAAGTTTAAAAATAGTACAACATAATTGTCTGAAATATCGATACCAAATTCTAGTTACAAACCATAACATATTTGAAGGAGTTCAAAAAGACTCAACAAGAGATTTTAAAACAAACCCGAGTTTAGGACCACGTATCTCGTCCAGGATTAAGATACGTCTCCTAAGCCCTAATGACTTGGATGACCTCTTTATTCACAATGCAGCTTAAAAACTCCAACGCCCGCCAGATCCATTTACTAATTCCCTGAAATACATGTAGTTTGAAAAATCAACATAAAGTTGAGCGAGTTCATGTAAAAGTGAGTATGTATAAACCTTTGTAGTATGTCTGTATGTATGAAAATCCCTGGTATGTAGCAATTAAGGAAAAAGAGATCACCATTGGGTTGCAAAGCCAATGATATGTGTGAAGTGATGCAGGAAGACTCAAACCTAGCGGATTTGTGCTTCGGGCACTTAGTCACCACCTGGTCCACTCAGCGGGCTCAGGAGTGGGGCTCGCTATACCCAAATAGATCTATCACTAATGCCCCTCGGTCCTACAACGAGGATTAATGGCCTCAGTTTCCGCCTACCCACTCACATGATCTAAGTAGTAAACGCTCCTTAAGCTAACCATACCATATATATAAAAGTCTGTAGTAATTGTCGCATGTATTTCACCCCCGAAGTATAAAACTGAAAACAGTAAAGAGAAAAGGGGGACATGAACTCACTGTATTGCGTCTTCGTACTCGTAACCCAAATCTCCGCGGCAAACACGACTACCTACAATGGTCTAATGTCTATTAGACGAACGGGTAGTGTCTTGTCTTAGTATGTATGTTTTTGAGTTACGATTCTGGCATTATTCCAAGTTATAACAATTGTATTTAGTTTTGGAATAATTGTTTATACAATATTTCTGTATTAATACTTCTCGAGTATTCGTATTCGTATTTCCTTCCCAAGGATGGAGGTCTTTATATGTGTAAATTTGTAGTCTCGAAATTATATTTTAAGTCCCACTTAGCAGAATATATCTAACTTATTTGTCCAAAAATAACGTATTTCCAAAATATATGTATTTTTCCCAAAAATAATATATTTTTACTTCTTCAGTTTCCAAAATAATATTTTACCAAGAAAACATGTGTGAGAGTATTTTCTGGATTATTTCATAAATTACATTTTTGCGTATGGTTTTACAATACCAAGTGTGTAACTTAAGTATTTATTGCTTACAATTTTAGGTATTATTTTGGAGTTGTAATGCCATGAGAATATGTAAGTTATATTATTTTACCCTAAAATAATATAACTAGTTCACCAAGTAAACAGATACTCACACAAGCGTTTTAGTATAAAATATATATTCTAAATATATATTTTATCCACTTTTATTTACGAAAACCAACCTCCGACACTTTGTATTTCGTAACAAAATTTATGGCGAAGGTTATATTTGGAACACAAGTTATAAAATATACTTGTAATAATTGTTAGAAAAATATTTTCTAAGTGTTGGGTTTTTATGAAAATTTCGCCAGAGTTTCCTTTGTAAATGGAGGCGTCCACGCTTACTAGCGTATCATTTTCTTTAACATATAACACGTTAGATCGCTTTCAAATAATCAACCCGACATTTAGGCATGCAAAATACTACTTATATCGTTTCAGTTTTAATACACAAAACTGGGTTGTTTTCGGGTATTTTAATAAAATAGTTATCTTATTTCAAAAATTCCCAAATTTTTAAAGAATGTCTTATACGATCCAAATATTATTGTGTAAAAATATCGGGGTCCAAATCATCACTAATATTTTATAGAAAATCATTTTCCGGACTGAAATCAGATTTATCTTTTTCTGACTGCAGTCCACGGAATAATTTATTTAAAATTCGTCATAAGTACGATTTACGAAATTCCAGTTAGAGAATTACAAATACATAGGTGGTCATCTACATTACAAATTTCATGATCTAAATGTACACAGAATTCCAGTTATGAATGAAAACAAAACGCATATTTTCAGCAGCAAAAATGCAGCTTTAGCTGCTGTTACGAAACGACACTTTAAAAATAGTAAACGAAGTCTAAAAATTATGATTCCAGTGCCATTAGAACCGTATTTCATAATAACACGTTATAGACTTAAGAAAATCAAGTTTTTGTTAAGTTACGATATGGTTACAGCCAGTTGAAGGTGGCTGAAAATGCAAATCAGCAAGCTGTTTTTAGGTTAAATGTTACTAAAATGTATACCTACGATTACCATTCCTTCTAATAACGATTTATCTCATAACATATGTTATTTACAGCAGATTATTGTTTGTATTACTCAGATTTATCATGATTACTTCATCATTTTAACAATACTTCATCACTAGACTAGTTTATGTTCATTAGAGTTCTTAACATTCCATCATTCTTTCAACTATTAACCACCAAAAATATGAACAAGATGAAGATCTAAGGCACTTACTACTAGCACAAGGATAGGGGAGTTTCAAAGCGTAAAAGTGGTGGATAAAAGAAAACAAGAGCGGTCCTTCAACTTCCGAACGCACCAAGCTTCGTTGTTTGCTCTCTAACACCTTTGGATGTATGGAAAATGGCTAGAAAGTGGCTTGATGGTGGTGTTATGGTGGTTAGTGATGGCTGCCAAAAGCAAGGGAAGAAGGAAGGAGAAAGCTTGATGGGTGTTGAGTTATGAGAAGTGTGGTTATGTTCTAATGGTTACATTTATAATCTTCCATAACTTCATTATCCTTTGGTTCTTATGTTTGTTATGAGGAAACAAGATCAAGCATAATCCACTTTAATAATCAATTAAAATCTTCATGGGGGCCACTAAAATCCGGTTATAGGTGGGGGGTCTAGGTGTAGGCTTTAACTAAATAGTTAGATATTAAGTTAAAAATTCAAGAATTAGTTAGGGTTTGGTTACTAGATATTTTCATGATGTGTTATGGTGTTCGGGGTCCATAACTAGTTCAGAAAAAATAAAAACAATGCTTCTAGCATTATTTTGGTGTTCCGGGTAATGTCCGGTTGTTCGGTTATATACAGTTCCGTTAAAGGGTTTAATTAATCCGTAAAGTATCTTTTATATTACTTTTTGTGACGTATTTAATTCCCAACACTTTGGAAGGTATCTAGGACTGTTTTGCCAAGTTTTTGCACTTAACTAGCATTGTTAAATGCTGAATTTTGGTATTTAGTGCAGAATTTTGCAGTTAAAGTATGTTTTAGGCACTTCCCGGCACTATAACTATCACCTAGTGACACAGTTTTATGGTCCTCACCTCCCTACACTCCCTACCAGTGTAGTACTTTATTCCCGGCTCATACTGGCCTCAATATAGTGTCTGTATAAGTGTTGGCATTGTCAGCATGTTTTCTGGGTTATCCGTTTAGTGTGCTAACTGTGCTTTGTGCATCAAGTTTGTCACTATAGTTTGTATGTAATGAATGGAGTGACAGTAATAAAATGTGATGCATTAGTATGTATGTATCAGAAAACAGAAAGCAGTTTAATCACAATTGAAATCAAGCACAGTAATTAAGCACTAATTAAACATTAATTTATTGTACGGATACCTGTAATTGTGAGGGTTGTCACATTCTCCCCCCGTTAAGAAAATTTCGTCCTCGAAATTTGTACTACCTTAACCCCTTATGGTTTCGTCACACATGTATATATATGAATAATACTGAGGTAGATAATCACCATCCCGAATCAAACCTTACTCACATCAGGTGAGTCCCAGAACATGTAACAACTCGAACCCTATGGTTAAAAGGTATGTGCTTTTAGCATTGGATGTCAAAGGTACAAGTCGTATTTTACGTATAGTCTAGTGTAGTGCAGTTACAGGGGTTCCACGAAAGAGGAGTTTTTGTCCAAAAGGATTCTCAAGCGGTTGGTCACAGTATGCCAACGAGTCTTCTCAACCATAGCATCTGCTATATGAACTAAAAAATCAATAACTCAAAAGTGATAGTAAAGTGATCTGTCAATCTCCCGAGTAAATGAATGGAAAGAATTAGTGTGTTGTCATTTTTGAATTGTGAAAATACACCAAATGAAATTCAAGTGAATCTGGTGTATCATTGTCTTGATTCGTAGTCGCATCAGAAATGTTTAAAATGACAAGTCAAACGAAAGTATATGCAGTTTTGTATGAAACGTTGACCTTGATTAGCACAAGTTACAAGTTTGTAATGACACCACAAGGTGTCGTACTGACATAATTCAAGTATAGTGGTGACTGAACCAGTTCACCGTGTTGGAAATCAAATGAACATGTACCGAAACAATCCAGAAGATTTGATTTACACAATGTCATATAGTTTTCAGTTGAATATGGAACATCAAAGAGCCATTGTTTTCGGTCGAAAGTGAGAAAGCAATAAGTACCGCAAGGCATTCGATTGATCATAAAAGAATCGTTAGGAGGTACACTATGATATGAAATGAATCTATGTACCCTTGCCTCAAGACACAACTGTGTTGAGACCGATTTAATCGTGATAAACAAGACGGATTTAGGGCAAATTATTAAATAATCAATTAAATCCATGTATGGAGTGAGTAACCAATTAAGCGCAAGCTTCAATTTTGTGAAAGTATCCCTACAAGGTGTCGTAACCAACAAATGATTTAGTGAAGTCATAGACCAAACAAGTCTACTACGACTCGAAACAAAAGAATATTTGCCAGAGTATTAGAATATGATGCTCTCAATACAACATGGCGTCTCAAATCAAACATGTGAACTGGATAAGTTCAAGCAATTGAACTTAGTTTCAGCGTAACCCGACAATAAACGTACGTATCAACAAAGGAATCTTGGCATGGTAGCAAAGATAAACCATGAATGTAACTTGAAAGAAAGCGGTTTCAAGAAAGTGTGTTGAATTGTTAACAAAAGAGCCAACAATAACAATAATGCAGGTCATTTGAATCATGAATTCAGTAATTAGGTTTAGCGAAATAATATTTGAATTTCAATGAAGCGTTTGGAATGAAATGAAGTCACACGCGTAGCAAATGGTGCATGTGTGACAGGTAAGTTTCCAAGAAAAGGAATAATGAGTATCCGCTAAAATGAAGAAATGACCAGATATTCGAAGCAATGTGTGTTCGCTCTCAATGAAGAAAATTAACATGATGCAACTATCATTAAGGGGAGTAGAGATGCAAACGTCTACTCGCTAGAAGTAAAAGTAATTCAAGTACTTTCGGTTTGGTCAACGGAACTGGCATATATGTCAGGTTAATGGTGTCTGCTCGAGTTAACGGATGTGGTTCCTAAGTAACGACCTTTGTGGGTTGGACCTGGTTCCCGATGGTCCTAAGTACATGTTTCCTAGATTCTTGGAGTTTCGTATTTGGTGTAGAATCGTTCTGTGCATCGTACAGGAAACACCACTCTTGCGTACGTTTAAAACAAGTTATTGTCCCACAATTTCCTGGTATACTTTCTTCCTGAATTTGCAGCTACTTGATCATCGATCGGTCAGGAAATACTGGTTGGATCCTCGCAGTTAGTCAAATAAGTAGTTCGTCAATCCTTAGCAAGAGTCGCTGACTCTTGTTGGCTAGCTCGTCCGGCTCCTGGTAGTTTGATGTTCATTTGAAAATCATCGTCCTTTTTCTTGACGAGCTGAACTGGGGTTACCCAAAACGGAAATTTTGGTCTGTTATCTTCCTTCTCTATCCACTACTGAAATTACACTGTCAATCCTTGCATTTCCGAAGGTGTAAGTCTCTAGAGTGCATTAACTACAGACGCGGCGCCTGGAATCAAATGCGAAATTCGACTTGTCGTTTGAGGAGATGATTCTGGAAAGTCCTTGAGAAAGACTTCAGGATATTTCCTTATCATAGGAGTATCTTCAAATTTTAGTTCTTCAGCTCCCTTGTCCCCGACATGAGCCAGAAAACAACACGTCCTTTCCGCAACAACTTCCGTGCCCTCGAGCAATTCATGATCGGTAGAGGCGTATCCTGCTTCGTGAGTCACGATCGTTCCTTCATTCGTCATTGGGATGCGAACCTCAATCCTTTCTTGATTGCTTGGCAACTAATCCATCCCAATTACCTCGTTGAAGCTTCCCAACTCAACTGGTAGTAGAGTAACCATAAACTTACGCTCTTCGGGTTCTATCTTGCCGTCTCTAGTTACTGTGTTGGCTTCCACTAGCTTCCCATTAGCTAGCACTATCGTGTGCGGATTATCTAACTTACCTGTTACTAAACCAAGTATGCTCTCAACTCTAGAGACGTGAATCGTAAAATTTGCAACAGTATTTGGCAATACAGATGCATAACATTGAGTAATATGGGACGTACCGATATTCATGCTCGAATTCCTGGCGTGTCTCCCTAGCTCCGGTGTGGAGCTTTCATCCTTATGCCTGATTTTTTTTAGGACAATATTTTCTGAAATGCTTTTTGCTTCCATAGTTAAAACAACCTTGTGCACGTTTCTGTTTGTCACTCATTCTGCACTGATATTCGTCATTGTCGTTGTTTCCTCCATGCTTCTCACTACCATCTTGGCCTCCACTTCAACTTTCAGTGCCTTGCCTACAAGTTTCCTTGGGATGTCCCCTCTTGCCACAGTTATCACATTTTCCATATTTACATCGTCCGACGTGATAACGTAGACAATTTTCGCATTTAGGTAGGATACCCATGTAGTCTTTTCTCTTCTTGGCCTTCTTCTCGTTACTCCCCCGAGTAACCACCTTGAAATTTGCGAGCTTTCTCTTGTTATCTCCAGATGGCTCTACAGGAGTCTCCTTTTCTCCTCCGCAGTGGAAAATTCTCCTCGTCTAACTGCTTCTTCCGTGAGCGCCACGCTTATGTCGATAGCCTCGGTGATCGTTGAAGGTTTAGATGTTGTTACCAGGCTTAGAATCTGAGGTGCCAATCCCCCAATGAAACGTTCGATCTTCCTAGATTCTGGTTCCACCAAACGCGAAGCAACTTGTGATAATTCGCCAAATCTCTGCACATATTCAGCTATCTTTGGACCTTCCATTTTCAAGTTCCATAATTCAGTCTCCAATTTATGGACTTCTGCCCTAGAGCAATACCTTTTACGCATCAGTTCCTTCAGTTCGTCCCACGTCAAAGCATTCGCAGCAGTCTCGCCCATTGTTTGAACCTGAAGGTTCCACCATGACAGAGCCCCATCTACAAATAGTCCAGCTACGTACGTGACCTAATGTTCTGGGGCACATTTGCTCAACCGTAAGACATAATTCGTCTTCTCCACCCAACGCACAAAAGTTAAGGCACCCCCAGTGCCGTCGAATTCTCAAGGTTTGTGGTTCAAGAACTGCACGTAAGTGCAGCCCTTGCTGTGTTCGGAGCGAAGGGCCTCGAGTTGTGCGATGACTTGCGAGATGCGTTCTTGTAGTCGTGCTGTCGATGTGGGCGAAGGGTTTTTGGTATCGACGTCCCCTGGTAGCGACATCTTCTGAAGAGAAGATTGGTTAGGTTAGGTCTTATTCGTTCGGGGAGTGCATATAGTTGTTTAAAGATCGTGTGCACATAAACATATTAGGTTATCGTACCAACCAATCAAGCAATAGTATAATCATAGTATGACCAAGTAATTTGGTAATTATGTTTAATGAGAGCATAGCAAGTAAGCACGTAGTATTATAATTATAGCACACACACATAGATCAATAACGTGCTTAGCAAAGACCTAGCGACTGAGTTTTCATTGGTTATTGGCCACAAAGTGTTGTCGCATGTTTAATGATGATTGGCTCTCATTATTCTCGGACCGCAATTGCATTGCCTTACAAAGTGTATCATATCAAAAGGGACACAGGGTCACCCTACCCTTGCCCAACAAGTATATCAGCATATCAAAATTACATAGTCAGACGTGGTCTTCAAAAGTCTTCACAATCTCGGGTCATTATTAGTGTCTTTACCCAAATGTAATGCACTCCGCATAGTCCAGAAACCAACTATACTGGTGACTGAGGTGGAGGAGGAAAGAAAAGTAAACTGTTATCCTGCGTGAAATCCTCCTTGAGCTTGTATATACGTTGAAACAATTAGCTGATCTGTCGCTTGGCAGTAAAGAAACGAGCATCAAATCCTGGGAAAAGTGTAATAGTAGCAGGGGAGAGTGCCAAAAGAATCTTTGATAGATGTGGAGGACCAAAGTACACTAGTTACAGACAGGGCGGAGGACGTGGTGTCTTACATAAACTTTTCAGACAATATGCTGTCTTGTGATGTAGACACTTAAATCATGTTTTCGGTTATGTAATGTTTTGCATTTGAAGTTGCCAATTGTAGTGTCAGCTCAAGCTCCAACATTCTGCGACTCATATCCTTAAACTGTAGTTGATGTTACAGGAGCATCTCATCTCGTGTGTGGTCTCCATAATGTGAGGGATGGTAAGGGTCTAACATTAGCATAGAGTATTATAGGAACCATCAAATCGGCTCGTCCAGCGACGTAGAGGTGAAAGTAGTAAACGGTGCGGCCTGTAAGGCCGTAGAAAATGCTGCTGTAGCAAAAGGATCGCAACGCGAGTACTGACCTGGAGTACCTTTCCGGTGCAGGTATGTCTTGAAAGAAAGCGATAGGCACGTTGACGCAATGGACATCGGTCTTCATAGGGGAAAAGAGCAACATCAGCGGTTATGGGTGCAAAAACAAACGTTTCAACCAATAAGGAGGTTGTCAGGTGCTGGTACTGGGTTAGATAGTAGGGGTGCAATGTCTAGTAAACCAAAGAAACAGGGTCATAATCAAGCAAGTGTGCAGGACCAGCAGTTGCAACATCAAGCTGACTCAAAAGGTGCAGAAGCTAGCTCAGGAGCAGGCCCTGGGTCGTGTAACGGTGTGGTGCCTCGAGCAGGTGATAGTGCAGCAGTCATGTCGTCGTTGTCTATGTCAGTAGTAGAAAGATGTAATCCAGCTGTCTGTAAGGCTGCAGATGTCACCAACTCAAAGGGGGCTGGAATCGAATGCATGCTAGAATCAGAGGGTAGCTTGACAACAGGGGTCTCAAAAGTGAAATTTGTAACGACGTTCTCGTCTAACTTTCTATCATCATGGGCGTTATCGGAAGGACCATCAATATCACGTCAATATCGTTATCAATTGTTTGTCGAGTATTCAACCTTCGGAAGGATTGTCCACAAGAGGCGCATTGTCGAGGATCGGAGCCATGGTGTGCGTACCAACGGGACGACCAGTAATGAAGTGGTCATGGGCCGAAACATGAATGACAGAGGGATCCTCGTCAAGGAAGCCATCAACAAGGGTAATTCATTGCCAAAGTCTGGCAGCGCGGACGGTTGGAAGTCGCCCTCGTCCTTGGTTAGCATATCAGGATCACTCTCAGTGTCTGCCGTAAATATCTCTGGCACAGATGCAGTCTCCTTATCCGTGGCGGTGGCCGCTTCCCTGAGGAAGGTGACATGTGTGCTGGTATATAGTAGTCATAGCATGTATATTTACAGTAATCTTTAACACTTTGTATATTGCAAATAAAGACAATTCATAATGTAATCATGTATCCACATATTTATCCTAGTCTTCTCAGACTATCCCACCCAGTCTCTCAGACTAAACTCCCTAGTCTCTCAGACTAACTCCCTGGTCTCTAAGACTAAATCCCTGGTCTCTAAGACCAAGTCCCTGGCCTCTAAGACCAATCCTCCCAGTCTCTAAGACTAAATCCCTGGTCTCTAAGACCAACTCCCTGGCCTCTAAGACCAATCCTCCCAGTCTCTAAGACTAATTCCCTGGTCTCTAAGACCAACTCCCTGGCCTCTAAGACCAATCCTCCCAGTCTCTAAGACTAATTCCCTGGTCTCTAAGACCAATCCTCCCTCAGCCTCTAAGGATGATCCTCCCTCAGCCTCTAAGGCTGATCCTCCCTCAGCCTCTAAGGCTGATCCTCCCTCAGCCTCTAAGGCTGATCCTCCCTCAGCCTCTAAGACTGATCTATAAATATGAATTTTGAAATGTGTATTTGTGCCTTTTTGTTTGTAAAAAAATGTTTGTTCCCTGGATCTGGACGTTTTGTGTATGCAATGAAAACATGTTGTGAAAACATTTTCGTGAGAGCCCTAATGATCGTAGTCTAGACTCAAGAAAGAATCCTAGTTCGCTACGACCGAAGCTCTGATACCAAGCAGTCACACCCTGACTTTTGCGGAAGCGTGATTATTGGTGTGCTTCTTAATACCATTGCATACGATCATAACAACACTATATGATAAAACCCGTAGACGTACATCCATTAATTTAAGTTTAAAAATAGTACAACATAATTTTCTGAAATGACGATACCAAATTCTAGTTACAAACCATAACATATTTTAAGGAGTTCAAAAAGACTCAACAAAAGATTTTAAAACAAACCCGAGTTTAGGACCACGTATCTCGTCCAGGATTAAGATACGTCTCCTAAGCCCTAATGACTTGGATGACCTCTTTATTCACAATACAGCTTAAAAACTCCAACGCCCGCCAGATCCATTTAGTAATTCCCTGAAATACATGTAGTTTGAAAAATCAACATAAAGTTGAACGCGAGTTCATGTAAAAGTGAGTATGTATAAACCTTTGTAGTATGTCTGTATGTATGAAAATCCCTGGTATGTAGCAATTAAGGAAAAAGAGATCACCATTGGGTTGCAAAGCCAATGATATGTGTGAAGTGATGCAGGAAGACTCAAACCTAGCGGATTTGTGCGTCGGGCACTTAGTCACCACCTGGTCCACTCAGCGGGCTCAGGAGTGGGGCTCGCTACACCCAAATAGATCTATCACTAATGTCCCTTGGTCCTACAACGAGGATTAATGGCCTCAGTTTCCGCCTACCCACTCACATGATCTAAGTAGTAAACCCTCCTTAAGCTAACCATACCATGTATATAAAAGTCTGTAGTAATTGTCGCATGTATTTCACCCCTGAAGTATAAAACTGAAAACAGTAAAGAGAAAAAGGGGACATGAACTCACTGTATTGCGTCTTCGTACTCGTAACCCAAATCTCCGCGGCAAACACGACAACCTACAATGGTCTAATGTCTATTAGACGAACGGGTAGTGTCTTGTCTTAGTATGTATGTTTTTGAGTTACGATTCTGGCATTATTCCAAGTTATAACAATTGTATTTAGGTTTGGAATAATTGTTTATGCAATATTTTTGTATTAATACTTCTCGAGTATTCGTATTCGTATTTCCTTCCCAAGGATGGGGGTCTTTATATGTGTAAATTTGTAGTCTCGAAATTATATTTTAAGTTCCACTTAGCAGAATATATCTAACTTATTTGTCCAAAAATAACGTATTTCCAAAATATATGTATTTTTCCCAAAAATAATATATTTTTACTTCTTCAGTTTCCAAAATAATATTTTACCAAGAAAACATGTGTGAGAGTATTTTCTGGATTATTTCATAAGTTACGTTTTTGCATATGGTTTTACAATACCAAGTGTGTAACTTAAGTATTTATTTCTTATAATTTTTGGTATTATTTTGGAGTTGTAATGCCATGATAATATGTAAGTTATATTATTTTACCCTAAAATAATATAACTAGTTCACCAAGTAAACAGATATTCACACAAGCGTTTTAGTATAAAATATATATTCTAAATATATATTTTATCCACTTTTATTTACGAAAACCAACCTCCGACACTTTGTATTTCGTAACAAAATTTATGGCGAAGGTTATATTTGGAACACAAGTTATAAAATATACTTGTAATAATTGTTAGAAAAATATTTTCTAAGTGTTGGGTTTTTAGGAAAATTTCGCCAGAGTTTCCTTTGTAAATGGAGGCGTCCACACTTACTAGCGTATCATTTTCTTTAACATATAACACGTTAGATCGCTTTCAAATAATCAACCCGACATTTAGGCATGCAAAATACTACTTATATCGTTTCAGTTTTAATACACAAAACTGGGCTGTTTTCGGGTATTTTAATAGAATAGTTATCTTATTTCAAAAATTCCCAAATTTTTACAGAATGTCTTATACGATCCAAATATTGTTGGGTAAAAATATCGGGGTCCATATCATCACCAATATTTTATAGAAAATCATTTTCTGGACTGAAATCAGATTTATCTTTTTCTAACTGCAGTCCACGGAATAATTTATTTAAAATTCTTCGTAATTCCGATTTACGAAATTCCAGTGAGATAATTACAAATACATCGGTGGTCATCTACAGTATAAATTTCATGATCTAAATCTACACAGAATTCCAGTTATGACTGAAACAGAACTCATATTTTCACCAGCAAAAATGCAGCTTTAGCTGCTGTTACGAAATGACACATTAAAAATAGTAAACGAAGTCCAAAAATTATGATTCCAGTGCCATTAGAACCGTATTTCATAATAACACGTTATAGACTTAATAAAATCAAGTTTTTGTTAAGTTACGATGTGGTTACAGCCAGTTGAAGGTGGCTGAAAATGCAAATCAGCAAGCTGTTTTTAGGTTAAATGTTACTAAAATGTATACCTACGATTACCATTCCTTCTAATAACGATTTATCTCATAACATATGTTATTTACAGCAGATTATTGTTTGTATTACTCAGATTTATCATGATTACTTCATCATTTTAACAATACTTCATCACTAGACTAGTTTATGTTCATTAGAGTTCTTAACATTCCATCATTCTTTCAACTATTAACCACCAAAAATATGAACAAGATGAAGATCTAAGGCACTTACTACTAGCACAAGGCTAGGGGAGTTTCAAAGCATAAAAGTGGTGGATAAAAGAAAACGAGAGCGGTCCTTCAACTTCCGAACGCACCAAGCTTCGTTGTTTGCTCTCTAACACCTTTGGATGTATGGAAAATGGCTAGAAAGTGGCTTGATGGTGGTGTTATGGTGGTTAGTGATGGCTGCCGAAAGCAAGGGAAGAAGGAAGGAGAAACCTTGATGGGTGTTGAGTTATGAGAAGTGTGGTTATGTTCTAATGGTTACATTTATAATCTTCCATAACTTCATTATCCTTTGGTTCTTATGTTTGTTATGAGGAAACAAGATCAAGCATAATCCACTTTAATAATCAATTAAAATCTTCATGGGGGCCACTAAAATCCGGTTATAGGTGGGGGGGGGGGGTCTAGGTTTAGGCTTTAACTAAATAGTTAGATATTAAGTTAAAAATTCAAGTATTAGTTAGGGTTTGGTTACTAGATATTTTCATGATGTGTTATGGTGTTCGGGGTCCATAACTAGTTCAGAAATAATAAAAACAATGCTTCTAGCATTATTTTGGTGTTCCGGGTAATGTCCGGTTGTTCGGTTATATACAGTTCCGTTAAAGGGTTTAATTAATCCGTAAAGTATCTTTTATATTACTTTTTGTGACATATTTAATTCCCAACACTTTGGAAGGTATCTAGGACTGTTTTGCCAAGTTTTTGCACTTAACTAGCATTGTTAAATGCTGAATTTTGGTATTTAGTGCAGAATTTTGTAGTTAAAGTATGTTTTAGGCACTTCCCGCCACTATAACTATCACCTAGTGACGCAGTTTTATGGTCCTCACCTCCCTACACTCCCTACCAGTGTAGTACTTTATTCCCGGCTCATACTGGCCTCAGTATAGTGTCTGTCTAAGTGCTGGCATTGTCAGCATGTTTTCTGGGTTATCCGTTTAGTGTGCTAACTGTGCTTTGTGCATCAAGTTTGTCACTATAGTTTATATGTAATGAATGGAGTGACAGTAATAAAATGTGATGCATGAGTATGTATGTATCAGAAAACAGAAAGCAGTTTAATCACAATGGAAATCAAGCACAGTAATTAAGCACTAATTAAACATTAATTTATTGTACGGATACCTGTAATTGTGAGGGTTGTCACAGTCAGTGAAGTGAGAGGTTGCGCAATCTTAGAGAAATTCTTGATGAATCTTCTGTAGTAGCCCGCCAAACCCAAGATTTGGCGGATTTCTGTTGGTGTACGGGGTGTAGGCCAGTTCTTGATCGAGTCAACCTTGGATGGATCAACATGAATCCCATCCTTGTTTACCACGTGGCCTAGAAAGTGGACTTTGCGAAGCCAGAAGTCACATTTCAAAAACTTGGCATACAGTTGCTCTACTCGAAGAAGTTCCAGCATAAGTCGTAGATGCTGCTCGTGTTCCTCCTGACTATTAGAATAGATCAGGATGTCGTCGATGAAAACAATAACGAACTTATCCAGGTACGGTTTGCATACTCGGTTCATGAGATCCATGAAGACCGCTGGTGCATTCGTCAACCCGAAAGGCATGACCAGAAACTCGTAATGGCCGTAGCGAGTTCTGAATGCTGTTTTGGAGATGTCCTCATCTCGGACTCTCAACTGATGGTATCCCGATCTCAAATCAATCTTAGAGTAAAAGCTCAACCCTTGCAACTGGTCGAACAAGTCGTCTATACGTGGGAGAGGATAACGATTTTTCACGGTCACCTTGTTGAGTTCGCGGTAGTCAATACACATTCTGAAGGTACCGTCTTTCTTTTTCACGAATAACACTGGAGCTCCCCAAGGCGAAGAGCTAGGACGTATGAAACCCTTTTCCAAGAGTTCTTGTAATTGCGTGGACAGTTCTTCAAGTTCTGACGGAGCTAGTCGATAAGGTGCACGAGCTATTGGTGCTGCTCCAGGAGCTAGCTCGATTTGAAACTCGACTTGTCGATGAGGCGGAAGACCAGGTAATTCCTCAGGAAATACCTCAGGAAAATCACGCACAATAGGAATGTCTTCAATTCTCTTCTCTTCCATTGATGCGTCAGTAACGAGTGCTAGAATGGCAGTGTGGCCCTTTCGTAAACACTTTTGGGCCTTAAGGAAAGAGATAATGCCTACGACAGCACCACTCTTGTCGCCATGAATCACGAGGGGTTCTTCACTAGAACGAGGGATGCGGACAATCGTCTCGTTGCAAAGAATTTCCGCTTGTTGATGAGATAACCAATCCATCCCAATAACAATATCGAAACTACCAAGTACGATAGGAATAAGATCGATAGGGAAGGTCTGACCAGCTAAGACGAGGTTACAACCCTTAACTATGTGCGTGGCCTCGAGACTCTTACCGTTTGCTAGCTCTACTGTGTGTTTGGTGGTCAAAAGTGTTGGGGTGCACTTAAGCATTTGACTAACTTTTAAGGATACATAACTAGTATCGGCACCCGAATCGAATAAAACAGTAACAAATAAATCATCCAGAAGAAACTTACCCATTACAACGTTGGGATCATTCCTCACGTCGCCCTGACCTAGCATGTAAACACGTCCCCTGGCACCATTGCCATTATTGTTACCCCCGTTGTTGCCTCCATTGTTGTTCCCGTTTCCTTGGTTGTTGTTCTGATTCTGATTCTGATTCAGCTGTGGACAGTGCCTCTTGAAGTGACCCTCAGCACCACACTGGAAGCATCCCTTATTACCCTGCTGGTGTTGATGTTGGTTCTAGGGAGCTTGTGGCTGCTGTTGTCGATTCTGGTTCGCAGGACATGAGCTCCTGCAATCTTTGGCTTCATGTCCAGGCTTGTTACATCTCTAACAACGACCCTTGTTGAACGCCCCGCTATGGTGCAAATTACATCGATTGCACTTAGGGTGATTTCCCCTCTATCCACCCTGACCTAGATTCCCTGAAGAATGCTGACTGGGGCTCCTGTACTCATCTGTCTTTCGCTGCTGGGACTGAGACTGAACTGAAGTAGAACCTTTACTAGAATTCCCATCCCATTTTTACTTGTTATCATTGGGAGCGTCAGTAGTAGTAGCACTAATACGCTTGGGCAGTTTGTTCTGTTCAACTGTCTGATCGGTGAGACGATGGGCCAACTTAATGATTTGTTGAATGGTACCCAGGTTAGCTGAAGTCACGTGACTCTGAATCTCCGGTACAAGACCCTTGAGGTACAGCTCAATACGTTTGACGGGAGGGTCCACCATAGTAGGATACAAGATGGCCAGCTCATTTGACCTCTTCGTATATGCCTCAATCTCAGACCCCGTCATCTTCAGATTGAAAAATTCCACCTCTAGCTTGTGGATGTCGTCACGACTACAGTACTCTTCCTTGATCAATTCTTTGAAGTCATTCCATGGTGTGGCATTAGCAACCGCCAGCCCTAGCAGTTGAACCTGTGCTTTCCACCAGGTTAACGCTGCACCTTCTAGTGTTCCAATAGCATACTTCACCCTACTATCTTCAGGGCATTCACACATCTCGAAAACAGACTCAAGCTTCTCGAACCAGTGAAGAAGGCCTACCGCTCCTTCTGTGCCGCTGAAGGTACTGGGTCGGCAATCCATGAAGGTTTTGAATGTACATACAGGAGGCTGAGCATGTTGACCTGTTGCGCGAGAATAAAAGACAAGGTTAAGCACGAGAATTGATTCGTGAGAGTAGGATCTAATCATCCTAAGATAGGTCGAAATGGTAGGTTATACCTCCTACTGGAATTGCTGCGAGTGCCTCAGCAACTCATTCGTTGATTAGAGCCGTTAGCTGAGCTTGAGTCAAGTTCAATCGTCCACTCATGATCTTCACATCGAAGGAAACACAAGTAAGAAGTGGTGTCGCGAAAGTGCGTAAGTGTGGAATGACTGAAGAGAGCAAACACACGGGGTTTCAAGCAATAGTTGTTAAGCATATCATGATCAAATGCGCTACTAGCAGTTAGGCAATACAAACATAAGCCATATTACCTATAGTGTTGAGTCTTGCACGTGGAGCGAAACGTCGTTGTGGATCGTTGAGCTCTGTACAGGTTATAGTCTGGTTTTATCAAAAAGCTTTTCCCCTTTTTAAAACCAAGTTCGCTATAACCAATGGCTCTGATACCAATCTGTCACACCCCCAAAATCCACCATGCAGAGTATCACCGCTTGGAGGCGTGACATGACCAGGATCGAGCCACCAATCATATTGAACAACGTAATTAAGTAAATTAAACCAAGCACAATACAATTGGTGACCAAAAGCTAGTTAACCAAGTTCAAATTAAACAGCGGAAGCATTAAAGGTAAAACCCAAAACATAAGTTCAACAAGTTCATAAAGTTCAAATGTTAAGCACGGGACATGACAGTCCATATCCCACAACGACCTCCTCCTCGAGCAAGCTCCATAAGTACCTAACGACCTGCAAGGCATGTAACAACGAGTCAACAACAAAGTTGAGCGAGTTCACAGTAGGTGTTCCTTATAAAGTAGTTTTTCAAAAACTATGAGTTTGTTTGCAATTGCAGGTTAAATCAACTTTCCTTATTTTCCAAACCATAAACGGTGGGGGCTACCCCATGTTGTAAACCACTAGACTAGATGTATATATATGTGTCCTTCCCAATCCGAGGACAGTGGTACGTAGTGAATACATAGGTTTAGCGCTGGTGCCCTTCCTAATCTGAGGACATAGGTACGTATAAGAATACGTAGGTTTAGCGCTGGTGCCCTTCCCAATCCGAGGACATAGGTACGTATAAGAATACGTAGGTTTAGCGCTGGTGCCCTTCCCAATCCGAGGATGGTGGTACGTAGTGAGTACGTAGGTTTAGCGCTGGCGTCCTTCCCAATCCGGGGACGGAGGTAAGTAGTCTAGTAGTGGTGAAAGTACAAGTTCTGTCTCAGCTATTTAATCCCATTCCCAACCACCGGGAATCCCATGCCTTAGTAAGGGTGTGAACTCACCTTTGGTTGCTCGGTTTGACTCTCAAAAATAGCTAACAGTCAAGGTCGGTCAATCACATCCTAGTATGATTACCACTTAGTTTATTAGTGACTTCAAATAAGCACAAAGTTCTTACACGTATCTACCACATAACATGCATCACCTAAACGGTTCATGCCCATATAAACTTCCCATCTATTCCCGTTCATAAGCAAACATACGACATTGCACATAACACTTTTCATTGTCATATAACATGTTAGATTATTCTCAGGTGGCCTACCCGACATTTAGACACGCAAATTACTACTTATGTCGTTTTAGCTTTTACTTTCAAAACTGGGCTGTTTTCGAGGATTTTAATAAAATAGTTAACTTATTCCAAAAATTCTCGACTTTTTACAAAAGGTCTTAAACGATCCATATATTATTGTGTAAAAATATCGGGATCCAATTCATCACCAATATTTTATAAAAAATCATTTCCGGACTGAAATCAAATTCATCTTTTTCTGATTGCAGTCCACGGAATAATTTATTTAAAATTCATCGTAAGTCCGATTGATGAAATTCCAGTGGTAGAATTACTACGACATCAGTGTCCATCTACAGTACAAATTTCGTGACCTACTTCTACACAGATTTCAAGTTATGACGAAAAAACTTAACACCTATTTTCAGCAGTAAAAATGCAGCTCTTGCTGTTGTTACAAAACGACTCTTTAAAAATAGTAAACGAAGTCCAAAAATTATGATTCCAGTGCCATTAGAACCGTATTTCATAATAACACGTTATAGACTCAAGAAAATCAAGTTTTTGTTAAGTTACGATCTGGTTATAGCCAACTGATGTTGGCTGTAAATATTTGGACAGAAGCTATTTTCAGCTTATTGTGTTCTAACGCATGTTCTATTTGTTCCGTTAACATGTCTAGTGATCAACAACGACTTTTAACATCAATATTAACAAGTAAATCATTAAGTAATCAACAACATGTTCACTACAACATCCTACTACCACATTTCATTCTCATGTAAGCTTTTTTGTAAAGGTTTATGTTCATACTTTATGTTTTGTGTTCTTGTAGTGTTCATACGATTTCATCCTAACAATCTTTCAACTAATCAACACAAAGGTAGATAAGGGTTTAGTCAAGGACTTACAACTAGCTCAAGGGCTAGGGATGAACTTAAGAACACAAAATGATGAAGATGGTGTGTATATGCTATGGATGGAGCTCCTTCAAGACCTTCAAGCTCCAAAAGACTCCTTCTAATGCTTGAAACAAGTATGAAAATGAGGTAATGTATGTGATAAGGTGGTGGTGGTGGCGGATGTAGGAGGAGCCGAGAGAGGGAGAGAGTTAGTGAGAGAGAGGTGTGATCTTTGGCCATTCTTACTACATATTTTGTCTATTCATACAAGCAAGCAATCCAAATAAAATATATGATAATCTTTGAAGATATGTTGGTGATCTTGTGGGTCCTTTGGGACCGAATTTGGTTGGGGGGGGGGTGGATGTAACATTTCAACTAATAAGTAATGGATAGTTAGATTTCAAGTAGTATGTTGATATATGTTAGTTAGTTGCTTTTTAGTGGGTGTTATGGTATATGGGGACCACGACTAGTCAAAAATAATGAAACAATATATTTGTCAAAAATTTGGTGTCCCGGGTAATGTCCGGTTGTCTGGTTAGACACTGTTCCGTTAAAGCATTTAATTAGTCCGAAAAGTGTCTTTTATATATATTTTTGTAACACTTTTAATTTCTAACACTCAGGAAAGTATACAGGACTACTTAGTAACTTTTCTGCACATGACTAGTATGTTAACAAGCACATGTAAGTATGACACAGTAATCAGGAAACAGTTAAGTAATTCAAAACAGTCACTAAGCACTTTAATTATCTTTAAATAAATCGTACGGATACATGAAATCATGAGGGTTGTCACATTTTACAGCTAATGGGGAAAACCAGATCACTGACAACTTATCCATTGAATTAAATGACCTTCAACATTTTGACCCCACAAATCTAGAAGAGATGGACATTTTGCATCAACTTGCCTTGTTGGGTGTGAGAACAAGCAAGTTTTATAAAAAGAACTGGTAGGAAGTTTTTAGGGTTGCATGGGAATTTGAAGGTTGGGTTGGATAAGTAAAAAATTAAGTGTTATAAGTGTAACATGCTTGGTCATTTTGCTAGGGAATGTAGGAGTCAAAACAGTGATCCTAATATCACTCACCCTAGTCCAAGACCTCAAAACACCCAAATCATTGTCCATTATTCCCAATATACCCCTGCTCCTCAAATGCAAAACACTACTCATTTTGCACACCCTGTAAACACCATTCCTGTCTAGTATGTCCAAACCACTGTTCCTCAAATTCAATATGTTCAAGCCCTTGCACCCCAGGTCCAGGTGCAAACTGCACCACAAGCTGCACAAACATCTGCTCCAGCAGTGGCCAGTCAACGGAGCTTCTTTACACAAGGCTTTGTTGGTTGGAGTAGCTTACCTGAGGATTTAACTGATGAAAATTTTTCTCTAGTTGCTAATTCTGATATTTTACCTGATGACTTTTGTTTTATGGCTCTAGAAACAATACAAGAAGGGCTAGAATCCGAGGAAGTGGAGTCCAAATCTGAGGTGGCAGAAGAAAAAGCTGAAACAGATGTTACAGCAGAAATTGTTGGTGAACATATGTTAGAAGAAAAGGTTGCTGAACCTCTGTTGGAACCTCTGGCTGACCCATGGGATTCCAGTGTGTGTGATGGTGAATGTGATTGTGCCATCATGGCTGCTGCTAAGGTATCACCTCAGGTTTTAAAAGACTTGTGTTTAGATAAATGCATTATTGCTTTTGCTAACATAAAAGAGGTGAATGAAAACCTTAGAAACAAGATCTTAAATAATGAAGTACAATTTGAGAAAACTTTTAAAGAGTTAAAATCCAAATTGTTTGAAAAAGAAAGTGAAATCAGCAGCATAAAACATGAATCAAGCATAACCAAAGATCAACTCCAAACAATGGTAGAAAAACACCAAAGTTGTAAAAAGGAGCTTGAGTCAACCCAGATCACTTGTGAAAAATGGGCAGGATCTTGTAAAGGTTATGAGTTGATGCTTGAGAAGCAGATCAAAAGCAATGTGAAATTTGGCATTGGATTTAGGAAAAATAACCAAATTTCTGAAAACACTGCTGAAAATGAATCTGGCTTGGTTGAAATAATCCCCACAAATTTGGTTGGTCAAGAAATCAAAGTCACTAATAAAAATGGAAAGAAAATTGTTTTAGAAAAACCAGAGGGATCCTCAACTTTTGAGGAAATTGAAACATATCAATTCAAACCCACCTGATCTGATGAATGTGACATTCTTGAAAATTTTAAGCCAATGGATTTTTTCACAATTGAAGGTGTCAAGGCACCCAATGCCAAAATAATTCCTTTAAAAGATATTCCAGCAGAGGTTACAAACTTTGTTGAAAAAGAAGTTGAAAAAAGGAAGAGAAAAGTGAAAGTCAAAAACCTGTTTTGTGATTTCTGTGAAAAGAAGAATCATGATACAAAAGATTGTTGTCTTCTAAAAGCATATGACATTAACAAAACAACTTTGATTGTGCCTGCACCTCATTGCATAATTTTCGGAAAAATAAATCATCAAACTCAACAGTGTGTTTATCAAAAAACTTTTGAAATCAAAAGAAAAGAGATCAAATCAAAAACACTGGAGAGTCCACAAAAACCAACCTCCAAAAACAAACAGACCTTTGTCCCTGTCCAAACGCTTGTTACAAAATAGCTGAATGCAACCTCTGTTCCCAGATAGGTTCAAGTAACAGATGTACCACCTGCAAACGAATTCCCAAGGGGACATGGTCAACCATCATACCAAAAGGTCCCTCATGGTTATGAAGCCTACGAAAGGCCATCAAAACCAAAAATGAATAGGCATCCTTATGGTTATCATCATTTGACAGGAGATGGTCCTCAGCAGTGGTTACAAAAATCTGTTCAAAAATCTGTCCAAACATCCGACCAAACCACTGTCAATTCTCCTGGACTTGAGACTGATCTGTCTATGACCCCATCCAAAGCCATCCTAGTTTTGGAGATTCACCTTAACGAATTTGTTACTTGATGTGCAGGGAGCTTCTGCATGCTTAGATAGTTTATGGTATGTAGATAGTGGAGGCTCCAGGCACATGACTGGATGTAGAGCCCTACTCAACGATTTCAAAAAACATGGAGGGGGTGATATATCTTTTGGTAACAATTCAAAAGGGAAGGTGTTGGGGTCAGGGACTGTTCAGGCTGGGAAACTCAAGTTTGAAAATGTCAGTCTTCTTGACAATCTTAAATTTAACCTCCTTAGTGTGTCTCAAATGAGTGACAATGGCTGTGGGTCATTCTTCACTAAGGAAACTTGTAAGATTGTTGGGCCAGAAGTGGTTAAAAAGATTGAGGAAATCATAGCCGGGAGCAAAACACAACTTGTTGCTCATAGGAGTGGCAATGTGTATGTGGTTGATATGTTGAAGGATAATCCAATGTCTGATGCCTGTCTATTCTCAGCTGCCTCTACCAAAGAGACAGAACTATGGCACAGGAGACTTGGGTACACAAATCTTAAAACTATCACTACACTCTCAAAACAAGGACTTGTAAGAGATCTCCCACCAAAACTTTTTACTTATGCTGAGCATTGTGTTTCCTGTTTAAAAGGTAAACAACATAAAAGCTCATACATGTCTGTTGAAGAGTCCAAAACAACCCAGTGTTTACAAATGTTCCACATGGACTTATTTGGCCCTGTAAAAATCATGAGTTTGAAAAATAAAAGAAGTTGTCTTGTTATTGTTGATGATTTTTCAAGGTTTACATGGACTTACTTTTTTACACTCTAAGGATGAGACTGCAGGTATTTTGCAAGACTTTGTGAAACAGGTTGAAAAGCAATTTGAACTGCCAGTAAAAGTCTTTAGAAGTGATAACGGAACAGAGTTTAGAAACAAGGAGTTGGATGAGTTCTGTGTGTCAAAAGGGATTGTAAGGCAGTACAACATCCCAAGAACACCAGAACAAATTGGGGTGGTTGAAAGGAAAAATAGAACTTTGATAGAAGCTGCCACAACAATGCTTGCGGACTCAGGTTTACCTTTAACCTTTTGGGCAGAGGCTATAAACACTGCTTGCTATGTGCATAAAAGAGTTTTAATCAACCCCAGGCATCAAAAGACTGCCTATGAAACTTTGTTCAAGATCAAACCACTGATCTCATATTTCAAAATCTTTGGATGCCCATGTTTTATTCTAAACTAAAAAGATTCTATTTCAAAATTTGCAGCCAAAGTGGATTGTGGTTATTTTCGAGGATACTCAAGCACTACCAAGGCCTACAAAGTGTTTAACATAAGGACTAGGTGTGTGGAAGAGACCTTGAATGTAAACTTCAATGAACTTTCATCATTAAAAATCCCAGCAAATCCTGCTAAACTATTTGACCTTGATAAATTTACATTTGAACATGTGTCTGTCAAGACTAACCCTGCAGGTACACCAAAATATTTCTCACAAGATCATGGATTTGACATTGTGATTCCATAATACAAAGTCACTTCCACCACCATAGGATCAGATGTTCAAAACAGCTGCAAAAACTCTACCACTGCTGCATCAACAGTTGTTGATCAAACCTCTGCCACTTCATCAAGTCCAACCTCTGCTGACAAAAGCCCATCATCTATGGATAAAAGTCAACATTGTGCCACACTCATTCCTCCTATTCCTCCACCTCCAACAGATGTTGGCTCTTCAAAATTGCTAAAAGATGTTAGCTCAGATGATTCCCATCTGCAGCCTTCACCATTCAATGCCATTGTTCTATACAAGGGGGATCTTAGCTTCCTTAAATCTCATCCACCAGACCAAATCATTGGCAACATCAGTGAAGGGGTTCTCACAAGAAGTCAATCCCAAAACATCTGTATTTTTGTTGGCTTTCTATCACTCATCCAACCAGACAAGTACCAAGAGGCACTGAAAGACAATAGTTGGGTAGAAATTATGCAAGAGGGGCTCCAAAAGTTTAAAAGACAACAAGTATGGGAACTTGTACCACTGCCAAAGGATGAATGTCCAATTGGCACAAAGTGGGTCTTCAAAAATAAAACTGATGAAAGGGGCATTGTTGTCAAGAATAAAGCCAGGTTAGTGGTTCAAGGCTTTAAACAAGAAGAGGGCATAGATTATGATGAAACCTTTTCTCCTGTGGCAAGACTTGAAGCCATCAGATTGTTCTTAGCCTTTGCTATCAACCACAACATCAAGGTGTACCAGATGGATATAAAATGTGCATTTCTTTATGGAAAGATTCAAGAAGAGGTATATGTTTGTCAACGTTCTTGTTTTGAAGATGCCATTTATCCTGATCATGTCTACAAGCTCAACAAAGCTTTGTATGGCTTGAAACAAGCACCTAGAGCCTGGTATGAAACTCTTTCCACCTCTCTAATTTCCATTGGGTTTATAAGGGGTAAAATTGACAAAACATTGTTTTTAAAATGGAAAGGAAGGAATCTGATGATTGTCCAAATTTATGTTGATGACATCATCTTTGGATCCACTTGTACCTCCATGTGTGAAGAGTTTAGAAAACTCATGACAACAGAGTTTGAGATGAGTGCCATGGGTGAACTTCAATGCTTTCTTAGTCTCCAAGTTAAGCAGTTGCAAAATGGAACATTCATTCATCAAAGCAAATACGTAAAAGAACTTTTAAACAAATTTGAGATGAATTATTGTAAACCATGTAGTATACCCATGGCAACCACAAAGCTTATCACTACTGATGAAAAAGATGACTTGGTTGATCAAACTTTGTATAGAAGCAGGATTGGGTCTTCATTGTACCTAACTGCATCAAGGCCAGACATCATGTTTGCAACATGTGTTTGTGTAAGATCCCAGTCAGCCCCTAGGAAGTCTAATCTCATTGCTTTAAAAAGAATATTCAGACACATAAAAGGTGCTCCCACACTTGGTATCTGGTATCCTGCTAATAGAAATATCAAGCTTTCAGATTTTTCAGATAGTGATTTTGCTGGATGCAACACAACAAGAAAGTCCACATCAGGAGGGTGTCAATTTGTAGGCAATTGCTTAGTATCTTGGCAAAGCAAAAAGCAAGCAACTGTTTCCACATCCACTGCTGAGGCAGAATATATTGCTGCTGCAAGCTGTACAGCCCAACTGTTGTGGCTTCAAAACCAGTTGATGGATTTTGGTATAACTGCTCTAGAGACTCCTCTCATGTTGGATAGTCAAGCGACTGAAAACATCATTAAAAATCCAGTATCCCATTCAACCGCCAAACACATTGACATCAGACATCACTTTGTGAGGGATTGCTATGAAAAAGGTTTGATTTCTCTGCATCATGTTCCAACTAAGGATCAGCTGGCAGATGTGTTGACAAAAGCTTTAGACACATCTACCTTTGAAAGCTTGATCTCTAGAATTGGCATGCTAAACATGGATTAAAAGGCAAAACCTTGTTTTCCATGAATAAAAAGCATTAAAATGTTTTCAGAAAATCAAAATTCCATCCTTAAAATGAAAATTTTTCATGAATCCTTAAAAGTCTATCCATAACCACTATTGTTTTAAACCTCTAATTGGCTAAAAATTCATCCACTACTGAAAGGTATCCTCTGTTTTCCGTTTACCACTGCTTGGACCACTGTTGACCAAACAGCTGTTGGTCTCAACCACTGATATCTATCCACTGATAGACTAAAATCGGCCACTGTTCATTTCACTGTTCCCAACCACTGTTGTTGCCCAACAGTGGTTTCCAAAAAATTATCCTCCATCACCCCAACAGAGGTTGCCACGTGGATATATGTTAGCCGTCAGATCTTTGAAACCGCTGCCATGTCAGCATTCATTTTTTCACTTTATAAAACCCTGTTTCATTCCCAAACAGAGCTTTCTACCGTCTCGAATTCAAAATTCTTCAAAGCGGTTTCCATCTTCTTCTCCGAAACTTCTTCTTCAACCTCTTGTAAATTTCTCTTCCGATCATGGCTCTGGCAATCAAAAACCCCCACAACTAGTTCCCATTTTTGAGAAAATCGACAAAAACACTACCTATCATTCAATAATTGATGTTCTTACATCATCGAAATACAAAGCAATTCTTACTGCCAAAGCACCAATTTATCAAGATACACTCCGTGATTTATGGGCAAATGCTGAACTTCAAGAACAAAAGAAAGTCCCTTATGCTATAACTTCAAAAGTCGGAATTACCCTTGTTGCAATAACCCCAACTACCATATCAATAACATCTGGGTTGAATGACTTGGCAGGTAAGACCTCTTTTTCCAAAAATGAACTTCATGTAGAATTGATTGAGATGGGGTATTAAGGACAGTTAAAAGGAGTTACAATGTTTAAACAAAATTTTCCTCCTCCTATGAAATTCTTTTTCCATACCTTCTTGACATGTCTTTCTGCTAAGACGATTGCTTTCAATGAAATACCTTTAAAAATCCAGTACTTGGGATATGCTATTTTGAAAAAATCTGATTTTAACTACTCCCAAACACTGTTTATGGATTTGGTCACAAATGTGATAAACATTAAAAAGGGGGCAAATAATGCTTTTTTGATGTACCCCAGATGATTAAGCTACTACCTACAAAAACATGTTTCTCTAAAGGATTTTGAACAAGGTGTAGCTTTAAAATAAATAGTCTTACTTCTGAAACTTTTACTCGCCTTATGGCCAAAGAGTCAAATGTTTCTAAAACACAAGCAAAGGGGGATGAGAATGTTTTGGATGAGTCCACATCTACTGCTCAAACCTCTATTGCTCAGCCCACTGCTCCTAGTGATCACAACACCACAACCACTGTTGCGAAACCCACACCAGCAAAACCCAAAAAGAAAATTATCAAATCCAAAAAGCCCACCAAACCAAATAAAAAAGGGTCCTCTGGAAGATGAGATCCCAGAGGTTAACCCAGTGACAACACAAATGTCACTTGAAACCATTGCTGCTACTTTCTCACAGCATGTGGAAAGATCTCAACCCATTGACCAAACTCCTCATGTATCCTCACAAAAGGATCATGTTGTAAGCACAGGGACACCACATCATGAAGCATTACTTTCATTTAAAAGTATGCTTAAAAGCCCTTCTCCTGGGGCAATGTCTCTTTCTACACCACAACCTTCATCTCCAATTCCACCAAACATATTACCACTGTTTGAAGCAATTGATATTCAAACTCAAAACAGTCCCTCTCACCAACCCATTACTATAACCCAACAAATGACTGTGTCTGAACCTATTCAATCTGCTATCCCACAAACATTTGAGGAGGTTACACTCCTTGAGTTTTACGAAACTCTTGGTGGTAGTTCAAGTAGAGCAGCCACTACAACTGTTGAACCCATTGGTTATCAGTTGGACAGTGGTTTCATTACTAAGACTCCCTTGAAGGCAACCACTGTTGAGGATACAACTGTAACCTCTGCTCCAGTGGGAAGTCCCCAGAACCAAGAAAAATGGGCATTTGTTTCTGATGATATAGAGTATTCTCCTATTATCAAAACAAATACAACCAACTCTGGTGGGAATTCAGATAATCCTATTAAGTTAGGTGATGAATTAAGATTGATGTGCGTAGTGCGTGGTAGATTTTTAATGTATATTTTAAGCCCTTTTACACTTTTTAGCCAAGTTTTAAATTTATAAAACACGATATTTACTAACACTAAACACACATATGGGCAAGTGCACCCATCGTGAGCGTAGTATAGTATTGGTAAGGTACCGAGGTCCTCCAAGGACACAAGAGCTTTTAGCACCGGTTTATCCTCAACGTCTAATCAAATCAAAAGTTAGAAAAAAGGTTTTTAAACAAGAAAAATAAAACTAACTAAAATGCTGAAAAATAAAATAAAATAAAAACAGATAGACAAGATGAATCACTTGGATCCGACTCGTGTGTAGTGTAACCTTTGATTATTTCCGCACTTTTGCACTTTTTAAGAGATTATCTTAGTTATTGTAGTAGGCCCCTCTTTTGAAGGTGACGTTACCCTCAACCTAGTAGTTTGAGTCAGCAAGGATACAATCCTAAAGGGTCGGATTATTGAAAGATAATTAATTAAGTTATTAATGCATAATGTGGTAGGCCCCTCTTTTGAAGGTGACGTTACCCTCGGCTAAGTAGTCTGAGTCAGCAGGGATACAGTCCTAAGTAGTCGGGTTAAAGTATTAATAGTAGCTTACATATGAGGGGATCAAAGAGTTTGGACCCCCGCCATCCAATACCAGTGGGTATTGAAGGAGGTCCTACTAAATTTGACCCAGGTCCTTGCAGGATCTATACACTGAACAAGGCAAGACTCTTACCAAACCGTTCCCTTAACCCCCGACCAGGTAGCTAACATATCTCTATATAGACCGTGGAGATATGAATGGTGAAAATCTTTTATTTTATATAGACAGTAAAATAATGCCAAGACACCACGGACAAATGATAAGGAAGAATCACCTTCAACATAAGAAACTAGTTATTAAAGTCATTAATACATAACCAAATAAAAAGTGCGAAAAGATTAAAATAAAAAGTATTACACTAAACACTTGTCTTCACCAAGTGATGTAAGAGACTTAGGCAAACATGGCCTTTGATTGTCAAGAACTCTTACGATCAATCTTGGATCCCAAGACTACTCACACACTCTATGATGGATGATGGATGATGGTGGTGGATGATGGTGTTGTGGTGGTGGTGGAGTGTGGGTGAAGTGTGAGAGAGGTGGTGTGCCAAGGGATGGTTTGCAAATGAGCCAAGCACCCCTATTTATAGCCTGAACAGCAGCTCGGGCACGGCCCCGTGTCCATCCTCCTACTCTTTCTTCATTAATTGCAGTTTGTCTGCATTAGTTGACCACGCCCCCGTGTCTGCTGGGCACGACCCCGTGTGCAGAAGTGTATCTGTACTATCAAGATTTCCTCAGATTCTGCGAATCTTAGAGTTAACCATGGCCCCGTGTCCACTGGGCACGCCCCCGTGGTGGGTGATAGAAGCTTCTACAGTTTTCTCTTTTCTGCAGACACTTGGGCACGCCCCCGTGCTCACTGAGCACGGGGCGTGTTCAGCCTTCTGTTTTCTTGTTTTGCTTGGGAAGATGCTGTCGGGGGGTCGGGCATGCCACGTTTATTCCTTTTCTTGTATTTTTGTTAGATTTAGCTGCCTTTTTGCTTCTTTTGTTCATTTGAGCTCATTTAATCCTGAAAATATAAAAGGAAGACAAAAACACACTTTTTCCAACATTAGTACTAAAAAAGGGTTAGTTTATGCCTCAATTGATGTAATTTATATGTTGCATTTTGCACACATCAAAGATACAAGAATTTGACAGATAGAATGTCTTCTATTAACAACTCTGTTGGTGAAATGAAAGATATGATGAAACAGATGTTGGAGAATTCTAAAAGTCAGCCTAGCACTCAGCAAATTGTTGATGAGCTATGGAAATCAGTGCAACCCATCCTCCATGCTTAGAAGAATTTGTCTGATTCCAACCATAAGACACACATGGAACTTATCAGAGTTATGGTTGAAGCTTGGTATAAAGATACATAGGCAGACATAAGGGGCATTAAATAATATCTGCTCAAACTTATTGGCTCCTTTCCTGCACCAGTTTTTGAAAAAAGAGGATGATGATGCCAAAAAGGGGGAGAAAGACTCAATGAGAAAGTTAGAACCTGACTCAAAAGCTAAGACAAAACCAAAGGTCCAACAATAGCTAAAGTCCGCCAAACAAAAACCTTCTGCAAAAACTTCAGATGCTGGAAAGAAAAAGGGAATTGATGAGACCCTAAACATTCAAGCTGAAGAGAAAGTTTTAGAAAAGCAAAAGAAGTAAGATACATAAGAAAGTAAAGCCTACAATTGGGAAAAAGAACAGGAGGAGAATAGGAAAAAGGAAAACATTGGTACTTCACAAAGAAGAAAGTCTTTTAGAAATAATAGACCACCAATAGCCACCTTTCCTAAAACCATTGCCCCTCCTACTAAACCTGTATCCTCTGCTACACCCAAAACCAAACCCATTAACCCATTAACTCATTAACCCATCAAAACCATCCCAACAAAAACCACCTCAAAAGAAGCAAAAGAAAGCATTACCACCATCTTCCACCACTCACCCAACAGATGCTGATGCAACAAAAGTATCAGCAGATGTGAGGTAAACAGCTGCTGAGACACCAGTTGTTTCAGCAGAGGTTAGCCAATCCTCTGCCACAATCAATTTCAATACACCACCACCTCCTACACCACAAAGATTTCTTTCACATTGATAAGGACCCAATTAAAGTTTATACGAGAAGAAGGAAATGGGCCACAGCTGCCCATATGGAAAAACTGAATTATGTTTTTGGGCTTAAGTTGGATCCACTTGGTGAAGGAGTCGGTAGTAAATTGGAAGAGTGGGGAGTAGTTACTATGCCTATTATTAGCGAAAAAATGAAGGGTTAATGAGATGTTCCTATGCCTACTTTATGGAGTAGTTTCTAAGTGTCATGGTCTATTAAAGCAGGCTTTTTACTTTCACATGGTTCATCCTTGTTTTTCATTATCAAAGTAATGTGTATTTGGAGACATTGCCCCTCTCGAATCGGGTTGTTTACTTCAATTCAAATAAAGTTTCCTGTTTGGATTATAGATCTTATCATTTGGTTCCATTGCCAGGAAACGAAAGATGGTTCAAACCCGGAGCACTTCTAATGGCAGCAGCTCAAACCCAGACCAAATGGTTGCTCAACTGGCTGCCATTGCTGCAAAATTAGAGTCCATTAATTCAATGAAGGAAGACATTATAGCCTTGAAAGGAGACCGGTCTAAAGGCAGTATCTTTGATGAAGGGGAGAGCTCGTGGAAGGGACGAGTCGAATACAAACCCTACAACATAAATGATTTTCTTATTTTTAATGGAGGGGAACCACGTGGGTGGGTATTAAAGGCGGAAAAATATTTTCGGTATTATAAGATACTAGATGAGGAGAAGGTAGAAATAGCATCTATGCACCTAGAAGGAGATGCCTTAGACCTCTATTCCTGGCTTTCGGATGATCATACTTTGACTTTCTGGGAAGAGTTGGAGCAAACCTTCACCAAAAACTTTGGTCCAGCTGAGTTTCAACATCCAGATGAATACCTGTGCAGTATAAAACAAACTGCATCGGTACAGGAATACCGTCAAGAATTTGCCAGGCGATCTTTGCGGGTTTCAAACTTGCCAGACCACTGTTTGTTAGGGGTTTTTCTCAACGGGTTGAAGGAAGAATTAAAGGCTGACGTGAGAATACACAAACCATGTACCGTTTACAACACTATGAGTCTTGCTTTGGAATTTGAGTCTAAATCAAACCAGCATCGACCCGGAAAGAGTTCTATTGGGGCACCAAATTCCAAACCACCACCACTTGATTCTAAAACCATTACCTCTTACAACTCTCAACCCTCTAACCAACCAAAAACTCCATTCAAAATTTCAGACACCGAAAAACAAAATCGTTATTTAAGGGGTGAATGCTTCAGGTGTGGGGAGAAATATGGTCCATGTCACACCCCTTTCTGCGGCGGAAGCACGAGGTGTGATCATGAAAGGTTCTCATTGCATACGAAGAGTAAACATACTACATGCTCAAAAATACCTTCAAATATTACATTACTGAAAACATATGTCAAGTGTTTACAACACGAGATAACATGTTGTCTTAAAAGTCACAACTTTATTTAAAGGTAAACAAAGCGACATACACGAGCATGAGTAAGACCACGCGCACATCCATCCTAGTTACCTGAAATACATGTGAGTTTTGGAAAAACGTCAACATAAAGTTGGTGTGAATTCATGCAATTTTTGTATTTCACGTTTGTATACTTTGTATGAAAACATAATTTGTCTTTTGTATAAATCAAGTCTTTTGTGTACACCACGTACTCATGTATAAGTCAAATATTTCTGTATGTATCAAGTGTTAATGGGTTGCAAAGCCATTAACATGTGACACGACATAGGAAGTCACCAAACCATAGGCATTTTTCTGTAGTCGATTCACGACTGAGACACAAAAACACTACCTGGTAAAAGAGTGGCCAAGAGTGGGGCTGCCCGGAACCCATTAGATCTAACCTTTTGTTCTGCGGTCTAAGTATGTACACGATTAATGGTGCTTATGGTACCCTATTCGTGACACGATTTCTCGTATCATTCTTGTATCCATCATACCATTTGTAAACATTGTAATATTTGTAACATGTATTTCACCCCCGAAGTTATAAAACTGAAAACAGTTAAGAGAAAAGGGGGAGCATGAACTCACAACTTTGCGTTCCTGTGCGTCGTAAACTTCACCGGATTTGCTTACTTAACGTCGTAACCTATACGCGTTTTCTTAACGTTAGTCACTAGACTTGTGTCGCGCAAGTACAGTCACTCTGTTTTGTATTTGTATTGTTGTGTTAAAAATATTTTATATTTTAAACTATGTATCTTACTTATATTATTTTCTCTAGGTTTAATATAAGTATTTTGTATTTTGCACTTTGCACCCGAATTATGTATCTTGTATTTTGTATGTGTATTTCTATGTTTATACACCTCATGAGTATTTAGTGTATTTTTAAGTCTTAATACACTAGCACGTAGAACACATACTATACACACTTAGCACAAAAGTTGGTGATAAAATAATATATATTTTTCTCTCAAAAATATACATACTTATATCCATTTTTATTCTTGAAGAAATCCTCATTTCTTATCACCAAAAATTAGGGAAACCTTGGTACTACTTTTAAACACATTTTTAGGGAATAAGTTTCTCAAAAACTCATATTTTTCTAAGTGTCAAAATTTATAAAAATTTTGGCAGAGTTTCCCCTAAAAATGGAGGTTTCCCATGTTTTCAAAACATGTGTTTATTTTCTTTTAAATCGTCAACAATCTCCTCATTCAACAATAAACAATACGCAACTAGTTAAAATAGCTATAATCGCAGAAATACATGAACTTGTGGTTTTTCCAAAATAGGTAGTATCTTTCCATTATTTCTAGTGGATCTTTTGTATAGATCAACTTTGCTTCTTGAAAGTCTCGCTTTTAAAGAAGTTACATCTTTACAACTTCCGGTCAACATTTACAAAAATAGTTATTTTGTCGAAACTTTGTGTTACACAAGTGTTTACATACTCGTGTGTTTGCTAAAATCATTCTTTTTCATGTAAGACTCGGCTTTAGAAAATATGATTTCTTTGACGCTCGGTCCTTTGAAAATACCGCTTGTAGATACGTAGATCTACTAGTTTTAAACACTATTTCACAAGTTAAATCGCTTTTACACAAGTTCATGATTCGAGTGTGGTAGAGCTTCATCTTCTAACCCTTGTTATACTTAGACAAGCTTTATGTCATAATCCAAGATCATGACTAAACTGGGTTAAATGATGATCCGAGCTACCACAACATAGATCGGGCCTAAATAACCACACACATCAAATACTACAAGATTTACACAACATATGAGCTTTTAACCATCATTTTTAGTGTTTTTAGTAGACTTTTGTGCTTCAACTTGCATGTTCATAAATTTTAACCGTCATATATCGTTTTAACCACTTTAGAATAGTTCAAGAAGGTGATTTAAGCAACATACCACTAGCTCGAGGCTAGGGAAGAATCTAAGCGCAAATAGGGTGGATAAAAGCAAGGTAGAGAGGTCCTTCGCCTTCCGATTGCACCAAGGTTCCTAATATGCGACCCTTAACACTTGTGTGATGTTGGAATGTGATGAAGGAAGCTCGAAAAATTGATGGATATATAGGGGAGTTCGGCCGAGAGTTGTAGAGCAAGAGAGAGAGTAGTTCTTGTGATGTTTATGGAATGTGAATATTCAAGTGTCAACTCTAATTACTTATAGACAAATGTAAGATTAATAACCAATGGATCATATGTCTTTAGGATATTAAACATCAAGATTAAAATATTATAATGAAGGACCAAGTATGTCCCCCTAGATGGGGACGGTTTCAAGGGGGGGGGGGGGTAGTTTGGTTGGATTTCAACTAATTAGTTAGACACTAGTTAGGTTAACCTAGGTTAGTTAAGTGATTATCCCGGTTACTAGTGTGTTGTGCTTTATGACGGGTGTTATGGTATTCAGGGACCCTAACTGGCTCAGAAAAAGATAAATAATGTTATCAACAATATTTTCATGTTCCGGGTATAGTCCGGTTGTTCGGTTGCATACCGATTCGTTAAAGTGCTAAATTGCACCTTTTAGTGTTTAATAAGTATCTTTGTATAACACTATCGATTCCCAACACTTAGGGAAATATTCTGGATAATAAAACGACATTTCTGCGTAATACTTATATGTCTAAATGCTGAATTATTGCTGATTTGTATAAATTCTGCACTTAAAGTGCGTTTCGGGTGCTTTTTAGTGCTTATTTTTGCTTTCGCATTGCATATATATTAAACCCTTGAATGTACTCTTGGGTTTTAATGCATTCTTGCTGTCGGACCTACACCTAGGCTCCAATTTTTATTGTCTGGCTGCTTTCTGCAGTTCCATTGACACATAGTGTCTTACCGGTGAGTTTACTTAGTATTTTTGACGCAACGCTCTCGTTTATGCATAAAGCAATATTTTGTAGTATACAACGTGCATGAATTCACTTGTTTGGTATGTAATCAGATATTGCTGACAATTAAGCACTAATTGCAGTCATTAAGCAATAATTAATGTGTACGGAAATTACCGGTTTGGGCCAGTTGTCACAGTCTCCCCCCGTTAAAAGAATTTCGTCCAGAAATTCAGGCTAAACTCACTCTCGCTGGAGTCTTTTTGAATAGGTGGGGATACTTTTTCTTGAACTGGTCTTCACGTTCCCATGTGTACTCGGGTCCGTGCTTAGAGCTCCAACGTACTTTGACAAGCTTCACACTGCTCCTCCTGGTCTTGTTGACTTTCCAGTCGGTAACCTCAACGGGTTGCTCTGTAAATCGGAGGGCTTCATCAATATGCACTTCATCCATCGGGATGATCACGTTTTCTTGTGTTGGACTCTTCTTCAGGTTGGATACATGAAACGTATCATGTACTCCGTTAAGTTCTTCCGGTAACTCCAACTTGTATGCCACGGTACCAATTCTCTTCAGTATTCTGAATGGTTCGATATATTGTGGATTCAGCTTTCCACGCTTTCCAAATCTGACTACGCCCTTCCATGGTGAGACTTTTAACAACACTTTGTCTCCCACCTTGAATTCTACCGATTTTCTATTCGGATCAGCGTAGCTCTTTTGTCGTTCTCGAGCCGCCTTAATGCGCTCTCGGATCTGCGCAATCTTGTCGGTTGTCTCTTGTATGAGTTCAGGACCAACCATGCGTTTATCTCCGGCATCTGCCCAACATAAGGGTAATCGGCATTTGCAGCCATACAGAGCTTCGAACGGCGCGGCTTTTATGCTCGTATGATAGCTGTTATTGTAGGAAAACTCAACTAAAGGTAGATGAGTATTCCAGCTGCCGCCTAGGTCCATGACGCATGCGCGAAGCATATCTTCTAACGTTTGTATAGTCCGTTCGCTCTGGCCGTCTGTTTGCGGATGGAATGCCGTGCTTAGATCTAACTGAGATCCAAAGGCTTCCTGAAACGATTGCCAGATTCTCGAGACAAAGCGTCCATCTCTGTCTGAAATGATTGAGATTGGCACTCCATGACGTGCCACAATTTCCCTTAAGTATATCTTTGCAAGCTTTCCAGTGTTATCCTTCTCTCGGATTGGTAGGAAATGCGCAGACTTCGTCAATCGATCAACTATTACCCATATCATATCATGCCCTCTCGGGGTCCTAGGTAATTTCGTTATGAAGTCCATCGAGATTTGTTCCCACTTCCACACGGGAATCTCTGGTTGTTGTAGTAGGCCGGACGGTTTCTGATATTCTGCCTTAACCTTAGCACAGGTTAGGCATTTTCCAACATAGACAGCAACGTCGCTCTTGAGTCTCGGCCACCAATAATACTCTTTCAAGTCTTGATACATCTTGTCCGACCCTGGGTGGATCGAGTATCTTGACTTGTGCGCTTCATCAAGGATGACTTCTCGTAGGCCACCATAGAGCGGAACCCAAATGCGCTTTTTAAAGTATAAGGCTCCCTCTTCATTTGGCGCCATGTATTTCAGCATACCCCGAAGGTATTCAGCTTTACGGTTCTCTTCTTTAAGAGCTTCTTGTTGTGCATCCCGAATGCGTGCAGTGAGGTTCGTTCGAATCGTCATTTCCAATGCTCGAACCCTTAGGGTCTTAACCCTTTCTTTTCGGCTCAACGCGTCTGCTACAACGTTCGCCTTTCCAGGATGGTACTTAATCTCACAGTCATAATCATTTAGCAGCTCAACCCAACGTTGCTGGCGCATATTCAATTCCTTCTGATCAAATATGTGTTGTAAGCTTTTGTGATCTGTGAAGATTGTACATCGAGTACCATATAAATAATGTCACCAAATATTCAAGGCGAATACCACTGCGCCCAGCTCCAGGTCGTGAGTGGTATAGTTTCTCTCGTGAACCTTCAGTTGTCTTGAAGCATAAGCGATGACTTTTTGGCGTTGCATGAGCACGCAACCCAAGCCTTGTCGTGAGGCGTCGCAGTATACCACGAAGTCTTCAGCGCCTTCGGGTAAAGATAGTATTGGTGCATCGCAGAGCTTGTTCTTAAGTAGCTGAAAGGCTTCTTCTTGTTTGTGACCCCAGTCGTACTTCTTGTCTTTCTGTGTAAGGGTCGTTAGCGGTTGAGCTATCTTTGAGAAATTCTAGATGAATCGCCGATAATAGCCCGCTAAATTGTCGAACTTCAGTTGGGGTCTTGGGAGCTTCCCAATTCTTTATTGCTTCTATCTTGGACGGGTCTACATGAATGCCCTTCTCATTCACCACGTGGCCAAGAAATTATACTTCGCGAATCCAGAATTCGCATTTCGAGAACTTTGCATAAAGTTTCTCTTTCTTCAGTAGCTCCAAGATGGTTCTAAGATGTTGTTCGTGCTCTTCTTTCGTTCGCGAGTAAATCAGGATATCATCGATAAATACAATCACGAATTTATCGAGATGTGGTTTGCATACGCGGTTCATTAGGTCCATAAAGACCGCTGGCGCGTTCGTCAATGGCATCACAAGAAATTCGTAGTGCCCATAGCGCGTTCTGAATGCAGTCTTTGGCACGCTTTCATCTTGGATTCTCAGCTGATGGTATTCAGATCGAAGGTCGATCTTGGAATAGTAGCTTGATCCTTGCAGTTGATCAAACAAGTCATCAATCCTTGGTAACGGATACCGATTCTTGATTGTGAGCTTGTTCAGTTCCCTGTAATCGATACTCATCCGCAGTGATCCATCCTTCTTCTTCACGAATAATACTGGAGCTCCCCAGGGCGAGAAGCTTGGCCTTATGAATCCTTTATCTAACAACTCCTGAAGCTGTGTAGATAATTCTTGCATTCCGGATGGCGCAAGTCGATAGGGTGCCTTGGCTACAGGAGCAGCTCCCGGTACCAAGTCTATATGGAATTCGACTTGTCGTTGCGGAGGTAGTCCTGGCAGATCTTCAGGGAACACATCAGGAAATTCCTTCACCACAGGAATGTCTTCGAGTTTTGGCTCCACAGCCTTCTTATTTACAACGTGTGCTAGGAAAGCAACACATCCTTTCCTTAAGCACTTCTGTGCCTTCATACAACTGATGATTTGTAGAGGCGCGTTTCGTCTTCCTCCATGTACGATGAGAGTTTCACCATTCGCTAAAGGGATGCGAATGATTTTCTCATGACAAATGACTTCAGTTTTGTTCTTGGACAACTAGTCCATTCCAACCACTACATCAAAGCTACCTAATTGAATAGGTAAGAGGTCGATGCTAAATCTTCGTTCACCAAGTTCTAGCGTTCAGCCTCTAACAGTTTTGCCCGATTCAACAAGTTTACCATTGGCTAGTTCTATGGAATAAGGAATTTCTAATCTACTAGATTCTATTCCAAGTATGCGTTTAAATTCCACAGACATGAAACTATAATCGGTGCCAGTGTCGAATAATATGGATGCAAAGTGATTGTTAATGAGGAACGTACCGTTGACCACATTAGGGTCCTTGCGTGCGTCCCTTGCTCTAATTACAAATGCTCGAGTCTGAGCATTGTTTCCCCTTGGGCAATTTTTCTTGAAATGATCCATGCCTCCACAACCAAAGCATCCTTGGCTTTGCCCAGCTCCACGGCTATTCCGGTTACCATTGCCATTCCCATTTCTTCCGTTTCCCCAACAGTTTTCTGCTTGGTGACCCAATCTACCACATTTGTCGCACCTTGGAATGCGACAAGCTCCTTTATGATGAAACTTACATTTTTGGCATTCAGGCATGGAGCCTTGGTATGCCTTGGTTGAAAGGGTCTTTGCCTCCTGAGACGGGTTAGCGTCACGCTTTTTGTTGAAACCTTTGTTGTTGCGAGTCGCTTGATTCAGATTCGAACGCTTTCTCTTCTTGTCACCGGACGACTCAGCATGTGTCTCGATCTTCTCTGTTGGGTTCAACGATAACTTCTTCTTACGAACACAATCTTTGGTCAGGCTGACAGCCAGAGTTACAGCCTCAGTGATTGTTTGTGGTTTGGCTGACGTCACCATGCCACGAAACTCTGAGGCCAGTCCCCAAATGTAGCGTTCGACACGCTTGAATTCGGGAGTCACCATGTAGGGAAGCACTCTGGACAGATCGTGGAATCTTCGAGTATAACTATCAATATCAGCACCTTCCATAGTCAAGTGCCAGAACTCCGTTTCCAGTCTTTGGAGTTCAGCACGAGAGCAATACTTCTCTCTCATCCTTACCTTCAGTTCCTCCCAGGTTAGACCATACGCGGCATTATTGAGCAAGGTTTGGGCTTGCAAATTCCACCAAGTCAGAGCTTCATCGACAAACAACCCGGTAGCAAAGGTGACTTGTTGATCCGCGGTACACTTGCTCATGCGGAAAGTAGCTTCAGTCTTCTCCGTCCAGCGCACAAATGCTACTGCACCTCCTGTGCCATCATAGTTCATCAGCTTGCAGTCGAGGAACTGCTTAAATGTGCAGCTTCGAACTGCGCTGTCTCCAGATGAATCTCCATTCCCATTATGTCTAGCGTTGCTTGGTCCTCCACTGTCTTGAGTACGGTTTGCCTCGTACTAGGCGATAGCAGCGGAGATCCTTTCTTCCAGTAGAGCCTCCAGCTCTTGGGCAATTCTTGGCAGTGGGGGAGGAGGAGGTTGGTCACGAGCGTTCACAGCTCTTTTGGGTGCCATGTTCTGAAGAACACAACCCAATAGGGTTAGACATTTGTTTGATATCGTCATACGAGACAGTGGTAGTATTTATATATACACAAGCATATACCACATAGTAACATCAAACAATCCGCCAATTGTATAAATCAATTCATACTGCAGCAAGCATGTAGAGTTAGGTAAACACCTTATTGACGGTTCTTGTCTTTATGCCCTAAATCATTACTCTGGCAGAGTACTTAGTAGGCTTGCACTGAGGGAATCTATACGCGACAAGACTTGCTGTGATTTTTGTGCACTGAATTCCATAATTATGTATGCATCCATAATTACGTAACTCCTTGCACAGTCCGCACAGTTCGTTTCATCCTCGTATTTCTTCCTTCAGATGGGCCATCGCTTTTAGGTAAAATCACGTATACTCGTGACATTCTACTTCTAGTACATGCTAATTATCACACATAATTGCAAGTAATTTCTAGTCAACGACAAGTGCTACTCAAGTGCACTCTAAGTCTCGTAGTGTCTTTTCTAGACTCATGTAGACAATTTCAGGCAGTGGATGTCGCGGGACGTTTTATGCAATGAAAACTCTTTGAAAATTGTTTTCGTGAAAGGATCCTAGAGATTGTAGACTAGACTCGAGAAGGAATCCTGGTTCACTACAATCGCAGCTCTGATACCAATCTGTCACACCCCTTTCTGCGGCGGAAGCACGAGGTGTGATCATGAAAGGTTCTCATTGCATACGAAGAGTAAACATACTACATGCTCAAAAATACCTTCAAATATTACATTACTGAAAACATATGTCAAGTGTTTACAACACGAGATAACATGTTGTCTTAAAAGTCACAACTTTATTTAAAGGTAAACAAAGCGACATCCACGAGCATGAGTAAGACCACGCGCACATCCATCCTAGTTACCTGAAATACATGTGAGTTTTGGAAAAACGTCAACATAAAGTTGGTGTGAATTCATGCAATTTTTGTATTTCACGTTTGTATACTTTGTATGAAAACATAATTTGTCTTTTGTATAAATCAAGTCTTTTGTGTACACCACGTACTCATGTATAAGTCAAATATTTCTGTATGTATCAAGTGTTAATGGGTTGCAAAGCCATTAACATGTGACACGACATAGGAAGTCACCAAACCATAGGCATTTTTCTGTAGTCGATTCACGACTGAGACACAAAAACACTACCTGGTAAAAGAGTGGCCAAGAGTGGGGCTGCCCGGAACCCATTAGATCTAACCTTTTGTTCTGCGGTCTAAGTATGTACACGATTAATGGTGCTTATGGTACCCTATTCGTGACACGATTTCTCGTATCATTCTTGTATCCATCATACCATTTGTAAACATTGTAATATTTGTAACATGTATTTCACCCCCGAAGTTATAAAACTGAAAACAGTTAAGAGAAAAGGGGGAGCATGAACTCACAACTTTGCGTTCCTGTGCGTCGTAAACTTCACCGGATTTGCTTACTTAACGTCGTAACCTATACGCGTTTTCTTAACGTTAGTCACTAGACTTGTGTCGCGCAAGTACAGTCACTCTGTTTTGTATTTGTATTGTTGTGTTAAAAATATTTTATATTTTAAACTATGTATCTTACTTATATTATTTTCTCTAGGTTTAATATAAGTATTTTGTATTTTGCACTTTGCACCCGAATTATGTATCTTGTATTTTGTATGTGTATTTCTATGTTTATACACCTCATGAGTATTTAGTGTATTTTTAAGTCTTAATACACTAGCACGTAGAACACATACTATACACACTTAGCACAAAAGTTGGTGATAAAATAATATATATTTTTCTCTCAAAAATATACATACTTATATCCATTTTTATTCTTGAAGAAATCCTCATTTCTTATCACCAAAAATTAGGGAAACCTTGGTACTACTTTTAAACACATTTTTAGGGAATAAGTTTCTCAAAAACTCATATTTTTCTAAGTGTCAAAATTTATAAAAATTTTGGCAGAGTATCCCCTAAAAATGGAGGTTTCCCATGTTTTCAAAACATGTGTTTATTTTCTTTTAAATCGTCAACAATCTCCTCATTCAACAATAAACAATACGCAACTAGTTAAAATAGCTATAATCGCAGAAATACATGAACTTGTGGTTTTTCCAAAATAGGTAGTATCTTTCCATTATTTCTAGTGGATCTTTTGTATAGATCAACTTTGCTTCTTAAAAGTCTCGCTTTTAAAGAAGTTACATCTTTACAACTTCCGGTCAACATTTACAAAAATAGTTATTTTGTCGAAACTTTGTGTTACACAAGTGTTTACATACTCGTGTGTTTGCTAAAATCATTCTTTTTCATGTAAGACTCGGCTTTAGAAAATATGATTTCTTTGACGCTCGGTCCTTTGAAAATACCGCTTGTAGATACGTAGATCTACTAGTTTTAAACACTATTTCACAAGTTAAATCGCTTTTACACAAGTTCATGATTCGAGTGTGGTAGAGCTTCATCTTCTAACCCTTGTTATACTTAGACAAGCTTTATGTCATAATCCAAGATCATGACTAAACTGGGTTAAATGATGATCCGAGCTACCACAACATAGATCGGGCCTAAATAACCACACACATCAAATACTACAAGATTTACACAACATATGAGCTTTTAACCATCATTTTTAGTGTTTTTAGTAGACTTTTGTGCTTCAACTTGCATGTTCATAAATTTTAACCGTCATATATCGTTTTAACCACTTTAGAATAGTTCAAGAAGGTGATTTAAGAAACATACCACTAGCTCGAGGCTAGGGAAGAATCTAAGCGCAAATAGGGTGGATAAAAGCAAGGTAGAGAGGTCCTTCGCCTTCCGATTGCACCAAGGTTCCTAATATGCGACCCTTAACACTTGTGTGATGTTGGAATGTGATGAAGGAAGCTCGAAAAATTGATGGATATATAGGGGAGTTCGGCCGAGAGTTGTAGAGCAAGAGAGAGAGTAGTTCTTGTGATGTTTATGGAATGTGAATATTCAAGTGTCAACTCTAATTACTTATAGACAAATGTAAGATTAATAACCAATGGATCATATGTCTTTAGGATATTAAACATCAAGATTAAAATATTATAATGAAGGACCAAGTATGTCCCCCTAGATGGGGACGGTTTCAAGGGGGGGGGTAGTTTGGTTGGATTTCAACTAATTAGTTAGACACTAGTTAGGTTAACCTAGGTTAGTTAAGTGATTATCCCGGTTACTAGTGTGTTGTGCTTTATGACGGGTGTTAGGGTATTCAGGGACCCTAACTGGCTCAGAAAAAGATAAATAATGTTATCAACAATATTTTCATGTTCCGGGTATAGTCCGGTTGTTCGGTTGCATACCGATTCGTTAAAGTGCTAAATTGCACCTTTTAGTGTTTAATAAGTATCTTTGTATAACACTATCGATTCCCAACACTTAGGGAAATATTCTGGATAATAAAACGACATTTCTGCGTAATACTTATATGTCTAAATGCTGAATTATTGCTGATTTGTATAAATTCTGCACTTAAAGTGCGTTTCGGGTGCTTTTTAGTGCTTATTTTTGCTTTCGCATTGCATATATATTAAACCCTTGTATGTACTCTTGGGTTTTAATGCATTCTTGCTGTCGGACCTACACCTAGGCTCCAATTTTTATTGTCTGGCTGCTTTCTGTAGTTCCGTTGACACATAGTGTCTTACCGGTGAGTTTACTTAGTATTTTTGACGCAACGCTCTCGTTTATGCATAAAGCAATATTTTGTAGTATACAACGTGCATGAATTCACTTGTTTGGTATGTAATCAGATATTGCTGACAATTAAGCACTAATTGCAGTCATTAAGCAATAATTAATGTGTACGGAAATTACCGGTTTGGGCCAGTTGTCACAGTCCAGGACATAGATGTAAAGCGGGTACACTAAAAATGTTAGAAGCCGAAGAGGACTTAGTGGAGCAACAAGAAACTAAAATAACTAATTCTGATGAGACACAAGAGGAGACAGTAGAGATCAGTTTACATACTATCCTCGGGAAATCGTATCCAACAATGATGAAAGTCCATGGTATGTTGAATTCTGCAGAGGTTTTAATTTTAATTGATGGGGGTTCCACCTATAATTTTATCTCAGATTGTTTGGTGAAAGAGCTGAAACTTGAGACCCAACCGATACCACCTTTCGGGGTTCAAATCGGTAATGGTGATGTAATCCGATGTGATCAGATTTGCAAAAGTCATTCTGTACAGGTTAATGATTTGAATATTATTCAAGACTTTCACCCTTTTTCAATTGGAAGGGCTGATTTAGTTTTAGGCATTCAGTGGCTAGCTACCTTGAATACGGTTCAAGCAAATTGGAAAGAATTATTTATGATTTTCACTATTGATCGTAAACGATACAAGCTGAAAGGTATTGAAACGGGACCCCAAAAATCATCTAGTTTCCAACGCTTGGCTATTGAACCAGTAAGCAACCCACAAATTCCAACTCCACTACAACCTATTATCAACCAATACTCCACTATTTTTGATGAACCCAAAACCCTACCACCTGTTAGAACCCAAACCCACTCAATCCACCTAATTCCCAACGCACCACCACCCAATATCCGACCCTACCGATACCCCCATTCGCAAAAAACCAGAATAGAGAAACAAGTCAACCAACTTTTGACAGCTGGGTTTATTCAATCAAGTACTCGCCCCTTTTCAAGTCCGGTCTTGTTAGTAAAAAAGAAAGATAATACATGGAGAATGTGTGTCGATTATCGAGCCCTTAACAAGATAACGGTAGCCGACAAGTACCCCATTCCGAATATCGACAAGTTACTGGATGAATTGTATGGTGCAATGGTATTTCCTAAACTTTATATACGATCTGGGTATTACCAAATCAGGGTGATTTCTCAAGATGTTGCAAAAAAGGCCTTTCGTACTCATTTGGGGCATTACGAGTTCAAGGTTATGTCGTTTGGGTTGACGAATGCGCCTTCCACTTTTCAAGCTATTATGAACAATTTATTTCGTCCCTTTTTACGTCGCTTTATACATGTATTTTTTGACGATATCTTGATTTACAGCCATACCATGGAGCAACACCGATCTCATTTGGAACAGGCCTTAAAGTTACTATACGACAATCAATTTTTCGTGAAGATGTCGAAGTGTTGTTTCGGGCAGCCACAAGTGGTGTTTCTCGGGCATGTGGTTAATTCGAAAGGTGTTAAAGTTGAAGATAAAAAGATTTCAGCAGTGCAATCTTGGCCAATACCTTCAACAGTCAAGGAAGTAAGAGGGTTCCTAGGTCTAACGGGATACTATAGATGTTTCGTTAGGAACTATGGCTTGATAGCACAACCCCTCATAGCGTTGACTAAGAAAGATGGTTTTGTGTGGTCAAAAGAAGCCCTAAATGCCTTTAATGAATTGAAACAAGCATTGTTGTCCACACCTGTTTTGAGGTTACCTGACTTCTCACAACCATTTGTCGTCGAATGTGACGCTTCTTCTGATTGTGTAGGGGCTATATTGTCTCAAGCAGATCACCTCGTGGCCTATTTTCGCAAGGGATTTTCCCCTTCTAATCGATGCAAATCAGCTTATGACCGGGAGCTGTTGGCTTTAGTATTGGCGGTACAAAAGTGGAGTCATTACCTGCTTGGTCGAGATTTTCTCATCCGTACCGATCATTACTCCTTGAAGTTCTTACTTGAGCAGCGGATTACAACTACTGAGCAGCAGTGTTTACTATTGAAACTTATGCCTTATGACTTCTCTATTATTCACAAAACAGGGAAAGAAATAGAGGAGCAGATGCCTTATCTCGCCGACCCCATTCTGGTGAGTTATTGACACTAATGGTACCCTATTGTGTAGAGGTGGCTGACATCAAACTGGGACTCCAAAATGACCCAGTTACCAGCAATATAGTCAACAAACTACAAGATGATTCATCATCAGTTGTTGGCTTCTCCATCATTGATCAGTTTATATTCTATAAAGGACGCTTAGTGATACCAGGAGGCACATGACACCCCGACTGGAGGTCATGGGGGATTTTTAAAGAATCTTAAGCGTATTTCAGCCAAGTACTTTTGTCCTAAACTGAAACAAGATGTTTGAAATTTTGTGCAACAATGTGTAATCTGTCAACAGCAGAAATACCAAACATTGTCTCCTGCTGGTTTGCTTCAGCCCGTACCCATTCAAAATCAGATTTGGGAAGACCTCTCAATGGACTTTATAGTCGGTTTACCTCCTTCAGGTCGTTATGATACTATTTTAGTGGTGGTCGATCGTTTGAGAAAATATGCTCATTTTCTTTGCCTCTCGCATCCTTTCACTGCAAAAAGGGGTGGCTGTAATTTTTTATAAGGAGATAATTTAGTTGCATGGTTTTCCACGATCCATTATATCTGACTGGGACATGATTTTTCTCAGCCATTTTTGGCAGGAATTATTTCGTTTGAGCCAAACTAAGCTCCAATTGAGTATAAGTTACCATCACTAACGGATGGGCAAACCGAAGTTCTGAACCGTTCTCTTGAAGCCTATTTGCGGTGTTTTGCTAGTGAACAACCTACCAAATGGAGTACATATTTACCATGGGCTGAATATTCCTATAACACCGGGTATCATACGGCAACAAGCACCACTCCTTTCACCATCGTCTATGGCAGGGAGCCCCCTTGTTTATTCCCTTATGTGATAGGGGAGACTAAAAATGCAGAATTGGAGCAGCAGTTAAATGACCAGGATGATATGCTAATGCTTCTTAGAAACAATCTCAAAAGGGCCCAAGATCGGATGAAGAATCAAGCCAACCACAAATGACGAGATCTGACATTTCAGGTTGGTGATTTTGTTTTCCTAAAATTCAACCCTATCGTCAGAAGAGTTTAGCCAAACGTCGATATGAAAAACTTTCTCCACGCTTTTTCGGTCCATATCGTATTAAACGGGTAGTGGGTCTTGTTTCATATGAACTGGAGCTTCCAACTACTGCTAGAATTCACCCGGTGTTCCATGTGTCCATGCTTAAACCCGCCCATGGATCGTTCTCTTCTGAGCAGCAACCTCTATTACCCATCACTAAAGATTGGGAAATTGACTTGCAACCAAATTATATTATATCTCATCGTTGGGTTTCCGAAGCTGACCATTTGGTTCTAGAATTGTTGGTATCTTGGTGTAATCGCCCAGTGGAAGAAGCAACCTGGGAATCCTATGATCTATTGGCAGAACAATTCCCAACATTCCGCCTTGAGGACAAGGTGTTTTACCGGGAGGGAAGTAATGATAAGGGCCCAATTAAAGTTTATACGAGAAGAAGGAAACGGGCCACAACTACCCATATGGAAAAAAACTGAATTATGTTTTTGGGCTTAAGCTGGATCCACTTGGTCAAGGAGTCGGCAATAAATTGAAAGAGTGGGGAGCAGTTACTATGCCTATTATTAGCAAGAAAATGAAGGGTTGATGAGTTGTTCCTATGCCAACTTTATGGAGCAGTTTCTAAGTGTCATGGTCTATTAAAGCAGGCTTTTTTTACTTTCACATGGTTCATCCTTGTTTTTCATTATCAAAGTATTGTGTATTTGGAGACATTGCCCCTCTCAAATCGGGCTGTTTACTTCAGTTCAAATAAAGTTTCCTGTTTGGATTATAGATCTTATCACACACCCACCTTCACCACCTAAACAGCCTCCACGACCAAAATTCGCCTATGTACGCAAAAGAAAAACTTTTGTGGTATAAGAAGATGATGAGGAGATTCCATCACCAATCCCCTTGTCATCTGTTCTCGTTCAAGTCATTCCATCCTCATCACTTCCACCTAAATCCACTTTGACTCCACCCATTTGTCACACCCCGACCACGTTAAAACAACAAACCGTGGCGGAAACGTCGGGGAGTGTCGTGGCAGAATTATTGTTTCATAACCATGGATACAAAAAGTTTCGTTTTATTAGAACATTTACATTAACATTGTTTTAAAACCAAAACCAACAAGTTACATATCGACTAATATTGTTATTATGTCACTAAGGCCTCGTCCAGATCCTATGTGACTCATGCATCCTAGCAATCAACATCAAGCAACATCACCTGAAACATATGTAAAAACAAAGTCAGCAAAGAAATGCTGGCGAGCACATAGGTTTTATGAGAGTATCGGACTCATGGCTCGTTTACATGCTGCAATACTTTATTAGACTACAAGAGTCAAAAATACACACCTTGTTCCTTCTTCAGGAGTTCCAAGGTCAAATGAAGGTGTTGCTCGTGATCGGCTCGAGACTTCGAATAAACAAGAATATCATCAATGAACACAATGATGAACTTGTCTAAATAAGGTTTACAGACCCTATTCATTAAGTCCATGAAGATAGCTGGAGCATTCGTCAAACCAAAAGGCATGACTGTGAACTCGTAGTGGCCATATCTCGTGCGGAATGCAGTTTTGGGAATATCTTCTTCGAGGACACGAAGTTGATGATACCCAGAACGCATATCGATCTTGGAAAAACAGGTAGCACCTTGCAGCTGATCAAAGAGATCATCGATTCGAGGTAGGGGATATCGATTCTTGATGGTAAGCTTGTTAAGCTCACGATAATCGATACACATTCGAAAAGATCCATCTTTCTTTTTCACAAAGAGAACAGGAGCTCCCCAAGGCGAAAAGATTGGATGGATGAATCCTTTATCAGACAACTCTTGAAGCTGTTTCGATAACTCTTGCATCTCGGACGGTGCAAGACGATAAGGTGCTTTCTTAATCGGGTTAGCATTGGGTACAAGGTCAATATGAAACTCAACTTGACGAACTGGAGGCAAAGCAGGCAGTTCATCGGGAAACACCTCTGGATAATCCTGAACAATCGGAATATCCTGAATACTCTTGCTCTTGCCTTTCTCCTCGGTGACATGTGCTAGAAAAGCAACATATCCTTTTCTCAAATAACTTTGGGCTTTTGTACACGACATAAGCTTCAATCCACCTGAAGGTTTCTCGCCATGAACTTCCAAAACATCGCCAGACGGAAGAGGAATACAAACAATCTTAACAAAACAGACTACCTCAGCATGATGTTTGGTTAAACAATCCATCCCAACGATAATATCGAAACTCCCAAGTTGCATCGGTGTAAGGTCAATAGAAAAAAGATGGTTATCAAGGTTTAACTGACAATCACGAATAACAGAATCGAGAACAAGAGGTTTACCAGTAGCAACTTCGACAGATAAGGGTTTCCTCAGTTTAGTTCTAGGTATCGCAAGTAAAGGTTCAAAAGATAACGAAACAAAACTTCTATCGGAACCAGAATCAAAAAGAATAGATGCAGGTCGATTGTTAACAAGCAACGTACCATTGACCACCTCGTTGTCAGCCCTCGCTTCATTTGCATTCAGGTTGTACGCTCGTCCACGAGCGGGATTCACATTCGCGTTGACATTTACATTCGGATTCTCATTTGCATTCACCAACCTCGGGCAGTTGTTGTGGAAGTGACCAAACTCTCCACAATTGAAACATGAACCCGGTGGGAATCTAGCAGCATTCCCTTGAACTTGTGCTGGAACCTGAGCTACCTGATTCTGACCCAGACGACAAATGTTGGCCAGATGCCCAAGTTTACCACATGTTGTGCATTGCTTGCAAGCTTGCTGTGCATCATGATGACCGTTGCAGCGAGCACAATGAGGTGCGGTATCAGCATACGCTTTCTTCGCAGGCGGTTGAGCCGGTGGGTTCTGAGCTGTTACTGCAAAATTCTGAGCACCCTTTCGCTTTCTCGACTTCTTCGACGACTCACCTTTCTTACCCTTACCCTTTTCCTTGACAGAATCGGTCGACTTCTTCTTATCACCCTTGCGGGTAAGTTTACCCTTCCTGACTTGAGACTCAGTCAGGGTAGCCGACAACTCGATCGCATAACGAACAGTAATAGGATTAATGCCAGTCACAATATCCTGTATGGAATCGGGTAAACCATCGATATACCTCTCTATCGCTTTCTCCAACGGGGTAACCATAGTAGGACACAAAAGACTGAGTTCTTCAAAACGATCCATATATGCACGGTGTTCTCCCCCATCTTGCTTTAGATCATCAAACTCTCGTTCCAAAGCTCGAATTTCGTGATGGGGACAAAACTCTTTCATCATGAGAGCTCGAAGCTCTTCCCATGTTTGTGCTAATGCCACTTCGGCACCCCTATCACGCATCACTTCGTTCCACCACGTAAGAGCATGCTTCTCAAACACACTTGATGCAAATTCAACCTTACGCCCATTCGGACATTGCACATGTCTGAATGTGCTCTCGATACTTTATTACCACTGCAGGAGCGCAGTTGCTCCCTGCGACCCAGAAAACTTTAGCGGCTTAGCAGAATTGAAATTCTTAAAATTACACTGAGCATTGTTATTATTATTGTTGTTGTATAACTCGTGGATTTGGGTCACAACGCCTGTAAGCACAGCAGCCATTTACTGAGAGACAAGGGCTGCGACTTCTTCAGCAGTAAAAGATTGTGCATCACGTCGAGGAGGCATTGTCTAAAAGGAAATATGAGAAACGAGTGGGGTTGATAAATAGGAAAAACAAAAGAGGTATTGACAAAACACAAGGAAGGCGATCATTTGTTCGTTACCTCGAACAAACAAATGACACGCGGTGACTAATCAAAGTAAATGAGTCAAAATAATGTATCGTGAAGACATGCTCACCTATAAGCGAACACTCACCCCAAGAGTTCCCAGGTAAGAGTGACTGGTCCGATTCTGTGGAATTGTACGAACACTCTAGCCTTAGACAGAAAACTCAGGGTACAAGCATTCACTCTTCCAGTTTGCACGTGTTCACATTATTTAGACCCAAACTTTGACGAGATTTTGAAAACTCAAAAGGCACTAAGCCAAATATGAGTCAAACTGGAAGGGTTCAAAACCTAGTAATCAATCATCCTAGAACGGATGATTAATTTTCGAAGCAGATTCGAATTTGTGTTCTCATTGTGGGTATCACCTAAGGGTAGGTGACGGTTTTGTTTTAAAAATCTAAATGCAAATTCACTTGCGTTAGGGTCCTAAAAGTTATAGTCTAGGACAAAGCATTACTAATAACCTAATTCCCTATAACCATTGGCTCTGATACTAACTCTTCTGTCACACCCCGACCACGTAAAAACAACAAACCGTGGCGGAAACATCAGGGAGTGTCGTGGCAGAATTATTGTTTCACAACCATGGATACAAAAAGTTACGTTTTATTAGAACATTTACATTAACATTGTTTTAAAACCAAAACCAACAAGTTACATATCGACTAATATTGTTATTATGTCACTAAGGCCTCGTCCAGATCCTATGTGACTCATGCATCCTAGCAATCAACATCAAGCAACATCACCTGAAACATATGTAAAAACAAAGTCAGCAAAGAAATGCTGGCGAGTACATAGGTTTTATGAGAGTATCAGACGCATGGCTCGTTTACATGCTGCAATACTTTATTAGACTACAAGAGTCAAAAATACACACCTTGTTTTGAAAAGTGTATTGCAACATAATTAACCAACTCAAATCAAGTTGGTTATAACTTATAAAATCTCATAGCCATGATTCTTAACCCCAAAACATTTGTTTTAGTAAACCAACTCGTAAAACATTTCATAAAAACTCGTTAATAAAACTCGTATGGTTTATAACTTCTCAAAAACATCGTTATGTGACATCGTTTCAAAATCGTTTCCCCAGTGAACTAAATAATGACACAAAATGTAGTATGATAAGAGCATTTATATATAAGATATACCAGCGGCGTATCTACCATGCTTTTATCATGCTGCACCCGTCCCATTATCTAATCACAACCCAAAACCAATCGTTTAATCAAATCGTTTATCTCGTTTAAGTCGTTTCAAATCGTTTAATTCGCCCCAAAATCGTTTAACTCGTTTTAATTGTGAAAACTACTTTTGGTCGTCTCGCTAATAACATTCAAACCTTCGTGACTCGACTATCTCGCTTCTTGCATTAACAAACCACCAAAGGGTAAGTTAACAATCAGATTCAGTCATTACCCACCTAACTCACACATAACCATGGGTGCAGTACGATAACGGGATTTGTCAGATCCTATGGTACCATAACCTAATACTGGTCGGCTTGATCAATGCTAATGAATGTCATTCGTTATGTAACTACAACCAACTAGTTTGTTCACTTTATCGAAATCGTTATTAATTTAGTATAAACCATTTTAATCGCTTTTGAAACCATCGTTTAAACCTCGAAAATCGTTTAACATATGAATCACCCCAAAATAATTGAAAATAGTAAAATAGGGGAACTATGTACTCACATGAAGTGCAAAGTATCCTCAATCAATAGAACTTCAACAAACTCAAGTAAACCAGAGAAATCAAGCAGCACCTAGTAATCGAATCACTAGTCAAATAATCGACACCTCAATCGGAAGATCGGATAGAATGAGGTCTTGTAAACCAAATGAGTGTTGGAACTCATGTGATATGGTTTAATAAAGTCTACATTCTAGATTGGAACCTAACATAAGTGCTTTCGACCCGTTACGACCCATTAAGGTAGCTTACGCTACTTTAACGCGTCGTGTGCGCAAATACGCGTTTGAGACGTCTAACTAGTCCTATGACAAGTATTATATGCCTAAACATGTTTAAATATGTTGCATAATCAGTTACGTGACAAAATTTTATGTTACATATGCTTAATTACCAATTATGCATGAAAAGGGCATTTTGGTCATTTACCTAAGGCATATAAACTACCTATCATATAACTAATTAAACCTAAGTGACCATAAGGTATAACCTCGGAAGGTTATTCCCTATGCAACAATGGTCACTAAACATGTTTGGTCGGATCCTAATGATCGACCAAACGGGTCGAGTTCGAAAGTCTAAGCGGGTGTTTAGTCCGCTTGACTTACGACTCTACACAAGCACTAAACTAAAAGTGACGAGCTAAACATGCTAAGACATGTTTAGTTAAGTTAGAAAACAGGTTTTGGTATCAAAACAAACAGTTTTGATACCTAAAAGTAGTTTGGTTACAAAATACGTAAGAATACGCATTTTGGCCGAAACTACGACTCGTCACTACACCTAAAGAACGTGGTAATCAGTAGGTATAGTCACTAGGGACTATAACCATCGTGATTATGCTCACGTTGCGAAGTTCAAACGAACTTCGTGTTGACCATAAACTGGTTAATGCAGAAAGTCAAACAGAGTTTGACTTTTGTGCTAAAAAACGCATAAAAGAACGAAAGAGGACTTACAAAAGGTCCAAGAATGGAGCTTTGATTCCAAGTATTCTCAGGTATGAAGTGAAAATCACCTCAACTTAGAGAAATTTCAGAATCAAATGTGTGAGTTTGAGAGTGAAGTGGGTGTTGCTATTTATAGAGAATCAAGAACCGTTAAGATCGTTCCTTGATAAACGAGCATCAATCTGGACCGTACACATATGGCCCATGGTTTTGGGATACTAGGGGTGCCCCAAAACCAGCAAACGGTATTGAAAATGTTACAAAATAGCCCCTAAACTTCAAGAGAAATGCTGAAAATGGACCTGTAAGTGCAAAAATGGAGTTTCTGCCCAGATCAGTTGCTCGCACTATGCGACGGCCAAGACAGATAGTGGTGACGCAGTGCCACCAGGTCCCAGGTCCAGAAAAGTTTCAAAAATGGCAGAAATGGTCCCCGCAGCCCGTTTAAGCCATTTTCGATGCGTTTAAACCCCGTTAACCCCATTTCAAGGCTCTAAAATGAAGTTAAATTATAGGGAACACGAAACATGCTCGAAAACATCTCGGATTTCGGTTCGTTTGGTCGTACGGGTGCGTTATTCGGTTAATTACGACGGAAGTCGTAACGAACGCAAAAACGATCCAAATTAAGCGACGAATGGAATTTTATCAAGCCAATCACTAAAATAAAATATTTTAATGATTACATAAATTTTTGGATGTCCGGATATATTCAGAACGTAAGATATGCGCGAAAATGTAAATTTGTGCACTTTTTGACGCTTTTAGTCCCTATTGATCAATAAAGTTTATTTTAGCATACCGAACCCCTGAAAGCCTATTTCTAAGCTATGTAAAGGATATTTAGGGTATGTTTAACTTATGATCAAGTTCCGGACTGTTCGTTACTATACAAATTGATATAGTTTCACAGTTTGACACAATTAGTCCCTGTGATCGAACAAACTTGATTTCAACACACCAGACCATCCAAAACTTATTTCTAAGTTATGTGGAGGTTATTTAAGGTATGTTAAGACTATGTCACTATTCCGGAGTGTTTTTCGTATTAAACTGACTACGTTTACGCACCAGTTTGCGTATAACCTTCCAGAAAGCGATTTAAAGCTTGAAATCGAATTCGAATCAAATTGTAAATTCATCAAACACAATTACACACATAATAACACCAAAAAACATATAATAACACCAAAGCACATTGTTTTATTGATAATTAACATTGTTTTACATTATAAGACGATTACAGAACACAGTTGTCACACCATTGGTTCACTACCATCTGTCATCCCCCTGGCTGCTAAATATCCTCTAGAACTGCTTGCAGTTCAAGGTGAAATTGAATCTTTCTTCAAAATAGAGGATCCATCAAAGAGAACATTCCCATCTCTCTATGGCTTCAGACAACCTTAGAACTTGGATGAGTATTTGAAAATGAAAGCAAGACAGGCAGAGGTTATAGCCAGAGAAAATAGTAAAGGGTTAGGTGACAGGAAATACCAAGGTCTATTATCACATGAGCTTAACAAAGTTAGAAAGCTTGAAGACTTTGCTAAAGACCTTAGTAAATCTATGTCTGAGCAGCCAATTGATACTGAGCTTGAAAAGGAACTGAGGGTTGATTACATTGATCACATAATGAAGCACAAGCCTTACAAAGCAACTAGGTCTCAATTTAAAGACTAGTCATCAAATGCTCTTTTGGAAGAAATTGACATAATAACTAAAATGAACAATGATCCTCTGGCCAAGAAAACTCCACCCAATTGGAAGAAATCCAAGCAAGTGGATCTAGATGAAGCATTAAAATATAAGAGGATGAGAGCTGAGCTTGTGGCTGCTGATTACGGATTAGCAAGATTAATAGCCAGATGATTAAAACTCAATATTGAGGAGACCTACAAAAAGCTGGAAGAGCTTAGAGCCAAAGACCCAACAGTTCCTCAAAAGCCAGTCTATCCTTTAACCACTGCTGACAGGCCTCATCAGAACCATATCTCTAAAAAGCTTCTCTCAATATCTGCTTTACCCGCAAATGCCTTGAATCAATTAAAAAGGCAAAAGCAGACTGATGAGGAAGATGAGCAGAGGTATGAAGAATACAGAAAAGAGGCTATCAAATGTTAGATTGAATATCACATGGATGATGTTGCTGACCAACTCACTCCTCAATTAACTAAAACAATTAAAAGGTTGCCAAGCAGACCTCATTCACAAAACTCATCACAAATAAGTCTTGTCCTAAGAAAACCATCTGATCCAAAAATACTAAAGTGGAAGTCATCCTCAGACACTCACGTATTGACTTTGCTCAGATCAAATGGTGACGTTGAAAGGATTAAAATGGAGGATGCATATGGCTAGATGCATGTGACCTTCAAGATCTTTTGAACCTTCAACTTGAAAGGGATGATGAAGAAGACATGATTTCCTTGGACTTTCAATTATAGTTCAAACAGCAAATCCGGGAAAAGCTGTGGAGAAATAAAGATCAGGAATAAAGAAGGGTTTTGGCATCATCTGTTCTAGGGGAGATTATTGGCTCATGTGGATCCCACCTTGAGAACAGACGATACAAAGCCAAAACAGTTCTGCAATCAACTGATCCAGAATAACAGTGCTTGAATACCTTCTTCCTTCAATGGCAAGACATCAAACAACTGCTGCTTCAAAGGTCTGCTACAAAGCTAAGGTCTGCTAGATTATAAAGTCTATTAAAGCTAAACCGTTGATGAAGACCAAAGGTCTGCTGGAAGCAAAGGTCTAATCACCCTTTGAAAAAGGTCCGCTAAAGCTTCATCAGAGGATGGATCTCATCAGAGGATAGAGTTATCAGTGTTTATAATCAGTGCTTTGTAATGTAACAATGTTTAGCTATAGCAGAGGTTAGGAGTTGTTATAGTTGTTAGATGTCATTGTCTAGGTGACGTCAGCAAAGATTCCACAGTGTTTACGTTTGTACTATAAAAAGAACAGTGCATGTATTGTTCTATTAGATCACTTTACTCACTTGCATTTTGTACGAACAAACTCTGTGATCTCAGGCTGAGGGGGAGATTGCATTCATGCATACATGAATCATTGTGTAATACAATCATTCAATTGGAAGTGTTCATGATGAAAGCAAATCTTACATTGTTTGTGTTATAAAGTTTTTCTTCATTCCGTTGCACTATTTCCATATTTTTTATCATCTTTCATTGTTCATCTTAAAACAAACACAAACAATTCAAACTCGGATCCTAACATAAACGACCAGAGTAAGGGACCGGTGGTGGTTTGGTTGGTTCGGTATTTTTGGGTTGAGCATTTTCTTGGTTATTGGCTATGGGTGTGTTTGTGGGTTGTGTAGTGGTTTGGGGTGATGTTAGTTCCTTATCGGATCCTACCTTCCGGTTTCTCAAATTGATAACGTTTACTTAGGCTTTTGGGTTTGGTTCGGTGTTACTAGGTAAGGTTCTTTGTGGTCTTTTGGAAAAAATTTGGACAAGTTGGCTTAGTTGTTTTTCAATATTTTGCATACTAGCCCGTTGGTTCCTAATTTCGGCCTCGGCTTGTAGGAACCTCTCCGAATACCTATTGTCAGATTCGGAGAAAAGTCGAGTGATGAGATCCTCAAGTCTTTCTTTTCCTCCTTGTTGTGGTTGGAAACCTTGCTGCTCATTTCGGGGTTGTTGTTGAAAGTTAGATCGTTGATTTTGTTGGCTATTACCTTTCGATTCCCTCCAACCAAAGTTGGGATGATTTCGCCACTCGGGGCTAAAGGAGTTGCTTAGGGCTCCGTTATTGAGGTAATTTACCACTTCCGTTTGGTTTTCTATATCTTTCATACAACTCTAGTTTTCATGTGGTTCGCCACATCCTTCACAAGCCATAACCAAAACCGTTTTATTTAATTCAAGTTTCTTTATTTTTGTAGTTAAGGCTTTGATTTGAGCTTGTAAATAGGTGGTTTCGTCCACTTTATGGGCGCCCAAGGCTATAGATTTTGAGCCCCTAGGAGTGTGCCATTGAAAACTGTTTTGAGCTATTTCCTCAATTTGGTTGTAAATTTCCTCGGGGCGTCGATTCCCAAGGAGTCCCCCGGAGTTAGAATCAATGATCTGCCTTGTGTGTGGCAAGAGTCCATTGTAGAAAATGGACTTTTGTTGCCAACGTTCAAGACCATGATGCGGGCACTTCCTTGATAACTTCTTCAACTTCTCCCATGTCTCGTACAAAGATTCCCCGTCATCTTGAGAGTATGAATTAATCTCAGTTATGAGTTTGGCGGTTTTAGCAGGAGGGAAATATGTGTAGAGAAAATTTTGGGCAAGTTCATTCCAAGTGTGCACGGACCCACTTGGGAGGGTGTTTAGCCAAGCTTTTGCTCGGTCTTTAAGGGAAAAATGTGAACATACGGAGCCGGACAACATCGTTGGAGGCTCCGTTGATCCGAAAGGTGTCACATATTTCCAAAAAGTTGGTAATATATAAATGGGGATCTTCATCGGGTAGGCCGTGAAAGGTGGCAGAATTTTGGAGCATTTGGATTAGGTGTGGTCGAAGCTCAAAGTTGTTGGCATCGATATTAGGAGGGTTAATAGCGGCTCCAAGATTACCGACCATAGGTCGTAGGTAATCCATGAGAGTGCATTGATCCTCCACAGGGAGGTTTTGGGTTGAAGCTTTTTGTCGGTTTTTAGCTTGAAGTCTTTTCCTTAAAAAGCGCTCAGGTTCTTCAAGCGGCACTTTTATGTCTTTTGTCGAAGGTGGAGGTCATGCATCAGGTCGTATTTTCTATGAATTATACAGAGTTGCATGACTTTCTGTGAACAAAAACACAAAAATGGCTGATCAGAAGAGTAGCACGGCCCCATGTCTATGTAGGCACGGCCCCATGCTGTCTAGAAAAAGTTTCTATTTTTAGGTTCCTAGATACTGGAGGTTTGACACGGCCCCATGCTCCTGTAACACGGCCCCGTTTTATTATTCCAGTAACAAGAAAACAGCTTTTCCCAGATACTATAGGTCTGACACGGCCCCGTGTTGATCAAACATGGCCCCGTGTTATTCCTACAGAAAGTAGAAAAATTGGAGAAAAAAAAGAAAAACCTAAAAAGAAAAATTAGAAAAGCGTAAAAATGATTAGGCCGCTGAATTTAAATTTTCTTAAAATTCTTTTGTCCCCGGAAACGACGCCAAAAACTTGATGGTGATGAGAGGTTGTATGATTTTTATTGTAATTGTTAAGTACTTTTTACTCTCTTATCAAGCTTTAAATTTATTAAACACGATATAAGATTATCACTCTCTATAACACGCTAGGGCAAGTGCACCCATCATTGGCGTAGTATAATGATGGTAAGATACCGAGGTCGTCCAAGGATACAAGAGCTTTTAATACCGAAATATCGTCGACGTCTAATCTAATCAAATTTTGAGGAAAGTTCTTTTTATAAATAAAATAAAGAAACAAATAGACAAGATAGAATCACTTGGTTCAGACTCATCTTTGATGTATCCTTTGATGATTTCCGAACTTTGGGTTTTTTAAGAGATTATTTTAGTTATAGTGGCATGTCCCTCTTTTGGAGGCAACGCTGCCCTCAGCCATATTGGTCTGAATCAGCAGGGATACAATCCCGCAAGGCTGAAATATTGAAAGATAATTAAGTAAGTTATTAATGCAAAATGTGGCATGTCCCTCTTTTGGAGGGAACGCTACCCTCGGCCATATTGGTCTGAGTCAACAGGGATACAGTCCCCGCAATGCCGGTTTAAAGTTTTAATAGTAATTTTTTTATAAAGGATTCAAGCCGTTCTTACTTCCCCCGATTTGATGTTATCTACCTCAAAGGAAGTCCTAATAAGCTTGAATCAAGTCCTCACAGGATCTATACACTGAACGAGACAAGAACTTTACCCATACCACCCTTCTAACCCCCCTCCAGTCAGTTAATGCGCTTTATATAGACCGTAAAGACACTAATGAGTGAATCAACAAAATATGAAGAGATGATAGAATAAAGTTCACTTTCAATATAAAAAAACTAGTTATTAAAGTTATTAATACATATCCAATTAAAAAGTTAACCAAAGTTTGGAAATCAAAAGTAATACAAAAATGACTTGTCTTCACCAAGTGATGTAAGAGATTAGCCAAGCATGGCCTTTGTTTGACAAAAACTCTTACGATCAATCTTAGATCTCGTAACTACGTGATTTTGAATACCCATTTCGTGATTACGTGATTTCATTATAGTATGTGAAACCACAATATGTGATTACGTAATTACGTAACAATAGTTGACTATGTATTATTACGTGATTTTGAATACACATTTCGTGATTACGTAATTTTATTATAGTATTTTGTGTTAAACCACACTTAGTGATTACGTAAAAACAAAAACATGTAATACATAATATTTCATATGGAATATCAAATATTTCAGGCCTAATCACGTATTATGGATAAATTATATACAAAACATTAGCCAAATCAACCTATAATAACTACATAATGTTGTATATTAGAGATTTAATCACGTAATAAAACATAAACAATCAAGTTCTTATTATTGAATGTGTAATCAGGTAATAAGCATAATTGTAATAACATCAGTTATAACAAATTATATTGAATGTGTAATCAAGTAATGGATTTGTATTGAATGTGTAATCACGTAATTGTTTGTGTTGAATGTGTAATCATGTGATGACAATTCAAAATCATGTAGTCATGTGCTGGGTATTCAAAATCACGTAATCACGTAATGTACTAATGAGTATTCAAAATCTTGTAGTTTTTTTAAGAAAACTATAGCAATAGGTTTCTCGAATTAAAGAGATAAAATGCTCGTTAATACAGTGTAAATTATTTTTAATATTAACGTATGCAAAAGTTATAGCCGTTTGAAAATCAGGGTGGAAGTTGTTCACTTGTGAAAGGACCAAATTACCCTTCATGTCAATGACACTTGTCGTGTACATGATCCAAGCACATTTTATATATTAAGATCCATTTGTACAATAACCTTACTCTACTTATTTTATTATTATTTTTTACATATATAAAATGAATTTTCTTTTTTTTTAAATATATACGCTTAGAAGACATTTGTGATAAAAAAAAGTGTTTCTTTAAATACATGTTACAAAAACAAACTCAAATCTTTTTTTTCTAAGTGTTGTAAATGAAATCGCTTTCAATGCTTTCAACATAGGAGGAAAGGAAGATTACCAATTTTGATTTAAGTATCGGCTACTAAAAGAACTCACCCGATCGGTGTAAAAATTATTTTTGTATTATCTTGTTTATTTTGTTAAATTTTTTCATGTAACTTGAATAAACAGATGCGAAAACCTCGTCGCTGTCGCTAACTGAAACACAAAGGAATCATGCTAATATGCATACGCTGCACGAGTGTCGTGCTCTGCTTAGATATGCCGATGTCGGTGATAACACCGGTGAAGTTAACCATTTTTTTATTGACTGAAGCCACAAAAAAAAGAAACTTATAATCGACAATGTACCCACCCTATTTGCGGCTGCGTTATTGAACCCTATATTTGTTCTTCACGGAACAAGTTCCGAAGAAGAGAAAGAACTCCAATTTAGACGACAGTCTAATGAAGAGTTCTATGCTCAAAAAAAAAAAGCAACAACCACAGGTCAAAGATGTCTCAAAGAGAACATGTTTTAAATGTGATCAAATTGGTCATCTTGCTCGCAAGTGTCCAAATCTGAAACCTGTTGATGTTGAGAAAAAGAAGTCTGATAATGTGGAAAAACAGAAATCTAAGGATGTGAAACACAGGTCAACCAGATTTGATTCAAAACAAACTTGGAGGTACAACACAAACAAGTTTGCTTCAAGACAGACCTGGAATTCTCACGCACCCAGATTTAGAACTACACAAAGTTGGAGAACAAATGTCGATGCAATAAAACCACAACAGTTTTGGAAAACAAATGTTGTTCAGAATCAAAATGTTCAAAAAGATTTACATTTTTACAAGTGAGGTACACCAAAAGATCAAACATGGTCGGTTAAGAAACCGATGATTTCGGTAAACGACGAAAAAGTTGAAGTCAAAATTGATAAAGTCTTTGTGAAAGATGACAAAGATTTTCCAAAGTTGAATGAAATATATTGTGTTGAAATGCCTAAGGTCAAGCAGACCTGGGTTAATTTGTTCAAGTGATTGAATTAGTTAAATGTGCAGGTGCTCAAGAAAACTGAAGATTGTGAAAATGGAATTCGGAGCAGCCTGGCACAACGGGAAGAGGATGCTGCTTGTAACACCCCGTGTTTTCACGAGTGAAAGTCAAAGTCAAGGTCAAAGTCAACGACCGATTTCGCGCGACTTGACTCGTAGAAATGTTTTTATTTTATTTATATTATGTGGAGTAAGTGTCGTTCATTACAATAATCGAATCATATTAATCGTACTTCAATCGACTTACGACTGCGAATGATAGGAAGTAACAATGCGATAAAGTTAATCAAGCTATGCTAATCGAATCGACATCAAATCGTAACTCGAGCTGTGTATTTTGCTTGTTGTTTATACGTGTGTGTGTGCCTTACGTGTTACCTGTGCATGTTTATTTCATGTTATGTTATGTTATGTTGTGATAATCAAGCGAACTCAATCGAACTCGAAGTCTAACTCGAATGTAAACGAACCCGAATTCCAAGTCGAACCACCTAAGAAGTAGTTGGGACTGAAAGTAATTTGACTAGGAAACCCTATCGAATCGCTCGAAAACCGAAGCCGAAGCAACATCGCACCTAACGCACCAAATCAGGCGACATCCCCGGATGGTCAATCCGTACTGATTGCCAATCCGCATGGATTGCCAATCCGCACGGATGACCAATCCGGGCGGATAGCCTATCCGGGTACGTGCCATCCGCACGGCTCACCCTTTCCCTTTTTGGCATCCTATAAATACATGGGTCACTCTCCAACTTTTCCACTTTTGGCAAGTGACGTCCGAACCGCACGCATTCTTCACTTTTTCTCAGATTTCTCTCAATCCAGGTAAGATCTTGCACTAATTCTTATACATCCTTGATCACTACACAATTCTACACCTTTCCATCTTTCAAATCTCAACTTTTAACCATGAAATCATCAAGATTTGAGGTATTCTCGGGTGACGTCATCATGAAGTTCTTATGAACTTCAAGCTTGACCTCATTCCACCAAGAATAACTCAGATCTGAACGATTTCCATAAGTTTTCACAACAACTTCACCTAAATCTAAACTTTTCTAATGATAAAAGAGTTGAAAGAAATAAACCTAAGTTCTCTCCTTCTTTTACCCTTAGAATCGGTACGAATCCGATCGGCTCTAGTCTCTACTCGATAATAGTGATGCACTAGTCCTAGATCTGGAATCCTACCCACAAGACACTTGATTACGAGACAAACCGGAACGACCGTTCTGAGCCGCCGATAGGTCGAGTTAGGGTGGTTCCTGGCCGACTTAGTCATGCGAGTAGGAATACAATTCCAAGTGGTTGCCACGTAATCAGAACGTCTCGATAAACGACAACAGAAACCAAGAGTAGACGAACGGAACAATCAGACCAGGGACTATCCGCACGGACCAGTTGTCCGCACGGACAAGCTGTGCGCACGGACAAGCCATACGGACGGGCTGTCACCCGGACGAGCTACCCTTGGGACCCACTCTCCAAACAAGGTTTGAGTATCGACGAACGAGCAATCCGGACGGACGACCTCTGAATGGATTACTCTTCGGATCATGAGATACTAAGGCCTTAAAACAAATTCCAACATGTTCATACGCACGGACAGGTTGCCCGTACGGACAGACTATCCGAACGGATTGTCACTATCCGCACGGATTACCATCCAGACGGATTACCTAATCCACTTAGTGACTCAGCCTTAAAGACGTGTCCGCACGGACTACCATCCGGACGGATTGTTGTCCGCGCGACCGGCTTGAAAGGTAGAAACACTTAAATGTTTTCTAAATGCTACAACGAAAACTTCAAAGCACAAGCCATCATACACAAACACATCCTTAGGAAGAAACAATCCACTTGAACGTTATCCGCACAGTCCAGCTTGTCCGTACGGATAAGCAATCCGCACGAACGACTAGTCCGCACGGATTACCATCCGCACGGACAGCTCACTCGCACGGATAGCTTATCCGGATGGGTCACCATCCGCACGGGTCACCATCCGCACGGATCACCATCTCCCTCCCACGGATAGTTGATCCGCACGATCACCCATCCTAACCACTCTCACTTGCACTGTTTTGCGTGCCACTCATCTTTACGTTATCGAATCTATTCAGGCTAACCGTACTCGCTGAAAAGCGCTCCCTTCAATCCATAATCGCTGTGAGTATACTCGAACCCTTTTTGCTTTAGCACTTTTGGGTGTTACATACGTTACGAATATCCAAACTACAACAATCACACTACTCAAGCTATTTTAACGCTAAACCATTTACGCATGTTATACGTGGCTTATGAATGCTTGTTTGTTATGTTTACACATGGAATGCTGTCTACCTGCCTTAGCAACGATAGTACTATAGTTTGGACTCAGCACCCATTCACACGGGGGTTGTTAAGGATCTTTTACTTGCTTGGATTACGGTGGTAATCATGTATTGCGAACTGCCTCGGGCAGTCAACCCGCAGTCATTGGTATCGATGGATCTATGTCGATAACTAACGTGCTTCATTTCACTATGTGTACGTGCTGGTTATGCGTAAACGAATTCGAACTCTATATGCTATTATCAAACTTGTGTGCTCACCTTTACATTTTATGTATTGACTTTATTTTAACGTATGTGACAGGTGCTTAGGTTGCTTATATGCTTCTCGGGCTGTGATGAAATTGAAGCTAAGAACTGGAGTCTTAGAAACCAATAAATAAATTGTTATGTTTAAATCTGAGTTGTCGGAGCAGAATATTTGTTTTGATGTTATCTGTAATAACTTGTTTGACTATTTAAGATACGGTATGGGACGTATCATTTAAATTAAATGGTAATGATAGTTGTTATGGAAACTTCTGGACAATCTGTTTCGCTCAGTGCCACGCCTCGATGATTCCGCCATCGGTTGGGGTGTGACAGATTGGTATCAGAGCCATAACTATTGGGAATTAGGCAAGACTCGACCTAGTCCGGGTCGAAGTCTTAGAGACCTAGTCTATAGTTAAGAACCAACAGACCAACTCACGCGTATGCGTAAACTCGCCACTATCACTCGCTCTTTTCTACCACTGCACTCGAATTTTCAAGTTATGAACAGGTAATGAGGCCGAGAATAGGTGTGAAAACCGCAAACTCTCGACTAAAGTTGCCTAATCAGCTTGCATTTTAGCTACAAACTAGGAGAAATCATACCGAATTAGGAGTGGAATCCATATTTTGATGAATAATCTCCTCAATTTTATTAAGAGCAAGGACGAAGTGGTAAGATAGGGGTGACACCCTAACCTTGACGACTTGTCCTGCTTTTATACAAAACTCTCACCAAGGTTTCGATGGACTCCAACGATCTAAAGACACAATATAACCAACAGGAATTGCGCCAACGCCCAAGAATCGAGGCAAAGGCATAGTCCTGGAGGAAATTGTGCACACAGGATCCTTGCGAATAGTCGAGCCACTTTGGTTAGTCGAAGTCTATTAGCCACAGACAATCTACCCTTGATTTATCGACTTTTATGAAGATTTTGTGTGTTTTCCTGCTTATTTGTCAACGTTTTGAGGAACTACTGGTTTCGACCCAACACTATTGCTTCTGCTAAAACACAAAACCCACACCACACATCGCTAATAAATCGACAATAGGGGCATTCAGAATGCTTTGTGTGCTCGTATAGATCCTTAGTGACTAGGAGCGTAGATGTGTGTTTTGCTACTGTGCTTACATGTTCAGGAATACTGCGATTATGTACTCTATGTGTTTATGTGATTTTGTGCAATTCTGTGATTTTGTGACTACATGGTACGTGTTACTGAGCTTTAGTAGTAATAGACGTGTGAGGTGATATTCGAATACATGTGTTGAGCTCCGTGGCAATGTCTATTGCAGACAATGTCTTCTGGATCTCGTCATACGCTCACTCGTCAGGAAAAGAGGGACAGGCGTCTTGCCTCTATTATCGCGAAAAGTGTGGCAAAAGCTGTGAGCGATTCCTATGAGAATGCCAGCAAATCATCCGAGGAGTCGAGGACTGAAGGTCCTAAAGCTGCCGCATGACCTTTCAGTTTCAAACAATTCAAGTCATGTGGGCCGAAAGAATTCACAGGCGAAGGAGGTCCTACTGCACTATTTCACTGGTTTGACTCTATCGAGGTTACTCTGCGACAAAGTGGTTGCCCTAATGACCTTTGAACTCTGAACGCTACCGGCGTCTTTCAGTCCCGTGCTTTGGACTGGTGGACGGCCGAGAGGAACAAGAGAGGGAATGATGCAGCTTACGATTTGTCGTGGGACGAGCTCAAAGAAGTCATGCTAGAGGAATTCTGCCCTCCTCACGAACGTCAAAAGCTCGAAGATGAATTCTGGCACATACATCAGAAGGATGGAGACAATGCTGGTCTCACTGCACGTTTTTAACAGCTCAGCATTATCTGTCCCGATCAGGTTAAGACTCCCGAGATGACCATCAAAAAGTACATCCGAGCTTTACCCGACTGCGTTGCTGATTTCGTGCAAGCGGCTAAGACTACGACGATCGAAAAGACCTATCTGTTGGCCGCTGAAATCAACGACAAAAGGGTTAAAGCCGGGGTGTGGGATAAAACCTCCAAGCATCTGCATCAAGCTACCGCTACTCCACCAACTGTTGAACCTACCTCCTCAAGCAACAAGAGAAAGAACAGCTCCACCAACAAGATCTGTGCGATCACTGCTGCACCAGTTCAGACTGTACCAGCCCAACAGCGTCAAGTAGCGGCACCTGTGGCCAATGCACCGCCAGCAAAGCGTGCATATACTGGACCACACCCGCTCTGCCCTACTTGCACCTACCACCACCCGACTGCTATTCAATGCCGCTTCTGTGCTTACTGCAATGTATACGGCCACTTTACTGGCAACTGTCGTATTCGCCAAGCTCCCGCCAATCAAGCTCTACTCGCTGCCCCACAGGGTCAACAAGCTCCTCCGGCACCCGTGGTTAAAGCCAGAGCATGCTTCACGTGTGGCGACCCGAATCATTTCGCCAACATGTGCCCGAACAGGGTAGTGAAACAAGAACCGCAACAGCCGCAGCCACAGCAGCAACAACAACAGCAACAGCAACAGCAGGCTGCACGCGCTAGAACCTTCAATCTCAACGTGCGTCAAGCCCAGGCCGACAACAACGTGGTCAACGGTACGTTCCTCGTGAATGGTATTTATGCTTCATGTTTGTTTGATACTGGAGCGGATAATTGCTTTGTGTCGTTCGAATTTGAGAAACTCCTTAGTCGTAAACGTTCCCGACTCTCCTCTGCATTCGATGTTGAAGTTGCTACCGGAAGAACCGTCGCTGTAAACTCTGTTATTCGTGATTGCACCCTCGAGCTCAACAATCACATCTTCTCGATCAACCTTATTCCGATGCAACTCGGAAGCTTCGATATCATAGTAGGCATGGATTTTCTTCGAGAAAACCATGCTGAAGTTGTGTGCTTCAACAAGATGATTCATTTCTCGCTCGCAAACGGTGATTTATTATGTGTTTATGGCGATACTACTTCAAAAGGGCTCAAGCTTATGTCATGCCTACAAGCAAGCAAGTATCTCCGCAAGGAATACAGGGCTTTCTTGGCTCACGTTGTAGCAGTGGAGAAGGAAAAGAAAGAGAAGAAGGAAGTAAAAGACGTTCCCGTGGTTCGGGAATTCCCTCAAGTTTTTCCAGAGGACCTTCCCGGACTACCTCCAAAACGCGATATTGATTTTCGTATTGATCTCATTCCTGGAGCTAACCCTACCGCCAGAGCTCCTTATCGACTCGCGCCGTCCGAAATGCGCGAACTCGCAACCCAACTCCAGGAATTACTTGAAAAAGGCTTTATTCGCCCGAGCACCTCTCCTTGGGGCGCACCAGTCCTTTTCGTCAAAAAGAAGGACGGGTCGTTCCGAATGTGCATCGACTACCGGGAATTGAATAAGTTGACTATCAAGAACCGCTATCCCCTGCCTCGAATCGACGATTTGTTTAACCAACTACAAGGCGCTACGTGTTTCTCGAAGATCGATCTACGTTCAGGATATCATCAGCTGCGTATACAGGAGGAGGATATACCCAAAACCGCATTTCGAACCCGTTACGGCCATTACGAATTCGTTGTCATGCCTTTTGGCCTAACCAACGCACCAGCAGTTTTCATGGATCTAATGAATCGCGTGTGTAGGCCATATCTCGACCGTTTCGTCATCGTGTTCATCGACGATGTCTTGATCTATTCCAAGTCGAGAGCCGAACATGCGCAGCATCTACGTTTGGTCCTCGAGTTACTCCAGGGGAACCAACTCTACGCCAAATTCTCCAAGTGCGAATTTTGGTTGGGGGAGGTTCAGTTTCTGGGTCACATTGTAAATAGTCAAGGTATTCACGTCGATCCTGCGAAGATAGAAGCTGTCAAGAGCTGGGTTACGCCTAAGAACCCGTCTGAAGTCCGCTCTTTTCTCGGACTCGCGGGCTACTATCGACGATTTATCGAAGGATTCTCGAAGATTGCTGTGCCACTCACCTCTCTTACTCATAAGGACCAGCCTTTTGTTTGGGGAACCAAGTAAGAGTCTGCCTTTCGAACCCTCAAACACATGCTTTGCAATGCTCCTGTTCTCACACTACCCGACGGAAACAATGATTTTGTTGTCTACTGTGATGCTTCCAACCTTGGTCTTGGTTGTGTTCTCATGCAACGGGACAAGGTTATAGCTTACGCATCTCGACAGCTCAAAATCCACGAGAAGAACTATACAACCCACGATCTCGAGCTAGGCGCGGTTGTTTTTGCATTAAAGATTTGGCGACACTACCTGTATGGTACTAAGTGTACGATTTTCACCGATCATAGGAGCCTACAACACATCTTTAATCAGAGGGAACTGAATATGCGTCAACGCCGATGGGTAGAACTTCTCAACGATTACGACTGTGAGATTCGTTATCACCCAGGCAAAGCAAATGTTGTTGCCGACGCACTTAGCAGACGGAGCTATCTGCTTAGCACTCGTAATGTTCAAGCCCAGCACAACCTCGAAGCCCTCATCCGCGACGCCCAGCATGCGTGTTTCAACGAACGCACTTTGAAGAAGGAACGAATCTACCACGATGGAGCCCAACTAGTGAGCAAATCAAACGGGATATTCCACTTCTTAGACCGAATTTGGATTCCCAAGCGAACCGACTTGCGACAGATTATCATGGATGAAGCCCACAAATCCCGATACTCTATCCATCCCGGTGCTGACAAAATGTACCATGATCTTCGCTACAGGTACTGGTGGCCGGGTATGAAACGGGATATCGCTCTCTACGTCGGAAAATGCCTAACCTGTGCTAGAATCAAGGCTGAACATCAAAGACCCTCTGGCTTGCTCGAACAACCTCCAATCCCCATGTGGAAGTGGGAGAGTATAGCTATGGATTTCGTAACCAAGCTTCCAACCACGTCATCAGGTCACGACAGCATTTGGGTTGTTATTGACCGTTTGACTAAATCAGCTCACTTTCTGCCAATACGAGAAGACTACAAGGTAGAACGATTAGCCCGAATCTACACCGACGAGATCATTTGTCGACATGGGACGCCTCGTGACATCATCTCTAATCGTGATGCTCGGTTTACTTCACGATTGTGGGAAACATTCCAAGCGGCACTCGGTACAACGCTCAATCTAAGTACCGCGTTCCACCCACAAACCGACGGTCAGACTGAAAGAACGATTCGCACTCTTGAAGACATGCTCCGTTCGTGTGTTCTAGACTTCGGCGGTAATTGGGACAAACACCTGCCATTGGTCGAATTCTCGTATAACAACAGCTACCAGGCTAGCATCCAGATGGCACCTTTCGAGGCTTTATACGGAAGAAGATGTCGATCGCCTATTGTGTGGCACGAGATCGGTCACTCGCAACTAACCGGTCCGGAGCTGCTACAAGAAACGACAGACAAAATTTTCCAAATTCGAGACAACCTAGCGAAAGCTCGGGATCGACAGAAAGTTTACGCCGATAAAAAGCGCAAACCCCGTGAATATGGCGTTGGTGACTACGTACTCCTAAAGGTATCACCTTGGAAGGGTATAGTCCGATTCGGCAAGAAGGGGAAACTCGCGCCTCGATATGTGGGACCTTTTAAGATTCTGGAAAGGATCAGAAAAGTCACCTACAGACTCGAATTACCGGAGGAACTTAGCAATGTCCATCCGACTTTCCACGTGTCAAACCTCCGAAAGTGCATCGCCGACCACGATCTACATGTCTCTCTAGACGATTTACAAGTGAACGAAACATTACACTTCGTGGAGAAACCTGTCGAAATCATGGATCGCCAAACCAAGGAACTCAGACGCTCACGCATTCCTATCGTGAAGGTCCGGTGGGAAGGCAAAAGAGGCGCGAAGTTCACTTGGGAACTCGAGAGCGACATGAAGGCAAAGTATCCACAGTTGTTTAATTAAGAAAATTTGTAGACTATTAGATCAAGTTTTTTCGCACAACATATCCAAGTTTTAACAATTTCTACCCGTAAAAGTCGTTTAATTTAGTGATTTTCGATTAAAAACGTGATGAATATGAAAGGTGAAGAAATTGATCAAATCTGAGTGTGTTTAATCATCGCAATCGAGCACCTGCTCAGATACCACTTGTAGGATCGGTTTTGACTCCGTTACGATTATGTTTGGTCACGATCGCACACGGATTCTGCACGACTCAGAGTCAACAATAGTCAATACGTATATGTTATCCACACGGATGCCATCTGTACGGTGAACATCAACAGCAACATTCAACATTTTGACGAACTTCAAATTTTCTCACAAATGACTTCAAATTAAGATCTGAAACTTTATAGGCTTTTAGATCAGACAATTTCGCATAACATATCCAAAGAATCGGCGATTTTTATCTGTAAAAGGTCGATTAAATTGACGATTTTCAGTGACCCAAACGAAGAACTCTCACAAGTGATCCACGGTTGGTTACGGCTTTCAGCTTAATTTCGGGATGAAATTCCCTAAACAAGGGGAGGCTGTAACACCCCGTGTTTTCACGAGTGAAAGTCAAAGTCAAGGTCAAAGTCAACAACCGATTTCGCGCGACTTGACTCGTAGAAATGTTTTTATTTTATTTATATTATGTGGAGTAAGTGTCGGTCATTACAATAATCGAATCATATTAATCGTACTTCAATCGACTTACGACTGCGAATGATAGGAAGTAACAATGCGATAAAGTTAATCAAGCTATGCTAATCGAATCGACATCAAATCATAACTCGAGCTGTGTATTTTGCTTGTTGTTTATATGTGTGTGTGTGCCTTACGTGTTACCTGTGCATGTTTATTTCATGTTATGTTATGTTGTGATAATCAAGCGAACTCAATCGAACTCGAAGTCTAACTCGAATGTAAACGAACCCGAACCCGAATTCCGAGTCGAACCACCTAAGAAGTAGTTGGGACTGAAAGTAATTTGACTAGGAAACCCTATCGAATCGCTCGAAAACCGAAGCCGAAGCAACATCGCACCGAACGCACCAAATCAGGCGACATCCGCACGGATTGCCAATCCGCATGGATGACCAATCCGGGCGGATAGCCTATCCGGGTACGTGCCATCCGCATGGCTCACCCTTTCCCTTTTTGGCATCCTATAAATACACGGGTCACTCTCCAACTTTTCCACTTTTGGCAAGTGACGTCCGAACCGCACGCATTCTTCACTTTTTCTCAGATTTCTCTCAATCCAGGTAAGATCTTGCACTAATTCTTGTACATCCTTGATCACTACATAATTCTACACCTTTCCAACTTTCAAATCTCAACTTTTAACCATGAAATCATCAAGATTTGAGGTATTCTCGGGTGACGTCATCATGAAGTTCTTATGAACTTCAAGCTTGACCTCATTCCACCAAGAATAACTCAGATCTGAACGATTTCCATAAGTTTTCACAACAACTTCACCTAAATCTAAACTTTTCTAAGGATAAAAGAGTTGAAAGAAATAAACCTAAGTTCTCTCCTTCTTTTACCCTTAGAATCGGTACGAATCCGATCGGCTCTAGTCTCTACTCGATAATAGTGATGCACTAGTCCTAGATCTGGAATCCTACCCACAAGACACCTGATTACAAGACAAACCGGAACGACGGTTCTGAGCCGCCGATAGGTCGAGTTAGGGTGGTTCCTGGCCGACTTAGTCATGCGAGTAGGAATACAATTCCAAGTGGTTGCCACGTAATCAGAACGTCTCGATAAACGACAACAGAAACCAAGAGTAGACGAACGGAACAATCAGACCAGGGACTGTCCGCACGGACCAGTTGTCCGCACGGACAAGCTGTGCGCACGGACAGGCCATACGGACGGGCTGTCACCCGGACGAGCTACCCTTGGGACCCACTCTCCAAACAAGGTTTGAGTATCGACGAACGAGCAATCCGGACGGACGACCTCTGAATGGATTACTCTTCGGATCATGAGATACTAAGGCCTTAAAACAAATTCCAACATGTTCATACGCACGGACAGGTTGCCCGTACGGACAGACTATCCGAACGGATTGTCACTGTCCGCACGAGTAAGCTATCCGGACGGATTGTCACTATCCGCACGGATTACCATCCAGACGGATTACCTAATCCACTTAGTGACTCAGCCTTAAAGACGTGTCCGCACGGACTACCATCCGGACGGATTGTTGTCCGCGCGACCGGCTTGAAAGGTAGAAACACTTAAATGTTTTCTAAATGCTACAACGAAAACTTCAAAGCACAAGCCATCATACACAAACACATCCTTAGGAAGAAACGATCCACTTGAACGTTATCCGCACAGTCCAGCTTGTCCGTACGGATAAGCAATCCGCACGAACGACTAGTCCGCACGGATTACCATCCGCACGGACAGCTCACTCGCACGGATAGCTTATCCGGATGGGTCACCATCCGCACGGGTCACCATCCGCACGGATCACCATCCGTACGGATAGTTCGCCCGCACGGATGACTCCCTCCCACGGATAGTTGATCCGCACGATCAGCCATCCTAACCACTCTCACTTGCACTGTTTTGCGTGCCACTCATCTTTACGTTATCGAATCTATTCAGGCTAACCGTACTCGCTGAAAAGCGCTCCCTTCAATCCATAATCGCTGTGAGTATACTCGAACCCTTTTTGCTTTAGCACTTTTGGGTGTTACATACGTTACGAATATCCAAACTACAACAATCACACTACTCAAGCTATTTTAACGCTAAACCATTTACGCATGTTATACGTGGCTTATGAATGCTTGTTTGTTATGTTTACACATGGAATGTTGTCTACCTGCCTTAGCAACGATAGTACTATAGTTTGGACTCAGCACCCGTTCACACGGGGGTTGTTAAGGATCTTTTACTTGCATGGATTACGGTGGTAATCATGTATTGCGAACTGCCTCGGGCAGTCAACCCGCAGTCATTGGTATCGATGGATCTATGTCGATAACTAACGTGCTTCATTTCACTACGTGTACGTGCTGGTTATGCGTAAACGAATTCGAACTCTATATGCTATTATCAAACTTGTGTGCTCACCTTTACATTTTATGTATTGACTTTATTTTAACGTATGTGACAGGTGCTTAGGTTGCTTATATGCTTCTCGGGCTGTGATGAAATTGAAGCTAGGAACTGGAGTCTTAGAAACCAATAAATAAATTGTTATGTTTAAATCTGAGTTGTCGGAGCAGAATATTTGTTTTGATGTTATCTGTAATAACTTGTTTGACTATTTAAGATACGGTATGGGACGTATCATTTAAATTAAATGGTAATGATAGTTGTTATGGAAACTTCTGGACAATCTGTTTCGCTCAGTGCCACGCCTCGATGATTCCGCCATCGGTTGGGGTGTGACACTGCTGAACCCTGTGTTGGTTGAAACAGGGAGTTTGTTTGATTTTTGTACATAAAAAAAACAATATTTCAAAAACCCTAAAAATTGAAAAATTTAAAAACCAAAAATATGTTTTTATTTTGTCAAAATTTTGAAAAATCAAAAATATGTTTGTTTTTAAATTTGTCAAAAATCCAAAAATTCAAAAATATGTTACTTGAATATGCCGAAACCCTCACGGCGGAACAAACATGATTAATTTCACAAGATTGAAAAACGGTTTTCAAAATGTAAAATATCAATGTGTTGTAAATCATGGGGGTACGTTATACTTTCTGCAAAACAGAGCATGTGAAGCAGAAAATGGATGGCGAGACAAAGCTATCAGTGTCGGTTTGTCAAAATTTTCTTTAAATGATTTTGCATTTTAGGGGGAGTATTATTGTCAGAAAATCCAAAAACATTAGAAAATTTGAAAAAGACAAAAACATGATAAAATTCAAAAATGAGTTTGTGTGTAAAAAGTGAAAATGATAGTACATCAGTAGACAATCACAGTACGCTAAAGAAATGGAAAGTTAAAAAGCAATAAACAATCTCACTAAAGATGTGACAATAGGCTCAGCTAGACTAGTAGATTTGCGATAACGATACAAACTTAAATGAAAAAGCCTAGTTCTAGTGGGAAACGGGGTTGAAAGCATAGTAGTTAGTTTTATCCTTCGTGACCGTGTACCTACTCAGTAATCGTTGAATGCTGAAAGAGCGCAAAAACCGGTCAGTTTATGAACTTTCACAACTTACTGAAAAGTCACTGTGATTGTGTTTTTCATTTTGCAAAGATTTAAACTTGTTTTATTTCAAGTTAAAAAAAAAACAAGTTTAAATCTTTGCAAAATGAAAAACACAATCACAGTGACTTTTCAGTAAGCATTGTTTTATTTCCTTTACCCAAAAAAACTTGTTTTATTTCCTTTACCCAAAAAAACTTGTTTTATTTCTTTATTTTGTTTAAGCATTGGACATCCTCTGCGTATACGTGAGTATCGATCTGGATGTTATTGCCTAAACGTTCTGCTTTATTTTTCTTGGTGTTTCGTTTAAATCTTGGATCATCTCTGCGTATATGTGAATATCGAACTGGTGGTTAAGATCTAAACATATTCAACTTGTTTTTATTTCTTATTTTGTTTAAACATTGGACTTTCTCTGCGTATCGAAAGATCGACCTGATTGTTAATGTTTAAACATTCTGCGTTGTTTTTGCACATATCACAGTTGATGAAAGTTTAAAAGCATTACTTGAGTCAGTGTATAGCATGATGAGGGGATATGCTGAGATCGTGGGGTCCATAAGAATTTAGTGCAAATTAATATACCTTAACGTATCGGTAAGCATTTCGAAAGTTTTTAGATTGAGTTTAAGTGGACAACAATATTGTCAATCAATGTGAATTGTTTAGAACTTAAAGTGTTTAAAGCTCAACGGTGCTAGTGATTTGTCATAAACTGATATAATCCTCTGACGCGAACTCAAACAAAAATATTGTCTGTAAATATGTTTGTGAATATTTCTTTACTGTTTTATGTTTCAGAAAATTACAAAAAGATTTTTTATTTCACTTTATTTTCGACAACCGATGTCTGAGAACTGAGTTCCAAAATCTAAGTATGCTGATCGTGTTTCTGAAAATAAAACAAGTTCATTAATTTGAAACTTGAAATTTTAAAATCAAAAATCAAAAACAGTTTGTGATATCTCCAAGGTCATTAATTTGGACTTGGATGATTAACTATGAGAGATTTGGATGCTCGTATTGTTAAAATCTATTGTAAAGAGCCAGTTTTCGATGTTGGATTCTTAAAAACTGCCAAATCAGTGAAGTTTATTGATAGGGGGAGAGAATCAAGTATTTCTGGATATATTCATATTATTATATCTTAAAGCCAGAATCTTGATTTAGAAAGTTTAAAAAAAAAACAGGTCACAATTCCTGGATAATCGAATGTTCAAAATGTTTGAACTTATAAATGTTTGAGAGTTGCAGATACTAATCCAGACTACGATCCCGACAGCAGAGTCTAAGGGGGAGTCTGAAGACGAGCTCAACGCAAGAGGAAGCGTGGATTCAAGGAGCCATGTAACTATCCCAGAAGAGCTTGTATACAGAAAGCCAGGTGTCGATCCCAAAGCACGGAAGCTTGACGAAAGGGGGAGCCTGATGAAGAAAAGAGTCTACAGAAAGGGGGAGCTGAAGCTGAAGACAGATCCACGGGGATTCTGTTCTAGCAAGAGGGAGTCTACGTTGATGAAAACGTGTTAAAGCTTCAAGAAGACTCAAAGAGAGAAAAAAAGACAAGACGCTACGAGATTGACTGCGGCAATATCCAAGGGGGAGTCTGTTAGTGCATTTATGTCTATCGCCTTCGTCAATCCGAGCCGTAGCGAGAAACAGAAGAAAACAAGTCGTTATATTGTAATATCTAGACAAAAGGCAAGGTGGCAATCTTGTAATTAATGAGAAATCTCATTAAAAGCCTTGGCCTATAAATAGGGATGTTATGTCATAGATTTAAAAACTTTTATGTTCATTTGGCATTTAGAGAGCTCTAGATCTAGAGAGAGATTCTAGAGAGAGAAAGTGATTCAAGGTGCTTGTACTTGTCATATTTCTAATAGAGTCATGTTTATATTACATTTTGTGTATTAGGTCACGTTCGTGTACGGTTTTCGCACGTCACATGTTCGTTTCGAAATCGTTTCGGAGTCAAAACCGGTGTACATTATCTTTTCTTTATTTAGAATACAAACATATTAGTTTGCATTCTATAGTACATCTATGTATCTATACAATATTATAATGCATGAGTGAGAGCCATTTTAAAATACACAAAAAAAAATTCCTTTTAATTTATAAATACACCTCTTAGATGAGAGTAATTTGGTCTTTTAGTTTGCATTCTATAGCACATATATACATATATACAATATTATAATGCATGAGGGGGAGGCATTTTAAGATACCCAAAAAATAAAAATAAAATCCCTTTTTATTTATAAATACACCCCTAAAATGAGAGTAAATTGGTCTTTTAAACAATAATTATATTTTAGTCCCCCATCTTATTATACTTAAATCTCTAAGTTTTAACATAATGATAGGTAATTAGTTACACTTTTCCCCCTTCACAACAAACTTGGAATTCTTTTACATAATCTTGTGATATCTGACGTTTCGATAGTTGTCTTGGCCAGTATTAAAAGTTACAAGTAGATGATACCTTATTGTACAAGTGATTAAATCCCAACGTATCAGTATCCCAAAATGTTTAATAGCTACTAGGGCTGTTCATGAGCCGAGCCGAGCTAGGGCAAGCTCGAGCTCGGCTCGATTATAAACCAAGCTGGCTCGGTTTAGCTTGGATTTGAAACCGAGCTGAAAATCTAAGCTTGGGCTCGGCTTGGTTTTAAACCTAGCTTGCTCTGCTCGGCTTGGTTTGGCTCGATTTTAAAAATAAAAATTAATACATAGCTCTCAAAATTCAGCATTATAAAATATTATTCAATACTTCAAAAGAACATATTCAAAATAAGTTCAACCTAATACATTACAAGCCAAAATCTCGTTCAACAACACAAAATAAGTTTTATATTTCAAGTAAATACAATATTTGTTCATTAGCATGGCAATCAACCTTTAAATATGTCATAGATATCAAACTACAAGCCTAAATACATGTAAATAATAATCACTCTCTTGTAATATATTATATGTATATAAAAATAAAATATATTATAAGTAAAATAATTCGAGCTAAGGCGAGTCGAGCTACCAAGCGAGCCAAACCGAGCCAATTTGGCTCGTCACGAGCCGAGCCAAGCTAGGCTTACTTTCTAACTGAGCCCCTGCTCGGCTCACTTTCAAACCGAGCCATATCGAGCGAGCTTTTTTTGAGCTAAATCCGAGCGAGCTATGAGCCGCGAGCTTTTTGGACAACCCTAATAGCTACAGTTAATCAAGTGATTAAATACCATCAATTTAATCATCTCATCTAGATTACACTTTAATCATTCATCTTTAAATAGATAATTAGTTAGTACTTACACTTTATCCCCTTATTAGAAACTAACTCCCCCTCCCCCCCTGCAGATTTTTAAACTGCCATACTTTTTGGTATGTTAATATTTTTTTAAATTACACCATATAAACAAGTATTTTATTCTTTTTATTTTGAGTATAGTATTGCTATAGGTTTTTTTAATTAAAAAATTGATATGTTACGTGATTAACGGTGTCTAAGGGTGAATAATAACTGAATCGTTAACTGAAACCAAACCGAGATCAACCAAAAACTGAATTAATTGAAAACTGATAAACCGAAACCCGAATTAACCAAAAACGATTATCGATTTTTTGTACCCTCATTTAAGCAAAGTTAACTGAAACGAACCATTCATATTTTCATATATTTCTAGCTTTATACCTTCATTTCATGTATTTTACATGTATATCCCCATTTTATGTATTTATATCTCCATTTCATGTACCTATACATCCATTTCATTATTTATACTTAAATTCCATGTATTTCTAATCAAAAGTTTAGCCTAAGTTTGGTTTTGGCTATTAGCCGAAATTAAATGAATCAAACCAAAAATCGTCAATCTAACTAAATATACCAAACTGATTAACTGAAAACAGATTGGCCAATAAAATAGACTAGTCGATGACCTCGATTGCGGTTAAGGATAATAATATAACCAACCGAACAATTCACACCGTGGCAATGCTTGTGTTTCCCGCCGCATCGTGCGCGCACCTAGCGGTTATTAACCGGTTATCGGTGAGCAATAACTAAATCCTTAACCTAAACCAAACCAAAAATAGACAAAACTGAACCAAGATCAACCAAAAACTTAATTAATTGAAAACTAAAAACCGAATTAACCAAAAACCGGTTATCAATTTTTGTGTACTCTTGTTTAACCAAAATTAGCTTAACTGAACCGAATCATTCATATTTTCATATATTTCTAGCTTTTATACCCCCAATTCATATATTTCATATTTTATATCTCCATTTCATATATTTATACTTTCAATCCATGTATTTATAGCTCAATTTCATATATTTATAAGCAAACGTTTTAGCCCAAGTTTGATTTTTTACTATTAACTGAAATTATATAAACCAAACCAAAAACAGTCAATCTAACCGAATAAAACGATTGGTTAATAAAATAGACTAATCGATTACTTTGGTTTCGGCTTCGGTTGAGGATAATAACCGAACTGACTGAACCATGCACAACACAATAAAATGGATTACCCGATTATTTCTCTTTTGATGTATTGTCTATCACAATTATACTACAATAAATCTTATATGAATAAAAAAAACTAACAAAAATGAGTATCACAATGCGATGTGTCGCTCCTGCCGCATCACGCAGGCATTCAGTTGGTGTGTATATAAGTGTGTTTGTATTATATACCTGGAGTAAAGTTCCCGTACAAATAACTTTAACGTACTAAAAGTACGAATAGCATGAAAAGGAAAAAAACACGGTGGCATTTTCGTAATTATTTGCTTGTAGGGTAATTATCAAAATTACTCTACAAATGATATTGTAGAGTAATTTTAATCTTATAGATTAATTTAGTAAAATGTTCTTGTAAAGTAATTTTGATTGTAGAGTAATTTTGTAAAATGTTCTTGTAAAGAAATTTTGATAAAAAAAAAACCCAAAAAAACCTAACCCCACCACCCCCCCCCCTCCCAAAAAAAAAATAATAATAATAACCCCCCTCCCAAACTAAATGCTAAAAACTAAACCATAAAGCTAAACCCCATAACTAAATGCTAAAAAAAATTTACAAAATCAAAATTACTCTACAAAAAGATTTTACAAAATTACTCTTGAAGATCAAAATTACTCTACGAGTTCATTTTATAAAATTACTCTACAAGATCAAAAGTACTCTACATGGTCATTTGTAGAGTAATTTTGAATTGTATGTTGTTTAATAAACTTGCAGAGTAATTTTGATTCACTTGTAGAGTAATTTTGATGCAGAGTAATTTTGATACACTTGTAGAGTAATTTTGATAATTATCCTATAAGATCAAAATTACTCTACAAGAACATTTTAACAAATTACTCTACAGGATCATTTATAGAGTAATTTTGATAATTACTAATAATTACGAAATGTCATCGCGTTTTTTTCAACAAAACCTTCACTTCATACGTTTTGTACTTTAAAGTTATTTGTATTTGATTTTTTGTCTGTATAGCTACGTACATATTGAGATTACTTTGTTACGTACACATGTAGATTACTGTCTACACGTGCATATAACAAATATACCCTTTTTATTAGAGTTTAGTATACATTCGTTTTTTGAGTTTATAGTCCATGCCCATATGACCATATGCATATTGTTGTGATTCTATTATAAATTCACAGTTTAGTGTATGTATAGTTTCTTTTACATATGGTACATATGCATATTTTATATGCAAATATGCATATTATGTAATATAATATTATACCTACATTCGTTGAAAATATGCTATTATTTAACCATATCTACCACTTAAACTTCAAGGGTTAGATTGTGTGTGATGGGCAAATAAAAGTTTGGAAGATTAGTTCATAGATGTCTTAATTATCAATGTTAGTATTTTTATGATTTTATTTATACACTAAAGTGGATCCATCCGCTTCATCACTTTATGTTTCGTAAAAAGTTAAGTCACACGAAACAAAGTACATGTCGTGATCTTTATCAAAAACACCTTATGTGTCTCCATCTCCAACGGACCATACTAATATTCTTCTAAATTACAATGGTGCTCTTATTGATCAGAACTCTAGTGGTCCTCTATTCCGTTATCACCATCGTAACCAGAATCTTCAAAAATCACCGCTATCGACGCCCTCTCCTCATTCTCATCCAAAACTTGAGAAAGTTACATATGACATTATCGGGTACCTATCAACTAGCTATATTAGAATTAGATATTATACACTAGTAGAATTCATGAAAAGAACTTGGAAACTCGGCATAACTCGCTAAAGTATTCGGAAAATGGTAATATCATCATGTTTTTAAAATTTTAAGCATGTGATAACATGTACAAAATTAATAATGTGTCTCTAACATGTGTTGAACAAGCAAAAGTAAGTTGGATTTTTTATATACATATTAATGTGTGATTTAAGGATATTCATGCAACTTTTGAAGATTTGTGGTTAGATTATTGAATACAAGAAGCATGAAGTTCACAAATATTCCATATACCAAGTGCATACCAGCTAATGAGTCGTATTAGTTAGAATTGTATTTAATAAAACTTAATGTTTTGCAATTTCTATGAGTATTTCATTCTTAGTCCTACGAATTTGACATAATGTACATTTATAATTGATCAAAATAATTTCATGAAACTATCTATAACCATTCATATCTATTGTATAATTAGATATAAGTCGATTTGTAAACAAAGTGTTCAAAGTATTTGTTCATTAAGTTTTGCGAATCAACCATTTTGTTTTACAATATTATCTTGGTGTATCTAGTATACTCACAACGCATGGGAAAGGGTTTGAGGCAGCCTCACGCGGTCATGCGGTGTGGAGGAATGACCCGACCTGGTCATTCCGGGTCAAGTATTCACCATTAAATGAGCGGCAATAAATAAACATGGAGGATGTCTCTATGCAAATATACGTATGAAATAATCTCCGACAAAGTAGGAGATGTCGCCTGACCGACTTCCCGATTTAAGGGGAAACCCTAAATTCACCCATAAGTATAAATAGAGATGTCGTCATGAAGGTAAGACACATTGTTCTCTAAAATTACATTCTCTTCTACTCCCACAAACGAATTCTTATTCTCACGCCGGAGGATGGTTACAGGAATAACCCCATTTCTGTAACGAGTCCTAACGGTGTTCTGTTTTGTAGATTGGAGATTAGATCACTCTTCATCGGATCAACCAGTTGAGGGACGTATTTCAGGTAACGTTCTTACATTGGCGCCATCCGTGGGACCTGCAAATACTAAAGAATCTGCTACCACGATGAGTGCTCCGAACGCAAGTCATGCAAATTCTAGCACCGTTTGACTTCCATCGCTGAAGGAAGTATAACATCGGCGAGTGTTACAACTACGATTTCGGCTCCAACAATTACTAGGTCTTTGGCACTCGAGTTTGACATTGCGTTGCCCCCAGGTTACGAAAGAGGACACACATGCATCGCGTCCTCCGGAATGGGATTCCTTTTCCCAGGTTTGGAAACTACACCGTCTTCCGCTACGTCAGTAGCAACAACAACCACTCTGACCGCCTCAACACAGGGGGCGTCGCTAAGCACCGGTTCACCTGTGTTTACGCCGGCCTCAGGATCAAAGAACTACTACTACCGGCCAGTCCAACCAGTTTACACGACTACAGGTGGAACAGCGGCATAGTATTTCTCACCAGGAGACAACTTTCAGTTCCATCTGTTATACTCAGCGACGCTCACCGAGGCGATGTCCACACCACCCCACCAACCGGTAGTAATGCCAAGGGCTATATTGAACACCCCAATTATTCCCGGAAATCAAGCTTAGATCTCACCTTATTATTGCATGCCAAAATACGGGTGCACGCCTCCCAGATGTATGGAACTACACATGAGGGGAACCAGATGGCTCAGTGGGGATTTCAATACCCGCAACCCATGTTTTGGCACGGGGGCCACAGCCCATACGCCATGCCTAGCCAAAATACAACAGCACCCACTGATCTAAAGTGTCGCGCTCCGGTCAAAGATACATTTATAATTCCCAAATTACCTCAAACAAATAGTTAGCGGTAGTAAGGGGTCGAACCACAAAGAGTTTGTGGTTTGCGTGTGGATTCGATTGATTTTAAAAGGTTTTGTCACAATTATGAAGCTTACTATAAAATTCATTGATTTGTTTGTTTGAAAAGGGTGTAGGAATAGACCGACAAGTTTGATTTGATTGATTGATTACTAAACTTGAACTATTGTATGAAAACTTAATTAACGATTGTAAAACAATGATTTGGGAACAAGGTTCACACCCCGTTCAACAGTTGCAAGACCTAGGGTTACTACAAGTTTTAATTTGGTTTAATCGAATTAGTTCATTAACGGTTTTAGAATCGCAAGGCTTAGGTGCCAATTGATATCGACGTTATAGACAACGGACCACAATGCACTTCGTTACCTTGGACAAGTAAATCCTATCAAAAGACGAGGCATAGATACACATATTCATTTCACAAAGTCAAATTTCATAACTCATTCGACAATTCGAAAATACAATACAAACGTAGGACAATTATCTAATGATTCAAATGCAATTCAATTAGTCACAAACCAAATGTTTAAACAGGTATCAAACCCTAGAAATCCTTACAAAAGTCTACACCAGGGTGAAACCTTCGAGAATTAGCTGCTCATGGTGAACGGAACACGATCAACAATGGATGAGAGCTTGAATGTTGACATCTTGGAGCTTGAAAGTGATGAAGATGATGGTTTGGGTTTGTGGTGGTGAAAGGTTTGATGTATGGAAGATGATTAGGGTTGTGGAAGTGATGGTGATGATGGAATCAAATGATTGTGGATCGAATGGATGGACTGGAGATGCATTGGGGATGTATCTTAGCTCCAAGAACAAGTTTCAAACTCAAACTAGTGTGTAACCCCAGGAAATGAGGTCTAAAGTGGTTCAAAACTCGTTAAACAACAAAAGGGAAGCAAAAATTCGCGTCGGGCACCAGGGGCAGGCGTCGCCGACGCCCCCCTGGCGTCGCCGACACCGTGTTCTTGTGTGGTTTTTCTGATGACGCCAAAACACGCTGCCGATGCCAATTTCAGCATACGAAACACCCCCTTTCGCATCGACGACGGCCATTGGGCATCGCCGACGCCACCTTATGTGTCACTTTTCCTGTTTTCTTGTTTTCGCGCTCCCGGTTGACCCGTGTTCCGTCCCGGTGGTCCGTAAAGCTCCCGAATAGATCCTTAAACTCTGTTAGACCTACAAAACACAACTCTAATCAAAAGTAGGCTAAACGAAACTAAAAATCATGTAAAAACATCAACTTAAACATATACGAACACTAGTTTTTGACCATGCATCACATCCCCATACTTCTCTTTTGCTTGCCCTCAAGAAAATCTATTTTTCACTTTCACATGGGTCGAATGAGAAACACAAATCCATTTCTCGAGACTAAAGTTAAGGTCTAATGTCATACCCGTTCATGATCTTTACAAATTTCAAAACATTTAGCGGTAAAGTGAATAATCACATTGAAAATGGTTACCCAAGATTAACCCGCTCTTAAAACTAACAAATCATGCATATCCCTCACAATGTTCTCTCCACTCGGTTTAAAATTTGGCTAATAAATAATGAATTAGCACTTTTTAAGTAATCACTCACAACCGATTAGAACACGTACCCGCATATGCTTGCAACTCAAGCGTTCTCCACCACCGAACACGAATACTAAGTACAAGTCAAAAGGTCTTTGAAGGGTTGTAATGAGGCTAGGCTAAATCTATGGAATAGGATGTTTTAAAGTGGCTAAGGTGATGAAAACTCGATTTTTATTACAAAACGACAACTCTAAACATAACTAACTATAAACATCAATCTAAGAGGCAACAATTTAAGTCTTTTATTCAACAAACTAATAACTCATTTTTTGTATTTTTCTCAATGATGTTCTATTCTCTTTTTCACAACGTTTTCTAAATTTTCGATTATATATATATATAAATCACAGCTATACAAACACATAATCCTACAATCAAATTTTCATCACATGGGTTTAAAAAGAAAAAGTTGAACGGTTGTGGGCTAAATGGGTTGGTCAAACGAAAGGTTTAGGCTCAAAGTGGGCAACTAGGGGATTTATTTAGGTAAGGATATATAAATGGTGTAAAGGGAAAAGGTCTACCTAATGCCTTAATCATTTTTGTGCTTGTATTTGGTCTATGGTGAGGTGTTCAAAATACAACATATAAATTACATCAAATGAGGCATAAAATCAACCATTATCTAGTGCTAATGTTGGAAAAAGCTTGTGTTTTTGTTCCTTTTCAATAAACAGGGTTAAAAGAGCTTAAAAGAACAAAAGAAGCAAAAAAACAACAAAAACCAACATAAAATGCTATAAGGATGGATTAACCAACTTGCCGAGCCCCCATCCACATCCAAACCCAAGAAATAACAAAGACAGAAGCTCTGGCACTGGGTCGTGCTCACCTAGCACGGGCTGTGCCCGATGGGAATTCACAGCAGCAGAAAGAGAAAACAACAAAAGACAAATTCCAAGCTCAACACGGGGCCGTGCTAAAGCAACACGGGGCGTGGTCAACTATTGTATTTCCAGAATCTGAAGAAGTACAACAAGTACATTGGCCACGGGCAGTGCCATTGACCCACGGGGTCGTATTAGTACAACTCTGACACTTCAGTTAATGTAGAAGAGAGAGACTGATGGCCACGGGGCCGTGCCAGGTGGGCACGGGCCGTGGTGGACGTTCTGTTTTCAGCTATAAATAGGGATGCTTGGTTTCACTTCAACTCATCCCTTGGCAACCCACTTCTCTCTCACTTGCCACCACTTCACCACCACTACAACACCATCATCCATTTTCCATCTTTTAGAGTGTGTGTGTGTAGTCTTGGGATCCAAAATTGATAGTAAGAATCTTTGTCAAACAAAGACCATGCTTGGCTAAATTCTTACATCACTTGGTGAAGACATATCTTTTATGTATTTCTTTTATGATTTCCAATCTTTGGCAACTTTTTAATTGGGTATGTATTCATGACTTTAATAAATAGTTTTTTATATTGAAGGCAAATCTATTCAACCATTCATCATATTTCGTTTATTCACATATTCATATCTTTACGGTCTATATAAAGCATGGTAACTACTTGGAAGGGGGTTAGAAGGGTGGTTGGGTAATTCTATGTCTCGTTCAGTGTATAGATCCTGCGAGAACCTGGTGCAAGTTTAGTACTACTCCATGGATTGGCCGGGAATGACTGGCCCGACTAAGAGTAAGAAATCATTTGCACCCCTTATTTACAAACTAATATTAAAACTTTAAACCAACCCCGCGAGGACTGTATCCCTGCTGACTCAGACCAACGGGTTGAGGATGACCGCTGCCTGGAAGGGGGCCCACCACATTTTGCATTAATAACTTACTTAATTATCTTTCAATATTCCGACCTAGTGGGATTGTATCCTTGCTGACTCAAACCACTAGGTTGAGGGTAACGTTGCCTTCAAAAGAGGGGCCTACTACTATAACTAAAATAATCTCTTAAAATGCCCAAAGTGCGGAAATCATCAAAAGGGTACATGAAAGATATGTCGGATCCAAGTGATTCTTTCTTGTCTATCTATTTTTATTTTATTTTATTTTTCTGTTTTTATATTTTTATTAATTTAAAAATCTTTTCTCAAAACTTGGTTCGATTAGACGTTGACGATAAGCCGGTATTAAAAGCGCTTTTGTCCTTGGACGACCTCGGTATCTTGCCATCACTATACTACGTCCGTGATGGGTGCACTTGCCCTAGCGTGTGTGTAGAGTGATAGTAGAATATTGTGTTTTATAAATTTAAAACTTGAAATCGGCGAGTAAAAAGAACTAAAAATAGACATAAAAATACACTCACACCGACACACGTCAATGGTCTCAAACGTATCAAAAGTCGCAAGTTCTACAATACGCGACTAATGGTCCACTCAAATAAAGAAACATGTATATGTATATCTATGATGTAAAAGTGGCTCAAAACCTCACGTATAAAGGTTATGGTATGTGATATGCATAATGTGCTAGTTTCTTAGGCAGATTATTCCCAAATAACCACCCGCTAAATACCCTTCATGTTAATCATTTGAACTTGACCATAACAAAAGACCAAATGGGTGTGTCATCCCACATTGACTTAGTTACTTTTGCTTTTTAGATTGCTTCAATGTCACACCCCCAAAATACCACATGCGGAAACACCGCGGGACGTGTGACGTACCAGGATCCAAGCCACCAATCACATTGAACTATAGCATATATTTAAATAAAAACTTTCATTCATTATCGTCAAGTGTTACAAAACATTAAACGTAATTCATTGTATACAGCGGAAGCGTAAATCATGTGTTAAGCGTTTCAAAACCACATGTACAAAACCGTTAGACTTGTCTTGCGATTCCACGTATCTCGACCCATGACCATTCCAGCATCCCAGACAACAAGTTTCAAATGATATAACCTATAGACCTGCAAGCATGCAGACAAGTGTGTCAGACGACGCTGGTGAGTTCAAAGTTTTGTTAACGTGTTTAGATACTAGTTACCGGATTAAAACGTTTCACAGATTCGATGATTTGATGTTGTAATAACTCGTTTACCGCTGATGGCTTAAAGTTGTTTTGCCCAAACCCCATTGCCTCTATAGCAATGGTCAAGACTGGGATCATTAGTTCACTCCCGACCTCCCCGGTGCGGTGTGAGGTTGCCAATCCTAAATAGCGCTATTAACTAATATCCCGTTGCCTCCCCGGAAACGATCGGTAGATGGGACTTAGGTGATAGATATGCGAGTATTAACAAACATCCCAATAACCCAACATTCCTCCCCGGAACCTTTACCAGATGTCCCTCCCCGGGACGCATGCTTGGAAAAAGAGCAGTGAACTCACCTTGGTTTGCTCAGTATGTTTTGTTACTGGTTCACACTTAAACAGTCACAGCCTATGGTATTCACGTATGCGATGTCAGTTTACATTCACAAGGTTCAAATTTAAATGACAATATGCATTTCAAACAGTGATTCCCAAATGGCACATAGCTGTTAAACGAACTCATTCAATTCCACAGTTTACATGCATGATTCGTAATAGTGCCTAACAGTTGGATGTGCCATACATGAAAACTAAGTCATGTCTCTTTGGTCCTAGTTAGTCGTCATTAACAGCGAATATTATAATTTCATTAACATTTTCGTTCATCAACCAAGTCAACTTAGCTCACTGTGTTGTTCACCCTGTCGGCCCATATACAATACGCAGCCCAATTCATTATGTAACTAGTGTTAGTTATGTGGCCCAATAATGTGATTTAGTCCAACAATCTATGCAACTACCTTGAGTGCTTACGGTCCAAGTTGGTGATTGTGGCCCAATATAAAACGGCCCAGAATAGATGTGCACTAGTTTGTGATGTGCAACCCTAATGTATCAGGCCCAATCATGTATGCAATCAAATGAATTGTACATCACAAATTTTAGCAAACCTCATAACATAATATGCAACTTAACCGGCCATTCATATCAATCAGCAAGTTGTTTCTTTCATGCAGGATATTACATTAACTCATAGATTTTCATTCCAATTAGACCGAATCACGTTTTTGTACGCATATCATGTATCAATCATGACAATCCTCTAGTAACACACAAGCCGTAGGGTTTCAAACATGTGCATGATCATCAATCAACTATCAAGCCATACCACTTTACGTGTTACTACTTCATGTTAATCAGATTACACTCTAATTGTTGCAAAGAATTCCTAAACATCACTAATTTATTATCATGATCTTAACAACACATCTAACTTTAATTCGCATCAATTAATACAAACATTATAACAGTTTCTCTTCATCATGCGGACTCAATTTACCAAATCAGATTCATTATTATAACAGTTTCGTCGACACAGGCTTTGGCGAAACATGATGTTTCGTCAGATGAAATGTGTGGCGAAACATAGTGTTTCGTCGGGCCTCCTTGTGACGAAACATCTATGTTTCGTCGAGCTCATCTTTCGTCGGGGAAACAGTTATCATTTACAATGCACAAACCCTAATCACGTTCTACAGCCGATAACATCATCATTAGCAATGACACCAATCATCAACATAATACAATCGGTTATATACAGAATGATGTCTAGCAAAACCCTAGTTCATATTACATTAATCAGTAGATCAATCGGTCTGTACACAAAACATTACATCACGTGTTCATCATCTGGGCATTTAAGTTATTGATTCTAATACACACAGTAACCCCAAACCAACGACTATCATTATAACAATTCCAATCCAGTGGTAAACAATCAAATATTCTAAACAAAGTGTACAAACAATCAACACCAATAATCAACACGAATATACGCATAAGAAAAGAATCGAGATGTTGTTTACTAACAAGGCAATGTATAGAACTAGGCACACGAGATGATCCCTAAGAGAAAAGGCTTCGGCGAAGGTGAGGGGGTCTACTGTCGCAATATTTGATGAGGGTGATGTTTGTTTAGGGTTTGAAATACAAAATTGTATGCTAATACTCCTAGTTTACGTATAAGAAGCAAAAGAGAGGATTTGGGCCGAGTTAATTACAAAATGCGAGTTGGGCCAAGTTGGTTCACGTGTGTTGATGGCCCAAAGGTAAAAGCGATCGGCCCAATGTAGTTAGGGATAAAAGCAGCACAAAACATAGGTGTAAGCTATCTAACTGAGTTATTATATGTTAAGTTTAAGTTTAACAGAATTACAGCGGCACAGATTAACGTCACTGACCTTGAAAGTTTGGGTTGTCACATTTAAACTAAGACATTTTTGAAAATTTTTTGAAATTTTACCCCATCCCCACACTTGAGGTAAACATTATCCTCAATGTGTAGTGTTTAAGTGAGATGGGTCAAAAACGCAAACTTTTTCTCCCTATCCCCACAATTGAGGTAAACATTGTCCTCAATGTGCAAGAATGGAGCCTTTAAGAGCACAAGGGATGTGACACGACCAAACTCCCAAAGATTTCACCCCGGTCAATAATATACAATTTACAATCCACTTATTAAGTAAAATCAAAGAAAAGGAAACGAATGCACCTGGTCGTTCTTGTTCCTCGTGTGGTCTTCATTCTTCGATAAAAATGGTTGTCTCCCGAACATTTGTACCTACAAATCTAAATCTTTGTGTAGAAGCATGCTTCTCACAACCATAAACATTTGTTAGTTACTTGTTCTACCATTTTTACAAAAGATTTACCATGCCATTCGTTACTTTAATTTGAATATTTGTGGAAAAGATAATTTACAACAATAACAATAAATCTAACTCACTTTCGTAGGAATCACGATTGCATTTAGCTTATGCAACAAGACCTTTTAAACCTCTTGATAGCTCGGGAGGACGAGTAGGTCTCGTGAGGGTTATATAGTGAACACACCCACAACGTTCATTTAACTACTAAAAAAATACTAGACATAAGACAAAATAACAAGAAAATAATGAAAAACTAAAGATATACAACAACATAAAACGTACCACACCATCACCGTTGATATTGCTCGTTTGGATCCACAGATAGGTACGGGTAGCCAGTGAGAGATTCCATCATTTCAAGGTAATCATCGAGGGGGTGGGGGCTTTCCCCTTCAACTGGCGGCTGAAGCTGTGGTGGAAAATAGCTTGAACCGATTCCCTCGGGCCAATGGGGAGATGGGTCTGAAGGGCCACGAGGAACTGGAAGATTCTCGTAACACGTCCAAGGGGTGTGTGGTTGGTACGAAAGGCCTGCCATGTAGTCGCGATGGTGCCTCTCTTGGTCATGGAGGTGCATGGCATTGTTGATTTGAATATGTTTTCCAACAGCTGTTGTCATCCACCTCCTACTTCCAACGCTTCCCGCTCCATCCGGTGATGTTCTTGCTCTTGCTCCCAAGCAAGTCTCCATGATAATTGTTGGGCCCTCTGCAACTGTTCCTACTCCCAATGGGATTGTTGCAGTGCCCACATATCTTCCTGCTTGTTCCTCCACTCTTCTTCCGCCTTCATTCATCGTTCTTCTCTCTCTCGCTTCGGCCATAACCGTGGACACATTATCATACACGTCTTGTTGTTTGAGGTTGTAGCTACCATAGGCGGCCCTCCGCCTATTCGGAATGAATTGAGCAACAAAACTAGATACCTTTTTGTATTTCGAGCGCCTTTGTCTACCGGGCCGTCTACCCGCGTCTTCTTCTTCTTCATCATCATCACCTTCACCTTCTCCCATCTCTTCGTCTCCACCCTCTTCTTGTTCTGGATACATGTAACTATACCCCGTATCCTTGTCTGTGATTTTATACTGTTGCCCCACTTCCTCAACATAAATACGTGACCCCTTTCGTATCTTCAAGAAGTCAATACCATCAATGGGTTTAACCACCCACAATGAGTTTTCAAGCAACTGGTTTTGCTATGCAATCATTGCACTTATCAATCGGACATGCGGGATCATCTTTCTCTTAAACTGGTTCCGTTTATCGCAGATGTTCATCATGACGATGTGTCGCCATGATAACTTAGGCTCGTCGTACATGAGCGCATGGAGTACACGTAAATCCCAAACACGTAACTTCCCCCTATCTCCCAACTGTGCCATAGTGTTTTCCAAGGTGATGTTTTGGAGGATCTTTCCTTCAACCGATAAGCGGATCCGATTATATTGGCCTGATGTGTAGTTGGGCGAAGTTGCATCCACCAGATTAATCGGATCCGCTTGAACCACATGGCCTTCCCAGAAGTGCCTAGTCTCATAGTAAGAATAACTACCTTCGCGAGTCAAAGTTGGCCACTTGGTTCATCGTTTGAAAGGACATCACCATTGTCCCCTTGGAAGTATCCCCCTTCAATCTCCACCTTGCCGGATCCTCATCCGCATTCTCTAACTTCAATGTGGACAACTACTCAGTGACTGCCCTTAAATACACCTTTGGAGTCACATCCTCGACCCAATCAAGTACACGCTCCGACCCAAGTCGTTCAAACTTTTGTGTGACTCCAATTAGTCAGAGCTCTTTAGAATTCACCAGCCTTTCGCATACACAAAGTCGATCGGGCTTGTCACCTTCGACATTGCTTGTTGTTAAACCTATGCAGAGATTTGCTCTGATCCTCATCCCATCGTGCACCGAAGTTTTCATCGTTAAATCGGGACCAATCCCAATTTTGCAAAAAAACAACCTATCTTCGATATCCGGCAAAGTGCATGGTTATTCCCACTTTGCCAAAGCAGCGCCAGATGAAGATCCCTCCCTTGAGGGCTTTGCTCTCTTTCAGCTCGCCATTTCTGCAAGACATCACAACAACTAATCAATACAACTCCTAAAGCATTAATATATCTCAAACTTAAGCATGAATCATCAAGTTGAACTTCCATTAACTTAAGATGTAAAATAGCCCATTTTAAACTTCCAAAGTCGCATAATTTTATCATCAAAAGTCAATTTGTTCATGTGAAAATCCTAAGGGTTTGTTTGTTTAGCTCTTAATGAGACTCTTAATGGTTCAGACCTCTTGTTCAGACTATTTGTTTCACGAGCAGATGTCTGAATGGTTCAGACATTTGCCTCTAAATGGTTAAGCATTATACAAAGTCTGAATGGTTAAGAACTCAAATCTAAATTGGTCAGACAATTGCCTCTGAACGGTTAAGCATTATACTGGCTCTTAATGGTTCAGACCTCTTACTAGTTCAGCACTTATTCAAAAGTTGTCAAACAGCCCCTAAGTTCATAAAGTTTTCAACAATAGTCAACACTAGATTCATGCTTAACATACAAACAACTAAGTGTAATTACATCACCATATGTGTTGCATGCTCAATCTAAACCAAATCACATGTTTACATAACAATTTCAAGCTATAGCATCACACATTATACTTAACAACCTACTCTTCAAACAAAAGTTCAAAAATTTCAGAAGAATTTAACACACCGTATGATAATCAAGCTTAAAATCATGTAAAGTTCATACCTTGATGTTGTAGAATGGTGAGAAACAATCAAAAGATGAAAAGCAACTAATTTGAAGACCACTCTTGAAGAACCCCAAATTTCAAGTTCTCAAATCTTGAAAAATACCAAAAATTGATGGAAACCGTAATGGGGGTTTTGTTTCTCTTGAAAAACTACTCAAGATAGGCTCAAAAATCTCTAGATTTGGTTAAGAATCGAAGAAGTTATGAGGAATTAAAGGTTAGAATTCTTGAGGAGTTTTGTGGAGGAGATGAAGTGAATGGTAAGATATGGCAGGTGTTTTACGAGTTTAATCGAAGTTAGGATCATGTTGGGTTGAATTCGGGTCAAGTGTATGGTCTATAATATGTTTGGTTCGGGTTTTAAGAGGTTCGGGTGTGTTTGGGTCTGACAAAACAAAGGGTTTAAGAGGTTCAGCGACAGCAAAAAGGGACCCGCGTCGGCGACGCGTGTGGCTGCGTCGTCGACGCCACTCGGACGATCAAAAACCCAGCGACGCCGTATGTTGTTGTCTACAGGACATTGTGGCCGACGCCACTTACGCAAGGTCGTCGATGACGGTGATGGTGGCATCGCCGACACCTATCATCGACGATTTTTTTTCATTTTTTCAGTTTTTATGTTATTTTGTTTGTTTCTTTATTCAAATTTTTCATTTTTTATCTATTTATCATTATTATTATTATTTTAAAAACTATTTACAAAAGAACATTATTATTAAATTATCAAAAATCTTTTTTATATTTATAAGTTTAAAATCTAAACTATCTAACGTAAAGGAGATCTAAAATAAACGAATCGTTTCACAATCCTACCACCCCCCCACCGAAAAGCCGTGTATTGTCCTCAATACACACAACAAGCCCAAGACATACCTTTCATCTTCATGACTCGTTCGTGATGTCCGGAACTTCACACATCAAAGAGATTAGTACGAAACAGAAACGATAAGCATGACAAACAATACGAAACAATCAATACAGCGTACAAAACTCTACATACATGTTACCGGTCCTTTAGTTGACCTCATATGTTGGCACGCTTACAAAGAAGCTTACCAACTCCACATTCGCATTGTTTTTCTCCTCGTTACCATCAAGGAACGGTTTAAGGCGGTGATCGTTTACCTTTCGCTTCGACCCATCCTTCGGTTCCTGGATGGTAACATATCCTAGCTTCCTGACCCGTGTAATCACATACGGGCCCATCCATTTGCTTTTGAGCTTCCTGGGAAAGTATTTGAGTCGTGAATTGTAGAGCCACACCTTTTGACCCACCACGAACTCCTTCAACTTCAACTTGGCGTCATGTGCTCTCTTCATGCCATCCTTATATTTTGACGCACACTCATATGCCTCCTCCCGAAGCTCTTCCAACTCGCACAACTTTAGCTTGCATTCCTTACCTGCATCATCGTATTTGATATTAACCTCTTTAATAGCCCACAAAGCATAATGTACAAGTTCCACCGGTAAGTGACAATTCTTACCGTAAACCAAGCGGTAAGGTGTAGTGCTGATAGATGTTTTATCTGCCATCCGGTAGGCCCATAAGGCATCATTCAAATTGGTTGACCAATCCTTACCATCCGGTCAAATGGTCTTTTGCAAAATTTCTTTAATTTGCCTATTCGACACTTCCACTTGACCACTCGTTTGCGGGTGGTAGGGGGTAGCAATCCGATGGTCAACGCCATACTGTTTCAATAGCTTACCAAAGTTAAAGTTCTTAAAATGAGATCCCCCATCACTATTGATTACTAGGGGAATCCCAAATCGAGAAATAATATTGTTTTGCACAAAATTACAAACCACAGTATGGTCATTTGTCTTAGTGGCGATCACTTCAACCCATTTAGACACATAGTCGACCGCCACCAAGATGTATAGATTACCATGTGAATTCGGAAATGGCCCCATGAAATCGATCCCCCACATATAGAAAATATCGACAATGAAGATCGGTTGCATGGGCATCTCATCCCGTTTTGAAATACCCCCTAATATTTTACACTCAACGTAGTTCTTAGCAAAGTTAAAGGCGTCTTTGAAGATAGTCGGCCAATAAAGCCCACTATTGAGTACTTTGTGCCCCGTTTTGTGACCACTAAAATGGCCCCACAAGCAAATGAATGCAAGTGCGTTAAGACACTCGGGATCTCGTTGTATGGGATGCATCTTCTCACGACTTGATCTGGACATATGTTGAATAAGTCCGGTTCTTCCAACGTGTAGTACTTGATCTATGAAATGAAGTGCAGCCTGCTCATTCTATCCCAATGAGCCGGTAGATCACTTGTCACCAATTAATTCACAATATTAGCATACCAAGATAATACCGAAACTTTTATAATTTGCTCATCTAGGAAGGTTTCGTTGATCTCCACACACGAAGAACCCTCTTCCACTAACAACTGTAAGACCCTTAGTTTATTTATCGAATTTTCATATAATTTTCGCATATAAAAGCATTTATACGATTACACATACATTTAAAAATACGAGTTTCTTAAAAACTTCTTGAAATTTAAAACATTTCAACTTAACGTCGTCATTTAATCTCGTAACGAAGAAACGTAATGCAGAAGCTTGAATCTTTGATTGTGTTCGGTTCTTCTTTGAGCTTGATCGTCATTCGGCACTTCAAGATATACCTACATTTCATAAATCATGAAATGAGTTAGTCATACAAAGTTTATAACGTGTCTAATCAAGTTCGAATGCCAAAACGAACAAGAAAACAGTTTTTGCAAGTTTTAAAGGCCCCCGCGGGCCGCGACAGGTTTCAAGTAATTCTTTCGCAGGGCGTGACAGCCGTGGCGGGGCACGGCGGCCAATGGCCTTTTCCGTCGTGGGGCACAACAGCCTCATTTCGACAGAAAGTTTGTTTCCTGGAGCTGCATGTGCCCAGCTTTGCCATTTTCACTAAAATGGTCTTAACTCCCTCAATTTTTATCCGTTTTACCTCCCGTTTCTTCCTATGTGATCGTAAAACATTTACTCACATTCTTAACTTATAAACCTATTACCTGGATTTATAAATTTAAACCGTACGCTAACGGTACTAATTTAAACATAATAATTAATTGACCAGTTTGCAAAATTAATCAAATGAGCTTATATATTTACATCCCTTTTTGCAAGATCATCCTTTTAATGATTATACCCCATTACCTGGGTATTAACCTTATATTATTACACATTCGTAATCCGTTTTGTGTGTATACTTATTTTGACCCGTTAAGGAAAATTAAGCACTTAGACTTAATTCATCCGCATTTCTTCATATCTCCTATTCTTACCTTATAAACTTCATTCAAATATCATCACATCTTCAGTTGTGATGGAATATGATTGGAAAACCATTATATTCCTTTTCTACCAACGGATTTGACATGTTTATGAAAATGACCCTTTATGTAGCATTAAGCCAAAAATGCTTTAGTGCTTACACTTTATACTACTTGAAGGATCGACCAATTTATAAACTCATATTTAAACTTCCCCTAAGGGTCGTTTATCCGATTTGCCATTGGAGGGCAATTTGACCAATTTTAGTCCCTTTAACCACGAAGGACGCTTTAAAGCTTATTTTGACCAAAGAGGCATTTTTTTAACCATAATCTATATAGTGGTTCATTATGTTACTAAGAACATAGTATCACCCATTTAATTTACTAGATATACCTTACTTTAGATAACCTAGTGTCCACCCATGACTTGTTTAACTCTCATCGGACCCTAAATCCATATTGAAAGTTTCACCCATTACACATATCTGGCTCGGGTCAAAGCAATGACCCATTTTTAATACCTCATCATATTAGTTGCTAATTAATAGCAACGCAAATCTCATACGCTATTTGTTCCTGTGAGCATAAGACTCGACAAGCAAACATTAGTCGTTATTGTCAAATGGTGGTAATATCACCATTTGACCCATTTGGTCTAAATTACCAATTTACCATTTTATCCTTTTTATCTATTATGGATTACACCATAATGTAACTCTTTTCAAAACTTAATGTTTATTCGTCAGCACTAGATTGAATTAACATTTTACCCTTTTTTACTACCAAGTACGGTTTCTTACCGTTTTTACTTGTTCCGACCCGCATCAATTCGTGTCAAAACATCATATTTCAAGGACTTATCTCAATTACTAATTCACCTTGTTCTTAACCAATTTCATGAATAAGTATTCCATTTTAAAGGTGTAAGCTTTACTTACTTGCATCCAAATTATGCTTTTCATTCTTACTTGATTCGTTTGACCCGCTTCCTTCCCAAGCTTCCGCCTAGCTTGTCAAGCGTCAAATTATCATTTATAATTCATAAGATGGTTAGATTAGTCATTATCAATCATGTATGTTCATTTCCGGATCGATTTCATAATGCCGATGATTGCAAAAATCACGTATCACGTGCGGAATCCGTGTACGTGAGTGGATCAGCACAAGAACGTAATTAAACGTTGATTCTATTCATAATCTTGACAATTACAAGCACCTTGAATCAATCTTGCTCTCTAATCTCCAAATGAGCAAAAGTTCTAAAAGTTCTAAAATGATACAAGACTCATCCTATTTATAGGGCTCCACTAACTAAGGATGGACTCCTTTCATACAAATGAACCCCCTTTCATACAAATGAACTCCCTTTCGTATGAATGGACTTTATTCCTATATTTAACATTTCTAAACCTTGTCTTGATCATTTCTCAGCTACGATACATGATTGACGGAAGCGATAGACATACTGCATTCACAACGCTGATCCAAAGCAGTGCTAACGTGTTGGGTGATTAATTGCGCTAGCTCCTTAGGCGTGGTAGGTAGTCTACCACCGTCAGTAGAGGGACCCTGTCTCGCTTTTGGTGGCATGTTGACGGTTCTATTATAGGAACAATAATAATAGCGTAAGAAAATATTTAAATAATTCATTCATTAAATGCAAGTGGATTAAACAATACTCGTGTAATCACAACCACATAACAATTTGAAAAATTTAACCAAGAAAAACCCATTAATTTGATATTTTTTTCATGGAAATTACATTTCTTATTTGTAGTTCAACAGACTAGCAAAATTTGGTGTGGATAAAATTAGCTCCATCAACAAGTTCATTGTAATTCCTCCTAAATATCTAATTGGCATGAAAGCCGAAATAGGGTTATCATAGGAGACAAAACAAACAAAACAAACATCCATCACTTAAAACCCAGAAACTCCACCAACTTCCTCACTAACTCCTCGAGCTCCACTATTCTCCGGTGCATCTGATCCAAAGCACTGTCGTCTAGATCCTGAAGCTCATCGTACCAATCCATTTAACCATCGAGATCCTTCACCATATCCTGGGTCGCCTCTAAATATCCACATGTGTTAGCGATCTGACGATCCCAATTTAAGCATTGGTCTATCAGGATTTCTTTCTGCTTCTTCAGAATAGACTCAGTAGCGGCTCTAAAAGTCGATGTGATATCTCTAGCGGGTCGAGTTCTCTTCCTACGACGGGTATAAACCAGTAAAGGTGTAGTAGAGGCTCGTGACTCGGATTGCGAAACGGATGACTTTGATATGACCGACGGAGGGATCTCAGATGCAGGCTTGATGGTAGTAGTTGGTGGAGCTATGAATGGCTCTATAGGTTGAGTCGTGACAACAGTGGCGTCCACAGCAGGTGCTACCCCCAAGAGATCCTCCGATCATGGATAAGCTTCCATCAACAACGTGTACGATACCAGATGATTGTCCAGTCTCAAAAACTGAGGGAGGAACAATCGAATCATCATCATAAATCCATTTGTTACTCGTATGAGCGTAACGTGGGTCAAACTGATTGGCAAAAGCAGTGGGGCCGACATAGACTGACGAGGTAAGACCGGCCGTGTCAACAGACTGTGATGTGGTGCGTGGTAACTCTGGTAAAATTTAGGTCAGAGAAGTCTCGAATTCATGCTCGCTCTCGGAGTCGTGAATCTCGATAATCTCATGTGAGTGCGACATTTGTGACATAATGAAACCGTACAAAGTAAGTGTGTGTTTAAATAAAAAAATAAAATAACATATAAGGCACAAATAAAGAGATTAACATGTATGCACGTAAACTCTTTATAGTTTTCATACATGATCATAACTCATGTTTATTTTAAATTATTGGCTTCGTGAATTTTGGAATCTTTAATTTCAAAATTCTTTGGTTGAAGTCTAGAGTTTTCCGAGAAAACATCTAGTTCGCTAGTAACCATTGGCTCTGATACCAACTTCTGTCACACCCCAAGACACGTCGCAACGGAAATACAAACGTGGTGGTGATGGAGGTTGGTACCCATAAATATATTAGCGGATGACGCACTAACAATTTTGGACATACCACTTAATTAAAACAAAAAGTTTAACATTTAAACATAACCACAACCACCACATAGTTGTCTGATCCTTATGGATCTTAGTACATTCGGTCCCAAATTAGTTTTAAAAGTTTGTCCAAACATTATTTAATAACCATTGCATCAACTACCACAAGACATGCCAAAATTCCCGAAGCCGAACTCATGTACCTGAAGAACACGTAAAAATCAAGTGTCAACACAAAGGAAAGTGAGTTCACATATTCAAATTCGTACCAATTTGTTTAATAAAAACTTTCTTTCTATAAACTTTTAATGATAAAACATCCATATAGAGTTAACAAAATTAATTTTATTTCCTTTAAAAAAATCCAAGGGTTAATCATCGCGAGCGGTTCATAGAAACCCCCCCTCCCCCCGATAGAGCATCTTCCCAAGGTTTATATATTAAACTTTAGTCCATTCGTTCAGATTCATAAGTTTACAAGACATTACGAGCTATTACTACCAATGAGGTTCTAATCAAGCTAGATAATATTCAGAATAAAAATTCGCCGCTATATAGACACGGAGCTACCGGTCACGACAAGGTTGTCAACCCGATAGATCTATCAACAATTCCACACATAATATTTAATGATTAAAAATGGCAAGTATGCATCTGAGTGCCCTCCTCAATTAATCAATATATATACCTACAGGAAGACAAATTTAATATTTTGTGTTGTACGAATTCCCTGAAGTCCCCAATGAAACGTAAGCCTATTCTGATACTTACTCTCTTGAGATTCAAGCTAATTCATCCCAACTTAGATTCAAATACTTTTGAATCTATACAGTCATTTTACCCCAAACACCGTAATTCTCCCTTTTCTCCCCGAAACCATATTTATAATCAATCACATTTCCAAAACCATGTTTTCCTAGAAAACATATTTATATCATTCCAAACTATATTTTCCATGAAAATATATATATAATTTATTCAAAGGCATATTTTATACAAAACGTATAATTATCCTTTTTAAGGCGTGTTCTTCCCCCAAAATGTTATATAAAACAGTAAAAGAGGGGTTAGTGACACTCACCTTTGGGAGTGTTTTTATATTGTCACAATCCCTCAATTGATCTACACGTCCTAATTTAAGTAGGAACGATTTAATAACCAATTATTCTACATACAACTAAGTTTCTCAAATACATAGAATTTTCACATAACTTCAAGGTTTTTCTCAAAAAGTCTTTGTTTTTTATTATGTTGGCATATTTATATACATATGTATTCAAATATGTATATTTTAAGATTTTTGCGACTTGAACGATTTTGATGGTGACCCTCATTTTGTTATATCTGTTATCATACCCATTTATATACAATATATCTACGATTTGCGCTTTGTAATATATTTACATAATTATGGATATATTCGGCGTATATCGTATTTCACATATTTCACCAACTTATACATTTTATCATTTTTAAAGCATTTATATACCAAATAATTCATCAAGTTAACCTAGGCATTATTTTCATGCTCGATACATAAGTCATATATATAACGTGACTTTTAACGACTTTTATTGTTTTATCCGTACAAACGTACATGCATAGTCTTAATTCCTACTATCATGTCAATACTTATTATATCACATTACACATACTCATATTCACATATCGCATTGAAAGACATAAAGTTCACCCTTGAACAATCTGTTTTCGTGTACGTTGAAATATGCGTATTTTAACGTTTTCGAGCGTCGGAAGTCACGTATGACTAACCAAACACCAAAGTTACTTAATATAAGTTAAAATACTTATATTTATCATCAAAAATATCAGTTTATAATCTGATTTAAAACAGTTTTGCAAAAAGTGTTTTAAAAGCCGATTTTTACCGTTTTTAACGCATAGTCTTGTACCGAACTTTACCATAACCACCCCAAATCGTCATGACTTCATATTTTAGCACAAAACATGCTATTTACCGAATAAAATGATGGTTATACTCATGATAGTGAAGATTTCATGCATGCCACATAAATCACACAATTTCACCCATTTTACTACCTTTTAAGATTCATGTACAACATGCAAAGCTACCAAACTTATGACATAACTTCATATTATCATAACATATCATTTTTTCATCATTTTGACATGCTCATTTACGGATTTGCTCCATCTTTATCATAACATTTCAAAATCATCATCTTATGATCATTTAATCATTGTGTGCACTTATGTACAAGTACCTAATGCATGATTACCATATCATTATCATCATCCAAGAACCTAAATGCATTTAATCATACATTCAATTCAATTCCTTGTAATCCAAATATCATCTTCATCTAATCATCATCATATCATTACATGCAATAATCTTTCACATTTATGAACATGCAACAAAACCCACAAGTTCATGCATATGTGTGTGTGTGTGTATATATACGACACACACATACATATATACTTCCAAAAATTCACTTTTTATATGTTCATCATTCATTATATCACCTTTACTCAAAAATTGTAACACCCCGAAAACGGTTTTGGTAATCAAACCACGTTAATACTAAATGACGGGTAAAGTACCGTTACTGGTAAAAATTAACCCAGTGAATATTAGAATTTAAATAAATAAACCTAATATTAGATAAAAGTTAAACGAAAGCTTTTGAGGAAATAAAGTTTATAAAAGGCCCGAGTTGATGAGACTTAAAACAAAACGAGTTGTAATTTGTCTGAACCCACTAAGTTAACTAGGAATGTTTAACCTAGTTAATTAGAGGGAATGTTATTGGAATTAAGTGGGTTGTGACCTACTTAATAAACTAACCAAACATGAGGGAGCAAATTTGTGACAACCCGTACTCTTGATCCTGATCATCGAGCGTGAACTAGTAGGCCTTAATCTTGGTCAATGATGATAGACATTGGCTTGGGGCACAACAACGTCTCAGGATTCGGTATCTGCAGTTTAGTGAGCTTACAGATGGGGTAGCTCCCCATAACGAGATTATAAATGTTCTATCTAAACAACATACGTTTTCAAAAACTTAAAACTGGATAACTTGTGAACTCGCCAACTTTATGTTGACACCCTACTGCATGCTTTGCAGGTTGCTCGATACAGCTCAGAACGGACAATGCAAACGGATAGAGTGTGTAATGTTAGTGCACTATGTGTGTGGCCATAGATAGAAATCTAACTGTACATGTAAAGTCTAGTTTCTTGAGTCTGTAAAATACCGGACAGAGGTTTCGCTAGGTGTCGTTAGGCAATGTTAGGTCAGTATACGGTATGACACGATACGAAGGGAGCGGATCTGAACAAGAATGATGACATCATTCTTGTTCAGATCCGCTCCCTTCGTATCGTGTCATACCGTATACTGACCTAACATTGCCTAACGACACCTAGCGAAACCTCTGTCCGGTATTTTACAGACTCAAGACACTAGACTTTACATGTACAGTTAGATTTTTATCTATGGCCACACACATAGTGCACTAACAATCTCCCCCTTGGACATAGCTAGAAATCTGTGATGTTTAGTCTTGAACTGCCTTGGATAACATCTTCAAGTGAAACCACAGTCTCCCCCTTAATGATGCCCCGAATTTCTAAGATTTGACATTTAATCTTGCTCCCCTTTTCATTTAGCTTCCTGTCAAATCTTATTATTATTCAAACGTTCAGATTTGACTGATAAGCATGATCAAAATCAGTAACCCTCACAGATGATCAAGTTCAAATTAATGACCTTGATTATCCAACTTATCGATTTTTTAAATTTTCATTTTGAAACTTGAATTTCAAAATGAAAATTTAAAAAATCGATAAGTTGGATAATCAAGGTCATTAATTTGAACTTGATCATCTGTGAGGGTTACTGATTTTGATCATGCTTATCAGTCAAATCTGAACATTTGAATAATAATAAGATTTGATAGGAAGCTAAATGAAAAGGGGAGCAAGATTAAACGTCAAATCTTAGAAATTTGGGGCATCATTCAAGGGGGAGACTGTGGTTTCACTTGAAGATGTTATCCAAGGCAGTTCAAGACTAAACATCACAGATTTCTAGCTATGTCCAAGGGGGAGACTGTTAGTGCACTATGTGTGTGGGCATAGATAGAAATCTAACTGTACATGTAAAGTCTTGTGTCTTGAGTCTGTAAAATACCGGACAGAGGTTTCGCTAGGTGTCGTTAGGCAATGTTAGGTCAGTATACGGTATGACACGATACGAAGGGAGCGGATCTGAACAAGAATGATGTCATCATTCTTAATGATGACATCATTCATATGACATCATACATACTACAACACGTTCAAACAAGAAATGGCATGCACTGGAATATGAGTTCGTACGTAATAGCATGCACACATGGAATTGATTTCGCTTGGAATGCCGCTTGAAACGGTGATTCCGTTTGAAAAGGCCTCAATGCCTATTTCAAACGGAATTAGGTTGACTATAAATATCTGCAAACTCATTTCATACGGAATCAGAAGACAACAATCAGAGAACTAATTCCGTTTGAACGGAACTTCTTCAATTCATCAGATCTTCATCAAGAACACCTCCAATTTCGTCACGTTGATTAGATTAAGAGTGTCTAGTGTGTAGACCGAGTCGAAACTCTGTCCGGTTGTAGTTGATACATAATAAAACGTTGTTTAATTACGTTTTCGCGCTCAATTACGGTTCGATTTAACGGTTTCCGCATGTTAAATCGAATTCATCGCAGATCTAGTGATCGTTTACGATCCAATCCTGAACTCACATGTAAGTTGTACGTTTGGTACATTCTTTAAATTGTGGCTTCTAATTATGAAAAGTTTTAAGTTACATTTCCACTGCAACATTATATTTTTTGAAAATTTTAAATTAAGACACTAATTGTATTATTATTTGAAATAACCTACACTTTGCGCAAACGATTCAAAATAATTAGTGGCTGGATCCTCGGTAGTCGCACGCCTCACGGTAATACTCCGTATGTGGAATTTGAGGGTGTGACAGATTGGTATCAGAGCCACTGGTTATAGTAAACTAGGTTTAAAATATGAAATATTTTGGTTTGGAAATATTTTTATGGAAACCAGTCTATAACCGTTCTTTAAAAAGAAACCACAACATCACACTCCAGATTTGCAAGGTTCGTCAGACTTAGCTGCTTACTTGGTAATTGTAGGGTTGTTCATAAAGCTCGCGGCTTGCAGCTCGGATTGTAGCTCGCTCGAAAGAACCTCGAGAAAAACTAGCTAAAAAAACTCAATTTGAGATGACGTGAACCAAGTTGGCTCATTTTGTAACCGAGCCCAGCTCGAGCTATTATTGGCTCGGCCCATGGCTTGGCTCGTTTGCTCGTTCTTAGGCTCGTTTAACTCCGATGTAAAGCTCAAGCCGAGTTTAGCTGCCTGAATTAATTTCAAGCTTGAGCTTGACCCCACCCTGGCTCGACTCGGCTCAACTCGTTTACAGCCCTAGGTAATTGTACCATTCGACCATTACTTGTATATGATATAGGTATAAATGTGTATACATACATATATTTAGTATCTAACACTGTTACACATGCTTAAACAAAAATTGCAAACACGATATATCTTAGGGAGGCACGATTTCTCCTAACCTTAGTTCAACATCACGACACGTTAAGTACAGGAAACCAGTTAATCTTAACCTTTGTCCACACCTCTTCCCGATCTCATCATTGGACAAGGGCAAACCGATGCGGAGAACGTTTTCTCTACATACCTGCTTAGAAAAATCCTGATATCGATCTCAGAGAGAAGTACGAGAGAAAGTCGACGAAGGAGAGTCATTCCTATGTCACGTGATATTAGAAGGTACGACGACATCATTCACATCCTTTCCATCCACGCATTTCTTCTCCCGACCTGAGTATTGAGGCTCGTTCCCTCATCCGAAATATGATCTGGATTCTTGATAAATGTCTGAGCAAACTCTAGTATGTCTACACTACTTTATTTCCTGTTTGCGTGCCTCGAATACAAGAATATGTACGCGATGTATACTTCTCATGGTAGTACTAACGATCGCATCAATCACGAAGCTATTTCTTCTGATTCTCTGTTATGTGGATTACTTCTTAGGGAACCTAACTCTATACCTCCGCATACTTCAAACTTAGTAATTGGATTACCTTCTGATGAACCAATGGACTTGGACATGGATTTGTCAACTCTCGAACAAGTATGACTATCTAAACGTTTACCTTATCCTTTGTTTGAAAGGACCGTTACTTCATGATAACCTTTCTGGTTATGTGAATCTTTTTGCTAGTTTCCTTATGAACCGACGTTTAAGGCGATGCCTTATTTTCATTACAAACTTGAGCAAGCCTGTCATTCCTTTATTACGATATCCCCGCTTCTTCGCATGGAAACCCTAAGCAACATCTCCCTCTAGTCTAGGGAATTCAGCAAGCTCGACTACCGAACGATGAACTTTCGAACCATGAAAATTGTGACTTGTTGATTCAATTGTACCCTTTCAAACATGTTTTCGCATCCTCACATGGAAACCTCTCACCAACGCAAGCGCTACTTCGGACTCATCCACACGACCTAAACCGTCCATTCGAATTTGATTACTTACCGATTTGAGAAATCATAGGCTCACTTAGGAAGCATATATCAAGGTGAATTACTCCCATTCTCACACAGCCCAGGTCGAAACATCTTGTTGGATGTTGCAGTAACCCTTAGCCCTACAAACATGTACGACGGTCATCCTTCTTTAGCTAGTTCTTTTTGTGCCAACCATATCGATGTAACACTCCTATCAGTGAATGACGTTCTTCATTTTAACCTCATACCACTTGCGTAGGATGAGATGCATCTTTGACATCAGATAAACCCTTGCTACCAATCCCAAAACCTTTATGTTTTGCCTCAAGTTGAACGCACCGATTGCAGTTACCCTTTTTGCATGTTTTCATGTCTACTCATGTTATGCTACACGAATTCTGTATTTTTTTATTTCACTCTATCTCGCGCAAATCCCCACTTGGACGAACCTTCTGCAATTGTGACTCGAGGAGCAACGAGCCACAGACACCTCAGAGATATAGTTATCACAAGCACTGTCTTTCGAACTCGATGCGACCAATACGACTTCCTAGCCAAAGCATTCGAATTTACCCTACCTTGACAGATTTGTCACTTGTTTTCTTCGACGAGATCTGAACCTGCATCGAGAACCAATAGGAATCCGGGCGACTCCTACTCCTTGCTCTGAAACTTCTACGACACAAACCGCATTATGCTAAGTTTTCAACGTGCGACTTTTGATGTCGTAAAGCCTGCTTTTCCCGATCGCAGACACAGTCCCTCACGACCCTAAATTGAAGGAGTATCACCTAGCATTAGAAGGATGCTCAGAAATCCGCAACTCAAGCAATTGAAAAGTAAGCTACAAGGCACCCCTATCCTATCCTGTCCGAGACATTGCGGAGACATTGATGAAATAATTGCTTGCAATGGTGCACCCATTCGAGTACTCGAATCACTAGCTGAAGTGACGCAAGGATAACCATTGCCTACGTAGCTCTACAACGCAAGGTTGCAAGAAAACTACATTACTCACGATCTAGAATTGGGAACGGTAGTCTCCATACCCGAGAAAAAGGAAAACCTTTTAGCTAAGTCCATGCGGGGCATGGGTAAGTAACTCAAACTCAAATACGGCATCAGTTGAGTTGTGACGGAAACTGACAAGTTTTCAAATCTTGCAAACATCTACTTGAAGGAAGTAGCTGCTAGGCGCAAGGCGATGACTCCCATTGTCACTAGATATGACATACTTTTTACATCCAATTTGTGGCAAGGCATGCACAAATATTTTGGCTCACGATCGTGCACAAGCACTACGTAACACCCACGAATGAATGGTCGAACCAAACAAACTTTTGAAGACATGTTGCAGGCATGTGCTACCAATTTTGTCCACGGTTGGAAACAACACCTACCTCGTTTACAGTACTGATGGAACTCAACCTTATGTGAAACAACCGTACCCTAGTACTGGTCACTAAGGACGTGCAAACATTATTGAGAATGTTGAGTGATTGTTTGCATACTATACCAGTTCGCGACGTCGACGTAAAACTTTTGATACATGCGCGCACACTAAAGTCAGTTAACTACTTTTTACTATAAGCATGCGTCCCTGGTTTGGGACAACATACTATTTCCCTGGTTTGGGAAATCTACACGGTACCTATAGCTTATGGCTACACGCGCATCCTTAGAATAGTACACTTTCCCGGGTATTGGGAACCACCACTATCCCTGGATTGGGACTGCTTCATATTCCTGGATTGGAATACCACTATCCTTGGATTGGGACTGCTTCAGATTCCTGGAATGGAATATCACTATCCCTGGATTGGGAAGGAATACTGTTCAAACTAATATTCTTGAAGGAATACTTTTCTAAATACATTGGTTTAATTTCGATAGTTAGTTAATAAACTCAACTTTATCACTTCATTGAGGAACCGAGTGAGACCATAACCCTCAAGCGTAGTAAGTTACTTATAGATCGAGTTCATTGGAACTCACGTCGTGGCTCGGGGGTTTACTCGGGAACGGAAGACCAGATAATGCGCACGTATCTTCATTCATTTAAGAACAAACCTCAAGTCATCTTTTTTAGAACAATTTTCGGGACGAAAATTCTTTCAACAAGGAGATGATGTGACACCTGGCCCTCACAGGGTGAACGCAAACCCATCAACCCCATTAACTTAGACATTATTTAGGCATTACGATTTGATTTTAGCGAATCAAGTGTCTTAAAAATTCCACATACACTCACGACACAGTATTCTTGAGCAAATAGATATAAATTATGTGAAACACTATGCTATGCGGAATACGTATAAATTATGTAAAATTTTATGTTATGTGAACTACGTGAGTATACGTGCTACATGATTTTAGGTGTTATGTGGCTTATGTGATTCGTTTTGTGAACTTTCGTAAAACTACGTATAATTACGTATAAGAATATATACGCTAAAATTTCGAGGACGAAATTCCTGTAACATGGGGAGAATGTGAAAACCCATACTCTCGATCTCGATCATCGAGAGAAGGGTATTTTATTTTACTATTAATATTATTATTATTATTATTATTATTATTATTATTATTATTATTATCTAATAATAATAACTGCGATGAGAGGAACTCACCATTTAACTAATAGCGTGGACTATGCATATGTAATTTAATACACACGTACAAATATAATTATTTATTTATACCGTTATAATAAGTCGTTAACATTAATCGGGGAATTCGCATTAAACAAATCACGACATCTTACGGGTTCATACTTATGGGCCAAGCCCAACCTACAAACCCTAGAAATCCAAGCATATAAATATAACTTTTTGATGCTAACCCCTCATTTTAAAACACTAAAAACCCTACAAAAACTCATACCAGCCGCACATAAATAAAAACCCACTCATTGTTCTCTCTCTCTCGATTACACACCGGTGACCGGAGATCAGAGCACCGGCCATCTTCTCCAACCAGCACCACCCTCTCAACCCGTTCACCTAAACTCCTCTACATCTCTCTGTTGCAACTCAGGTGACCGGAGTCGCACCTATGGCGACCTTCGGCGACTTCTCGTTCACCAGCGACAACCACCCACCAACCTCAGCCGGCCTTCTTCTCCGTCGAGCCACACTAGAGAGAGACACCCGTCAGAGAGAAAAGAATTTGTAGCGGCAGCTATTGTATTTTCCGGCGACAACACCACTGTGTACGGCGAAGAAGATGGTGCTCTCTGACGAATCAATTACAATGATGATGGCGGTGTAATGTCAAAGGCAGCAGCCGGCGGCTTCAGGCCGGCCAGCAACTGGGTTGATGATTACTGTTTTTGCCTAGTAAAATATGAGCCAGCAGGGGGTCAACATGAGTAGCTCTTTGTTCTTTTGGGTCAGTGGCTGTGGTTCGAGTCCGGCGTATTCAGGTGGGGTTTTGAGTCGGGGCCGAGATGAAACTGGATGTGGTTGACCAACTCAGGATAAATGCTTTATCTACCGAGCAAAGCAAAAGTGAGTTCACACACACTAAAAGCATGCGTCCCAGGGGGACACGAACGAACTACTATCCTGGGAAAGGATACTTTTAAACCGCTATTCCCGGGGGGGAATACGTTTGAATATTATTAATGAATCATAACTAGCAAAACTAAACGAAACTCTATCATGAAGTCCCCACTTTACGTTACCGATTAGTCGCCGGGGGCGAACGGGATATTAGTTGATAGCGCTATTAGGTTTGACAAACTTCACACCGAGACCTGGGGGATCGGGCGTGAACAAGTAGGCCTTAATCTTGGTCAATGATGAAAGACATTGGCTTGGGGCACAACTCAGGATTCGGTATCTGCAGTTTAGTGAGCTTACAGATGGGGTAGCTCCCCATAACGTGATTATAAATCTTTTATCTAAACAACATACGTTTTCAAAAACTTAAAACTGGATAACTTGTGAACTCGCCAACTTTATGTTGACACCCTACTACATGCTTTGCAGGTTGCTTGATACAGCTCAGAACGGACAATGCAAACGGATGGAGTGTGTAAGTTGTACGTTTGGTACATTCTTTAAATTGTGGTTTCTAACTATGAAAAGTTTTAAGTTACATTTCCGCTGCAAAAGTATATTTTTTGAAAATTTTAAATTAAGACACTAATTGTATTATTATTTAAAATAACCTACACTTTGGGCAAATGGTTCAAAATAATTAGTGGCTAGATTCGGGGCAGTCGCACGCCTCGCGGTAATACTCCGCAAGTGGAATTTGAGGGTGTGACAAAATTTGGATAACTTGAAAGTTTATTTAATAAAAGAAGGTTTAAAACAAAACACACACACATGTGTGTTCTGTTCGATCAGAAGATACCCCCAGGAGCTCACAACCCAAATCTCAACAAAATAATCAAATTGAAAGCTTAAACGAAGCTCAAATTCATAATTGAACGTGAATTAATGATCACCCAAGCTAGGGGATCATAAGGTATGTAAAATTTTGATGATTTGTGAAGTTGTGAAATTTGAAGAAACATCATAATCGCGAATTATGTATGGATTATAGAAACTATGGCTGAATTAGTGATGTATACTTGCTTAGGAACAAAACCCTAAGTGAAAATTATACATATGATGCTATGAGTTGAATGTTTAGATGATTTACCACACTAGGATAAGTGGGTTTTAATCATATGATGAAATTAATGATATAATTACAATTAAAATCATCATACATGATATTAATAAGAAGATACTTGGACACTTAGATGTTTAAGTACATAAATCATACTCGCCATGAAATGAGTTTTGTATGATAAAATGAAAATGATGATATATTCATGTTAAAATGATGTTTGATATCATCATGTGTTAATTGAATGAATTACGACTATAAGAACTTGGTTAATAAGTGGTTAAAACGGTAGCATAAGAATGACGCTTAACGGATATTTGACAAAGTACTTAAACGAGTAGTTGAGCTACATCGTGTAAATACTTATGCCAATAGGCCGTTTGACTTTATAAGTCAAACTAACCATTGATGTGATCGAATGATAGTTTCGACATAAAAATCGTAGGATGGAATAGTCGTGATTGATTATGACTAATTTAACCATCTTACAAATTACAATGATAGTTTGACGCTTGACAAGCTAGGTGGAAGCTTGGGAAGGAAGTGGGTCAAACAAATTGAGTATGAAGGAAAAAGCATAATTTGGATGAAAGGTAACTAAAGCCTACACTCCTTTTAAATTTGTAAAATATTCCTTTATCGTATTGATTATGAAAAAGATAATTAAACATTTGAAAAGTGATGTTCCGACGTGTACTCGTACAGAACAAGATAAGCGGAAATGATAAGAAACCATATCGATGGTTAAAAAGGAGTAAATTGATTATTCGGTCATACTATGACGATTAGAAAAATGAATTTTAATGGTTACCTTTTAGGGTAAACCAAAACGAATAATAAGGGCAAAACAGTAATTTGGTCACACGTTGACGATAAACGTTAGTTTTCGAAAGACACTTCACGACGTAAACCATGATAGGTTAAAAGAATTAAGAAACGAGTTATAAGTAATGTGACCGTACGGTGTAAACCGGAACGGGATACATAGATGAGATGACAATTAATATCATCTCACAAGGATAAAATGGTCATTTAGACCAAACGGGTCAAAAGGTGAAGATGTCACCATTTGACGATAACAACTAATCATTGTTTGTCAAGTGTAATGATTACAGGAATAAATAGCGTGTGGAATATGCATTGCTATTAACTAGCAACTTAATTGAGGAAATACTAAATGGGTCAATATGTTGAACCGAGCCATGTATGTATAAAAGGTTAACTCCTCATGTGGAACTTGAGGTTCTATGAGAGTCAGACAAAGTCAAAAATAGACATTTGGTTACTTTAATAGGTAAACCGAATGATTCAAATTATAGCTATTGTGTTTTGAAAACATAATGACTTTTCAAACTAGATCATAGTTAAAAAGTGGGATTTTGGTCAAACATGCCTTTAAAAGTCCTTCATCGTAAATGAAAGGCTAAAATGGACCAAAACGCCCTTGATCGATAAATCAAGCAAACGACCCTTACGGGTTGTTTAGAAATAAGCATTTCGATCAAGTAAATCCTTAGAATAAGTATAAAAGCGAAAGGCATGATCCTTGTGAGTCAAATGCCTTAAAATGCGTCTTGTCGTAAAAACACAATCCGAGGGATAGAACTCGGAAGAAATAATATACCACATTAAATCCACCACAATTATAGTTGTGGTGGAAGACTATTTGATAAGTAATGTGGAAATACGATGCTAGAAATGAATGAAAGTGATTTATGCTTAAAAGTACTTAAATAACCTTGACGGGTCAAAATAAGTATATAAGCAAAACGGGTTAAGAATACATAAGAAACCCGTAATTTGAACCTTGAATAATAGGAAATAGATATAACATGATGTTCATGATAATTTAAAGGCAACAAACAAGTTTGGTCGATAAAATCATGAACGGGTCAAAAGTTTTGTAAATATATATTAAGCCGAAGGCTTAAAACCTTGAATTTGTTAATCCGGATATCGGATTTTAACTCCATGGGATGGAGAATTGAATTAGGATCACGTAGGAAGAAACGTGACATGAAACGGATCAAAAACGAGAAAGTTATCTCTGTTTCCGTGGAAATTGATTCGGCTGGAAATATGCAGGTCTGCGTAACAAACTCTCTGTCGAAATGCCCTTGTCGTGTAACGCGACGTTAACTCCCATCTCTCTTGTGGCCCGCGACCATTGCCACGTCACGCGACAGGGTAAATACTCTGCATTTTGTTGCTGTTGAATGGTTTTGCATTGCGAACTCGTTTAAACTCGCTTTAAACGCCATATGACTAACTCATTTCATGTTTTATGAAATATAGGTATTATGTACGGCACCGGAGGACGATCAAGCTCAACGAAGAACCGAACATTGATCAAGATTCAAGCTTTCGCGTTATGTTTTGTCGTTATGTTTAAACGACAATATATATATAAAGTGATGAAATGTTTTATTTCATAAAATGTTTGAACAAACTCGTATTTTAATGGTATGTTTGTTCGTAAATACACAATCATGGTCGATATTTATTTGTAAATCGTATAAATTAAGAAAGAGTCTTACAAGTTGGTAATCAGAGCTCATGGTTAAATAGTAAAGTGTTCGGTTCAAGACTTGATCGCATAATCTGGTAAGTTATCATGTACATTAACGGTCTAGCATGTAAAGTGTTGAAAACAACATATAGGGATATCGTGTAACACACGTTACCCAAATAAAGTGATAAAAGACCGATAAAGTTAACAAATTACGCGTGTTAACACGTATCGTAGAAAGCCTTGTATTTTAGTACGGGCGCATATTAATGTCAACGTTACTAATATTTGTAAACGTTTTAAGTTGAAGGACCCTCGTATTTGAAGATGACGAGAGTCTAAGGATCTATTTATATTATAAAGGTATGGTTTGAAGTATGAAGAGTAAACTATACTCGCCAAAGACATAAATCAAAAAATGATTTCGAATAAAGATCTAACTGTCACACCCCGACCGCGTTAAAACAACAAACCGCGGCGGAAACATCAGGGAGTGTCGTAACAGAATCATTGTTTCACAACACATGGATAAAAGTTCTGTTTTATTGAATTAAGTTTATTACATTGTATTGAAACTAGAAACAAAACATGAACAAATTAACTTTCATTGTTATTAAGTCACTAAGGCCTCGCCCATTCCTATGTGAGCATGCATCAATATCATCATCAATCATCATCAACTAAGGTACCTGAAACACATGTGAAAATACGTCAGCATAAAAATGCCGGCGAGTACATAGGTTTATGTGAGTGTCAGATTCATGGCTCGTTTATATTTTGAAAATAACTCGAACACCTTTGTTAATTGATAATTAGAAAACCAAGTTTTGTAAAATGTTTGTAATGTAAATTGAAATAACCAAGTCAAAATAGATTTGTTTTATAAAACCTCGATACCATGGATCTTAACTCAAAACATTTGTTTATATAAACCCAGATTGTAAATTGTTTTTGTAATAAAACTCGAATGATTTATATTTTAGAGAAAACCTTGAAATATAACTTTGTTTTGATAACCTTGCCCAAGTGATCTTGATAACGCAACGATATATAATGTGTTAAAAGCACTTATATATAGGAAGTACCAGCGGCGTATCCACCATGCTTTTAACACATTACATCCGCCCCGTTACCTAATCACTTCCCTAACCCAATGGTTCAAATAGTTCCAAAAGGTTCACATCAATCAATCAGTTCCAAACGGTTCACATACTCAATCAGTTCCAAAAGGTTCATATAAATAAATAGTTCCAAACGGTTCACATAGACCAAACAGTTCCAAACGGTTCACATAGACCAAACAGTTCCAACGATTCAAACAGTTCAAAATGTAAAACAATGTGTCCATATGCTGGATGAACATATGCAACAAAATGTAATATATGAAAATCAATGTGCTAGCATGCTAAGTGAACATACATAGCAAAACATAATGAAATCATGTACTATATACGTACTAATGAACATAGCAAGTATATGATATAAAAGCATGAAAAGCACGAAAGTAACAAGTAGGCACATGTGTTTCACCCCAAAATGTTTGAAAACAGTAAAAGAGGGGACTATTTACTCACTTGAGGATGCTTAGAATTCTTGAATAACAACCAAGCAAAGCTAGAGGGATCACGGAAACAAACGGCACCTAATATAGGTAACTAAGTTAATAAACCGGACCTAAATCGGAAGATCGGATAGAATGAGGTTTCGTAAACCAAATGAGTATTGGAACTCATATGATATGGTTTAACAAAGCCTACATACTAAAACGGAACCTATCCTAAGTGCTTACGACCCGTTTAGGTAGCTTATGCTACTTTAACGCGTCGTTCGCGTAAAACGAGCTCAGACCGTCTAACTAGTCCTATGACAAGTATTATATGCCTTAACATGTCTAATAATGTTTCCTAATCAGTTTAGATGCCAAAATTTATGTTACATATGCTTAGAATAAAATTAGGCGTAAAAAGGGCATTTTGATCATTTTTCCTAAGGCATATAATTACCTACATACAACTAACTAAACGAAGTGACCATAAGGTATAACCTCGGAAGGTTATTCCCTATACAACTATGGTCACAAAATGTGTTTGGTCGGATCCTAATGATCGACCAAACGGGTCGGGTTCGAAAGCCTAAGTGGTTGTTTAGACCACTTATCTTACGACCCTATATAAGCACTAAACCTAAAGTGACGAGTTAAACATGTTAAAACATGTTTAACGAAGTTTGAAAACAAGTTTGGTATCAAAACAAACGGTTTTGATACCCAATAATAGTTTGGTTGTAAAATACGCATAAACGCGTATTTTGACCGAAACTATGACTCGTCACTAAGCCTAAATAATGTGGTAATCAGTAGGTATAGTCTCCAAGGACTATGACCATCGTGATTACGCTCACATTACGAAGTTCAAACGAACTTCGTGTTGACCATAAACTGCTCAAAGCTGAAAGTCAAACACTGTTTGACTTTCGTGGTTAAAAACGCGTAAAAGAACGAAAGAATACTTACAAGAGGTCCAAGAAATGGAGATTTGATCTTAAAATTCTCAGGTATGAAGTGTAGAAACTTCAACTTAGAGAATATAATCAGATCAAGGTGTGAGTTGCAAATGAATCATGGGGGTATTTATAGTTTTCGGGCCACCGTTAAGATCGTTACTCGAAAACCGAGCTTTAATCTTGGCCTTACATGTGCACCCACTGATTTGTAATACCATGGGTGCCCCAAAACAAGCCCCTAGATTGATTAAAACCATTTGCAAACCATGGGAATAGCTGGATCAAGCTAGAATCAACTTTCTGCTAAACTGGGGGGGCTCTCGCGCCCCGCGTAAGACTTAGAGAAGTCTTACACGCCCCTCCAGAGCCATAGTTTGGCAGATTGTCAGAAATGGTCCCTGCAGCCCAGAAACTTGGTTTTCGATGCATTTTTGACACGTTTAAGCCCCGTTAACCCCATTTCAAGGCTCTAAAATGAAGTTAAAGTATAGGGAACTTAAATTATGCTCAAAAATATATCGGATGTCGGTTCGTTTGGTCGTACGGTTGCGTTGTTCGGTTAATTACGACGAAACTTGAACGGACGCGAAAAACGATCCAAATTACGCGACGAAAGGAATTTTATCATGGCAATCACTAAAATAAATTATTTTAATGATTACATAAATTTTTGGATATCCGGATATAATCAGAACGTAAGATATGCGCGAAAATGCAAACTTATGCACTTTTTGGCGCTTTTAGTCCCTGTTTGGTCCAAAAGTTTATTTTTGCGCACCAAGCACCTCAAAGCCTATTTCTAAGCTATGTAAAGGATATTTAGGGCATATTTAACTTATGATCAAGTTCCGGAATGTTCGTCACAGTGGGAATTGGCATACTTTTGCAGTTTGTCGAAATTAGTCCCTGTGATCGAATAAACTTGATTTCGGCATACCAAACCCTCCAAAACTTATTTCTAAGTTATGTAAAGGTTATTTAAGGTATGTTAAGCCTATGTCACTATTCTGGAGTGTTTGTTGGATTAAACCGGTTATATTTACGCATCAGTTCGCGTATAACCTTCCAGAAAGCGATTTAAAGCTCGAAATCGAACAAGAATTGATATGTGCCAATGATACACATATTTATACAAATCCCAAGTATGAACTACAATATTTCATTGATTTGGTATTTGTTTGATGGTCGCAGAGGCACAGATGTCACAGTCTCCCCTACTTTAGGAAATTTCGTCCCGAAATTTATTCGTAGGAGTCTGTCTGTGATGTTGTGTTAAATAATTGTCTTGCATGGTATCTAGGGTGTCATCTATTTGCGTAGAGTAACCCATCAAAGATATGCAAGGCATAATCCTGTCATTTTCCAGTGGATATACTTCAGAAACGAAAATGAATGGATGATTCATTTTACTCCACGGTTTCTTTATCAGAAGTGGGAATGAAGGATTATAGAATAAGATATTCATTTCCCTCAACGGATATTCTTCAGAAGCGAAAATGAATGGATAATCATTTTCTTCAACGGGTTCTTCAGAAATGGAAATGATGGAATAATCAAAAGGATATTCATTTCCCTCGACGGATATTCTTCAGAAACGAAAATGAACGGACGGAGTCATTTTCCTCAACGGGTATTCTTCAGAAATGGAAATGAAGAAATAATTAACAGGATATTCATTTCCCTTAATGGATATTCTTTCAGAAGTGAAAAGTGAATAGCTAGTTCATTTTTCCGCAACGGGTGCTTCATCAGAAATGGAAATGAATAGAGTTAACTTTAGACACATAACAAAACTTGTTGTGATTTCTGTGCACTAAATTCCAAAATTATGTATGCATTCATAATTACGTAATTCCTTGCACAGTTCTCACAGTTTGTTTTATAATGTGAAGGGGATAGAATTTATTGAATAAGCTTAAGATAACTTTGATTAGGTCAACACATAAACACATAATTGTTTTCGTGGTTATTAATTTGTTATCAGTTTGTTATTAATTTTTATTATCTTGTTATCGATTTGAACATGGGTATTCAAGGTATATCAGGAACCCAGTCGATGGACTTCAACGTCCTCAAGATTCTATCCGAAAAGATAGGATGATCTTAAAAGAAAATTCGATTTTGATTACAAAGAATCATAACATTCGAATTTAGATCCACAACAATTAAGGACTTACGGAAATACCCTTAGGTACCCTATTAAGGATTTATAGTGGTACTTTGGGTATTCGTCCAGAGTTGTAACTTGCGCCTTGTTCTCTGTTTCCTTGGAAGAAACGGGTACTTAGGATTTTCATGGAAAACGCAAGAGATCATAAAATGGAAGAATTTTGGGGGTAGTCTGCTCTTCAAGGAATACGATTTCTTGATTGTCGGTCTTGTAGGGGATATGTTGTTTATGCATGCAACCACATTTGTACACTGCGATGTAAATAAATGATTTATTTATAAACAACAACTGTTTCATAGACCATGACAACAAAAAGAAAATAATACATAAGGCTTGATTATTTCTAAACAGCGTTGTATTCCAGTTGGTCAAATGCTCATCCCTGCGCTGGATTTGCATTAACAAGCTTTGGGCAATTCTTTCGGAAATGGCCCATCTCGCCACAGTTGTAGCAAGAACCTGGTGGAAAACGAACTTGAGCAGGATTGTTGCCAGCTTGATTTGGTGCAGCTGCAGCTGGGTAAACTCTTGCTGTATGACCTATAAGTCCACAAATTTGGCATTTGCGGCACTTCACACTAGCATGATGATGAAGGCTACATTGGTTGCACAAGGGTGCAGTTCCGTTGTATGGCTTCCTAGCAGGGGGTTGAGCCGGTTGGTTGGGGACAGTTTGATCATTGTGGGCAACCATGGTGAAGTTCTGAGAAGCCTTTCGCTTCTTGGACTTCTTGGAGGATTCAGTCTGTTCATCCTTCGGTTTTAATTCTTCGATCGGTTTCTTGTCGCCCTTTCAAAAAAGTTTAACTTTCTTGATCTGAGATTCAGTCAAGGTAGCGGATAGCTCAATGGCCTGCCTAACTGCAGTGGGGTTACTACCAGTCAAAATATCTTGTACTGAGTCAGGGAGGCCATCAATGTACTTTTCGATTGCCTTATCCAAAGACGTAACCATATTCGGGCATAACAGATGTAACTCCTCATAACGGTCCGTGTAAGCTCGATGCTCACCGCTATCTTGCTTAAGATCGTCGAATTCCCTTTCCAATGCCCTAATCTCATGACGAGGACAGAATTCCCTCATTATTAGAGCTCGAAGAACTTCCCAGGTTTGAGCCAGTGCTACCTCGGCACCCCTATCTCTCATCACACCATTCCACCATGTTAAAGCTCGTTTCTCTAAAACACTAGATGCGAACTCTACCTTTCGCTCGTTGGACACTGAACATGCCTGAAGGTGCTCTCTAGACTCTCGAACCATTGCAGAAGTGCAGTCGCTCCTTGAGACCCAGAAAACTTTGATGGCTGAGCTGAGTTGAACGTCTTGAAGTTACAGGGGAGCATTATTGTTATTGAGGGCTTGGTTACATTGAGCAATGATGTTTGGAAGTGCAGCATCCATTTGTTGCGTAATGATTGCTGCCAGTTCTTCATTAGGTATCTGATTGTCGCGTCGAGGAGGCATTCTAAAAGGGGAAACAAGAGAGAAAACAAGTGAAATGGCATTGGGTAAGGATTTTACAATTTCCGACCAAAAAGGCATGGATGATGGTCATTTGTTCGAACCACGAAGCAAACAAACGACATACAAAAGCTGAATCAAAGTAAATAGGTCCTCATAATGTATCGCGAAGACATGCTTTAGCCTATAAGTGGACACTCACCCCAAGAGTTCCCAGGTAAGAGTGACTGGTCCGATTATGTGGATTTGTACGAACACTCTAGCCTTAGACAGAAAACTCAGGATACTGGCACCCACCCTTCCAGATTGCACGTTTTCACATTAATAAGGCCCAAACTTTGACGAGATTTTGAAAACTTTGAAGGTTCAAAACCTTATAATGAATCATCCTATAACAGATGATTGGTTTTCAAAGCAGATAGGCGACGGTATTGTTTTATGACTAAACGCAAGTAAACTCGCGTTAGGGTCCTAGGAATGTTATAGACTAGGTCAAATCATTACTAATAACCTAATTCCATATAACCATGAGCTCTGATACCAACTTTTCTGTCACACCCGGACCGCGTTAAAACAACAAACCGCGGCGGAAACGTCGGGGAATGTCGTAACAGAATCATTGTTTCACAACACATGGATAAAAGTTCTGTTTTATTGAATTAAGTTTATTACATTGTATTGAAACTAGAAACAAAACTTGAACAAATTAACTTTCATTGTTATTAAGTCACTAAGGCCTCGTCCATTCCTATGTGAGCATGCATCAATATCATCATCAATCATCATCAACTAAGGTAGATTGAATCAGCAGAGCTTTAGTCTTCCATCAGTCTTTGACTTGGACAGCAGTTGTAGGTCAGCAGATAGTAAGGATTAGTAGTTTGGAGGTCAGCAGATGTTGAAACCACTTTCAAGGGGAGAGATTTGAATATAAACTTTTGCTTATTCTGGATCCACTGCTCTGATCCAGTTTTGGCTTTGATTATCTGTTCCTCTGATAGGGTTCAATCCCAACACAAGTCAAAACAGATTTGTTTTATAAAACCTCGATACCATGGATCTTAACTCAAAACATTTGTTTATATAAACCCAGATTGTAAATTGTTTTTGTAATAAAACTCGAATGATTTATATTTTAGAGAAAACCTTGTAATATAACTTTGTTTTGATAACCTTGCCCAAGTGATCTAGATAACGTAACGATATATAATGTGTTAAAAGCACTTATATATAGGAAGTACCAGCGGCGTATCCACCATGCTTTTAACACATTACATCCGCCCCGTTACCTAATCACTTCCCTAACCCAACGGTTCAAACAGTTCCAAACGGTTCACATTAATCAATCAGTTCCAAACGGTTCACATACTCAATCAGTTCCAAACAGTTCACATAAATCAACAGTTCCAAACGGTTCACATAAATCAACAGTTCCAAATGGTTAACATAGATCAAACAGTTCCAAACGGTTCACATAGACCAAACAGTTCCAACGGTTCAAACAATTCAAAATGTAAAACTATGTGTCCATATGCTGGATGAACATATGCAACAAAATGTAATATATGAAAATCAATGTGCTAGCATGCTAAGTGAACATACATAGCAAAACATAATGAGGAGTTTGGTGATGCTGGCCTATTGATGATTGTTTGAGCAGTGCTTGCAGGTTGATTCAGGCCAAGAGTTTCAGCTATTATCTTTTTAATACCTTCCTTTACAAGCTCATCTCCTGCCATTAATTATGCCACTATTTCAGTACCCAACTGTTGTTGTTGCCTTCTTTTGTGGATGGCAGCACCAGCTGGAGCAGTGGTTCTCCTGATTTGCAGCTTTGGTGGTCTTGTTGAAACCTCTACTTCAGGGTAGTCAGGTTTTTGTGGAACTGTGGGATCTTTCTTCCTTAATTCCTCCAACCTTTTGTAGGTGGTCCTGACTATGTCTTCTTTCCATCTTGCCACTTGATTTTTAGACCCATAGTCAGCAGCAACTAATTCCTCTTTCATTCTCTTCAGCTCTAGTATCTTTTCAGGCACATTCTTTTTGTACTTTGACCAATCTGGAGGAGTGTGTTTGACCTTATTCTTTATCATTTCTTGAATCCTGGCTGCTTCTTGTTCAAGCTCAGGAATGGTCCACTCCTTGTACATATGCTTTTCACCCTTGTACTTCTTAGTTGCCATGATGCTTTCAATGTAGTCTTTTCTTAAAGTTTCATCTGCTCTTTCTGAGATTTATTAACAAACATTTTTTTTGCAAATTGCTCTAAGGATCTGACTTGAGTAAGTAGAAACTGGTAATGCCTTTGAATTTCTTTGTCAGTTTTTCCTTGAGATTTTCTTTTGGAAATATCCTCTGCCTGTTTAGCCTTAACTTTCAAATATTCCTCAATGTTGTTAGGCCTTGGATATCCTTCAACTGATGGCAACTTCCTTTTAGCAGGGTCATCCTCATAGTAGAAGGATTTGATCTCTTCTCTAACTGCTTCAAGTTCTAGAGGAAATTGGACACCTGCAGGAGTGATAATAGGGATTGGTTGTTGTACTGGAGCTGAAGAGAGAGAAACAAGTTTTGGAATCAGTGCAATAGATTGTGAAGATGTTGGTGGTAGTGGTGGAGAATCATCATCAGGTATGAAAATCCTTCTCCTTTTTATTATAGGAGAGGCTGATGATGTCTTGGATGGATCAGTGGTGGTATTTTAAGTGGTGGATAGTGACTGACTAACAGCTGTTGAAACAACTGGTGTTTCAACCACTGTTGTCATTACAACAGATGTTGTAACATCTGATGTCTTCTGCTTTTTGGCAGGAGGTAATGGTGGTGAGGTTGTTTTTGGTGGTTTTATTGGTGGAGTGATTTTTGGTAGGGGTGGTAAGGTAGTGGTTGTGGTGTGTGTTAAAGCGGTGTGTGTTGAAGTGGTAGTTTGATGTTGGGGGCTTTTGGACGATGGTTTTGGAGTATGCTTTGTGAGTCTGGATGGTATGGATTTGGGTTCCCTCACTTTTTTAGTGGGATTTCTTTTTGGCTCTGGATTTTTAACATCCTTTGGCTCAGAACAACCCCGCGCATTCAGCTCCATATAAGCTCTTTTCTCCTCATTCCATCTTGATATATCCTTTGCCACTCTGTCCCTTTTTACACTTGCTACAGCTTCATCAAGTGCATTTTGGGTAACATCAATCTTTTTAATACCATCTGGCAAGGGAATGTATTTAGTCATGTTTTCCTTTTCTAGTTCAATATAAATACCATCTTCAATTCCCTTCTTTATCCACTGTTTGATTTTCTCCCCCTTTTTGGCATTATCTGGAGGAGGGTTATCAATGAAGAGAACAGTGGGAGGAGCAGTGCCAGTGGTTTGCAGAATGTGGGCTTTTAAAGCCTTGATGTCAGCTTGGGTATCTTTAAATCTTGTTTCCGTGAGAGTTCTGATCTTTTGAATTTGGATCTCATGTTGCTGATCAGATAGTTCTCTTTGATGTCGGAGCAATGGTTGAAATAAACTCCATAGCTCATTAGATAATGGAGCAGCTGTTGGGGGTGGTGCAGCAGTGGATGTAGACTTTTGAGAATTTAACACCTGCTACAGCATTGTTTTGATGTCTGCAACAGATGAGTCAATTTTGTCCACTCTCTTCGTCAATTCTTTATATTTTAAACCATCACCCAAATGAATGGGATCATCTAATTTCCCACTAACAGCGGTTGTAACAGTGGTTGATGCAAGGAGTGTACTCCAGACATTAACCACTGATGCCCCTTTTTCTTGGTACTGGGGTCTTCTTCCTTCAACACTTGATAGCCTTTTGATTATACCAGATTGTAAAACAAACTCACTGGTGGATATCAGAGGTCCTATGGAAGGAATTGCCTCCAAGGAAGTCTTATTGATGTAACCACTGTCCAAATGTAAACCAGTGGGTTCAACACTTGTAGTGGCTGCTTCACTTGGACTACCACCAAGAGTTACTTGTAACTCAAGGGGTGTAAACTCCTCAGGCCTTATTGGTGGGTTAACTATGATTGATACATCAGACCCAGTCGTTTGTTGAAGTATATTCTGATTGATAGGTGATTGAGAAGGACTGGTTTGTGCCTGGTTCAAATCAATAGCATCCAACAAAAGTTTAGTTGGTGGGGGAATTGTGGAGGTGATGGTGGGTGTAGAAAGAGAATTTGCCCTGGGCATTGGATTGTGGATGATGGAAGCAAGTGATTCCAGAGCATCATATTGTGGTATCCCTAGTTGTACAACTTGTTCTTTTTAAGAAGAAACAGGAGGAGTTTCAGCCATGGGTTGAGATATTTGTACCAACTGCTGTGAGGAAGTAGCAGCAGTGGTTTCTTGTGACTTTTGTGCTGTCACTGGCAGTTGCTCTGGTATCTCATCCTCCATAGTTGCCTTTTTGATAGGTTTGGGGGTTTTTTGAGTTTTCTTTTGTTTTGGCTTTTTGTGGATTGTAGGTGTGGGTTTCAAAACAGTTGTTTTGCTGCTTTGATCACCTTGAGCAGTGGGCTCAGCAGCAGATACCTGAGGAGCAGTGGTAGCTGCTAAATTCTGCTCATGCACCTCTGCTTGTGTTTTGCAAGGTGTTGACATTCTTGTGAAAGTTTCAGCAGTTAAGCTATGTATTTGAAGAGATTCACCTTGTTTTATTGCAGAAGCCTCATTCTTACCAAGTTTCTTTTCAAAATAATAACTTAGAAATCTTGGAAATAGTAAGAATGCCTTTGTTTTAACATTTTTAACCAGATCATTAAAGATTTCCTTAGAATAATTAAAATTTTCTTCTTGAAGAATAGCATATCCCAGGTTTTGAATCTTTAATGGTATTTCATTAAAAGCAGTGGTTTTGTTTGAAACACACATTAGGAGGGTATGAAATAAAAACCTTGTTGCAGGAGGGAAGAAACCTTTTTGTAAGATATCCCTTTTCATCATTGTATCAGCATACCCTCTTTCAAGAAAGTCAATTTTTAACTCGTTTTAAGGAAAGGAAGTTTTACCTTGCTGATCATCGAGTTGAAAGACTTCCGAGATGGATTGTGGTGTAATTTTGACAGCTTTACCCTTTAGAGAAGAGTTAATGGCTATGACAGTCTCACCTTGTTTGTCAAGGGTTACATTTTTCCAGAACTCTCTTTGGGTCGCCAAGTAAATTGGTGCATCTGCTATTAACAAAGTTTTATACTTTGATGCAGATATGATATCAATGATGGAGTCAAAAGCATCAGTGTTGCCGGGTTTTGTGAGAAGACCCAGAAGGTTGTGAGAAGGTTTGTGTGGAATTTCGATGGGTTTAGCCTTTTGAGAGGCCTCTTTGGAAGAAGATTTTGAAGTGGATTTTGCGGAAGACTTCGATTTAGTCATTTTAGAGAAGACGATCGAAGAAAGTGGTGAAGGAATTTGTGGAAATGAGATGAAAACTGCTTTGAGAAAGGAATTTTTATGAATTCAATTCGACAGTAAAACCCTGTTTGGGGTTTTGAAAGGGGTTTTATGGAGGAAAAGTGAAAGCTGACGTGGCAGCGGTTACAAAAGGTCTGACCACTATGTACTATCCACGTGCCAACCCCTGATAAAATGAAGGACAGTACTTTTATGAAAACTACTGATGAAAGGCAGTGGTTACAACGGTAACAAATGGAAGCAGTGGGTGATTTTTACTATCAGCGGATAGCACATCAGTGGATAAAACACTGATTTTGAGCATCTGTGCTTATCAGGAAAATGAGAGAACAGGGGTTGACTTTCAGCAGTGGACAGACTTTGAAAGAGAGCAGACTTTTGAACAAGCAGTGGTTATGGCAGACTTTTAAGGATTTTAATGAAAACTTCATTTTTAGCTATTTTTAAGGATGGATTTTTGATTTTCTGAAAACATTTTAATGCTTTTATTCATAGAAAAACATGATTTTGCCTATTATTCCATGTTTAGCATGCCAATCCTAGAGATCAAGCTTTCAAAGGTGGATGTGTCTAATGCTTTGGTTAGCACATCTGCCAGCTGATCCTTAGTTGGAACATGATGCAGAGAAATCAAACCTTTTTCATATCAATCCCTCACAAAGTGATTTCTGATGTCAATGTGTTTGGTGGTTGAGTGGGAAACTGGATTTTTGATGATATTTTCTGTTGCCTGGCTATCCAACATGAGTGGTGTTTTTAAGGCAGTGATACCAAAATCCAGCAACTGATTTTGAAGCCAGGGCAGTTGGGCTGTACAGCTTGCAGTAGCTATATATTCTACCTCAGAAGTGGATGTGGAAACAGCTGCTTGCTTTTTGCTTTGCCAAGACACTAAACAATTGCCTAGGAATTGGCACCCTCCTGAAGTGGACGTCCTTGTCTTGTCACATCCAGCAAAATCACTATCTGAAAAACCTGAAAGCTCAATTTTACCATCAGCTGGATACCAGATACCAAGTGTGGGAGCACCTTTTAGGTATCTGAATATCCTTTTTACAGCAATAAGGTTTGAGTTTCTAGGGGCTGATTGGGATCTGGCACAAATACATGTTGCAAACATGATATCTGGCCTGGATGCAGTTAGGTACAATAAAGACCCAATCATGCTTCTATACAAAGTTTGATCAACCAATTCATCCTTCTCATCAGATATGACTACTTTATTGGTTGCAATGGGTGTACTGCATGGCTTACAATCATCCATATCAAATTTCTTTAAAAGTTCTTTGGCATATTTGCCTTGATGGATGAAAGTGCCATTTTGCAGTTGCCTTACTTGGAGACCAAGAAAGCACTGGAGTTCACCCATTGCACTCATTTCAAACTCAGCTGTCATGAGTTGCCTAAACTCTTCACACATTTTATTACATGTGCTTCCAAAAATGATGTCATCCACATAAATTTGGACAATCATCAAATCCTTTCCTCTCCATTTTAAAAACAGTGTTTTATCTATTCTACCTCTTGTGAAACCAATGGAAAGTAGAAAGGTGGAAAGAGTTTCATACCAGGCCCTTGGTGCTTATTTCAAGCCATACAAAGCTTTATTTAGCTTGTAGACATGATTTGGATTAAATGGATCCTCAATGCCTGGAGGTTGATAAACATAAACCTCCTCTTGAATCTTACCATAGAGGAAAGCACATTTAATATCCATTTGGTACACCTTGATGTTATGGTTGACAGCAAAGGCCAGAAATAGTCTGATTGCTTCAAGTCTTGCAACAGGGGAAAATGTTTCATCATAATCAATCCCCTCTTCTTGTCTGTACCCTTGAACCACAAGCCTGGCTTTATTTTTGACAACAATACCCCTTTCATCAGTTTTATTTTTGAAGACCCATTTTGTGCCAATAGGACTTACACCCTCTGGCAATGGAACAAGCTCCCATACTTGTTGTCTTCTAAACTGTTGGAGCTCCTCTTGCATGGCTTCTACCCAGCTGTTGTCTTTCAGTGCCTCTTGGTACTTGACTGGCTAATGGAGTGATAGAAAACCAGCAAAAAGACAAATGTTTTGGGATTGACTTCTTGTGAGCACCCCTTCATTGATGTTGCCAATAATTTGGTCTGGTGGATGAGATTTCAAGAAGATGAGCTCTCCTTGGTATGGAACAATGGCATTGAGTGGGGATGGTTGCAGATGTGAATCATCTGAGCTAACCACTGCTGGTGACTTTGATGATCCAGCAGTGGCTTCAAAAGGTGGTGGAATAGGTGGTAAAGGTGTGGACACATGCTGACTTTGATCCACTGTTTGAGGACTTTTATCAACAGTGCTTGATGATGTGGAAGCAGGGGTTAAGGGGCTACTTTGGTCAACAACTGTTGAGGTAGCAGTGGTTGAGTTTTGACAGCTGTTTTGAACATCTGCTGCTCTTCCCATTTTGCTATTGAGGTAGCAGTGGTTGAGTTTTGACAGCTGTTTTGAACATCTGCTGCTCTTCCCATTTTGACAGACTTTTGAGGAATGATGATTTCATATCCATAGTCTAGTGTTGAATCCTCTAATGGACCTGCACTGTTAGTCTTGACAGCAGTATTTTCAAAAGTGAATTTATCAAGATCAAACAAATCTGCAGGATTTGCTAGGATTTTCATTGATGAAAGTTCATTGAACTTTACATTCAAAGTCTCCTCCACTGTTTTGGTCCTTGTGTTAAACACTTTGTAGGCCTTAGCAGTGGTTGAGTATCCCAGATGATATCCACAATCAATTTTGGCTGCAAACTTAGAAATGGAATCTTTTAAGTTTAAAATGAAGCATGGGCAACCAAAAACTTTGAAGTATGAAATCAATGGCTTTATTTTATATAGTAGTTCATAGGCAGTCTTTTGATGCCTGGGGTTGATTAAGACTCTATTTTGGACATAGCAAGCAGTGTTTACTGCCTCTGCCCAAAAAGTTAATGGCAAACCTGAATCTACAAGCATGGTTCTGGCAGCCTCAATCAAAGTTCTGTTCTTTCTTTCAACAACCCCATTTTGTTCTGGTGTTCTTGGAATGCTGTATTACCTCACAATTCCTTTTGACACACAGAAATCATCCAACTCCTTGTTCCTGAACTCTGTGCCATTGTCACTTCTGAAAATTTTCACTGGAAGGTCAAACTGCTTTTCAACCTGTTTCACAAAGTCTTGCAGAATGCCTGCAGTCTCATCTTTTGAGTGTAAAAAATAAGTCCATGTAAACCTAGAAAAGTCATCAACAATAACCAAGCAATATCTCTTTTTCTTAAGACTCATGACTTTAACTGGGCCAAACAAATCCATATGAAGCATTTGCAAACATTTGGTTGTTTTGAACTCATCAATGGATTTGTAGGAGCTTTTATGTTGTTTTCCTTTTAGGCAGGAAACACAATGCTCAGGACAGGTGAACAGTTTTTGAGGTAAACCTCTTACTAACCCCTATTTTGAAATGGCAGTGATTGTCTTGAGATTTGTGTGCCCCAATCTTCTGTGCCATAGTTCTGTCTCTTTGTTTGATGCAGCTGAGAACAGACAGGCATCAGTTCTGGGGCTCTCTTTTGACATATCCACCACATAAACATTGCCACTTCTTTGAGTAACAAGTTTGGTTTTTCCAGAATTGATTATTGCTTCAATCTTTTCAACCATTTCTGGTCCAACAATCCTACAACACTCCTTTGTGAAGAATGACCCATACCCCTTATCACTCATTTGTGAAACACTCAGGAGGTTGAATTTTAGATTGTCTATCAGATTGACATTTTCAAATTTTACATTTCCAGACTGTACTGTACCAGACCCCAGAACTTTCCCTTTACTATTATTACCAAAGGATATATCACCCCCTCCATGAATTTTGAAATCATTGAGAAGGGCTTTACATCCTGTCATGTGCCTGGAGCCTCCACTATCTACATACCAAAGGCTATCTAAGCATGCAGAAGCTCCCTACACATGAAGTAAAAGGATTAGTTCATTAGGGTCTCCAAAGCCAATAAGGCTTTGGATGGGGTCTCAACAGTGTCTGCGATGAGTGTTGATGGATGGCCAGTGGTTAGGTCAGGGGTTTGGACAGTTTTAGGACTGTTTCTCTCTAACCACTGTTGTGGGTTTTGAGCAGTCACCTGCTGATAACCAAAAGGATGCCTGTTCACTCTTGGTTTAGAGGGCCTTTTGTAGGTCTCATAAACGTGTGGAATCCTTTGGTAAGATGATTGTCCCTTGCCTCTTCTGAATTGGTTGGCAGGGGGTGCATCAGTCACTTGAACATCTCTTTGGACAAATGTGTGATAACTGTGCCTCCGTGACCATCAAACAAATACCAAATCAATGAGATATTGTGTTTCATACTTGGGATTTGTAAAAATATGTGCATCATTTGCACATATCATTTCTTGTTCGATTTCAGGCTTTAAATCGCTTTCTGGAAGGGTATACGCGATCTGATGCGTAAATATAACCAGTTTAATGCAACAAACACTTCGGAATAGTGAAATAGGCTTAACATACCTTAAATAACCTTTACATAACTTAGAAATAAGTTTTGGATGGTTTGGTATGCCGAAATCAAGTTAATTCGCTTAAAGGGACTAAATTTGACAAACTGCGAAAGTATGCCAATTTGAACTGTAACAGACATTCCGGACCATGACCATACGTTAAAAATACCCTAAATATCCTTTATATAACATCTGTTCTTTTAATCATTGTGAACAGTTCAATTATCAATAAAACAATGTTATTTGATCCCAATGTTTTTTTGGTTATGTTTTACATTTTTCATGTTTTGACTTTTATTCAATTTCAAACTCTATATCACTTTCTGGAGAGTTATACGCAAACTGGTGCGTAAACGTAATCAGTTTAATGCGACAAATACCCCGGAACATCAACATATACTTAACATACCTTAAATAACCCTTACATAACTTAGAAATAAGTTTTGAAGGCTTTGGTATGGCAAAAACAAGTTAATTCGCTTACAGGGACTAAACTTGACAAACTGCGAAAGTATGCCACTTTGAATAGTAACGAACATTCTGGAACATGACCATAAGTTAAACATGCCATAAATATCCTCTACATAGCTTAGAAATAGGCTTTGAGGTGTTCGGTGTGCTAAAATAAACTTTTGGGACATTCAGGGACTAAAAGCGTCAAAAAGTGCACAAGTTTACACTTTCGCGCATAACTTACGTTCTGAATACATCCGGACATCCAAAAATTTATGTAAGCACTAAAATATTTTATTTTAGTGTTTAGGCTTAAGAAAAATCCATTCGTCGCGTCATTTGGATCGTTTTTCGCGCTTATGCGCATTCCGTCGTAATTAAGCGAACATCGCGATCGTACGGCCAAACGAACCAACATCTGAGATATTTTTGTTTTACATTACATTTCATGCTATGTATGCCCATTGTGTGCGTACTTAGTACACTGTTTTACATTACATTTCATGCTATGTATGCCCATTGTGTGCGTACTTAGTACATTGTTTTACATTACATTTCATGCTATGTATCCCCATTGTGTGCGTACTTAGTACATTGTTTTACATTACATTTCATGCTATGTATGCCCATTGTGTGCGTACTTAGTACATTGTTTCACATTACATTTCATGCTATGTATGCCCATTGTGTGCATACTTAGTACAGTTGTTTTCATCACATGTTTACATTTTGGTATGACATTTGGGTTGTTTAAAATGGAACAATACATTCATTAACATTAGCTACGCCGTTCGTTAGTAGGTAGTGGTACCATAGGAATTCACAACTCCCGTTCCTGAAATCCTGAGTTTGTTTGGATTGGAAGGAATAACCGAATTCGATATACATAACTTAGATAAACCTTTAATTTGTTTAAGGGTTTATCGCCACAGTCTCAAGGCTTAGATGTATGCATTATAACAATACCGCATAGATGTTTATATCAGTATAGCATGCATTTGTTCCACAAAACATAACTTTGATTTAAACCATGTTTTGCTTCAATACCTTGTTTTTGTGCATTTTACATATGGTTAGTTGATATATTTCACATACCATACATGACATTTTTGGATACACATCACATGATTTACATTAGACATAAACATTTTGACATTGATATACACAATTCATGATTAACATTAATCACGGATATTTGATATGGTTTACACAATAACATTTTGACATTTGATTATACATAAACAATTTACATTGGTGGTTTGGTTTGAGTAAGTGATTTAAGTAACGAGGCGTGTGTAATATGATACAAGCATGGTGGATACGCCGCTGGTACTTCCTATATATAAGTGTTTGTATGGTGTTACATATCGTAGCGTTATTTAAATCATTTCAATTTATGACACATGACATTTTATACAAATAACATACTTTTTACAAGACATTGCTTACAAGCAACTTATCTTACACAAACTCATTTTTACATGGTTATTCATTTAACCTTACATTTATTTATACATATCATCTGATCTTATCGTTTTTCAAATAATTTATAAGACAAAGCAAATTACAAGGTTCATGACTAAACATTTTCTTAAACACAAGTCATGAATCATATTTTTACAAAACCTATGTATCTCACAAGCATTTTTATGCTGACGTACCTATTTTCACATGTGTTTTCAGGAGCTTTTCCATAGGATGATGATCGTGACACTAGGGCGGACCTGTGCCTTAGAGACTAAAAATGAAGACAAACTAGTTTAATTATGTTATGAACACTTTGTTTCCTGTTTAAGACAATATAACACTCTTGTTTAATAAATAAAATATAACTTTGTATGCCATGGTTGTGAAACAATAATTCTGTTACAACACTCCCTGACGTTTTCCGCCACGTTTTGTATGTTATACATGGTCGGGGTGTGACAGAAGAGTTGGTATCAGAGCCAATGGTTATAGGGAATTAGGTTATTAGTAATTCTTTTACCTAGACTATAACCTTTCTAGGACCCTAACACAAGTTATCTTGTGTTTAGATCTTAAAACATGCACATCACCTATCCTTAGGTGATTATCAAAACAAAAACCAAATTTTCCGAAATGATTTTTGAAAAACAATCATCTGTTTTGAATGATTTATTACAAGGTTTTGAACCCTCTATTGTAAGGTTTTGAACCCTCTGTTATATGGTTTTGAACCCTTCCAGTTTGGTTTTTGGCCTTGTGCCTTCAAATTTTCAAAATCTCGTCAAAGTTTTGGGTTCTAAATAGTGTGAACATGTGCAAACTGGAAGAGTGAATGCCTGTATTCTGGGTTTTCTGTCTAGGCAAGCACTTCGTATATATCTCATCAGACGCGAGACCAGTTGTGCTTACCTGGGAATTCTTGGGATGAGTGTTCACTTATAGGCGAGCATGTCTTCGCGATACATTATTTTTGATCCATTTACTTTGATTAGTCACTGTGTGTCGTTTGTTTGCTTGGTAATGTGGACAAATGACCACCATCTTTTCTTTTGTTAATTTTGTTTCATCTCATTCTCTTCATCCAATCATCTCACTCGTTTCCTTTCATGTTTTCCTCTTTTAGAATGCCTCCTCGACGTGAAAACCAGATAGCGACTGCCGAACTGGCAGAAATCATTGCGCAGCAGATGGCTACTCAATTTCCAAACCTCTTTGCTCAATGGAACCAAGCCAACAACAACAACAATGCTCCATGTAAATACAAGGATTTTAACTCGGCTAAACCACTCAAGTTTAGTGGTTCTGAAGGAGCGACTGGGCTTCTTCAATGGTTCGAGAGCATTGAGAATACTTTCCGTCATGTTCAGTGTCCTGACAATCGCAAGGTCGAGTTTTCTTCGAGTGTGTTTCAGAAGAGGGCTCTCACATGGTGGAATGGGGTTATGAGAGATCGTGGTGCAGAAGTTGCTCTAGCACAGACATGGGCTGAACTTAGAGATCTTATGATGAGGGAATTTTGTCCTCGTCATGAACAGCGAGCTTTGGAGAGAGAGTTCGATGATTTGAAGCAAGATAGTGGTGAGCACAGGGCGTATACTGATAGATTTGAGGAGTTGAGTCTGCTTTGCCCGACTATGGTTACCCCACTCGACAAGGCTATCGAAAGGTACATCGACGGCCTACCTGACTCGGTACAAGACATCATTACTGGTAGTAACCCTACCACACTCCGTCAGGCTATCGAGTTAGCAGCGACATTGACTGAGTCGCAGATTCGGAAGAATAAGTTACACAGGAAGGGTGACAAGGGCAAGAAACAGTCGGCTGACAAGGAAGATAGCAAGAAAGGTCAAAACAAGAATGGAAAGAATTCGGGTTCTTCGAGAGGGTCAAGGAAGCGTAAGGCTTCCCAAAATTTTGTTGTCACTGCCCAAGCTAACCAGGCAACTCCCAACCAACCCGCACAGCCTCCAGCGAAGAAACCCTATTCAGGGAATGCACCTTTGTGCAATAGATGCAACAGTCACCATCAGTCGCAACATCAGTGCCGTTTCTGTACTAACTGTGCTTGTAATCATTGTGAACAGTTCAATTATCAATAAAACAATGTTATTTTATCCCAATGTTTGATTGGTTATGTTTTACGTTTTTCATGTTTTGACTTTTATTCAATTTCAAACTCTATATCACTTTTTGGAGAGTTATACGCAAACTGGTGCGTAAACGTAATCAGTTTAATGCAAAAAATACTCCGGAACATCAACATATACTTAACATACCTTAAATAACCCTTACATAACTTAGAAATAAGTTTTGAAGGCTTTGGTATGGCAAAAACAAGTTAATTCGCTTACAGGGACTAAACTTGACAAACTGTGAAAGTATGCCAATTTGAACAGTAACGAACATTCCAGAACATGACCATAAGTTAAGCATGCCATAAATATCCTCTACATAGCTTAGAAATAGGCTTTGAGGTGTTCGGTGTGCTAAAATAAACTTTTGGGACATTCAGGGACTAAAAGCGTCAAAAAGTGCACAAGTTTACACTTTCGCGCATAACTTACGTTCTGAATACATCCGGACATCCAAAAATTTATGTAAGCACTAAAATATTTTATTTTAGTGTTTAGGCTTGAGAAAAATCCATTCGTCGCGTCATTTGGATCGTTTTTCGCGCTTATGCGCATTCCGTCGTAATTAAGCGAACATCGCGATCGTACGGCCAAACGAACCGACATCTGAGATATTTTTGAGCACATTTTAAGTTCCCTATACTTTAACTTCATTTTAGAGCTTTGAAATGGGGTTAACGGGGCTTAAACGTGTCAAAAAACCAATCGAAAACCAAGTTTTGAGGTTGCAGGGACTGAAACTGTAAATCTGCCAAACTAGGTCCGTAAGCAGGGGCCAGATGCAGCAAAATGTTTTTTTTTCAGCTGTTAACAGCCCTTAACACTCTCCAAAGGCCAAGTGCCAAGTGTCAAACTCTTATGGTGGATGGCAAATGAGTTACCACAACTTTCCAAAAAGTGTACGGCTTAGATCGTGCCCCCTTTTCCAAGAAATGATCCTAACGGTGAACCGAAAACAATAAATACCCACCTCCACCCTTCACTTTTCCTCACAAGAATCTAATCTAATGTGCTCTAAGTTGAAACCTTTGTTTCATACCTGAGCTATTTTGATCTAGATTAGCATTCGGGGACCCTTCGTAAGTGTTCCTTCGTTCTTTTATTTCTTTTCGAGTCCGAAAGTCAAACTTTGTTTGACTTTCTGCATTGACCAGTTTATGGTCAATGCGAAGTTCGTTTGAACTTCGCAATGTGATTGTAATCACGATGGTTATAGTCCCTTGTGACTATGCCTACTGATTACCACGTTGTCTAGGGCCGTAAGGGTAAGCGATCTGATAAATCGCTTATACCTTCGAACCCGACCCATTTGGTCGATCATTAGGATCCGACCAAACACATTAGGTGACCATAGTATATAGGGAATAACCTTCCGAGGTTATACCTTATGGTCGCTTCGTTTAAGTAGTTGTATGATAGGTAGTTTATATGCCTTAGGTAAATTACCAAAATGCCCTTTTGACGCCAAAATTCATTTTAAGCATATGTAACATAAATTTTTGTATCTAAACTATTTTGGTAACAATATTAGATATGTTAAGGCATATTTTACTTGTCATAGGACTAGTTAGGCGGTTCGAACGTGTTTCACGCGAGCGACGCGTTAAAGTAGCATAAGCTACCTAAACGGGTCGTAATGGGTCGTAAGCACTTATGTTAGGTTTCATTTAGTATGTAGGCTTTGTTAAACCATATTACACGAGTCTCCATACTCGTTTGGTTTACGAACCCGCATTCTATCCGATCTTCCGATTTAGGTCCGGTATATTAACATAGTTACCTATATTAGGTGCCGTTTGATTCCGAGATCTCTAGCATTGCTTGGTGGTTATCTTAGGACTTCTGAGCAATCTCAAGTGAGTACATAGACCCCTCTTTTACTATTTTCCAAACTGTTTTGGGGTGAAACACATGTGCCTACTTGTTACTTTCATGCTTTCCTGCTTTCACATCATATACTTGCTATGTTCATTAGTACATTTATAGTACATGATTTCATTACATTTCATGCTATGTATGCCCATTGTGTGCGTACTTAGTACATTGTTTTACATTACATTTCATGCTATGTATGCCCATTCTGTGCGTACTTAGTACATTGTTTTACATTACATTTCATGCTATGTATGCCCATTGTGTGCGTACTTAGTACATTGTTTCACATTACATTACATTTCATGCTATGTATGCCCATTGTGTGCATACTTAGTACAGTTGTTTTCATCACATGTTTACATTTTGGTATGACATTTGGGTTGTTTAAAATGGAACAATACATTCATTAACATTAGCTACGCCGTTCGTTAGTAGGTAGTGGTACCATAGGAATTGACAACTCCCGTTCCTAAAATCCTGAGTTTGTTTGGATTGGAAGGAATGACCGAATTCGATATACATAACTTAGATAAACCTTTAATTTGTTTAAGGGTTTATCGCCACAGTCTCAAGGCTTGGATGTATGCATTATAACAATACCGCATAGATGTTTATATCAGTATAGCATGCATTTGTTCCACAAAACATAACTTTGATTTAAACCATGTTTTGCTTCAATACCTTGTTTTTGTGCATTTTACATATGGTTAGTTGATATATTTCATATACCATACATGACATTTTTGGATACACATCACATGATTTACATTAGACATAAACATTTTGACATTGATATACACAATTCATGATTAACATTAATCACGGATATTTGATATGGTTTACACAATAACATTTTGACATTTGATTATACATAAACAATTCACTTTGGTGGTTTGGTTTGAGTAAGTGATTTAAGTAAGGAGGCGTGTGTAATATGATACAAGCATGGTGGATACGCCGCTGGTACTTCCTATATATAAGTGTTTGTATGGTGTTACATATCGTAGCGTTATTTAAATCATTTCAATTTATGACACATGACATTTTATACAAATAACATACTTTTTACAAGACATTGCTTACAAGCAACTTATCTTACACAAACTCATATTTACATGGTTATTCATTTAACCTTAAATTTATTTATACATATCATCTGATCTTATCGTTTTTCAAATAATTTATAAGACAAAGCAAATTACAAGGTTCATGACTAAACATTTTCTTAAACACAAGTCATGAATCATATTTTTACAAAACCTATGTATCTCACAGGCATTTTTATGCTGACGTACCTATTTTCACATGTGTTTTCAGGAGCTTTTCCATAGGATGATGATCGTGACACTAGGGCGGACCTGTGCCTTAGAGACTAAAAATGAAGACAAACTAGTTTAATTATGTTATGAACACTTTGTTTCCTGTTTAAGACAATATAACACTCTTGTTTAATAAATAAAATATAACTTTGTATGCCATGGTTGTGAAACAATAATTCTGTTACAACACTCCCCGACGTTTTCCGCCACATTTTGTATGTTATACGTGGTCAGGGTGTGACACTTTACATAGCTTAGAAATAGGCTTTGAGGGGTTCGCGCATAACTTACGTTCTGAATACATCCGGACATCCAAAAGTTTATGTAAGCACTAAAATATTTTATTTTAGTGTTTGGCATAAGAAAAATCCATTCGTCGCGCAATTTGGATCGTTTTTCACGCTTGTGCGCATTCCGTCGTAATTAAGCGAACTTCGCGATCATAGGACCAAACGAACCGACATCCGGCATATTTGTGAGCATGTTTCACGTCCACTATGTTTAGGCATCCTTGTGGAGCCTTGTAAATGGTTTAACGAGCTTCAAACGTGTGGAAAATGGACTGAAACAAGTGCAGGGACCTAATCTGCCATTTCTGCAGAAAGGGGGCTAGGCGTGACGCGTGGGACCCTAGGCGTCACGCGAGGCCCTTTCAGATCAGCAAAAGTCATTTTAACAGCTGTTAAGAACTCCCACCTCAATTCCACATGTTGTTTCCTGCTTATGGGGGGCCAATATGATGCACATGAGGTTACCAACAAGTGTAGGGATGTGATCAAAGCTCGGTATTCGAGGAACGATCCTAACGGTGGTCCAAACACTATAAATACCCATCCATCCCAACTCCAAAAACCCATAAATTTGATCTAAAAGCTCTAAGTTGAAGCCATTGCTTCATACCTGAGCTATTTGATCAAGATTTACTAGCGGGGACCCTTTGTAAGTGTTCCTTCGTTCTTTTTATTCTTTTAGCGTTAAAAGTCAAACTTTGTTTGACTTTCTGCGTTGACCAGTTTATGGTCAATACGAAGTTCGTTTGAACTTCATAACGTGAGCGTAATCACGATGGTTATAGTCCCTAGTGACTATACCTACTGATTACCACGTTATCAAGGCTCAGTGACGAGTCGTAGTTTCGGCCAAAATGCGCATTCTTACGTATTTTGTAACCAAACTACTCTTAGGTATCAAAACCGTTTGTTTTGATACCAAACCTGTTTTTCTAAACTTAGTTAAGCATGTTTTAACATGCTTAGCTCGTCACTTTTAGTTTAGTGCTTATATAGGGTCGTAAGGTAAGCGATCTAAACAATCGCTTATACTTTCGAACCCGACCCTTTGGTCGATCATTAGAATGCGACCAAACACATTAGGTGACCATAGAGTATAGGGAATAACCTTCCGAGGTTATACCTTATGGTCACATCGTTTAAGTAGTTGTATGATAGGTAGTTTATATGCCTTAGGTAAATTACCAAAATGCCCTTTTTACGCCAAAATTCATTTAAAGCATATGTAACATAACGTTTGGTATCTAAACTGATTTGGTAACAATATTAGACATGTTAAGGCATATTTTACTTATCATAGGACTAGTTAGGCGTTCCAAACGCGTTTTACGCGAACGACGCGTTAAAGTAGCATAAGCTACCTAAACGGGTCGTAATGGGTTGTAAGCACTTAGGTTAGGTTTCATTTTAGTATGTAGGCTTTGTTAAACCATATTACATGAGTTCCTACACTCATTTTGTTTACAAACCCTCATGCTATCCAATCCTCCGATTTAGGTCCGGTATATTAACATAGTTACCTATACTAGGTGTCGTTTGATATCCGTGATCTCTAGCATTGTTTGGTTGTTACTCAAGGACTACTAAGCAATCTCAAGTGAGTACATAGACCCCTCTTTAACTGTTTTTCAAACATTTTGGGGTGAAACACATGTGCCTACTTGTTACTTTTATGCTTTTCCATGTTTTCATATCATATGCTTGCTATGTTCATTAGTACACTATTAGTACATCGTTTTACATTACATTTCATGCTATGTATGTCCATTGTGTGCATACTTAGTACATTGTTTTACATTACATTTCATGCTATGTATGTCCATTATGTGCATACTTAGTACATTGTTTTACATTACATTTCATGCTATGTATGTCAATTGTGTGCATACTTAGTACATTGTTTTACATTACATTTCATGCTATGTATGTCCATTGTGTGCATACTTAGTACATTGTTTTACATTACAGTTCATGCTATGTATGTCCATTGTGTGCATACTTAGTACATTGTTTTACATTACATTTCATGCTATGTATGTCCATTGTGTGCATACTTAGTACATTGTCTTACATTACAATTTGTTGCATATGCTCATCCAGCATATGAACACATTATATTACATTATGTGAACCATTTGTCAATAGACATTTGACTATACCTAAACATTTCTACAATTGTTAAACATTACATCTTGATGGTTTGGTTTGAGTAAGTGATTTAAGTAACGAGGCGTGTGTAATATGATACAAGCATGGTGGATACGCCGCTGGTACTTCCTATATATAAGTGTTTGTATGGTATTACATATCGTAGTGTTATTTGAATCATTTCAATATGAGACATATAACATTTTATACGAATAACATACTTTTCACAAGACATTGTTTTACAAACAACTTATCTTATACAAACTCATTTTACATGGTTATTCATTTAACCATACATTATTCTCTTATTTATACATATCATCTGAACTTATTGTTTTTCAAACGATTTACAAAACAAATCAATTTACAAGGTTCATGACTAAACTTTATTAAACATTTTCTTAAACTTACAAGTCATGAATCCTATTTTCACAAAATCTATGTATCTCACAGGCATTTTTATGCTGACGTACCTATTTTCACATGTGTTTTCAGGAGTTGATGCATAGGACTTATCGAGACATACTTAGGCGGACCTGTGCCTTAGTGACTTAAAACGAGACAAGAACTAGTTAATTTATGTTATGTACTCCTTGTTTCTTGTTTAAAACGATGTAAACTCTCTTGTTTGATTAATAAAACGAAACTTTAATTGCCATGGATTTGAAACAATTAATTCTGTTACAACACTCCCCGACGTTTCTGCCACGTTTCGTTGTCTCACGTGGTCAGGGTGTGACAGAAAAGTTGGTATCAGAGCCAATGGTTATAGGGAATTAGGTTATTAGTAATACTTTGACCTAGTCTATAACCTTCTTAGGACCCTAACGTGAGTTTACTTGCGTTTAGTCATAAAACAATACCGTCACCTATCCTTAGGCGATGACCACAACAAGAACATAAATTTCAAAACCGCTTTGAAAACTAATCATCTGTTCTAGGATGATTGATTACTAGGTTTTGAACCCTCTGTTATAAGGTTTTGAACCCCTTTGAATTTTCAAAAATCTCGTCAAAGTTTGGGTCTTATAATGTGAACACGTGCGAACTGGAAGAGTGAATGCCTATACCCTGAGTTTTCTGTCGAAGGCTAGAGTGTTCGTACAAATCCACATAATCGGACCAGTCACTCTTACCTGGGAACTCTTGGGGTGAGTGTCCACTTATAGGCGAGCATGTCTTCGTGATACATTATGAGGATCTAATTGCTTTGATTCAGCCTTTGTGTGTCGTTTGTTTGCTTCGTGGTTCAAACAAATGACCATCACCCATGATTTTGGTTGGTAATTGTAAAATCCTATTCTTACCCAATGCCATTTCATTTGTTTTCTCCCTTGTTTCCCCTTTTAGAATGCCTCCACGACGCGAAAATCAGGTATCTATTGAAGAGCTGGCAGCTATCATTACACAGCAAATGACTACTGCAATCCCGAACATCGTTGCTCAATGTAACCAAGCCCTCAACAACAATAATGCCCCCTGCAACTTCAAGACGTTCAACTCGGCTAAGCCATCAAAGTTTTCTGGGTCTCAAGGAGCGACTGCACTTCTACAATGGTTCGAGAGTTTAGAGAGCACCTTCAGACATGTTCAATGTCCAAACGAGCGAAAGGTAGATTTCGCATCTAGTGTCTTTGAGAAACGAGCTTTGACATGGTGGAATGGTGTGATGAGAGATAGGGGTGCCGAAGTGGCACTGGCTCAAACGTGGGAAGAACTTCGAACACTGATGATGAAGGAATTCTGTCCTCGTCACAAGATCAGGGCCTTGGAAAGGGAATTCGACGATCTTAAGCAAGACAGCGGCGAACATCGAGCATACACTGATCGATATGAGGAGCTGAGCTTGTTGTGTCCTACCATGGTTACGCCTTTGGATAAGGCTATCGAAAAATACATTGATGGTCTCCCTGACTCAATACAAGACATTGTGACTGGTAGCAACCCTACTACAGTTAGACAGGCCATTGAGCTAGCTGCAACCTTGACTGAATCTCAGATCAGGAAAGGTAAACTTTTTTGAAAAAGTGACAAGAAACCAATCGAGGAATCAAAGACCATGGATGAACAGACTGGATCCCCTAAGAAGTCAAAGAAGTGAAAGGCTTCTCAGAACTTCGCCATGGTCGCTCACAATGGTCAAGCCATCCCCAACCAACCAGCTCAACCCCCTGCTAGGAAGCCATACAATGGAACTTCACCCTTATGCAACCAATGTAACCTTCATCATCATGCTAGTGTGAAGTGCCGCGAATGCCAAATTTGTGGACTTAAAGGTCATACGGCAAAAGTTTGCCGAGTTGCAGTTGCACCAAATCAAGCTGACAACAATCCTGCTCAAGCTCGCTTTCCACCAGGTTCTTGCTACAATTGTGGCGAGATGGGTCATTTCCGAAGAAATTGCCCAAAGCTTGCTAATGCAAATCCAGCACAGGGATGAGCATTTGACCGACTAAAAGACAACACCCTTTAGAAATAATCACATCTTATGTATTATTTTCTTTTGTTGTCAGGGTCTATGAAACAGTTGTTATCATTGTTTATAAATAAATCTTTTATTTACATTGCAAGGTATTTATGAGGCTGTATGTATAAACAACATATCCCTTACAATACCGACAATCAAGGAATCATATCCCTTGAAAAGCAAACTACCCCCAAATATTTTTTTTTCCATTTTATGATCTCTTGCGTTATCTACGAAATTCCTAAGTACCCGTTTCTTCCGAGAAAACAAAGTACAAGACGCAAGTTACAACACTGGACGAATACCCAAAGTACCACTATAAATCCTTAATAGGGTACCTAAGGGTATTTCCGTAAATCCTAAAAATGTTGTGTTCCTTAATTCGAATATTACATTCCTTTGAAAACAAAAATCGAATTTTTGGGAGATCTTCCTATCTTTTCAGATAGATCCCAGAGGACATTAAAGTCCATCGACTGGTTTCCTGGTGTACCTTGAATATCCATATTCAATCAATAGCAAGTTAATAACAAATTAATAATCAAGTTAAACAATTATGTGATTAAGTGCTTATGTGTTCCCTTTTATGTTTTTGTGTAATCCAAGTTTTGTTATCCAAATCCTCGTAGAATCTTCCATATCTTCGTATAAGGGATTCATAGTAGGATATCCAAAGGTACTATATTAAATCCTCAAAGGGCTTTCACGTAATAGTAAAGACCCTTGAATTATATGGTACTATTCCATAATTAGACCCCTTGAGTGGTCTAGTTAAACAAATTGATCCAAAAATCTGGTTAGGAATATCATGTGATGAAATAGCTGAAAAGACTCCTTGGTGGTCTAATTAAAAGGATCATTTGTCGATCTAATTAAAAGGACCCTATGGTAGTCTAGTCACACTCATCACAGGTTTGATTTTCCTCCCCTTCACATTACAAAACAAATTGTGCGGACTGTGCAAGGAATTGCGTAATTATGGATGCATACATAATTATGGAATTCAGTGCACAGAAACCACAGTGAGTTTTGCCATGTGTCTAGAGTTGACTCGGTTCATTTTCGTTTCTGAAGAAATTTGGGAAAATGACTCATTCCGTTCATTTTCATTTCTGAAGAAATCGTGGAAAATGACTCATTCTGTTCATTTTCGTTCCTGAAGAAATTGTGGAAAATGACTCATTCCATTCATTTTCGTTCCTGAAGAAATTGTGGAAAATGACTCATTCCGTTCATTTTCGTTCCTGAAGAAATTTGGGAAAATGACTCATTCCGTTCATTTTCGTTTCTGAAGAAATTGTGGAAAATGACTCATTCCGTTCATTTTCGTTTCTGAAGAAATTGTGGAAAATGACTCATTCCGTTCATTTTCGTTTCTGAAGAAATTGTGGAAAATGACTCATTCCGTTCATTTTCGTTTCTGTAGAAATTGTGGAAAATGACTCATTCCCTTCATTTTCGTTTCTGAAGAAATTGTGGAAAATGACTCATTCCGTGCATTTTCATTTCTGAAGGATACCCATTAAGGAAAGATGACTCATTCCGTGCATTTTTCGTTTCTGAAAATAATCCATCAAAGAGAAATGAATATCCCTGATTCTTCCTTCATTTCCATTTCTGAAGAATGTCCATTAAAGAGGAATATCAGGATTATGCCTTATCCTTGATGGTTATTTAACACAAAGTCACAGACAGGCTCCTACAAATAAATTTTGGGACGAAATTTCCTAAAGTAGGGGAGACTGTGACAACTGTGCCTCCGTGACCATCAAAAAAATACCAAATCAATGAGATATTGTGTTTCATACTTGGGATTTGTAAAAATATGTGCATCATTTGCACATATCATTTCTTGTTCGATTTCAGGCTTTAAATCGCTTTCTCGAAGGTTATACGCGATCTGATGCGTAAATATAACCATTTTAATGCAACAAACACTCTGGAATAGTGAAATAGTCTTAACATACCTTAAATAACCTTTACATAACTTAGAAATAAGTTTTGGATGGTTTGGTACGCCGAAATCAAGTTAATTCGCTTACAGGGACTAAATTTGACAAACTGCGAAAGTATGCCAATTTGAACTGTAACAGACATTCTGGACCATGACCATAAGTTAAACATACCCTAAATATCCTTTACATAGCTTAGAAATAGGCTTTGAGGGGTTCGGTGTGCTAAAATAAACTTTTGGGTCAATCAGGGGCTAAAAGCGTCAAAAAGTGCATAAGTTTGCATTTTCGCGCATAACTTATGTTCTGAATACATCCGGACATCCAAAAATTTATGTAAGCACTAAAATATTTTATTTTAGTGTTTGGCATAAGAAAAATCCATTCGCCGTGCAATTTGGATCGTTTTTCACGCTTATGCGCATTCCGTCGTAATTAAGCGAACATCGCGATCATACGACCAAACGAACCGACATCCGGCATATTTGTGAGCATGTTTCATGTCCACTATGTTTAGGCATCCTTGTGGAGCCTTGAAAATGGTTTAACGAGCTTCAAACGTGGGGAAAATGGACTGAAACAAGTGCAGGGACCTAATCTGCCATTTCTACAGAAAGGGGGGCTAGGCGTGACGCGAGGGACCCTAGGCGTCACGCGAGGCCCTTTCAGATCAGCAAAAGTCATTTTAACAGCTGTTAAGCACTCCCACCTCAATTCCACATGTTGTTTCCTGCTTATAGGGGGCCAATATGATGCACATGATGTTACCAACAAGTGTAGGGATGTGATCAAAGCTCGGTATTCGAGGAACGATCCTAACGGTGGTCCAAACACTATAAATACCCATCCATCCCAACTCCAATCTGATCTAAAAGCTCTAAGTTGAAGCCATTGCTTCATACCTGAGCTATTTGATCAAGATTTACTAGCGGGGACCCTTTGTAAGTGTTCCTTCGTTCTTTTTATTCTTTTAGCGTTAAAAGTCAAACTTTGTTTGACTTTCTGCGTTGACCAGTTTATGGTCAATGCGAAGTTTGTTTGAACTTCATAACGTGAGCGTAATCACGATGGTTATAGTCCCTAGTGACTATACCTACTGATTACCACGTTATCAAGGCTCAGTGACGAGTCGTAGTTTCGGCCAAAATGCGCATTCTTGCGTATTTTGTAACCAAACTACTCTTAGGTGTCAAAACCGTTTGTTTTGATACCAAACCTGTTTTTCTAAACTTAGTTAAGCATGTTTTGCTCGTTACTTTTAGTTTAGTGCTTATATAGGGTCGTAAGGTAAGCGATCTAAACAATCGCTTATACTTTCGAACCCGACCCTTTGGTCGATCATTAGAATCCGACCAAACACATTAGGTGACCATAGAGTATAGGGAATAACCTTCCGAGGTTATACCTTATGGTCACATCATTTAAGTAGTTGTATGATAGGTAGTTTATATGCCTTAGGTAAATTACCAAAATGCCCTTTTTACGCCAAAATTCATTTAAAGCATATGTAACATAATGTTTGGTATCTAAACTGATTTGGTAACAATATTAGACATGTTAAGGCATATTTTACTTATCATAGGACTAGTTAGGCGTTCCAAACGCGTTTTACGCGAACGACGTGTTAAAGTAGTATAAGCTACCTAAACGGGTCGTAATGGGTTGTAAGCACTTAAGTTAGGTTTCATTTTAGTATGTAGGCTTTGTTAAACCATATTACATGAGTTCCTACACTCATTTTGTTTACAAACCCTCATGCTATCCAATCCTCCGATTTAGGTCTGGTATATTAACATAGTTACCTATACTAGGTGTCGTTTGATATCCGTGATCTCTAGCATTGTTTGGTTGTTACTCAAGGACTACTAAGCAATCTCAAGTGAGTACATAGACCCCTCTTTAACTGTTTTTCAAACATTTTGGGGTGAAACACATGTGCCTACTTGTTACTTTTATGCTTTTCCATGTTTTCATATCATATGCTTGCTATGTTCATTAGTACACTATTAGTACATCGTTTTACATTACATTTCATGCTATGTATGTCCATTGTGTGCATACTTAGTACATTGTTTTACATTACATTTCATGCTATGTATGTCCATTGTGTGCATACTTAGTACATTGTTTTACATTACATTTCATGCTATGTATGTCCATTGTGTACATACTTAGTACATTGTTTTACATTACATTTCATGCTATGTATGTCCATTGTGTGCATACTTAGTACATTGTTTTACATTACAGTTCATGCTATGTATGTTCATTGTGTGCATACTTAGTACATTGTTTTACATTACATTTCATGCTATGTATGTCCGTTGTGTGCATACTTAGTACATTGTCTTACATTACAATTTGTTGCATATGCTCATCCTGCATATGAACACATTATATTACATTATGTGACCCATTTGACAATAAACATTTGACTATACCTAAACATTTCTATAATTGTTAAACATTACATCTTTATGGTTTGGTTTGAGTAAGTGATTTAAGTAACGAGGCGTGTGTAATATGATACAAGCATGGTGGATACGCCGCTGTACTTCCTGTATATAAGTGTTTGTATGGTATTACATATCGTAGCGTTATTTGAATCATTTCAATTTGAGACATATAACATTTTATACGAATAACATACTTTTCACAAGACATTGTTTTACAAACAACTTATCTTATACAAACTCATTTTACATGGTTATTCATTTAACCATACATTATTCTCTTATTTATACATATCATCTGAACTTATTGTTTTTCAAACGATTTACAAAACAAATCAATTTACAAGGTTCATGACTAAACTTTATTAAACATTTTCTTAAACTTACAAGTCATGAATCCTATTTTCACAAAACCTATGTATCTCACAGGCATTTTTATGCTGACGTACCTATTTTCACATGTGTTTTCAGGAGTTGATGCATAGGACTTATCGAGACATACTTAGGCGGACCTGTGCCTTAGTGACTTAAAACGAGACAAGAACTAGTTAATTTATGTTATGTACTCTTTGTTTTTTGTTTAAAACGATGTAAACTCTCTTGTTTGATTAATAAAATGAAACTTTAATTGCCATGGATTTGAAACAATTAATTCTGTTACAACACTCCCCGACGTTTCCGCCACGTTTCGTTGTCTCACGTGGTCGGGGTGTGACAAAATGTTTGATTCAGCTGTTTTGTAACAGCTGTTTGGACTGGCACAAACAGTGGTTGATTCTTGGTGAATTTAACAGATGATGTTGATGGACTCAAGGATGTTTTAGCAGTGTACTCATTCTTTTTCACATCAAAGTTTTTGAGATACACACATGCTTGAGTTTTGTGGTTTGTTTTACCACAGATGGTGCAGCTTTCAGCAGGTACAATGACACTTGTTTTGTTTAGATCATATGCTTTTAGATGAAAACAGTCTTTTGTTAGATGGTTTCTCTTTTCACAAAAATCACAAAACAGGTTTTTGATCTTTTCTCTTTTCTTCCTTTTCTCAGATTCCTTAGCAACAGAGTTTTAAACTACTGTTGGGATATCTTTGATAGGAATGACCTTAGCTTTTGGAGTTGTGACACCATCAGTGGTTGTAAAGTCCATAGGCTTGAAATTTTCAAGAATGTCACACTCATCAGACCATGTGGGTTTAAATTGGTATTTCTCAATTTCCTCAAAAGTTGAGGACCCCACTGATGATCTTTCCAGAGTGATTTTGTTACCAAGTTTGTCAGTAATCTTTACTTCTTGGCCATTCTTGTTGGTTGGTATTATTTCAGTTGAACCAGGTTGTTGACAGCAGTGTTTTCAAGATCATCATATTTTCTATATCCTATACCAAACTTGACATTGCTTTCAAGCTGTTTCTCAAGCATAACCTCATACCCTTTACAAGATTCCACCCATCTTTCACAGGTGATCTGGGTTGACTCCAACTCCTTTTTGCAAACTTGGTATTTTTCTACCATAGTTTGGAGTTGAGTTTTGGTTATGCTCTGCTCTTCTTTGAGACTGCTGATCTCTTTATCTTTTTCAGCCAATTTGTTTCTAAGTTCTTTTAATGACTTTTCAAATTTGACTTCATTTGTTAAGATTTTATCCCTAAGGTTTTCATTTACCTCTTTGATGTTAGCAAATGCAATAATGCATTTGTCTGAACACAGTTTTTCAGGAACTTGAGGTGATACCTTGGCAGCAGCCATCATGGCACAATCACATTGATGATCATCTTCATCATCAGCTCTAACTTCTTTCACACCTGCTTTCTTTTCTTCCTTTTCAGCACTTAGCTGTTCACCTTCAGTTTCTACCCCTTCTGGTATTGACTCTAAAGCCAACAAGCAAAATTCATCATTAGAAGGATCATTAAAAGCATAGAGTGCAAAATTTTCATCACCAAGTTCATCAGGCATGCTGCTCCAGTCAACAAAGCCTTGGGTGAAAAAGCTTTGTTGATCTGGTTGTACCACTGTTGGAGCAGCTTGTTGAGGTGCAACAGGTTGCACTTGTGCCTGAGGGACAGGGGCTTGAACATACTGAATTTGTGGAACAGTGGTTTGAACATAATACACAGGCACAGGGGTTGCAGCATAGTGAGCAGTGTTAACATGGGATGCAGGGGTATATTGGGTATAGTGCACAGTGCTTTGATTTTGTGGTCTAGGGTTTGAGCTAGGATGAGTTATTATTGGACCAGTGGTTTGACTCCTGCATTCCCTAGCAAAATGACCTAGCCTATTGCACTTATAGCACTTAATTTTTTACTTATCCAACCCCACTTTTAAATTCCCATGTAACCCTGGAAATTTTCTCCCTGTTCTTTTGTAGAATTTGCTTGTTCTTACACTAAGCAAAGCCAATTGATGCAAAATGTCCATCTCTTCTAAGTCAGTGGGATCAAAGTGTTGCAAATCATTGAGTTTAAAACACAAGTTATCTGACATCTGGTTTTCACAATTTGCAGTAAAAGCAAAATTTGCAGAGTGAGAATCAGGGTTGTTGAAATTTCCACCAGCAGTTATATCAATAAAGTGATCATAACCCTGATCCTTACTACTGCTACCAGATTATTCCTGACCAAAAAGAGCTGTGCTGCCAAATGCATAATCATCAGCAACTTTGCCAGACTCTTGCAACTTCTTTTTCTGGTTTAACTCCCTTTCATAGGTCAGGAGTCTACCATGAAGTTGGGTCAGGGTCAGATCTTTGAACTCAGCAGAGTTTCTAGTAACAAAAGCAATGGTATCCCATTTTTCTGGTAGTGATCTAAGGAACTTGCTATTTTGAGTTGAATTTGGAAATGTTACTTTAACAAGCCTTAGTTCACTAATGAGACAACTGAATCGCTCAAACTGTTGAGTCAATGATTCACCCTTGATGTGACAGAATGTTTCATACTGCTGATTCAGAATTTCCCTATTGTTTTCAATAACTTCTTCTGTTCCCCCAAACTGTTCCTTCAGTGCATCCCATAGCTCTTTGGCACTGTTACAATGTAATAGACCAGCATATATTTCATTGGGTAATGCAGATGCTATGATGCTAAATGCTTTGGCAACGAATTCGAACTTTTGAAAATCAGTTTCAGTATAGTTTTCAGTTGGTTTAGGTACGAACTTCTTTGCATCCTCAGCACTTGGCACCATAGGAACATGGAGACCAAAAACAACATACCTCCAACATCCAGTGTTCTGTTGAGCAAGGATGTGACCCATCATTCTCTCCCAGATGTTGCATTCATTACGTTTAAGCATGGGTGGTTTGAAAAGAGAGCCAATGTTATTCTTATCATCTTGTGATTGTGACGTCATCTTGGTTGTTTTACAGGCACTGATTAATCAACTTTGATGGTGATTAAACCTTGCTCTGTTTTTTAACAAAACGAACAACCTATCAGTATCAACGATTGTGAGCTGAACTATTTATGTCAAAATTATTGTTAAATCAAATTTGACTGTCCAAGCTCTGATACCAATTGTTAGGATCTGAGTTTGGTTTTGATTGTGTTTTACGTTTGAATTAAAATGATCTATGAATGAGTAGTGCAGCGGAATGTAATGGAAGCAAACTTTTCACAATCAAACAGGAGAAATGCTTTTCATACACAAGTTTAACATTGAATCGAATGCTTGAATTTATTACAAGATTCAATTACAATTGCAAGTGTATAACAAACTCCCCCTCAGCCTGAGCTCACAGTGATTTGTTGGTGCAGGAGAAAGATGGTGAAGAGCTAATAGAACAGTACAGAGCACTGTTCTATTTATAGGCATGAGCAAACCACTGAAGCATCTAAGCTGACGTCACCATGAAAGTGACATCTAACCTCCTAACAAACTCTAACATCTGATCTATACAACCTCTGCTGTGCTAACTACTGTTGTACATTACATATCATAATATAAACTAAACTACTGCTGCATCCTTCCACTGATGTGAACCCAGCAGTACTTGTCATGATCAGCAGAGCTTGACCCATAGCAGTAGATTGAATCAGCAGAGCTTTAGTCTTCCATCAGTCTTTGACTTGGACAGCAGTTGTAGGTCAGCAGATAGTAAGGATTGGTAGTTTGGAGGTCAGCAGATGTTGAAACCACTTACAAGGGGAGAGATTTGAATATAAACTTTTGCTTATTCAGGATCCACTGCTCTGATCTAGTTTTGGCTTTGATTATCTGTTCCTCTGATAGGGTTCAATCCCAACACAAGTCAAAACAGATTTGTTTTATAAAACCTCGATACCATGGATCTTAACTCAAAACATTTGTTTATATAAACCCATATTGTAAATTGTTTTTGTAATAAAACTCGAATGATTTATATTTTAGAGAAAACCTTGTAATATAACTTTGTTTTGATAACCTTGCCCAAGTGATCTAGATAACGCAACGATATATAATGTGTTAAAAGCACTTATATATAGGAAGTACCAGCGGCGTATCCACCATGCTTTTAACACATTACATCCACCCCGTTACCTAATCACTTCCCTAACCCAACGGTTCAAACAGTTCCAAACGGTTCACATCAATCAATCAGTACCAAACGGTTCACATACTCAATCAGTTCCAAACGGTTCACATAAATCAACAGTTCCAAACGGTTCACATAGACCAAACAGTTCCAAACGGTTCACATAGACCAAACAGTTCCAACGGTTCAAACAGTTCAAAATGTAAAACATAATGAAATCATGTACTATATACGTACTAATGAACATAGCAAGTATATGATATAAAAGCATGAAAAGCACGAAAGTAACAAGTAGGCACATGTGTTTCACCCCAAAATGTTTGAAAATAGTAAAAGAGGGGACTATGTACTCACTTGAGGATGCTTAGAAGTCTTGAATAACAACCAAACAAAGCTAGAGGGATCACGGAAACAAACGGCACCTAATATAGGTAACTAAGTTAATAAACCGGACCTAAATCGGAAGATCGGATAGAATGAGGTTTCGTAAACCAAATGAGTATTGGAACTCATATGATATGGTTTAACAAAGCCTACATACTAAAACGGAACCTATCCTAAGTGCTTACGACCCGTTTAGGTAGCTTATGCTACTTTAACGCGTCGTTCGCGTAAAACGAGCTCAGACCGTCTAACTAGTCCTATGACAAGTATTATATGCCTTAACATGTCTAATAATGTTTCCTAATCAGTTTAGATGCCAAAATTTATGTTACATATGCTTAGAATGAAATTAGGCGTAAAAAGGGCATTTTGGTCATTTTTCCTAAGGCATATAATTACCTATCATACAACTAACTAAACGAAGTGACCATAAGGTATAACCTCAGAAGGTTATTCCCTATACAAATATGGTCACTAAATGTGTTTGGTCGGATCCTAATGATCGACCAAACGGGTCGGGCTCGAAAGCCTAAGTGGTTGTTTAGACCACTTATCTTACGGTCCTATATAAGCACTAAACCTAAAGTGACGAGTTAAACATGTTAAAACATGTTTAACGAAGTTTGAATATAATTTGGGTATCAAAACAAACGGTTTTGATACCCAAAAATAGTTTGGTTGTAAAATACGCATAAAAGCGTATTTTGACCGAAACTATGACTCGTCACTAAGCCTAAATAACGTGGTAATCGGTAGGTGTAGTCACCAAGGACTATGACCATCATGATTACGCTCACGTTACGAAGTTCAAACGAACTTCGTGTTGACCATAAACTGGTCAAAGCTGAAAGTCAAACAGTGTTTGACTTTCCTGCTTAAAAATGCGTAAAAGAACGAAAGAATACTTACAAGAGGTCCAAGAAATGGAGATTTGATCTTAAAATTCTCAGGTATGAAGTGTAGAAACTTCAACTTAGAGAATATAATCAGATCAAGGTGTGAGTTGCAAATGAATCATGGGGGTATTTATAGTTTTTGGGCCACCGTTAAGATCCTTCCTCGAAAACCAAGCTTTAATCTTGGCCTTACAAGTGCACCCACTGATTTGTAATACCATGGGTGCCCCAAAACAAGCCCCTAGATTGATTAAAACCATTTGCAAACCATGGGAACAGCTGGATCAAGCAAGAATCAACTTTCTGCTAAACTGGGGGGCTCTCGTTCCCCGCGTAAGACTTAGAGAAGTCTTACGCGCCCCTCCTGAGCCATAGTTTGGCAGATTGTCAGAAATGGTCCCTGCAGCCCAGAAACTTGGTTTCCGATACATTTTTGGCACGTTTAAGCCCCGTTAACCCCATTTCAAGGCTCTAAAATGAAGTTAAAGTATAGGGAACTTAAAATATGCTCAAAAATATGTCGGATGTCGGTTCGTTTGGTCGTACGGTTGCGTTGTTCGGTTAATTACGACGAAACACGAACGGACGCGAAAAACGATCCAAATGACGCGACGAAAGGAATTTTATCATGCCAATCACTAAAATAAAGTATTTTAATGATTACATGAATTTTTGGATGTCCGGATATAATCAGAACGTAAGATACGCGCGAAAATGCAAACTTATGCACTTTTTGGCGCTTTTAGTCCCTGTTTGACCCAAAAGTTTATTTTTGCGCACCAAACAACTCAAAGCCTATTTCTAAGCTATGTAAAGGATATTTAGGGAATATTTAACTTATGATCAAGTTCCGGAATGTTTGTCACAGTGCGAATCGGCATACTTTCACAGTTTGTCGAAATTAGTCCCTATGATCGAATAAACTTGATTTCGGCATACCAAACCCTCCAAAACTTATTTCTAAGTTATGTAAATGTTATTTAAGGTATGTTAAGCCTATGTCACTGTTCTGGAGTGTTTGTTGCAATAAACCGGTTATATTTACGCATCAGTTCACGTATAACCTTCCAGAAAGCGATTTAAAGCTCGAAATCAAACAAGAATTGATATGTGCCAATGATACACATATTTATACAAATCCCAAGTATGAACTACAATATTTCATTGATTTGAAATTTGTTTGATGGTCGTAGAGGCACAGATGTCACACGAACAACAAGGGAAGTTTATCATGGTGAGTATCTACAAGGTACACGTCTTAAACTTACAGTACAAACAGTAATATGCAACAAATACATAGTGAATGATAGTTGCATATAGAATATGAAACTTGGGAAACCTGGATAGGTTACCTATTCAGGATGATGGTTCCAAGAGAAATTTAGCAGAGATACGTATTATTCACAAATTGTGAATAATAGGACAATAATAGAATTCAGTTTATACAGAAAATTAGACGAGAGTAATCATCCAAGTAGGTATTCTCAATATAAATCGTATTGAGAAAAGAATGATCACATCAACGAATGTGATTGTATAAATACTTATGAAAAGGAAACATTTTACATGTCCAAGGATAAAACAGGTAAAACTAATAATTGTTAACTGACAACTAAATAAAGTTTTACCAAACAAAATCATAAATATGGAAATAAATTGAGAAGTTACTTACATGGGACGTGATGTGGTAATTATAATAAGGTCATGTTTATCATGTGTTGATCGCTTACTCTGGCCAAGTAAGTAGTGAACACTTGATACCATGTGCTTCTTATATTGAGCGCATTTATGTCCGATGTAATAAGGTCTAGACAAATGAAAAAATTAAAGGATCCTTAGGGTTAAGAAATCGTATGGACATACTTGTATAAATGGTTTTTGTGGAAACCATAAAAACAAGGTATGGAGCACATAGAAATAAATGACCCAAGGAAATTCGTGACATAAGTCATTTTGGACGAAAGAGCCATGGTTGATAAAAAGGGCATTGTAAAACAAAAGTATAAATGACCCGCGGAGTCATAGAAACGAAGGTATTACCACACAGAAAAATGATCAAAGTCGTTGACTTTAGTCATGGTAAAGAAAGGATGATGATGATAATCATCATTCATAGTTTATAAGACCGTCGAGGATGGTCAAATAAAGAACAAAGGTTTGGTTGAATAAAATCGATGGATTTCGCTAAGACAACCAAACAAGTCAAAACAAAGTTTTAATGTATGCCGAAATGGTTGCATTAATAAGGCCTTCAGTAAAGTACTCGGTTGATGGGTAAAGATTTAAAAACATGCGTAAACCGAGAAACAGGAACGCGGATAAAAAAGTCAAAAGACTCGGATTATGAGTTATGACTAAAAGACTATAAAATTTCGCAAACAGAAATGTTGATAATTATGTTCAACTATTTTGAGGTTGAACAGGTTGAATAAAGAATAAAGTTTGACTGTTCATAAGTGATGGATTTCACACGAACAAGTCAAACGGGTTGAATAAAGTATAATGCCTGATGGCATAAGTAAGCGCAAACCGGGTAATGGTAGCGTTAAATACAAAATAATAATGAGCCCGGTAATAGGACATAACTAAATGTGAATATGGACATAAATCGGATAACGGTAAATGTGAGACAAACTGACACTTAAATGACGTAATAAGTCATAGAGTCGGAAGAAATATCCGAAAGAAAACGATTGTAGACACGGAGTACAGTCAAAGTTAACAGATTTCAAACGTGAAAACAAATGATTTTCAAACTTAAAAAGAATGATCTATGGGATCATCATAACCTTCAGGTTATAAATAGTGTAGAGGTCTACGGGACCAAAATGACCCAGGTGTCATGAATAAGAAGAGATGGATCATAAAGGACTCGCCTTAAAAAGGTGAAAGCCTAAAGAAATAGCCCCCGAGGCTAAGCGAAAGAACCTACACCACTTAGACAAAGCGTGGGAACTAGTTGAGAATCCCCGCGTAAAACAAGGACTGTAAAAGAATATATGTCAAGTCATCAAAACTGCTTGACATAAATTAAAGATAAAACACTAAACTAAAATTCAATTTTAGTAAAAAACAACATTTTATCAAACATGCCTAGTATGAGATGGATTGAGAAACGATAAATATTAAAAGATACAGGTCTTGGCACCGATATGTGCAAGACAATACATTCGAAAAGAAGATTGTCGAACAATGAAAAGTTGATATAAACCTAGATATGACGTGATGTAATCATGGTCAAGAAAAGTGATGTGGAATATAATCACATTGTAGTCCGAGTGATGGGTATAAGGCAATTGGACTAATAAGTCGAGCCAGTAAGACCGGTTAAGGTCAAAATCTACATTAAGAATTGTTTAATACGCTATTCATTATGAGATTAGCATGGAATAAACATACCTGATAAATTCATATGACCAAATGGCCAAAGGGCGACACGGTCAAGTAAAACAATAAAGGTACTTTAGTACAAAATGAAAATGAGGGCCTAGGAGGCCTTACTAACGAAGAGCATTGATCGCCATGTTAAGCGATCATAAGCCAACATAAGCGAGGTGTCTTAAAGTCAAATCGAGCAAAAGCACGATTGAAGAATAAAGTTATAAGGTATGTGGTTATATGCTTTATAGAATTTCGTTAATATCACCTATTAAATTGTGTTAAATAATTAAGATAAAAATCCAGAAACTCGGCTTGTTCTTAAGCAATGGATTCTGTATGAATGAACCAAATAAATTTGATAACAAAAGAGTTTGGTTGTTAAAAGTGACGAAGTACACTACAACATCCAAACGAGTTAAAATAACGAATTTATGAAGAGTTCCTGTGACATCTGTGCTTGTGTAATCATTGTATTAACGCTAAACAGTTCAATTATCAATAAATATATGTGATTTGATTCCAATATTTGTTTATTTATGTTTGACATTTTGCACGTTTTGGTTTTGTTCGATTTCAAACTCTATATCGCTTTCTTGAAAGTTATACGCAAATTGATGCGTAAACGTAATCAGTTTAATGCGAAAAACACTCTGGAACATCAACATATGCCTAACATACCTTAAATAACCTTTACATAACTAAGAAATAAGTTTTGAAGGGTTTGGTATGGCAAAAACAAGTTTATTCGCTTACAGGGACTATTTGCGACAAACTGTGAAAGTATTCTGATTCGTACAGTAACGAACATTCCGGAACATGATCATAAGTTTAACATACCATAAATATCCTTTACATAGCTTAGAAATAGGCTTTGACGGGTTCGGTATGCGAAAATAAACTTATTTGATCAATCAGGGACTAAAAGCGTCAAAAAGTGCATAAGTTTGTATTTACGCGCATATCTTACGTTCTGAACATATCCGGACATCCAAAAAATTTTGAAATCATTAAAATATTTTATTTTAGTGATTGGCATGCCAAAATACCATTCGTCACTTAATTTAGATCGTTTTTCGCGTCCGTTCATATTTCGTCGTAATTAACCGAATAACGTGACCGTACGACCAAACGAACTGACATCCGTGATATTTTCAAGCATATTTCATGCCTCCTATACTTTGACATCATTATTGAGCCTTGAAAATGGGTTAACGGGGCTTAAACGTGTCAAAAATCAACTTTTATGCACGCAGGGGCCTGTTCTGCCAATGTTTAAAAGTTGCTGGTCTGAAGTACTAGGAGAGGCGCGAAGCCCAGTGCTCCTGTCTTCGTGGCCCGCGAAAGACCCCTAGTTCTGCAAAACTGGTTTTTCAGCAAACAGCAGCCTTTCCTTGGTTTATATACATGGTTTTCTTATACCATTTGCTAGTTTTTAAGGTCCCATAGTTTTCAAAATCATGTGCAACACATGGATGGCCAAGATCAAAGCTCAAAACCCGAGAAACGATCTTAACGGTTCTTGAAAATCTATAAATACCCACCAAATTCATTCATTCCAACTTGCCCATTTGATTCAAACCTGCTCTAAGTTGAAGTCTAGGCTTCATACCTGAGTATTTTGAATCAATACTTCCTTGCTTGGACCTTTTGTAAGCTTCTTTCATGCTTTTTATGCATTTCAAGCATGAAAGTCAAACAGTGTTTGACTTTCTGCTTTGACCAGTCTTTGGTCAACACAAAGTTCGTTTGAACTTTGCAACGTGAGCGTAATCACGATGGTTATAGTACCTTGTGACTATACCTACTGATTACCACATAGATTAGGCGTAGTGACGAGTCATAGTGTCGGTCAAAACACGTGTTTATGCGTATTTTGTAGCGAAACTATCTTTGGGTATCAAAACACTTTGTTTTGATATCAAACCTGTTTTCTAACTTTGTGACAACCCCGACTTAATTAATAATTAATTACTGCTTAATTACCGTGCTTATATGAAATTACTGATGAACTGCTACTTGATTTCTGATACATGCATATACCTGCATCATACTTTACTTACCGTCACTACATTATTTACATGCTGAACCTTAGTGACAAACATGATGCACAAAAAGCACAGTAGCACTATAAACGGATAACCTATTGAACATGCTGATAAAGCCAGCATCAGGCAGACACTGCCTCTAAGGCCTGTATGAGCAAGAAATATTTTACTACACTAGTGGTGAGTGTAGGGATACAAGGGTTGTAGAACTGCGTCTCTAGGAATAAGTTACAATGACTGGATGTGCCTAAAACGTGCTCTAAGCACAAGAATTCAGCACTTTACATAATAATTCAACATTAAGCTAACTAATAAAGTGCCAAAACATGAGAAAAATGTTACTAGACACCTTCCAAAGTGTCAGGAATAAGTTGTGTCACTAAAAATAATTATAACGACACTTTAAAGCTTGTTTAACGCTTTAACGGATTACCATCCAACCGAACAACCGGACTTTACCCGGAACATGAGAATATTGTCATTAACATAGTTTTTCTTTTTCTGAGCCAGTTAGGGTCCCTGAATACCCTAACACCCGTTGTAACGCACAACACACTAGTAACCGGGTTAACCCTCACAATTAACTAACTAATACTTGGTGTTTAGTTGGATTTGAACCAAACTACCCCCCCCCCCCTTTACAAACCGTCCCCAAGAGGGGGGACATCCTTTTGTCCTTCTTGATTATAATAATCTAACATGTCTAATATCTATAAGACATATAATCCATTGGTTAATTGCACATGACTTTGTCTATAAGTTCAAGGTTTAACACACTAATCATTTTCACTCAACACTCACCAACACTCAAGCTCTCTCTCCCTCTCTTTGGTTCTCGGCCGAGAGCACCCCACCACCATCCATCATTTTTCGGCTTTGATCTTGCAAGTTCCAAGCTCATACAAGTGTTAAGGATCACCTACAAGGAGGCTTGGTGCAATCAGAAGGCGAAGGACCTCCCTACATTGCTTTTATCCACTCGTTCTTCGACTAGTTTCTTCCCTAGCCTCGAGCTAGTAGTAAGTTGCTATAATCACACTCTCGAACTATTTTGAAGTGGTTAATATGATTTGTAACGGTTAAAACTCGTAAACATGCAAGATGACACACAAAAGTTTACTAAAAATACTAGTAATGTTGGTTAAAAGCTCATATGTTGTGTAAATCTTGTAGTAATTGATTTGTGTGATTATTTAGACCCGATCTATGTTGTGGTAGCTCGGATCATCATTTAACCCGGGTTGGTCATGATCATGGATTATGACATAAGGTTGTTTTGGAAGTAACAAGGGTTAAAGGATGAAACTCTACCACACACGAATCATGAACTTGTGTAAAAGCGATTTTGCTTGTGAAATAGTGTTTAAAACTAGTAGATCTACGTATCTACAAGCGGTATTTTCAAAGAACCAAGTATCAAAGAAATCATGTTTTCTAAAGACGGATCTTACACTAACACGAATGATTTTTAGAACACACAAGTGTGTAAACACTTGTGTAGCACACACTTTCGACAAAATAACTATTTTTGAAAAAGATGACGAGAAGTTGTAAAGATGGAATTTCTTTAAAAACGGGGTTTTTACGAAACCGGATTGATTTATATAAAAATCCACTAAAAGTAATGGAATTTACTTTCTATTCTCGGATAAAACGCAAGTTCATGTAATTTATGCGATATACATGTTTATTAACTAGTTTGATGCGTTGAATGTTGTTTTGAAAAATGGTTGATTTGATTTATAAAAGAAAATGATACGCTTGAAAGCGTGGCCACCCCCAGTTACAGAGGAAACTCTGGCGAAATTTTTCTAAAAACCTAACACTTAGAATTATTTTCACTATAAGTGTTAGAAATACTTTTCGACTTGTTTTCAAATTATAGATTTTGCCACGACTTTATTTACAAAACATCGGAGGTGGGATTTCACAAAATAAAACTTGGTAAATATATATTTAGTATATATTTTTCATAAAGTCACTTGATATGTGTTTATGATTATTTTGTGAAAATACTAGTATTATTTTTAGGGTAAAAATAATACTAACGAATGATAATGGATCCAAAATAATACGAACGTCTCTACGATAAATATATAAGTTACACCGGTAATTATTATTACCACTCGATCATTGAAACGTAACTTACGCATTTTAAGAAAATATGACTTAACGCGTATTTTTGTCAAGGTATTATTTTGGGAAAATTTATGTAATAGAAAATATAATATAATATTTTTGAGAAGAATATTTATATTTTGGAGTTAGAAATAAAATATATTTTAAGTGAGACTTAATAATATATTTCGAACACACATGTATAAAATCCCCCATCCTTGGGAAGGAAAATAACTACCAAGTATATACAGAATGTAAACACGAAATAGTTGTCTAACTATTTCCCAAAAACTTAAACCATAAAGCTAAGGCACGGCCGTCCGTCTAATAGAATTAGTACGTGTAGGTCATCACACAGCTGCTTGATTTGGAGGTATACTTGGTAGAGACGCACCACTGTGAGTTCATGTCCCCCTTTTCTCTTAACTGTTTTCAGTTTTCTAAACTGCGGGGGTGAAATACATGTTACTATGATTACGAGTACTTTATACATGGTATGGTTAGCGTAAGGAGGGTTACTACTTAGATCATGTGAGTGGGTAGGCGGGAACTGGAGGCCATTAATCCTCATTGTAGGACCGAGGGACGTAAGCGGTAGATCTATCTGGGTGTAGCGAGCCCAACTCCAGGTCCAACAGTACGGACCTCGGGGTGACTTTGTACCCAATGCGAAATCTGCTAGGTTTGAGTCTTCCTACTTGCACTTCACACATATCAATGGCCTTGCAAACCATTGGTGATCTCTTTTTTTTTTCCTTATTTGCTACATACCAGGATTTTTATACTTACAAGTGTTTTACATACTCACTTACACATGAACTCGCTCAACATTATTGTTGATTTTTCAACTTACATGTATTTCAGGGAATTAAAGGATCTGGCGTGGTATGACACGTTTTCCCGCTGCACTAGTTACGAGATCATCCGGGTTTGGGGAATGTGACTCTTTCCTGGACAAGTCACAGTCCTTAAACTATGTTTATGTCATGTTGATGTTTGTGTTTGTTGAACAATATCATTAGGATATGTTTCCGTTAAGACAATGTTGTTGTATTTGTTTTTTTTTAAACTTAAGTAAATGGATGATCTTGCATGGTTTTATTTCATATAGCTTTGTTATGGTTAAGCTATGGTATTAAGAAGTCACACCAAATTAACCACGCTTCCGCAAAGCCAGGGTGTGACAACTTGGTATCAGAGCTCTGATCATAGTGAACTAGGATTCTTTCTCGAGTCTAGACTATGATCACTAGGGCTCTCACGAAAACATTTTTACTGCATACCACTTAAGTCCAGATCCAAAACTTTTATAAACAAATGTTGAGCACATTTTATTTATTATTTATAGGCTCGGTCTTGGAGGCTGAGGCTCGGTCTTGGAGGCCGAGGCTCGGTCTGGGAGATCGAGGTAGTTGGCTAGTGGGACTAGGAGAATTGGCTAGTGGCACTAGGAGAATTGGCTAGTGGGACTAGGAAGAGCAGTCTGGGAGGCTGGGAGGCTAGTGGGACTAGGAGAATTATTTGAATGCTTACTTGGTGACTTATGTGATTAATTGATTGTATGATTGACTGTTTGTGCATGTTTGTGTATATGTTACAGACACCATGGACACCTCTGGCACAGGTGACTCAGACACCACAGGACCTAGACCTATAGTATCAGATGACCTAGAGTCTTCAGAGCACGTGGTCCACACATCCGACGTTACTAGCACGGACGAGGACGACTTTCAGCCCTTTGCTTTACCTGATGGTGCTGATGAGCTCGCTGATGGCCCTTTGGCTGGGGACCTACCATTAGTGGAGATCCCTGCTCCCATACCACTTGCTTCATATCCTGCTTACGATTTGCTTCTCGACGCCGACGATGATGACGACGTCGATCTGTATGATGATGAGCCCTTAGAGGATGAGGTTCAGGGCGAGGCCCTTCTTGCTGCTGGAGATCTCTTATTGATCGCAGATGCTCCCGCTGAGGAGTCACCCGCTCACTCTCCGGACCCAGACTCTTCCGAGTCTGTGGCCTCCGCACCTTCACACACTCAGAGTGTGCAGCACTTTTCTCATGGATCAGATCCCGACCAGGCATCCTCTGTTGCCCCTATTCCTAGTTTTGCTTTCGACCACGATGATGTGGAGGATTCCGATCTTGTCTTTCCCCCAGGATTCGACCCAGATCAGGATTTAGAGTTTATACCCATGGATCAGCCTATGGAGGATCCGGTCGACCCAGTTGATCCCATCGACCCTGAGTTTGATTTTGAGATGGCCTTTGATGACCCCGAGCCTGCCATGGCCCCTGAGCAGGTAGCCGCTCTCGACCCTGCGTTTGAGCACGACCCAGTTCATGCTGACGCACCTATTATTGAGCCTGTCATTGCTGACCCACTTATTGATGATCACCCTGCTGATGCACCACTACTGGAGGGTCACCATGTTATTGCTGCTAATCATGTTGATCCCCCACTTATTGCTGATGCACCAGTTGACCCTCTTGTTGCACCTCACCTTGATCCTGTGCCAGTTCAGTTTGATCGAGCACTCTTTGAGGCACAGATTGACCCACGAGATGAGCACGCCCAGTGTGGGTGGATTCCTGCGAATGATGAGGTTCCACCTATTCCTCCTCATACCACTGATGCACGTCACGTTGATTTCTCTTTTTCATTTGCACAGTACACACCTCCAGCGCGACCTGGAGAGGGTTCTTCGGCTCATCCTTTTGGACATGTACCGGTATCTATCCCTGCTATACCACCGTCTGCTACTTTTCCCCCTGTTTCTCCATTTCATGTGGCACCTTTTGATCCAGCCAGTGAGCCGTTTCTTTGGACGTCACCTTCTGTTATGCCACCGACCGACCCCTACCATTCTTTCCATATGGGGTATACTATTGAGGACGTTTTGATGTCTTTTGTCGCCCAGCACGAGGCACACACGCAGCGCATTCAGGAGCTTGAGAGAGCCCAGCCGCCGCCGTGTCAGTGCCAGGGTCAGACCCACTCTCCTTTGCAGCCCTCTCGACCTTTACCACCAGAGAGCCATGGAGGAGGACTGGCTCCAGTTGCGTCGTTTGTTCTACACTCACTTTCCCCCTCCTCCACCGCCATCCGTGTAGAGCTCTTCAGTACCGTATGGGTAGACGCTGGTGAGAAGACGGCGATTGCTTTTGACTGCACAGCATTTTTGGAGACTACATTTTGATTCTGACTTTTGTTGATGTATATGGGGTGTATTGACACTGATTTGATATAGTTTTGGACTAGGGTGATGTAGCCCTTAGTCGACTGATGTTGTATGACACTGTGATGTACTTGTACGCTTACTATGTGGTCTCAATATATGGCAATCGCAGTATTCTCATCATATTTGATGCTTGATTTGGTTATTTATATTCTATGACATGAGATGTTGTGTGATTAATGTTTGTGACATGGGATGTTGTGTGATTGATATGATTATAACATGAGATGTTATGTACTATTACTATCATAATAAAGCGTACGTATTATAACATGGGATCTTTATTATGGCCTGACCGACGTAAACACATCTTTTAGAAGATGCCGCCGAGACGTCAAACGACGATGCCTACCAATGAGGCAGAACTCCAACAAGTCATCGCTGCTGCCATCGCGCAATACGCCGCCTCGCAAGGAGGACCCAGCGGAAGCAGCTCAAACATCAATGGCAACAATAATCCACCTCATGGTAATACTATGTCATTAAGACATACCATGACCTAATTGGATATCTATAGCAATGATGCTAATGCCGATCACATGTTCTAATGTATGTGCAGGGTGCACCTACAAGCAGTTTCTAGACTGCAAGCCTGTCAACTTTGATGGCACTGGAGGTGCTGTCGCCTTTGTTCGTTGGGCTGAGAAAACTGAATATGTTCTTCGCATGAGAAAAAGTGCACCAGACCAGCAAGTCACCTACATTTCTGGGCTATTCTTGGATGGAGCCCTCTCTTGGTGGAATTTGCAAGTACAGACACTTGGTGAAGCTACTGCCTACGCGCTAACCTGGACCGAACTGAAGGAACTTATGCGCAAAAAGTACTACTCTCGCGCGAAAATCCAAAGATTGGAAACTGAGTTCTGGCATTTGAAAATGGAAGGTCCAAAGATCGCAGAATACGTTCAGAGGTTCCATGACTTATCGCATGTGGTACCCTACATGGTCACTCCGGAGTTCAAGCGGATTGAATGTTTCATTTGGGGATTAGCTCCTCAAATCATAAGCATGGTGACCTCATCCAAGCCTGCGACAATTACTGAGGCAATCGATTTGAGCGTGGCTCTCACTGAGGCGGCTATCCGCCTAAACAAGTTTGGTGAGATCGAGACAAAGAAGAAAGAGACTCACGTCGAGTCATCCGGAGGTAACAAACGAAAGTTCTCGAACTTTAAACAAGGCACTAGTGGTGTTGTTAAGAAAGGAGAGCCAAACACGCCAGCTCAGGTTACAGCTGGTGGTGGAAAGAAAGGAAAGGGATATATGGGCACCCAGCCCAAGTGCAACACCTGCCAGCGTCACCATTCTGGCCGATGCGGGCCAAAAGTATGCGAAGCATGTGGAAAACCGGGCCACTTGAAGGACACTTGTTGGGCCACTGCTGGCCAGGGAGGCCAGGGAGGATTCGGAAACAGAAATAACAACCGGGGTGGGAATGGAAATCGCCCACAGGGGAACAATGGAGGAAACGGGAATCGAGGCAACAATGTGAATCAAGCTGGTAATGCGAACCAAAACAACAACCAAGCTGGAAATGGAGGTGGAAACGGGCAAAGACTTGGATGCTTTAACTGTGGAGATATTGGGCATTTTAAAAGGAACTGCCCAGAGTTGAACCAAGCCCGTGGAAGAGTGTTCCATATTGAAGCGAGGGAGGCGCGCCAGGATCCCAATGTTGTCACTGGTACGTTCCCTGTAAACCAACGCTATGCATCCGTTTTATTTGATACTGGTGCCGACTATAGCTTCGTGTCGTTAGAATTTAAGAATATGCTTGGTTTAGCCGCTAGTAAGTTAGATATTCCGTACTCAATCGAATTGGCTAATGGAAAGTTAGTAGAAGCCAATGAAGTGATCAGAGGTTGTGTGATCGAATTGGGAGAGCGCGAGTTTGCTCTGGATCTACTACCAGTCCAGTTGGGAAGCTTCGACGTGGTGGTAGGAATGGATTGGTTATCAGGCAACAAGGCTGAGATAGTTTGTCACGAAAAGGTTGTTCGTATCCCAACCAAAGAAGGTGAAACAATTGTGGTACATGGCGAAAAGCGCGATACGCCGTTAAGAATTATCAGCTGCCTGAAAGCACGGAAGTGTTTGCAAAAAGGATGTGCTGCCTTCCTGGCACACATTGTAGACAAGAAAGCTGCAGAACCGAAGATCGAAGACATCCCTGTCGTGAGGGAATATCCAGAAGTCTTCCCAGAGGACTTACCTGGACTGCCACCTCAGAGGCAAGTAGAGTTTCACATCGATTTAGTTCCAGGCGCCGCGCCTGTGGCTAAGACACCTTATAGACTTGCTCCGTCTGAGATGCAGGAACTGTCAACACAACTTCAAGAGTTGTTAGACAAGGGATTTATCCGACCAAGCTTCTCGCCTTGGGGAGCTCCGGTCCTGTTTGTCAAGAAGAAGGACGGTAGTTTTCGTATGTGTATTGACTACCGGGAGCTGAACAAACTGACGATCAAGAATAGATACCCTCTGCCAAGGATTGATGATCTGTTTGATCAACTGCAAGGTTCAAGCTTTTACTCAAAGATCGACTTGCGATCTGGATATCATCAGTTAAGGATACAAGAGGAAAGTATCCCGAAGACAGCCTTCAGAACTCGTTATGGACACTACGAGTTCCTTGTTATGCCGTTTGGGTTGACAAACGCACCTGCAGTTTTTATGGATTTGATGAATAGAGTTTGCAAGCCGTACTTGGACAAGTTCGTGATTGTGTTCATCGACGACATCTTGATTTATTCAAGAACAAAGGCTGAGCACGAACAGCATTTAAGAGCTATTTTGGAGTTGCTGAAGAAAGAACAGCTGTATGCCAAATTCTCTAAGTGCGAATTTTGGCTACGTGAAGTCCAATTTCTTGGACATGTGGTAAATGGAGACGGAATCCACGTGGATCCCACCAAGATCGAAGCGATCAAGAATTGGGAAACGCCAAAGACGCCAACCGAGATTCGACAATTCTTGGGTTTGGCTGGCTACTATCGAAGGTTCATTGAGGATTTTTCGAAGATCGCTCAACCATTGACGCTCCTCACGCAGAAAGATAAGAAGTTTGATTGGGGAATCAAACAGGAAGAAGCGTTCCAGATATTGAAGGATAAGCTCTGCAATGCGTCAATCTTAGCACTACCGGAAGGTACAGATGATTTTGTGGTATACTGTGACGCCTCGCGTCAAGGATTGGGTTGCGTGTTAATGCAACGCCAGAAGGTTATTGCTTACGCTTCACGTCAGTTGAAGGTACATGAGAAGAACTATACCACGCACGATTTGGAGCTAGGCGCGGTGATATTTGCTTTAAAGATCTGGAGACACTACCTATATGGTACGAAATGTACAATTTTTACAGATCATAAGAGCCTACAACACATATTCAACCAGAAGGAGTTGAATATGAGACAAAGACGATGGGTTGAGTTGTTGAACGATTACGACTGTGAGATAAAGTATCATCCAGGGAAGGCGAATGTGGTTGCCGACGCCCTGAGTCGAAAAGAGAGGATCAAGCCCATAAGGGTTAGGGCTTTAGAAATGATTATCCGAACCGATCTTTCCTTGCGCATTCGTGCCGCGCAGAAAGAAGCTCTCAAGGAAGGAAACCTTGAAGAAGAATATCTCCGTGGGATGGAGAAGCTACTGGTGCCAAACGAGGAAGGAACGTTATGTTTTGAGAGAAGGATTTGGGTTCCTTTGTTTGGAGGTTTAAGGAAAGTTATTTTTGATGAAGCTCACAAGTCGCGGTACTCTATCCACCCTAGAGCGGATAAGATGTACCAAGATCTCAAGGGTTACTATTGGTGGCCTAGGATGAAAGGCGATGTTGCTGTTTATGTGAGCAAGTGTCTAACGTGTGCTAAGGTGAAAGCGGAATACCAGAAGCCTTCAGGACTTCTGCAACAACCTGAGATTCCCAAGTGGAAATGGGAACAAATCTCAATGGATTTTATTACAAAGTTGCCAAGAACGCCAAGAGGTCATGACACTATCTGGGTGATAGTTGACCGCCTAACAAAGTCAGCACACTTTCTGCCAATCAAAGAGAAGGATAACACTAGCAAATTGGCTGAAATTTACATGAGAGAGATCGTCGCACGTCATGGAGTGCCTCTCTCGATCATCTCTGATAGAGACGGAAGGTTTGTGTCAAGGATATGGCAATCCTTCCAAGAAGCTTTCGGCTCACAATTAAATCTGAGCACTGCGTTTCATCCGCAAACTGACGGTCAAAGCGAGCGATCGATACAGTCTTTGGAAGACATGCTGAGAGCGTGTGTTATGGATTTGGGCGGTAGCTGGGATAAGCATTTGCCTTTGGTCGAATTTTCATACAACAAGAGCTACCACACCAGTATTGGTGCTGCGCCATTCGAAGCTCTTTACGGACGCAAGTGTCGATCACCCCTATGTTGGGCTGACGCAGGTGATAGACAGCTTGCCGGTCCCGAAATCGTCCAAGAGACGACAGACAAGATTGCGCAGATTCAAAAACGCATCGAAGCAGCTCGCCACAGACAGAAAGCCTATGCAGATCCAAACCGGAAACACTTGGAATTCCAAGTTGGAGAAATGGTTCTATTGAAAGTTTCACCCTGGAAGGGTGTGGCACGCTTCGGAAAGCGTGGGAAGTTAAATCCGCGCTACATTGGTCCTTTCAGAATTTTGGAAAGAATAGGACTGGTAGCATACAAGCTGGACTTACCTGCTGAACTCCATTCAGTTCACGATACATTTCATATATCCAACCTGAAGAAAAGTCCAACTCAAGATACCATTGCCATTCCCATCGACGAGATTCATGTTGACGACACGCTCCATTTCGTTGAAGAACCGGTGGAGGTTACGGATTGGAAAGTAAACAAGACCCGCCGGAGCAGTGTCAAGCTCGTCAAAGTTCGTTAGAATGCCAGACATGGTCCTGAATACACCTGGGAGCGTGAGGACCGGATGAAAGAGAAGTACCCCCACCTATTCCCTAAGAACCCTGCATCTACAAGCAGAACTTAAAATTTCGGGACGAAATTTTTCTAACGGGGGGAGAATGTGACAACCCTCACTAAACCAGGTATCCGTATGACTTAATTAATAATTAATTACTGCTTAATTACTGTGCTTATATGAAATTACTGATGAACTGCTACTTGATTTCTGATACATGCGTATACCTGCATCATACTTTACTTACCGTCACTACATTATTTACATGCTGAACCTTAGTGACAAACATGATGCACAAAAAGCACAGTAGCACTATAAACGGATAACCTATTGAACATGCTGATAAAGCCAGCATCAGGCAGACACTGCCTCTAAGGCCTGTGTGAGCCAGAAATATTTTACTACACTAGTGGTGAGTGTAGGGATACAAGGGTTGTAGAACTGCGTCTCTAGGAATAAGTTACAATGACTGGATGTGCCTAAAACGTGCTCTAAGCACAAGAATTCAGCACTTTACATAATAATTCAACATTAAGCTAACTAATAAAGTGCCAAAACATGAGAAAAATGTTACTAGACACCTTCCAAAGTGTCAGGAATAAGTTGTGTCACTAAAAATAATTATAACGACACTTTAAAGCTTGTTTAACGCTTTAACGGATTACCATCCAACCGAACAACCGGACTTTACCCGGAACATGAGAATATTGTCATTAACATAGTTTTTCTTTTTCTGAGCCAGTTAGGGTCCCTGAATACCCTAACACCCGTTGTAACGCACAACACACTAGTAACCGGGTTAACCCTCACAATTAACTAACTAATACTTGGTGTTTAGTTGGATTTGAACCAAACTACCCCCCCCCCCCTTTACAAACCGTCCCCAAGAGGGGGGACATCCTTTTGTCCTTCTTGATTATAATAATCTAACATGTCTAATATCTATAAGACATATAATCCATTGGTTAATTGCACATGACTTTGTCTATAAGTTCAAGGTTTAACACACTAATCATTTTCACTCAACACTCACCAACACTCAAGCTCTCTCTCCCTCTCTTTGGTTCTCGGCCGAGAGCACCCCACCACCATCCATCATTTTTCGGCTTTGATCTTGCAAGTTCCAAGCTCATACAAGTGTTAAGGATCACCTACAAGGAGGCTTGGTGCAATCAGAAGGCGAAGGACCTCCCTACATTGCTTTTATCCACTCGTTCTTCGACTAGTTTCTTCCCTAGCCTCGAGCTAGTAGTAAGTTGCTATAATCACACTCTCGAACTATTTTGAAGTGGTTAATATGATTTGTAACGGTTAAAACTCGTAAACATGCAAGATGACACACAAAAGTTTACTAAAAATACTAGTAATGTTGGTTAAAAGCTCATATGTTGTGTAAATCTTGTAGTAATTGATTTGTGTGATTATTTAGACCCGATCTATGTTGTGGTAGCTCGGATCATCATTTAACCCGGGTTGGTCATGATCATGGATGATGACATAAGGTTGTTTTGGAAGTAACAAGGGTTAAAGGATGAAACTCTACCACACACGAATCATGAACTTGTGTAAAAGCGATTTTGCTTGTGAAATAGTGTTTAAAACTAGTAGATCTACGTATCTACAAGCGGTATTTTTAAAGAACCAAGTATCAAAGAAATCATGTTTTCTAAAGACGGATCTTACACTAACACGAATGATTTTTAGAACACACAAGTGTGTAAACACTTGTGTAGCACACACTTTCGACAAAATAACTATTTTTGAAAAAGATGACGAGAAGTTGTAAAGATGGAATTTCTTTAAAAACGGGGTTTTTACGAAACCGGATTGATTTATATAAAAATCCACTAAAAGTAATGGAATTTACTTTCTATTCTCGGATAAAACGCAAGTTCATGTAATTTATGCGATATACATTTTTATTAACTAGTTTGATGCGTTGAATGTTGTTTTGAAAAATGGTTGATTTGATTTATAAAAGAAAATGATACGCTTGAAAGCGTGGCCACCCCCAGTTACAGAGGAAACTCTGGCGAAATTTTTCTAAAAACCTAACACTTAGAATTATTTTCACTATAAGTGTTAGAAATACTTTTCGACTTGTTTTCAAATTATAGATTTCGCCACGACTTTATTTACAAAACATCGGAGGTGGGATTTCACAAAATAAAACTTGGTAAATATATATTTAGTATATATTTTTCATAAAGTCACTTGATATGTGTTTATGATTATTTTGTGAAAATACTAGTATTATTTTTAGGGTAAAAATAATACTAACGAATGATAATGGATCCAAAATAATACGAACGTCTCTACGATAAATATATAAGTTACACCGGTAATTATTATTACCACTCGATCATTGAAACGTAACTTACGCATTTTAAGAAAATATGACTTAACGCGTATTTTTGTCAAGGTATTATTTTGGGAAAATTTATGTAATAGAAAATATAATATAATATTTTTGAGAAGAATATTTATATTTTGGAGTTAGAAATAAAATATATTTTAAGTGAGACTTAATAATATATTTCGAACACACATGTATAAAATCCCCCATCCTTGGGAAGGAAAATAACTACCAAGTATATACAGAATGTAAACACGAAATAGTTGTCTAACTATTTCCCAAAAACTTAAACCATAAAGCTAAGGCACGGCCGTCCGTCTAATAGAATTAGTACGTGTAGGTCGTCACACAGCTGCTTGATTTGGAGGTATACTTGGTAGAGACGCACCACTGTGAGTTCATGTCCCCCTTTTCTCTTAACTGTTTTCAGTTTTCTAAACTGCGGGGGTGAAATACATGTTACTATGATTACGAGTACTTTATACATGGTATGGTTAGCGTAAGGAGGGTTACTACTTAGATCATGTGAGTGGGTAGGCGGGAACTGGAGGCCATTAATCCTCATTGTAGGACCGAGGGACGTAAGCGGTAGATCTATCTGGGTGTAGCGAGCCCAACTCCAGGTCCAACAGTACGGACCTCGGGGTGACTTTGTACCCAACGCGAAATCTGCTAGGTTTGAGTCTTCCTACTTGCACTTCACACATATCAATGGCCTTGCAAACCATTGGTGATCTCTTTTTTTTCCTTATTTGCTACATACCAGGATTTTTATACTTACAAGTGTTTTACATACTCACTTACACATGAACTCGCTCAACATTATTGTTGATTTTTCAACTTACATGTATTTCAGGGAATTAAAGGATCTGGCGCGGTATGACACGTTTTCCCGCTGCACTAGTTACGAGGTCATCCGGGTTTAGGGAATGTGACTCTTTCCTGGACAAGTCACAGTCCTTAAACTATGTTTATGTCATGTTGATGTTTGTGTTTGTTGAACAATGTCATTAGGATGTGTTTCCGTTGAGACAATGTTGTTGTATTTGTTTTTTTTAAAACTTAAGTAAATGGATGATCTTGCATGGTTTTATTTCATATAGCTTTGTTATGGTTAAGCTATGGTATTAAGAAGTCACACCAAATTAACCACGCTTCCGCAAAGCCAGGGTGTGACAGACTTAGTTAAACATGTATTAACATGTTTAACTCGTCACTTTTAGTTTAGTGCTTATATAGGGTCGTAAGATAAGCGGTCTAAACAACCGCTTAGACTTTTGAACCCGACCCATTTTGTCGATCATTAGGATCTGACCAAACATGTTTAGTGACCATAGTTGTATAGGGAATAACCTTCCGAGGTTATACCTTATGGTTACTTAGTTTAATTAGTTGTATGATAGGTGGTTTATATGCCTTAGGAAAATGACCAAAATGCCCTTTTTGCACATAATTTCATTTTAAGCATATGCAACTTAAATTTTGCCACATAAACTGATTATTTAACATGTTAGGGCATATAATACTTGTCCTAGGACTAGTTAGGCTACTCGTTTGCGCTTTTGCGCAAATGACACTTTAAAGTAGCGTAAGCTACCTAAACGGGTCATAAGCACTTAGGATAGGTTTCGATTTAGAATGTAGGTTTTGTTAAACCATGTCATATGAGTTCCAATACTCATTTGGTTTACAAGACCTCATTTTATCCGATCTTCCAATTTACATCCGGTTTATTAACGTAGTTACCTATATTAGGTGCCGATTGACTCCGTGATCTCTCAAGCGTTATTTGATTGTTGTTTCAAGACTATTAAGCATTATCAAGTGAGTACATAGTCCCCTCTTTTACTGTTTTCAAATATTTTTGGGTCAACAAATGTGCCTACTTGTTACTTTCTGTGCTTTTCGTGCTTTCATGACATATACTTGCTATGTTCATTAGTACGCATATAGTACATGATTTAAATTTCCATTTGCTATGTATGTTGACTGAGCATGCTAGCACATTGATTTCATAAACACATTTGTTGCATATGTTTACTCAGCATATGGACACATTGATTTACGATACTTTTCTGCTTCGTATGTTTACTTAGCATACTTAGTACATTGTTTTCACATAACATGCTTACATTTGGTATGACATTTGGTTTGTTTAACGGGACTAAAATACGTTCATTAACACTGATCACGCCGCTCGGTAGTATGTAGTGGTACCATAGGACTTGACAACTCCCATTCCTGGAATCCTAGGTTTGTTTGGACGTAAGGAATGACAGAATCCGAAAACATTTTATTAAACCTTTGATTTATTTAAAGGTTTATTTTACAGTCTCAAGGCTTGAATGTATGCGTTCAACATTACCACATAAGTGTTTGTATCAGTAAAGCATGGATTTTGCAAAACATAACTTTCGACTTAAACTATGATTTATATCAAATACAATGTTTTATACATTTTTACCTATGGGGTTGAGTAAATGTTGTTATTCACCATACACTACAATTGGTTACACATAAACATTTTACATATGGTTATAGGAAATTAGGTTATTAGTAATGCTTTGACCTAGACTATAACTTTTCTAGGACCCCAACACAAGTTACCTTGTGTTAGATCATAAAACATTACCGTCACCTATCTTTAGGTGATTACCAAAACAAGAACACAATTTTCCAAAACAATTTTTGAAAATCAATCGTCTATTCGTAGATGATTTGTTATAAGGTTTTGAACCCTCCAATTTTCCAAAACGATTTTGAAAATCAATCATCCATTCTTGAATGATTCTTTTGGCCTAGTGCCATCCAAGTTTTCAAAACCTCATCAAAGTTTGGGTCTAAATAATGTGAACACGTGCAATCTGGAAGGGTGGATGCCTATATCTCGAGTTTTTTGTCTAGGCTAGAGTGTTCGTAAAAATCCATATAATCGGACCAGTCACTCTTACCTGGGAACTCTTGGGGTGAGTGTTCACTTATAGGCTAAAGCATGTCTTCGCGATACATTATTATGACCCATTTACTTTGATTAGTCACTGTGTGTCGTTTGTTTGCTTTGTGGTAACGAACGAATGACCACCATCCTTGTTTTTGTCGATATTTGTAACATTCTATTCTTATCCAATGTCATCTCACACGTTTTCTCTCATGTTTCCTCTTTTAGAATGCCTCCTCGACGTGATGCTCAGCCACCTAACGCCGAACTGGTGGCTATCATTGCGCAGCAAATGGCTGCTGCACTTCCAAATCTCATCGCTCAAATCAACCAAGCCAACAATAACAATAATAATGCTCTGTGCAACTTTAAAAGTTTCAATTTGGCTAAACCGCTCAAGTTCAATGGTTCTGAAGGAGCAACTGGGCTCCTACAGTGGTTTGAGAGCATTGAGAGTACTTTTCGTCATGTTCAGTGTCCTGATAATCGCAAAGTCGAGTTTGCTTCTAGTGTGCTTCAAAAGAGGGCTCTTACTTGGTGGAATGGGTTAATGAGAGATCGCGGTGCTGAGATTGCCTTGGGTCAAACCTAGGAAGAGCTTAGGGCTCTTATGATGAGGGAATTCTGTCCTCGTCGCGAACAGAGGGCGTTAGAAAGAGAGTTTGATGATCTGAAACAGGATAGTGGTGAACATCGGGCTTATACCGACAGATACGAGGAGTTGAGTTTGCTTTGTCCCACAATGGTTACCCCACTTGATAAGGCTATCGAAAGGTATGTCGATAGATTACCTGACCCCATGCAAGATATCGTTACTGGTAGCAACCCTACCACAGTTCGTTAGGCCATCGAGTTGGCTGCGACTTTGACCGAGTCACAAATCAGAAAGAGTAAACTCCACAGGAAAGGTGATAAGAAACAATCGTCTGACAAGGGTGAGAATAAGAAGAGTAAGAAATCTGAATCTTCAAAGAGGTCGAGGAAGCGCAAGGCTTCCAAGAACTTTGTTGTTACCGGGCAGGCAAACCAAGCTGCTCTAAATCAGCTCGCGCAACCACCTGCCAAGAAACAGTACACTGGCAATGCACCTTTGTGCAACAGGTGTAACAGTCACCATCAGCCGCAAGTTCAGTGTCGTTATTGCACCAATTATGGAAGATCTGGTCATCTTGCCGCCACATGTCGTCTTCCCCCAAACCATAACCAAGCTGCACAAAACCCTGCTCAGCAACCTGCTCAACAACTGGCACAAGCTGCACGACCTCACTATCCTCCAGGTTCATGCTACAATTGTGGGGATTTGACCCACTACAGAAATCAGTGTCCGAGGTTGGCCAATGCAAATCAGGCACATGCTCGTGGTCGAGTCTTTAACATGAATGCAAACGAGGCACGTGCAGACAACGAGGTGGTGAATGGTACGTTCTTTGTTAACAATAAGCCTGCTTCTATTCTTTTTGATTCGGGTGCCGATAAGAGTTTTGTGTCATTGTCTTTTGAACCATTGCCTTGCACGACTATAACAAAACTAGGAAAGCCATTGACAGTAGAGGTAGCTAGTGGAGAACCCATTGTACTCGATTCTGTTCTTCGAAATTGCCAGTTGAACCTTAATAACCATCTTTTTCCTATCAACCTCACACCTATGCAACTTGGAAGCTTTGACATTATAGTGGGAATGGATTGGTTAGCCAAGTACCATGTTGACGTAGTTTGTTTTGAAAAGATTCTTCGTGTACCTCTTTCGACTGGTGAGATCTTAGAGGTTCGTGGTGAGAAACCTGTTTATAGACTCAAACTCATGTCATGTACTCAAGCTCAAAAGTACTTACGAAAGAACTATATGGCCTTCTTGGTACATGTCATAGAGGAGAAAGGCAAAGGTAAGACTATTCAAGACATCCCTCTTGTTCGAGAATATCCTGAGGTATTTCCTGAAGAATTACCTGGTTTACCCCTAGCGCGCCAAGTTGAGTTCCGTATTGATCTTGTACCTGGTGCTAATCATATCGCTAGATCTTCGTATCGTCTTGCACCGTCTGAGATGCAGGAATTATCTAAACAACTTTAGGAGCTTTCTGATAAAGGTTTTATTCGTCCTAGCTTTTCACCTTGGGGTGTTCCCATTCTTTTTGTTAAAAAGAAAGATGGATCTTTCAGGGTGTGCATCAATTATCGTGAGCTCAACAAGCTTACCATCAAGAATCGATATCCCCTACCTCGCATTGATGATCTCTTTGATCAATTACAGGGTGCCACTTGTTTTTCGAAGATTGATCTACGTTCTGGGTATCATCGGCTTCGTGTACTCGAGGAAGATATTCCCAAGACAGCTTTTCGCACAAGATATGGGCATTATGAGTTCACTGTTATGCCCTTCGGTTTGACTAATGCTCCAGTTGTTTTCATGGACTTGATGAATAGGGTTTGTAAGCCTTATTTGGACAACTTCATCATCGTTTTCATTGATGACATCTTGATTTATTCTAAGACGCGAGCCGATCATGAACAACATCTCCATCTTACTATGGAACTCCTGAAGAAAGAATAACTTTTCGCCAAATTCTCCAAGTGTGAATTTTGGCTTAAGGAAGTTCAATTTTTTGGACATATCGTCAACGAACAAGGTATTCATGTAGATCCCGCCAAAATCAGTGCGATTAAGGATTGGGATACGCCTACAACTCCTACTGAGGTTCGTTCATTTCTTGGTCTTGCGGGTTATTACCGTTGCTTTATCAAAAACTTCTCCAAGTTTGCAGTTCCTCTCACTGCTCTAACTTAGAAGAATAAACCCTTTGAATGGGGACCCAAACAGGAAGAAGCATTTCAGACCTTGAAACAGAAACTTTGTGATGCACCTATTTTATCTTTACCTGAGGGCAACGACGATTTCATCGTGTATTGTGATGCATCCAACTTGGGTCTTGGCTGTGTTCTCATGCAAACGAACAAAGTCATAGCTTACGCATCGAGGCAGTTGAAGATACACGAGACACGACTCATGATCTTGAGTTAGGTGCTGTAGTCTTTGCTCTCAAAATCTGGAGACACTACTTGTATGGTACTAAATGTGTGGTTTTCACTGACCACAAAAGTCTTCAGCATATTTTCAATCAGAAAGAACTTAACATGAGGCAACGATGTTGGGTTGAACTTCTAAACGACTACGATTGTGAAATTCGCTACCATCCTGGTAAGGCGAATGTTGTAGCTGATGCATAAAGTCGTAAAGAATGTGTCAAGCTTCACTGTGTTCAAGTTCGATCTGATATTCAAACTCGCATTTTTCAGGCTCAACATACTTGTGTTTCATAAGGTTTAATGGGTAAGGAATTACCCTGTCACATTAAGCCTGATCTTGAACTGAAGGACAATGGATTGTATTATTTCATGGACCGTTTGTGGGTCCCAAGTCAAGACAATCTTCGCACCTTGCTAATGGATGAAGCTCACAAGTCTTGTTATTCTATTCGTCCTGGTGTAGACAAAATGTATAAGGATCTTCGAACCCAATATTGGTGGTCGGGTATGAAGAAAGACATTGCTTTATATGTATCCAAATACCTTACTTGTCTTAAGGTTAAGGCTGAACATCAACATCCCTCTGGATTATTGGAGCAACCAGAGATTCCGGTTTGGAAATGGGAAAACATTGCTATGGATCTTATTACCAAACTCCCACGCACTAAAAGAGGTCATAACACCATCTGGGTAGTTGTTGATCGTCTTACAAAGTCAACACATTTCTTGCCAATCCATGAGGATCTATCCGCTGACCAACTTGCTAAAATTTATGTGGATGAGATTGTATCCCGTCATGGCGTTCCTTTTAACATTATTTCTGACAGATATGCTCGATTCACGTCTCGCTTTTGGAGGACCATGCAATCTGCAATGGGAACCCAACTCAATTTGAGCACAGCTTATCATCCGCAAACAGATGGTCAATCTGAAAGAACAATCCAGACACTGGAGGATATGCTTAGAGCTTGTGTGATCGATTTTGGTGGTAGTTGGGATTCGTATCTACCGTTGATTGAATTATCCTACAACAATAGTTATCACTCCAGCATCAACATGGCTCCTTTCGAAGCTTTATACGGTCAAAAATTTTATTCACCAGTCTGCTGGAATGAGATCTGTGAAGCTCAGCTTACTGGACCTGAGCTCATTCTAGAGACTACAGACAAGGTTAACAAAATTCGCGACAACCTTCAGACAACTAGAAGCCGTCAAAAGAGTTACGCAGATAGACGACGAAAGCCTTTGGAATTCCAAGTCGGTGATCGCGTCTTAGTTAAGGTTTCACCTTGGAAAGGTGTGATCAGATTTGGAAAGACAGGAAAACTTGCACCTAGATATGTTGGACCATTCAAGATCGTCAAAAGAATCGGAAAAGTAGCCTACAGACTTGAGTTACCTCCTGAACTTGGAAATGTTCATCCAACCTTCCATGTGTCCAATCTAAAAAAGTGTTTGGCTGATGAGAACCTCCACATACCACTTGATGAAATTCATGTTGATGACACGATGCATTTTGTTGAGAAACCTGTGGAAATAATGGAACGTGAAGTCAAGTGGCTCAAGCGCAAGCGCATACCTATCGTCAAAGTTCGCTGGGAATCTAAACGTGGTCCAGAATTTACTTGGGAAAGTGAAGATCAAATGAAGGCGAAATATCCACATCTATTCTCACAAGTTTCCTCTAAATAAATTTCGGGACGAAATTTCCTAAAGTAGGGGAGACTGTGACATCTGTGCTTGTGTAATCATTGTATTAACTCTAAACAGTTCAATTATCAATAAAACAATGTGATTTGATCCCAATATTTGTTTATTTATGTTTGACATTTTGCACGTTTTGGTTTTGTTCGATTTCAAACTCTATATCGCTTTCTTGAAAGTTATACGCAAACTGATGCGTAAACGTAATCTGTTTAACGCGAAAAACACTCCGGAACATCAACATATGCCTAACATACCTTAAATAACCTTTACATAACTTAGAAATAAGTTTTGAAGGGTTTGGTATGGCAAAAACAAGTTTATTCGCTTACAGGGACTATTTGCGACAAACTGTGAAAGTATGTTGATTCGTACAGTAACGAACATTCCGGAACATGATCATAAGTTAAACATACCATAAATATCCTTTACATAGCTTAGAAATAGACTTTGAGGGGTTCGGTATGCGAAAATAAACTTATTTGATCAATCAGGGACTAAAAGCGTCAAAAAATGCATAAGTTTGCATTTACGCGCATATCTTACGTTCTGAAGATATCCAGACATCCAAAATGTTTGAAATCATTAAAATAATTTATTTTAGTGATTGGCATGCTAAAATACCATTCGTCACGTAGTTTGGATCGTTTTTCGCGTCCGTTCATATTTCGTCGTAATTAACCGAATAACGTGACCGTACCACCAAACGAACTGACATCCATGATATTTTCAAGCATATTTCATGCCTCCTATACTTTGACATCATTATTGAGCCTTGAAAATGGGTTAACGGGGCTTAAACGTGTCAAAAATCAACTTTTATGCATGCAGGGGCCTGTTCTGCCAATGTTTAAAAGTTATTGGTCTGAAGTACTAGGAGGGGCGCCAAGCCCAGTGCTCCTGTCTTCGCAGCCCGTGAAAGACCCCTTCTTCTGCAAAACTAGTTTTTCAGCAAACAGCAGCCTTTCCTTGGTTTATATACATGGTTTTCTTATACCATTTGCTAGTTTTTAAGGTCCCATAGTTTTCAAAACCATGTGCAACACATGGATGGCCAAGATCAAAGCTCAAAACCTGAGAAACGATCTTAACGGTTCTTGAAAATCTATAAATACCCACCAAATTCATTTATTCCAACTTGCCCATTTGATTCAAACCTGCTCTAAGTTGAAGTCTAGGCTTCATACCTGAGTATTTTGAATCAATACTTCCTTGCTTGGACCTTTTGTAAGCTTCTTTCATGCTTTTTATGCATTTTGTGACACCTGTGTCACTTCAACCATCAAACAAATACCAAACCGATGAAATATCGTATTTCATACTTGGGATTTGTATAAACATGTGTATCATTTGCACATATAAATTCTTGTTCAATTTCAAGCCTTAAATCGCTTTCTAGAAGGTTATACACGCACTGATGCGTAAATATAACCAGTTTAATGCAACAAATACTCTGGAATAGTGACACAGGCTTAACATACCTTAAATAACCTGTACATAACTTAGAAATAAGTTTTGAATGGTTTGGTGTGATTGAAAAGTAGTCTATTAGATCACATGGACTATTTATGTCAAACTGTGAAACTATACTGATTCGTATGATGATGAACATTCCAGAACTTGATCATAAGTTAAACATACCCTAAATATCCTTTACATAGCTTAGAAATAGGCTTTGAGGGGTTCGGTGTGCTAAAATAAACTTTTGGCTCATTCAGGGACTAAAAGTGTCAAAAAGTGCATAAGTTTGCACTTTCGCGCATAACTTACGTTCTGAATACATCCGGACATCCAAAAATTTATGTAAGCACTAAAATATTTTATTTTAGTGTTTGACATGAGAAAAATCCATTCGTCACACAATTTGGATCATTTTTCGCGCTTATGTGCATTCCGTCATAATTAAGCAAACATCGCGATCGTACGACCAAACGAACCAACATCCGGCATATTTTTGAGCATGTTTCATGTCCACAATGTTTAGGCATCCTTGTGGAGCCTTGAAAATGATTTAACGGGCTTCAAACATGTGGAAAATGGACTGAAACATGTGCAGGGACCTATTCTACCATTTCTGTTTGAAAACTGCAGATAGGGGGCTAGGCGTGACGCGAGGGACCATAGGCATCACGCGAGGCCCTTTCAAATCAGCAAAAGTCATTTTAACAGCTGTTAACAGCTCTTATGCACTCCAAACCCAATTCCACTTGTTAATTCCTGGTCATGAGGGGCCATTTTGAGTTACCACAAGGTTGCAACAAGTGTAGGGACAAGATCAAAGCACGTTATTCGATAAACGATCCTAACGGTCCCAAGAATCCTATAAATACCCAACCCTTTCATTTGCAAAAACCCACACCTTTGAAATCTGAACTTTCTCTCTAAGTTGTTGTGTTTAACACTTCATACCTGAGAGTGTTTGGATTCAAACCTTCCGTTCTTGGACCCTTTGTAAGTGTTCCTTCGTTCTTTTATTCTTTTAGCGTTAAAGTCAAACTTTGTTTGACTTTCTGCATTAACCAGTTTATGGTCAATGCGAAGTTCGTTTGAACTTCATAAGGTAAGCGTGATCACGATGGTTATAGTCCCTAGTGACTATACCTACTGATTACCATGTTATCTAGGCTCAGTGACGAGTCATAGTTTCGGCCAAAATGCGCATTCTTGCGTATTTTGTAACCAAACTACTCTTGGGTATCAAAACCGTTTGTTTTGATACCAAACCTGTTTTCTAAACTTAGTTAAGCATGTTTTAACATGCTTAGCTCGTCACTTGTAGTTTAGTGCTTATATAGGGTCGTAAGGTAAGCGATCTAAACAATCGCTTATACTTTCGAACCCGACCCATTTGGTCGATCATTAGGATCCGATCAAACATATTAGGTGACCATAGTTGTATAGGGAATAACCTTCCGAGGTTATACCTTATGGTCACATTGTTTGAGTAGTTGTATGATAGGTAGTATATATGCCTTAGGTAAATGACCAAAATGCCCTTTTTACGCCAAAATTCATATTAAGCATAAGTAACATAACTTTTGACATCTAAACTGATTTGGCAACAATATTAGACATGTTAAGGCATATTTTGTCATAGGACTAGTTAGGCGGTCTGAACGCGTTTCACGCAAACGACGCGTTAAAGTAGCATAAGCTACCTAAACGGGTCGTAATGGGTCGTAAGCACTTAGGTTAGGTTTCATTTTAGTATGTAGGCCTTGTTAAACCATATCATATGAGTTCCCACACTCATTTGGTTTACAAGACCTCATCCTATCCAATCTTCCGATTTAGGTCCGGTTTATTTATGTAGTTACCTATATTAGGTACCGTTTGATTTCCGAGACTCCTCTAGCTTGCTTGGTAGTTGTTCAAGGCTTCTAAGCACTCTCAAGTGAGTACATAGACCCCTCTTTTACTGTTTTCCAAACGTTTTGGGGTGAAGCATGTGTACCTATCTGTTATTTTCATGATTTCAAAGTATAATTGATTATACATGTTATTACTTATCATTTGACAAACTAAATGACTATCTATGGTTTAAACACTGATTTCTCAAAGAACATAAAATAAAATGTTGAATTGTACTTATTTTATGTTCACCAGACCGATTGGTAGTATGATATAGCGCTATAGGATTAGACACCCCATTCCTGTTGTCATGGAATGTCTGAAACCAATTTGTTTCTCCATCCAAATAGGGATTGCCTTGGTGGTATCCCTATAGTCTCAAAGGTGTATTTTGATGCACTAGGTCTGAATGAATTCTTAAATCACATTATTTTTGTTTATTTAGTTATACTCCCAAAGGTATATTTTGATATACCCCCATATGTGATCTTGTACAAAACCAACAAAATATGTTATCTTCAAAATCCAAAACATAGTTTAATATGTTATTCATAAATCCAAAGTATACTTTTAATATGCTACGATAAGGTTATTCGTTTAACCTTACATTATTTTACAGAGCATAACTTTTGATCTATTCAAATACTTTGTTTTGTACATTTTTACTTGTGGTTTAAGTAGTCTCATTTTACTTACCATACATAACTTTTGTTTACACATTACATGGTTTACATTTAACTTGGGTTATACAATAACATTGGACTATTGGTTTAAACATGAACATTCTATATTGGTGGTTTGGTTTGAGTAAGTGACTTAAGTAACGTGGCGTGTGTAATATGATACAAGCATGGTGGATACGCCGCTGGTACTTCCTATATATAAGTGTTTGTATGGTATTACATATCGTAGCGTTATTTGAATCATTTCAATTTAAGACATATAACATTTTATACAAATAACATACTTTTCACAAGACATTGTTTTACAAACAACTTATCTTATACAAACTCATTTTTACTTGGTTATTCATTTAACCTTACATTACTCTTTTACGTATCATCTACTTTATCATCACTTTTCGAATGATTTATAAAACAGAACATTTTACGAGGATCATGACTGACTTTTGTTAAACAACATTTTCTAAACTTATAAGTCATAATCCTATATTCACAAAACCTATGTATCTCACAGGCATTTTTATGCTGACGTACCTATTTTTACATATGTTTCAGGTGCTGTCTTGAGATGATTGTTGATACATGCTACATTTAGGATAGACTCGTGCCTTAGCGACTTTAAAACTTGGAAGATCATAGTTGTACTTATTTGGTTGTATTAAAACAATGAGTTCATTTATTCAATAAAACAAATTTATTTATTCCATGGTTATGAAACAATGATTCTGTTACAACACTCCCCGACGTTTCCGCCACGTCTAGTTGTTTTACGTGGTCGGGGTGTGACAGAAAAGTTGGTATCAGAGCCAATGGCTATAGGGAATTTGGTTATTATTAATGCTTTGACCTAGACTACAACCTTCCTAGAACCCTAACACAAGTTTTCTTGTGTTTAGTTTTAAAACAACACCGTCACTTATTCTTAGGTGACAACCACAATAAGAACACAAATTTCTATCCCGCTTTGAAAACTAATCATCTGTTCTAGGATGATTTATTATATGGTTTTGAACCCTTTAAGTTTTCAAAATCCCGTCAAAGTTGGTCTAAATAATGTGAACACGTGCAAACTGGAAGGGTGGGTGCCTGTACCCTGAGATTTCTGTCTAAGGCTAGAGTGTTCGTACAAATCCGCAATATCGGACCAGTCACTCTTACCTGGGAACTCTTGGGGTGAGTGTCCACTTATAGGCGAGCATGTCTTCGCGATACATTATTTTTGACCTATTTACTTTGATTAATCACCGGGGTCGTTTGTTGCTTTGTAGTAACAAACAAATGACCACCATCCTTGCTTTCATCAGATTTGTTTCATCTCATTCTTTTCGTCTAATTCTCTCACTCGTTTCCTTTCATGTTCCTCTTTTAGAATGCCTCCTCGACGCGACAATCAGATGGCGAATGCCGAACTGGCGGAAATCATCGCGCAGCAAATGGCTGCTGCCTTCCCAAATCTTTTTGCTCAAATGAATCAAGCCATCAACAACCATAATGCTCCATGCAATTTCAAGAGTTTCAATTCGGCTAAGCCACTCAAGTTTAGTGGTTCTGAAGGAGCAACTGGGCTCCTACAATGGTTCGAGAGCACTGAGAGTACGTTCCGTCACGTTCAGTGTCCTGATAATCGCAAGGTCGAGTTTGCTTCTAGTGTGTTTTAGAAAAGGGCTCTTACATGGTGGAACGGGGTGATGAGAGACCGTGGTGCTGAGGTTGCATTAGCACAGACTTGGGCTGAACTTAGGGCTCTTATGATGAAGGAGTTTTGTCCTCGTCATGAATTGAGAGCTTTAGAAAGGGAATTCGATGACCTAAAGCAAGACAGTGGAGAACATCGAGCCTACACTGACCGCTATGAGGAATTGAGCCTGTTATGCCCTACTATGGTTACGTCTCTGGATAAGGCGATTGACAAATACATTGATGGTCTTCCTGACGTAGTTCAGGATATCGTTACTAGCAGCAACCCTACTACTGTCAGACAAGCCATTGAATTGTCTGCCACTCTGACTGAATCCCATATCAGGAAGGGTAAGCTGTTTCGGAAGGGCGACCCAAGACCATCTGACAAGACTACTCAAGATGAACCAAAGGAAAAACAGGCTGAGGTATCCAAGAAGAAGAAGCGCAAAGCCTCTCAAAATTTCGCTGTAACTGCTCAAGATAAACAGGTTGCACCAAACCAGCCAGCACAACCTCGCAAAAGGCAAAACTATATTGGTACCGCACCTTTGTGCAACAAATGCAACCGTCATCATCTAGAGCAAGAGCAGTGTCACAAATGTACCCACTGTGGGCGGTTGGGACATTTGATCAATGTTTGTCATTATGCAAATGAAGTTGCTGCAAACCCTGCTGCTGTTCAAGCACGGTTTCCACCGGAGGCATGTTATAACTATGGTGACCTTACTCACTACAGAAACAATTGCCCAAGACTTGTTAACGCACCTCTAGCGTGAGGACGAGCATTTAACATCAATGAGGCAAACGGGAACAATGATGCAGCAGTGAACAATTAGTGTTTTGTAATTTCTTGGTTGTTATCTTTTGACACTTCAAGACAATTCGGTTGTTACATAAATAAAGATTTGTTGTTTTTATTTCTGCAAAATGTATGCGATTGTGTGAATGTTTGATGCAACCTTATGATGTCAACCCAAAGATAAACTACTCGTGTGGTTCTGTCATCTTATGATCACTTGTGATCTCCCCAAGAACCTTAAACACTCGTTTCTTTTAAGAAACAAGGCCAAACTCTTATTGAAAATCCTTCTATCTTTATAGATAGATCCTTGAAAATCATTTAAGTGCCAAATGAAATCCATGGATTGGATTCCTAGTGTGCTTTAAATATCCATGCCTAAAGATAACAAATTAAAGAATCAAGTTAGCTAATTTTGTGCTTATGTGTTTTCTTACATGTTTTGTGGTTGTATGTGATCCATCCAAATCCTCGTAGAGTCTTTCATATCTCATATGAGGGATTCATAGTAGGATATCCAAAGTTGCTATCTTAAATCCTTAATGGACTTCTACGTTGTAGTCAAGTCCCTTGGGTTTTAAAGTACTATTCTAAAATTTGACCCCTTGAGTGGTCTAGATAAACAGTTTGATTTGAAAATCTGATTAGAAATACCATGTGATGATATAATTAAAAAGATCCCTTAAGTGGTCTATTTAAGGAGATCGTACGACGGTCTAGTTAAGAAGATCATGTGTTGATCTAGTTAAAAAGATCGTTCGTTGATCTAGTTAAAAAGATCGTTCGTTGATCTAGTTGAAAAGATCCTTTGGTGGTCTAGTCAAGTCGCATCATGTTTATTCAATTGATTTTTCCTCTACGCATTATGAAATGAACTGTGCGGACTGTGCAAGGAATTACGTAATTATGGAGGCCTACATAATTATGGAAATTCAGTGCACAGAAACCACAGAAAGTTTTGTCATGTGTTAAGACCTATAGTGATAAGAATAATGATACGGGAGAAGTCTTGGACCTTGACCGATGTCATTTTATCTTACACTCCCCAATTCTGATTTCTAGCACACACAAGTTTCCTATGATAAGTCTTCATAAGAAACGTTCTTCTGTCCATAGTTCAAAATTCCATGTTTTGCTACTACAAGGACTTCACTTTGAGGGTTAACAAATTCGCTAAGAATCCTAACATGGCCCAGAATTTTACTTAAGGGTTCAATGGATCTGTTTGAAGGCAAAACTGTCACAGCTGTCTTCACAAGTTTCCTCTAAAATTAAATTTCGGGACGAAATTTCCTAAAGTAGGGGAGACTGTGATACCTGTGTCACTTCAACCATCAAACAAATACCAAACCGATGAAATATCGTATTTCATACTTGGGATTTGTATAAACATGTATATCATTTGCACATATAAATTCTTGTTCAATTTCAAGCCTTAAATCGCTTTCTGGAAGGTTATACGCGCACTGATGCGTAAATATAACCAGTTTAATGCAACAAACACTCCAGAATAGTGACACAGGCTTAACATACCTTAAATAACCTGTACATAACTTAGAAATAAGTTTTGAATGGTTTGGTGTGATTGAAAAGTAGTCTATTAGATCACAGGGACTATTTATGTCAAACTGTGAAACTATACCGATTCGTATGATGATGAACATTCCGGAACTTGATCATAAGTTAAACATACCCTAAATATCCTTTACATAGCTTATAAATAGGCTTTGAGGGGTTCGGTGTGCTAAAATAAACTTTTGGCTCATTCAGGGACTAAAAGTGTCAAAAATTGCATAAGTTTGCACTTTAGCGCATAACTTACGTTCTGAATACATCCGGACATCCAAAAATTTATGTAAGCACTAAAATATTTTATTTTAGTGTTTGACATGAGAAAAATCAATTCGTCGCGCAATTTGGATCGTTTTTCGCGCTTATGCACATTCCGCCGTAATTAAGCAAACATCGCGATCGTACGACCAAACGAACCAACATCCGGCATATTTTTGAGCATGTTTCATGTCCACAATGTTTAGGCATCCTTGTGGAGCCTTGAAAATAATTTAACGGGCTTCAAACGTGTGGAAAATGGACTGAAACATGTGTAGGGACCTATTCTGCCATTTCTGTTTGAAAACTGCAGATAGGGGGCTAGGCGTGACGCGAGGGACCCTAGGCGTCACGCGAGGCCCTTTCAGATCAGCAAAAGTCATTTTAACAGCTGCTAACAGCTCTTATGCACTCCAAACCCAATTCCACTTGTTAATTCCTGGTATTGAGGGGCCATTTTGAGTTACCACAAGGTTGCAACAAGTGTAGGGACAAGATCAAAGCACGTTATTCGACAAACGATCCTAACGGTTCCAAGAATCCTATAAATACCCAACCCTTTCATTTGCAAAAACCCACACCTTTGAAATCTGAACTTGCTCTCTAAGTTGTTGTGTTTAACACTTCATACCTGAGAGTGTTCGGATTCAAACTTTCCGTTCTTGGACCCTTTGTAAGTGTTCCTTCGTTCTTTTATTCTTTTAGCGTTAAAGTCAAACTTTGTTTGACTTTCTGCATTGACCAGTTTATGGTCAATGCGAAGTTCATTTGAACTTCATAAGGTGAGCGTGATCACGATGGTTATAGTCCCTAGTGACTATACCTACTAATTACCACGTTATCTAGGCTCAGTGACGAGTCATAGTTTCGGCCAAAATGCGCATTCTTGCGTATTTTGTAACCAAACTACTCTTGGGTATCAAAACCGTTTGTTTTGATACCAAACCTGTTTTCTAAACTTAGTTAAGCATGTTTTAACATGCTTAGCTCGTCACTTTTAGTTTAGTGCTTATATAGGGTCGTAAGGTAAGCGATCTAAACAATCGCTTATACTTTCGAACCCGACCCATTTGGTCGATCATTAGGATCCGATCAAACATATTAGGTGACCATAGTTGTATAGGGAATAACCTTCCAAGGTTATACCTTATGGTCACATCGTTTGAATAGTTGTATGATAGGTAGTATATATGCCTTAGGTAAATGACCAAAATGCCCTTTTTACGCCAAAATTCATATTAAGCGTAAGTTACATAACTTTTGACATCTAAACTGATTTGGCAACAATATTAGACATGTTAAGGCATATTCTACTTGTCATAGGACTAGTTAGGCGGTCCGAATGCGTTTCACGCAAACGACGCGTTAAAGTAGCATAAGCTACCTAAACGGGTCGTAATGGGTCGTAAGCACTTAGGTTAGGTTTCATTTTAGTATGTAGGCCTTGTTAAACCATATCATATGAGTTCCCACACTCCTTTGGTTTACAAGACCTCATCCTATCCAATCTTCCGATTTAGGTCCGGTTTATTTATGTAGTTACCTATATTAGGTACCGTTTGATTTCCGAGACTCCTCTAGCTTGCTTGGTAGTTGTTCAAGGCTTCTAAGCACTCTCAAGTGAGTACATAGACCCCTCTTTTACTGTTTTCCAAACGTTTTGGGGTGAAGCATGTGTACCTATCTGTTATTTTCATGATTTCAAAGTATAATTGATTATACATGTTATTACTTATCATTTGACAAACTAAATGACTATCTATGGTTTAAACACTGATTTCTCAAAGAACATAAAATAAAATGTTGAATTGTACTTATTTTATGTTCACCAGACCGATTGGTAGTATGATATAGCGCTATAGGATTAGACACCCCATTCCTGTTGTCATGGAATGTCTGAAACCAATTTGTTTCTCCATCCAAATAGGGATTGCCTTGGTGGTATCCCTTCAAAATCCAAAACATAGTTTAATATGTTATTCATAAATCCAAAGTATACTTTTAATATGCTACGATAAGGTTATTCGTTTAACCTTTCATTATTTTACAGAGCATAACTTTTGATCTATTCAAATACTTTGTTTTGTACATTTTTACTTGTGGTTTAAGTAGTCTCATTTTACTTACCATACATAACTTTTGTTTACACATTACATGGTTTACATTTAACTTGGGTTATACAATAACATTGGACTATTGGTTTAAACATGAACATTCTATATTGGTGGTTTGGTTTGAGTAAGTGACTTAAGTAACGAGGCGTGTGTAATATGATACAAGCATGGTGGATACGCCGCTGGTACTTCCTATATATAAGTGTTTGTATGGTATTACATATCGTAGCGTTATTTGAATCATTTCAATTTAAGACATATAACATTTTATACAAATAACATACTTTTCACAAGACATTGTTTTACAAACAACTTATCTTATACAAACTCATTTTTACTTGGTTATTCATTTAACCTTACATTACTCTTTTACGTATCATCTACTTTATCATCACTTTTCGAATGATTTATAAAACAGAACATTTTACAAGGATCATGACTGACTTTTGTTAAACAACATTTTCTAAACTTATAAGTCATGAATCCTATATTCACAAAACCTATGTATCTCACAGGCATTTTTATGCTGACGTACCTATTTTTACATATGTTTCAGGTGCTGTCTTGAGATGATTGTTGATACATGCTACATTTAGGATGGACTCGTGCCTTAGCGACTTTAAAACTTGGAAGATCATAGTTGTACTTATTTGGTTGTATTAAAACAATGAGTTCATTTATTCAATAAAACAAATTTATTTATTCCATGGTTATGAAACAATGATTCTGTTACAACACTCCCCGACGTTTCCGCCACGTCTAGTTGTTTTACGTGGTCGGGGTGTGACACATTTCAAGCATGAAAGTCAAACAGTGTTTGACTTTCTACTTTGACCAGTCTTTGGTCAACACAAAGTTCATTTGAACTTTGCAACGTGAGCGTAATCACGATGGTTATAGTCCCTTGTGACTATACCTACTGATTACCACATTGATTAGGCGTAGTGACGAGTCATAGTTTTGGTCAAAAGACGTGTTTATGCGTATTTTGCAGCGAAGCTATCTCTGGGTATCAAAACACTTTGTTTTGATATCAAACCTGTTTTCTAACTTAGTTAAACATGTTTTAACATGTTTAACTCGTCACTTTTAGTTTAGTGCTTATATAGGGTCGTAAGATAAGTTGTCTAAACAACCGCTTAGACTTTTGAACCCGACCCATTTGGTCGATCATTAGGATCCGACCAAACATGTTTAGTGACCATAGTTGTATAGGGAATAACCTTCCGAGGTTATACCTTATGGTCACTTAGTTTAATTAGTTGTATGATATGTAGTTTATATGCCTTAGGAAAATGACCAAAATACCCTTTTTGCGTATAATTTCATTTTAAGCATATGTAACTTAAATTTTGTCGCATAAACTGATTATTTAACATGTTAGGGCATATAATACTTGTCCTAGGACTAGTTAGGCTACTCGTTTGCGCTTTTGCACAAATGACGCGTTAAAGTAGCATAAGCTACCTAAACGGGTCATAAGCACTTAGAATAGGTTTCGATTTAGAATGTAGGCTTTGTTAAACCATGTCATATGAGTTCCAATACTCATTTGGTTTACAAGACCTCATTTTATCCGATCTTCCGATTTAGGTCCGGTTTATTAACGTAGTTACCTATATTAGGTGCCGATTGATTCTGTGATCTCTCAAGCGTTATTTGATTGTTGTTTCAAGACTATAAAGCATTATCAAGTGAGTACATAGTCCCCTCTTTTACTGTTTTCAAATATTTTGGGGTGAACACATGTGCCTACTTGTTACTTTCTGTGCTTTTCGTACTTTCATGACATATACTTGCTATGTTCATTAGTACGCATATAGTACATGATTTAAATTGCCATTTGCTATGTATGTTGACTGAGCATGCTAGCACATTGATTTCATAAACACATTTGTTTCATATGTTTACTCAGCATATGGACACATTGATTTACGTGACTTTTCTGCTTCGTATGTTTACTTAGCATACTTATTACATTGTTTTCACATAACATGCTTACATTTGGTTTGACATTTGGTTTGTTTAACGGGACTAAAATACGTTCATTAACATTGATCATGCCGCTCGGTAGTATGTAGTGGTACCATAGGACTTGACAACTCCCATTCCTGGAATCCTAGGTTTGTTTGGACGTAAGGAATGACAGAATCCGGAAACATTTTAATAAACCTTTGATTTATTTAAAGGTTTATTTTACAGTCTCAAGGCTTGAATGTATGCGTTCAACATTACCACATAAGTGTTTGTATCAGTAAAGCATGGATTTTGCAAAACATAACTTTTGACTTAAACTATGATTTATATCAAATACAATGTTTTGTACATTTTTACCTATGGGGTTGAGTAAATGTTGTTATTCACCATACACTATAATTGGTTACACATAAACATTTTACATATGGTTCGAGTAGTTACTTTTTACTTGCCATACATAACATTTGATTATACAAGACATGATTTACATTTGACATTAGACATTGCTTACACATAAACATTTTGACATTTGTTTAAACTAGATAATTTGGTGGTTATTTGATAAGTGATTTACATAATGAAGCGACGCGTAATATGATAAAAGCATGGTGGATATGCCACTAGTACTTCCTATATCTAAGTGCTTTTATGATATTACATATCGTAGCGTTATTTAAATCATTTCAACAGAGACATGATATATTTTATTCAAACGACATACCTTCACAAGATATTGTTTTACAAACGACATAACTTATACAAATTCGTTATTACTTGGCAATTTACTTAACCAAGCAGTATTCTTTTATATATCGTCTAATTTTCTCATCGCTTTTCGTATGATTCATAAAAGAAAACATTTTCCTAAGATTCATGACTAACTTTTTGTTAAACGTTTCTTTCAACTACAAGTCATGAATCCTAAATCAATAAACCTAAGTTTCTCACAGGCATTTTTATGCTGACGTACCTATTTTCACATGTGTTTTCAGGAGCTGATGCATAGGGTTGATCGTGATACACTTAGGCTGGACTCGAGCCTTAGTAACACTAAAAGATGCAAGAATAGTTTAACTTTTGTTATGTTTCCTTGTTTTATGACAATGTAATCTCTTAATTTCTAAATAAAACGAAACTTTAAATACCATGGTTGTGAAACAATAATTCTGTTGCTCCACTCCCCGACGTTTCCGCCGTGGTTTGTTGTTTTACGCAGTCGGGGTGTGACGGTTCCAAAGTATAAAAGTGATGGATTTCGCTAAGTTAACCAAACTGGTTGAAATAACGAAATTACGTTATTTTGAGTTGCATTATTTCGCATGAAATACGTATATGCTTTGTAACCAAAAGGATATTACCATACTTTTCTGGTAATATTAACAAATGGTTAAGGTATGAGCAATGCTCAAATGATTACCGAGACTAAGTGCATTGAGTTTAAACTCAATGAACTATGTAAAAAAGGTTTCGGGGACGAAACCTCTTTAAGGGGGGTAGACTTGTAACACCCCGAAAACGGGTTTGGTAATCAAACGTCGTTAATACTAAATGACGGGTAAAGTACCGTTAGTGGTAAAAATTAACCAGGTGAATATTAGGATTTAAATAAATAAACCTAATATTAAATAAAAGTTAAACGAAAGCTTTTGAGGAAATAAATTTTATAAAAGGCCCGAGTTGATGGGACTTAAAACAAAACGAGTTGTAATCTCCCTGAACCCACTAAGTTAACTAGGAATGTTTAACCTAGTTAATTAGAGGGAATGTTATTGGTTAAGTGGGTTGTGGCCTACTTAATAAACTAACCAAACATGAGGGAGCAAATTTGGATAACTTGAAAGTTTATTTAATAAAAGAAGGTTTAAAACAAAACACACACATATGTATATTCTGTTCGACCAGAAGATACCCCTAGGAGCTCACAACTCTAATCTCAACAAAATCATCAAATTGAAAGCTTAAACGAAGCTCAAATTCATAATTGAACGTGAATTAATGATCACCCAAGCTAGGGGATCATAAGGTATGTAAAATTTTGATGATTTGTGAAGTTGTGAAATTTGAAGAAACATCATAATCGCGAATTATGTATGGATTATAGAAGCTATGGCTGAATTAGTGATGTATACTTGCTTAGTAACTAAACCCTAAGTGAAAATTATATATATGATGCTATGAGTTGAATGTTTAGATGATTTACCACACTAGGATAAGTGGGTTTTAATCATATGATGAAATTGATAATAAGAAGATACTTGGACAATTAGGTGTTTAAGTACATAAATCATACTCGCCATGAAATGAGTTTTGTATGATAAAATGAAAATGATGATATATTCATGTTAAAATGATGTTTGATATCATCATGTGTTAATTGAATGAATTAAGACTACAAGAACTTGGTTAATAAGTGGTTAAAACGGTAGCATAAGAATGACGCTTACGGATATTTGACAAAGTACTTAAACGAGTAGTTGAGCTACATCGTGTAAATACTTATGTCAATATAGGCAGTTTGACTTTAAAAGTCAAACTAACCATTGATGTGATCGAATAATAGTTTTGGCATAAAAATCGTAGGATGGAATAGTCATGATTGATTATGACTAATTTAACCATCTTACAAATTACAATGATAGTTTGACGCTTGACAAGCTAGGTGGAAGCTTGGGAAGGAAGCGGGTCAAACAAATCGAGTATGAAGGAAAAAGCATAATTTGGATGAAAGGTAAGTAAAGCTTACACTCCTTTTAAATTTGTAAAATATTCCTTTATCGTATTGATTACGAAAAAGATAATTAAACATTTGAAAAGTGATATTCCAACGTGTAGTCGTACTAATCAAGATAAGCGAAAATGATAAGAAACCATATCGATGGTTAAAAATGAGTAAATTGATTATTCGGTCATACTATGACGAATTGAAAAATGAATTTTAATGGTTACCTTTTAGGGTAAACCAAAACGAATAATAAGGGCAAAACAGTAATTTGGTCACGCATTGACGATAAACGTTAGTTTTCGAAAGACACTTCACGACGTAAACCATGATAGGTCAAAAGAATTAAGAAACGAGTTATAAGTAATGTGACCGTACGGTGTAAACCGGAACGGGTTACATAGATGAGATGACAACTAATATTATCTCACAAGGATAAAATGGTCATTTAGACCAAATGGGTCAAAAGGTGAAGATGTCACCATTTGACGATAACAACTAATCATTGTTTGTCAAGTATAATGATTACAGGAATAAATAGCGTGTGGAATACGCATTGCTATTAACTAGCAACTTAATTGAGGAAATACTAAACGGGTCAATATGTTGATCCGAGCCAGGTATTTATAATAGGTCAACTCCTCATGTAGAACTTGAGGTTCTATGAGAGTCAGACAAAGTCAAAAATAGACATTTGGTTACTTTAATAGGTAAACCGAATGATTCAAATTATAGCTATTGTGTTTTGAAAACATAATGACTTTTCAAACTAGATCATAGTTAAAAAGTGGGATTTTTGTCAAACATGCCTTTAAAAGTCCTTCATCGTAAATGAAAGGCTAAAATGGACCAAATCGCCCTTGATCGATAAATCAAGCAAACGACCCTTACGGGTTGTTTAGAAATAAGCATTTCGATCAAGTAAATCCTTAGAATAAGTATAAAAGCGAAAGGCATGATCCTTGTGAGTCAAATGCCTTAAAATGCGTCTTGTCGTAAAAACACAAACCGAGGGATAGAACTCGGAATAAATAATATACCACATTAAATCCACCACAATTATAGTTGTGGTGGAAGAGCATTTGATAAGTAATGTGGAAATATGATGCTAGAAATGAATGAAAGTGATTTATGCTTAAAAGTACTTAAACACCCTTGACGGGTCAAAATAAGTATATAAGCAAAACGGCTTAAGAATACATAAGAAACCTGTAATTTGAACCTTGAATAATAGGAAACAGATATAACATGATGTTCATGATAATTTAAAGGCTACAAACAAGTTTGGTCAATAAAATCATGAACGGGTCAAAAGTTTTGTAAATATATATTAATCCGAAGGCTTAAAAACCTCTAATTTATTAATCCGGATGTCAGATTTTAACTCCATGGGATGGAGAATTTAATTACGATCACGTAGGAAGAAACGTGACGCGAAACAGATAAAAAACGAGAAAGTTATGTCCGTTTCCGTGGAAATTGATTCGGCTGGAAATATGCAGGTCTGCGTAACAAACTCTCTATCGAAATGCCCTTGTCGCGTCATGCGATGATAACTCCCATCTCTGTCATGGCCCGCGACCATTGTGGCATCACGCGACTCCAAATCATATCTCCCATCGCGGCACACGACGGGGTAAATACCCTGCATTTTGTTGCTGCTAAATGGTTTTGCATTGCGAACTCGTTTAAACTTGTTTTAAACGCCATATGACTAACTCATTTCATTTTTTATGAAATATAGGTATTATGTACAGCACCGGAGGGCGATCAAGCTTAACGAAGAACCGAACATTGAACAAGATTCAAGCTTTCGCGTTATGTTTCGTCGTTACGTTTAAACGACGATTATATATATAAAGTGACGAAATGTTTTATTTCATAAAATGTTTTAACAAACTTGTATTTTAACGGTATGTTGTTCGTAAATACACAATCATAGTTGATATTTATATGTAAATCGTATAAATTAAGTAAGAGTCATACAAAAACCCTTCTTGATCATGCATGCATCAATGTTTCAAGAATCATCTCAATTAAAATCAACAAAACACAATCTCTAACCCACATATACACACATTTTCGGCCAACTATACACACACCTAAGGTTCTATTTTTATTTTGTTTAAAAATCCATTTGTTATAAATTTTCAAGTTGGTGAAGAACTCCAAGTTTACGAGAAACCTTCCATCATCATCATCACCAAGAATCAAGAACAAGATTTTTTAGAAGTAATTTATATCTTTCAAGATTTTGATGGGGTTTGATAAGATTTTGATGAGAAGGGGCTTGTTCTTCTTGGAATTCACCTTGAAAACCTTCTTGGATCTTCAAATGAACTTGAAACTAGATTGGATTGGATTGGATTGAACTTGGTTCTTCAAGACTTGAACAAAAATGCAAATGGAGATGATAGTGGTAGTGTTCGGCCGCGATGGGGAAGAGAGAAGGGTTTTAGGATTTTTTATTTTGAAATTAGATATTTGATAGAGTGTTGAAGTCTTTCTAATCATTGCATGCTAACACTAGCTCAACACTTGGCAAATGAAGGAAAAGGTGGGCTCTTGAGCCGCCACCTATGTCCCCACATACACACAAAATCCTATGCATACATATATATGTAATATTTAGTGTTAAATACAGGTATTGAACTGGCTATCGGGTATTTTATCATGCGTTTTAGTCGTGTTTTTAGGCGTTTAAAATAATTTTTACCGTTCTATAAAAATTAACTCACCATAATATTGCTGAACAATATTTTATTCGTCTTGACTGGCTGCGTTATCTGTATTTTGCAGTATACGCGCGTGCGCAGTATGCGCTTAAATTCGCAAAAATAGAGATTTAAGCGTTTAAAGTAATTTTTCTTTACGAATATGATTAAAATAGAATTTTAATCATAACAGAACATTTTTTAGGACTTTAACATTAACCGGGCGGTCACCGACATTCGTTTCGCAATAAGCGTTTATCTTATTATTGCCAACTTAATTTTTAACAAAGTTTGGATTTTTTTTTCCAACAAAATGAACTCCTTATAATAACACCACACTTAATAAGATACCAACGCTATTCATTCATAACACGTGTCACATTTGTACGGTACAGGCTCGAAATAGAAAGGTGTCACACATTTCCATGCGCAAACTGTTTGTTTTTTCCAAAGACGTTTCATTAAAAAAGTCTATGCGAGCTCTTCTTTGTGCAGACTTGGTCCAGCCACTTCTAACATATTCTAAGGTCTACAAAGAGTTAAATACCACCACTCACCACCACCGCCCATCACCACCACCACCACCACTGTCCACCACCCACTACCGTCCATCACCACTGTCCACCACCACCGTCCACCACCCACCACCGCCGTCTACCACCATCACCGTCCAACACTACCACCACCCACCACCACCGTTCGTACACCACTACCAGTTTGTTTTAGAAGTCTGCATACGTTAAAAAACAAACAACTTTCTTCTTGTAAACTGCAGAAGTTTGGTCCATCTTTTTTTCTACATATGTCTGCAGATATGGTTCACAGACTGCAGACAATTTACCTGTTAAAAAAACACATTCTGAAATGTAAAGTGTCGAATTATGAAACTCAAAGGGCTCCATTAACATAAACGTGGGTGTAAACGTAAAGTGTCAAATTCTGAAACTCAAAGGGCTCCATTAACCATAACAAGCAACTCACGATATAAATGGTTGAAATGTGTCTAAAAGCCCTCTTTCCTTCATCGCCCCCCTCAAGCGCGAGTGAGCGAGCTAGGGTTTTAGCGTACCCTCTCTCATCTACAGTTATTCCCGTAAGTTTTTCATTTTTTTATCCAACACAAAATTTATATTCGTTTTCCAATTTATTTATTAGCAGCAAACTGTATTTTAGGGTTCATATCTTTAATTCATTTTATATGATGTCTCAAATTTCAACCTACTGATAATTTGGCTGCTTTATGTCAACAGATCATACACACAGATTGGACTCCACAATGCCGAGGTGATATCTTATTTATTTATTTTGTTGTTGTTTTTTATAATCTTTTTTGTTTTCTAATCTTATTGTTGAATTGAATTTTACAGGTATTACTGTGATTACTGCGATACATACTTGACACATGATTCTGTAAGTTATCCTCCGTCTAGCTATTTGTTTGAATAATGTTATTGTTTGATTTGGTTTTATTGCAACTTTGTGAATCTACTTTTACATGGTATTTATCATGGAGTAGTTGAGTATTCTTATTGTTATGGACGAAAGATCGCCGCAATGAGATTTTTATTTACACGTGATCTTGGTTTTAAAAAGCACGAAGCGCACAAAAGCGAGGGGATCTAAAACCAATGAGCAAAAGCAGCGGGCTATCATTTAATTTTTTTTATATATCCTATAGGTTTTTAGCTTCCCCTACTCAAAATATAGCTATTAATAAGGTTTTTAGGATAAAGATCAAATACAAATAAAGTTAACGTACAAAACGTACGAATTGAAGGAAAAGATAAAAAAGCACGGTGTCATTTTTGTAATTATCAGTAACTATCAAAATTACTCTTGTAGAGTAATTTTGATCTTTTGTAGAGTAATTTTGACTAATTACCCTACAAGACCAAAATTACTCTACATGAACATTTTACAAAACTACTCTACAAAAGATCAAAATTACTCTACAGTATCATTTGTAGAGTAATTTTGATAATTACTCTACAAGCAGATAATTACAAAAATGCCACCGCCTCCTTTTGTCCTTTTCATGCAATTCGTATGTTTAGTACGTTAAGTTTATTTGTACAGTAACTTTCCTCAAGGTTTTTATATGATTTTACCTGCATGTACAAACCAAAAAACCTAAGGCACAACAGTTTGCTGCATAAAAACAGCCTAGGTACAAGAGGCGGGCCCCTCAGCCTAAAAAAAACTCCAAAAAAGTCGCCTTTTCTGTGCTTTCTGTTTTCACTGCGCCTCAGGTGACATAAGGCGCTGAGGCCTGCGCCTAGGCACGCTTTTTAAAAGCTAGTACGGCTTGATATGCTATTATAGTCTTAGTCACTGTTTAACTGAACACATTGATTAATGGCCTAATGGGTTATGCCCAACCAGTAGTAGCATCCTAAATTCATAATTACTCATACTGTGGCACATGCACGAAAGGCTTTTCAGAACATAGTAGTTACTCTAATTCAGAGTGTTCCTTACTACACCACTATAGTGCATTGCTAACATAATTCACTAGAGAATGGTAAACGTAGTGATAAGTAGAAATTGTGTTTACCTTGTATCTTGGTTGGGGTGTCTTTTCTTTTAACAGAGCGGAATATATAAACCATAGTTATTAAAGGCGTTAGGCGCATTCAAGGCGTATAGGTATCGCCTGGGGCCTAGGCGCAAGGCGCAAAAAAAGCGCGGGACTGAGAAAGCGCACAACAAAAAAAACTTAAAATATTTTTATATATTACAAAATTAATACTATTCTTCAAATAAAATAAAACTAAAGCTATCATATAACATTTAATATCGTTTATTTAGTACCAAAAGTTATAAAATGCTAGTTTATTAGTGTAGAAAAACAGCTTTCGTTAGATAAAAGTAGAAATCTAGCTAGAATCTTGCCAGAATTTAGAGAATTTGGCCGGAAACTCTCCAAAATCTAGGAATCCCGTTGGAATATGCGCATGAACCATCATCCGGAGAATTAAAGCGCAATTGTCTTGACTTAAGGCGCAAGAGGCGATGGCTTTTAACAAAAATGATATAAACAATGGATGGACGCGTAGTTATGGTGGAGGTATCTTGGTAGACAGGTTTAGGAGTTGAAGCAAGTCACAACCATTTCTTGAAGATAACATTTCAAACCCATTTATGTGAACACTGGCCAATTTGGTCATCTTTTGTTGCTGTGGGTTCAAATGTTAAAAACCATAAATTTAACTAAATCGTTAACAGATCAAAAGTGCATCCCAAAGCATACCATGCATTTGCAATCTCCTAAGGTGTTTACAAAAAATATGGATCAGTTTTAATAATAGTTGTTGTAATCAAATTTAATATGTTGCAACTTACATTCATCGTCTAGCATGTAATTGACAAATTGTTTCTTTTCTCCAGCCTTCTGTAAGGAAGCAGCACAATGCAGGGTACAAACACAAGGTACCGTTCCATTTAATTCAAACTACAACATACCACAAACTTAAAATCTCTCACATATGTATATCATTTACAGGCAAATGTTCGAATCTACTATCAGCAATACGAGGCACAACAAAATCAATATTTAATTGACCTAAAGGTTAAGGAGCATCTTGGGCAAGCTGCTGCGTTTCAAGTTGGTGCTGCGTACAACCAACTGAGGCCTCGTCTTCCGGTTTTACCTACTCCAATGATGCCAATGCCCGGGAATCCGATGATGTCGATACCGGGAATGAGGCCACTCGCCCCTTTGCCAAGACCTATTCCTGGTACTGTATAATTTGTTTTGTTAAATGTCGGGAAACTAGACCTTAATATCACTGTACATTAACACGTTTTTACATACTGGAATTGAATATTTGTTGATTGCATACTTGTATTATTCCTATTGTATTAGTAAATTCAAATTTGAAATTGAATGAACTAGCACAAACGAACCGAACGTTCAGCGAACAGTTCGTGAACTGTTCGACGGGAAATTCGTTTTTTTTTCGTCTTTTTTTCGTCTGATTAATAAATGAACGAACACGAACAAAAATTTTCGTTCGTTTAGTTAAATGAACGTTTTCGTTCGTTTAGTTAAATGAACGTTTTCGTTCGTTTAGTTAAATGAACGTTTTCGTTCGTTTATATTCGTGAACGTTCGGTAAAGTGTTGTTGTGTTCAATAGTTCATTAGTGTTTTTAATTTTTATATTTTATTTAAATACTTCAAATTTTCGACAACTAAAATATTTAATAAGTATCAATGTATTATATATTTTGTTTACGAATGCTTGTTTGTTTTTTTTTCATTGGTGTTCATGAACGTTTTTGCATTCGTTACCTAAAATTAACAAACGAACACGAACACGTTCATTTCTTTAACGAACGAACATGAACAAAAAGTCTCGTTCGGTAAGTGTTCATGAACAGTTCTTGAACACATATATTTCCTTAACAAATGAACACGAACAAGGTCTTGTTCGTGTTCGTTGTTCACTTTTTTTATATAAAGGTGTTGAATGTTGATTAGAAAACAATATGGAAATAGGGTGAAATTTTATCTATAAATATTCAAAACAAACTTTTGTTCAAGCCATGCCATCTATAACAATGAACCCTACATAATAATTCATTCTTGTTAAACTGCTTTTAATCATGTTTATTTTTTTTCTTCTTTTTGCTCTACCAGGATATCCTGGCATGCCGCCAATGGTCGCACCACCTGGTGCACCATCCATACCCGGTCAGGTCAACCCATCCATGCCTGGTCAGGTCAACCCATCCATTCCCGGTCAGGTCAACAATGGTATCCCAAGGCCCCTAACCGTTAGTGCTCCAATGATGGCCCCGGGAAGCTCAGGAACCCCTACTTCAGGTGCACCACCACCAATGTTTACTCCAACCATGTATCAAGCCAACCCGACAGCATCAGCACCTGGTGGTTTTGAAAGTCCAAATGCTAGCGCCCAACCTCAGGAAACTAACCATTAATGTTGTTGAAAACACTGGTTGTTGTTTCTTGTTCTAGAACTGGTGTTGTAAGAAATTGGTTTTGTATGAGATGTGTTCTTGAATTTACAGTTTCTATTTCTATGTATTCTAATGTGGTGGCGGGAGCATAAGCACATCAGATGGATTCGAAACATTTTTTTGGTTAAATGGATGATTTTTCAGTGCGTCAAAACAGGTTGGGTCAAGTTGCAATTAGAGGCGCACAAATCAGGTTTTTTAATACCCGGTTCCGAGTATGGAACTGGTTCCGGGTATGATCGGGTATTGAGAGAAACCGGGTAGGTTCGGGTATGGGTATTGGTGTTTGGCAGAGCAGTTGGAGCTTTTAATAAAATGTATAAAATGACCAAAATGGACATAACTAAAAATTTAAAAAATTTATGCATTAAAAAGTTTATTATCTTTAGAGGTTAAAAATAGTCATTTTTTTCCTTAAAAGTTTGTAGCTCCTTCTAAACACTACTAGTAGAAGCGTTCAACCAAAAGCTTCAAGCTCCTAACTTAAAATCTTCAAGCTCATTCAATCAAACAAGACTTTTTATTGAGTATGAACTTTTTCTTAAAAACTTAAAACTAAAAGCTCCTAAAAGTTTCATGCCAAACACACCCTAAAGGTAAATATTAAACAAATTGATTGTAAATGATCTGATTTATTAAAAAATATGTATAAAAGGACCCTGAATTAAAAATCTATTTTAGTCTTCAAAATAAGTTTTAGAGGGATCCACGCACAAAATACAGATTGGAATATTAGACTTTTGATACGCATCTCATTTTTTGATTTTGAATAGTTTTTAGATTTTCAGTTGGATTTGCATTAAAAAATTGTACACCATGCATTAAGAGTTGTACTCTACTAAATTTGGAAATCTACACCACCATAATTGGCGGAGACCTGGGCAGAATTCAACGGCCGTATGTCAAAACCAAAGTAAAAAGTAAGCAGAAAATTTTGATATAGCTGCTTGCATGTTAAACAATTAATGGGTTTAAATAAGGCTACATGGTATGCTGCCCATCCTCCTTTGGAGGATGATCCGTCACGTAGACGCCACATCATAGTCCTCCCAAAGATGGTTCATCCCACAAAACTAGTGGAAATGGGAGGATGGTCTTAGATGATCCTACCCCACCACTTTTATATTTTATATTTTTTTAATCTTCTACTTTTTTTAACATTTAACAAATAAATTAACAAAATATTTTAATTAATATTAAAAGACATTACATAAACTAAAAAAAAACATAAACTTAAAAAAAAAACATTGACTTAAAAATAAAAACATAGACTAAAAAAAATAAACTTAAAAAATAAACATAAACTTAAAAAAAAAATCCTAATATATTTAGCCGTTGGGACGACGCTTCATCACCCGCCATGAAGACCTGAGCCGCGTTCATAATCATGTTTTCCATAAATGCGTCATTCTCTTCCGAAGACGATGAATACCACGTAGACGAAGAAGATGAAGAAATGGAAGAATGTGAAGCCATGATAATTTTTTAGAGATAGATGGGGTGGTAGTGGGTAAAAAATGGTATAAAAATTGTTGAGTTTTTATAAAAAGGGAAGAGGGTTTATAAAATGTGAGAGAGATATGAGATTGTAGTGGGTGAAAAGTTATGAAAAATGGTGTAAAGAGGTGAGTATTTATAAAAGTGGGAGTGAATTGGGTATAATTTTGAAAAATGACCGTTATTTAATAAATGCAAAATGTTAATTTTAATTTTTTTATTGAAACGGTCATATTCTCTCGGTCCCCACCATTTTTGTCGTTTAGTGCCCCGTCTCCAACGTCTCAAGCTCGCCGGTGAGGACGAGGACGACCCAGGCGGCACGGTGTGCTGGCCGGCGCCGGTCCTCGACGCCTTGGGGACGTACCCCATACCGCATAACCTAATTAGGTTGTTTTCGATTGGTAAAGACAACATTTAAAGATATCTAGGTTGAGAAGAGAAAGGTCTTAGGTTCAAGTCTGAGAGAGGACAGTGGATTAAAGAAATTAGCCGTTAAAAAAAATAATTAATTTATTTTTATATACTCTTGAGAATATATTTTTTTTAACGGTGTACAGTTAGGATATCGTTAACCGGGTTAGTATCACCAAGTTAGTATTAAAACCCCCTTCCTACAGTGGCGGACCCAGAAGTTATTTGCTGGGGGTGCGGATGAGGTGTTCAACCATATTTTCAAGTGGTGCGGTCGGGTTTTTTTGCCTAAATTATACACTAATTTTGTTTTGAGTTAAATGTCATTTTAGTCCCTGTGGTTTGGGCCATTTTGTCAGTTTAGTCCAAAGGTTTCATTTTTAACCTGTGGGTCCAAAAAGGTTTCACCGTTGCCATTTTAGTCCACTAGGTTAACTCCACCCATTTTTTCTGTTAACGAGAAGACCAATTCGGTCATTTTATATGGCTGAATTGCCCTTTTAGTTAACAGAATCACATACAAAATTACCGAATTGGCCTTCTCGTTAACAGAAAAAATTGATGAAATTAACCCAGTGGACTAAAATGGCAACTGGGAAACCTTTTTGGACCCACATGTTAAAAATGAAACCTTTGGACTAAACTGGCAAAATGGCCCAAACCAAAGGGACTAAAATGGCATTTAACTCTCTTTTTTTTTTTCAAGGGGTGCGGCCACCCACCCTGGCCAAAGAGTAGGTCCGCCTCTGCTTCCTAGACTTGAACCCACTACCTCCAGTCATCTATAACACTCACTTTTAGAAAAAAAAAAAAAAAAAAAAAAAGGAAACAAACTTAAAAATCCATACGTTCCCATTCCCACCCTCGCTTTCCTCTCATTTAATGTTTTCTAAGATCTCTCACCATCTCTTCCTCTTTAGTTTTTCTCATTGCTGAGTCCTAACTCCTTACCCTATGAAAAGGAAAGAAAATAAAGAAAAAAACACCCTACCTCGCCATTGTCCTCATTTACCTCCAACTTTTTTTTAACAATGGAAATTCTATGATTTATTGAACACGGGTCAGACAAGTTGTAAACCTAAAATAAAAGTGCAATTATCTCTAATATTAAACTAACTCCACCTCTCTCAATTCAAATTATGAAATTTTGATCTACTTTTAGCCATATAAACATCACTTTGATCTCTTCCACCATTCATACTACCGATATATTTGTACCGTTAAATTTTTTTGTCATTTCTGGATTTTCAAATCTGCCACATTGTCATTCACATCATCGTCGCAGTCATCTTCTTCCAATCTGTAATATACGAAACTTTCAAAACCCTAATGAAATAAATGTCATAAGTAGTATGACATATTACTATGTCAGATATCCAATGCCTAAAACGTTGGTCAACTTTTAACCAGAAATTAATTAAGGTATAATAATAAAAAAAAAATATTTAATAGTTAATATTGTTGTGTGTACATCTGTTCCTACGAAGAGATGAAATAAAATAATCATATGAAATATTATAACAACCTCTAAATTGTGTTTAGGTTGTAGAATTTGTAGAACCGTAAAAAGAAAATAAAAAAAAATATATATATCATAACAATAAAATAATACTATGCAAATCACAATTCAATTTGTGTATCTACCTCATATCTGTACGTGTCTTGAAAACGAAGATAAAAAAAAAAATTAAATGAGTTAAATATGGTGAAAATTTGTACAGCAACTTGTTTCAACATATTTTCCAAACCTCCAACCTTATTGGCAGTACATTCCTTTTCTAACATTAGAATTACGTAAATTATGGGATTTCAAATCCCTTACAACAATCAGCCGATCATACTAGATCATACTAACTGATCCCATTTAAGTCAATTCAATCTCCACCAAAACCCATCCACAAAGTTTATCTCCCCTCTCATTCCGCCTCTCTGTACACCGTCAATACTACCGACGAGTTCGCCGCCGCCAACCACCGGTTCGAACCACCTCGCCAGTTTGTTTCACATGTGGTTCGTCTGGTTTGATCCGAATCAAAACTGTTGAGCGCCACCACCGCAATTGATCGAACATTCAGTAAGATTCTCTATCATTCGTTTGTCCCCTGTTTAGAAGATCCGTAAGTAACCTGAACCACCTTCATTTGATTAACCATTGCCATATTCCATTAGCCGTCTTCGCTCACACCGCGGATAGCGATAACTGCAAGCCACCACCGCGATACGCAGCGGTCGCCGTCTCAAGATCTCCGTTGAACCTGCTTCACCGCACGGACCTTCGTTTTCTCTTTGACATAAGGTATCGACAATAACCCGTTATCCTTTGAACCTTTCCTGACTGTGATTATGTGTATCTGTAACAACTCTCATCAAAAGTCATAATTATTATTTAATTTGGTCAATAGGAAACCCTAATTGAGAAACCCAAGTGATTCTGAACAAACCCTAAAATTTTCAAAACAATCGGAATCAGGATCAGGGCCCCTAAAACTCAAGGGGGGTATACCCTGGTTAACGATTATCTACATTATTCGTTGTCAAAATTCGAAATTAAGAAACTGTCAACTCAGTAAAGCTAGTCCCAACCGTGGCTACCCTATAACCTACTTTCAAACCATACGCATCGTAGGGGTTTAAAGCCTACGATGCGCAAGCCTGTTAAAGTCCCCTACGCATCGTAAGGGTTCTAGGCCTACGATGCGCAGGGCTGACCAAAATTTGGGTATAAATAGAAGGCCTCGGGACTTGAATTCTGTCTTTGAAATTTCGTAAATTCGCTTTACGTAGGCTAAGTTATAACATAAACAATCCATAACACACACAGGGCACTAATCGACGCCGCAATCAGGGTAATAACTCGATCGCTGATACGATACAACGTTCGATCGATTATAACTATCCAACGATTGTCTAAGTGCCGCTCAAATTGAGTTTATACTTTGTTATTCATCGTGATTTCGACTTGAATGTTTGAGTGTTGTTCGAATTCGGACTATACTCTGTCATTCGTTGTGAATCCGCTGAATTGTTAAGTATTGCACTAATACATCATTGTGAGGGTTTAATCTCGTGAATTGTCGTAACTGCTGTGTTAGTTACTAACCTGTTTGTGTGTGCATTATTATTTAAATTAGGTTAATCAAGGCTAATCAGTAGGCTTATACTCTGCTCGTTAAATCTACAATGTGAGTCATTCTCTTTTTATCAAATTACTTTCAAAATCATGTTTATTTTCAAAGGTTATAATTACAGTGATTAAGTTTATGTAATCACCAAATTACAGCCGGTATGTGGGGTATTGTGCACATTACTACAGTTGTTATCACTTTAGGTGGGCGAACCTAAAATTAGTGATATTCGTCATTCATTGGGGCAGCCAATGGTGATATGACCACAGTCACCGAAAAGAGTCGAGTGACAAATACTGTGGGTAGTTGGTTTGATATCAGAAACATTGTAATCTCTCTTAATACTGTAAATTATAACAAAAGAGTCGTTTTAGCAAAATGAATGATTCACTCAGTATTTCCCTGCTGACAAAACCTTTTTCAAACATGTTTCAGGTGATCTGTTGTGAGCAAAGGAAAAGTGCCGTGGAGCACTACAAGCTTAGAAAGTGGCTCAATGTAAATAAATAAAGAAACATGTTTTAAGAAATAAAGGATTTCCCAGTGAAATCACTTATTTGTAAATTTTGGGATTTATCCCTATATTATATAAATAAACGAGCAGTTTTAATATTAATCGATCCTGTTTAAAAAGACTTCCGCTGTCACATAATTAGATACCATTGGATTTCCTGCCTCGCGGCTCTGGACCGGGTCAAACCGGGGCCGAGGGCCGTGACAGGAAAAGGTGGTATCAGAGCCACTGATTTAAGCTTACTATTGATTTTAGCTTATTAAAATAATTGAGAGATACTTAGGAAATTGAATTGCTATTCTGTGAAAACATGTTTTATTAACTGATTAATTGTTAAATTACAGTATGGGTAAACAAAAGATTTCTGCTATCTACCACAAATTAGATACTGCACCCACAGAAAAAGGAACCTCTTCCTCCAAACATCCAGCAGATCTGGAAGAAGGGATTTTTGTCCGTAAAGCAAATTATGAAAATCCTCTTACCCAAGATAAAAGAAATTTGATTTTTAGGAAGGGACAGGAGAAAATAAAGAAAACCCAAGTCAAGAAAGTGAGGTTTAATTCAGAAATTCAGGAATTAGGAAATAGGCCACCTTGGGAAGACAAATTAGACCAAAAATGGGCAAATCTTTATATGCTAGCTACAGTAGCAGAAAATGCAAACCTCTAAAACTATCAATAAGTCTGGTCTAGTAGAAAATTAATACCCAGTAAATAAATAAGTTATAGTGTGTTCTTTTTCCTGTAGTCTTTTGTACAAATCAGTATGCAATAAAACTTTAATGTTTATTTGTAAAACTTTGTTCCAAAGTTTTAACTTAGCATTTTTGTGCATTTTGCATATATGCTATCCAGCATGAGTGAGATATCGGAAGCATTTCAGAATCTCAACCTCTACCCAGTACCAATTGAAGTCTCCCACGACTTTACTGGTTATATTGCTGACATAGAGGAACCCCTGGAATTCCAAGCTCCACCGCTGGAAAAAGCAAAACCTAAAAAGAAAAGAAGATATGTAGGATGGAGGAAAGTGCGCAGGAGAAAGCCAGCCACTAGGAAACTCCCTAAAATAGAAAACCTTATAGACAAAGGAAAATGAATCGAAATCGGAGAAAGTTCTAAACCAGCAGAGATAGAAATCAAGAAAGATTATAAACAAAAAGGAATAGAAATTGGAGAGAGTTCTAGACAAACTGAAGAAATCACATTTCAAGACGAAATAGACCGTCTACTGGCAAATTGTGATGTCATTAGCCCTATCCATAATAATCTATATCCTTACCTAGAAACCCAACTTCCTGTAAATCTGGAACCAGCTATTTCAGACCCACTAATCCACACTCGACCTTTATGTCAAATGGAAGAATGGTGGACAAATGACTGGCAATTCGAAAATATCGTCAACAGTCCTTATTCTTTCCTTCCACGGTTTGATCCAGAACCTATCCCTAATCCTCCAATGAGCAACGAAAACTTAGCCGAACTCCGTCAGTTTGGTGAAGAGCTGATAGGTACAGGGAATAGGCTCCGGGAAATGGGGGAACAAATTTCCTGGAAATACGACGAAAGGGAGCGTCGCTACTAAACTGCCAGTTGACCAAAGAATAGTGGGCTTGGGAAGAATGTTTGTATAATAATAATAGTAGTAGTCAAATATAACTCTGTAAAATGGGAAATAAAACATTGTAAGATAAACAGTGTGTATGGATGCCTATATAATATATAAAGCAAAATAGAAGTCGAAACATCGACGATTTTGGATATATCTGTGTTGTAAGATTTTATGTGCTTCTGTGTAATTGTTTTATTTACAATCAATTGATACTAATAGTTATATTTATAATAATTATCAGATGGAAAACGCTAGTAATGAACCAGTTAATGAAGGGAATCAATCTGAACAAAATCAGGAAAACCAGTATATGACTAGACAAGATATTGAAAATATCGTCACTCAAGGGATAGCTAATGCTATTCCAGCAATCGTGGCTGCTGCTCAGAAACCTGTTGAACCACAACAAATCATTCCTAGTAAACGTACTCAGGAAGACAATAGTAGTCATAGTGTAAATGGAGGCGGCAATCATGACGATAATAATCCACGACAGGCTCCACCTCCTAAGAAAATGAAAGCTGCAACGCCTGGTTGCACTTTCAAAGAATTTCTTGCTTGCAAACCTGCTGAATTTGCGGGCAACGAAGGAGCAACTGCAGTACTGCGTTGGTTAGAGAAAACCGAAGCAGTAATTGCAATAAGTAAGTGTAACAACTCTCACAAAAAGGTCCTAATTATTATTTTAATTGACGATTAGGAAACCCTAATTGAGACACCCAAGTGATTCCGCACAAACCCTAAAATTTTCAGAATAATCGGAATCAGGATTAGGGCCCCTAAAACTTAGGGGGGATAAACCCTAATTGACGATTATCCTCAAATAATCGTTGTCACATAACTGAAATTCGAAATTCTAGAGTCAGCTGAGCTAGTCCCAATCGTGGCTACCCTATAGGCTAGTTTTATGCCTTACGCACCGTAGCAATACGGGCCTTGCGGTGCGCAAGGACCCTTACGCACCGTAAGGTTGGGAGTGTTGCGGTGCGCAAGGTTGACGAAAATTTAGCTATAAATAGAGGACATTGGCACTTGAATTCTGGACTTACAACGTCGAAAGAATTCGCACTATACACTGAGATACGAACTGAATACTCTAAATTACACCCCCGGGTCTCCAAATTCTGCCGCAAAACAGGGTATTAGCACGATCGCTGCTACGATTCATTTTCCGATCGATCAATGTACTCAACGGGTGTTTAAGTGCTGCCCACGTTAGGGTGATGCTTTGTCATTAATTGTGATTCCGACCGGATGTTGAGTGCCACCCGAATACGGGGAATACTCTGTCCTTCGTTGTGAATCCGATGGATGTTTAAGCATAGCACTTTGTCATTCGTTGTGATGGTTGATCTCGTGAGTTATCGTAAATGCTGTATTGATTACTAACCCAGTTTTGTGTGCATTGTTATCTAAATTAGGATAAAAAGGCTAATCAGTAGGTTAGGCTCTGCTCAAAATCTGCAATGTGAGTCATTCTCTTTTTATCAAATTACTTTTGAAATCATGTTTATTTTCAAAGATTATAATTACAGTGATTAAGTTTATGTAATCACCCAAGTTACAGCCGGTATGTGGGGTTTTGTATACATAACTTGATAACCGTCACTATTGGACAACGAGTTAGCCAATGAGTGATATGACCATAGTCACAGACACCATCGGGCAAAGAGGCTATCGATGGATGTTCGAGTGACAAGTACTGTGGGTAGTTGGTTTGATATATGGAAACATTGTAATCTCTCTTAATACTGTAAATTATAACAAACGAGTCGTTTTCATAAATAGAATGATTCACTCAGTATTTCCCGCTGACAAAACCTTTTTCAAACATGTTTCAGGTGATCTGTTGTGATCCAGGAAAAGTGCCGAGAAGCACTACAAGCTTAAGGAAGTGGCTCAGTATAAAAATAAGAAACATGTTTTGTAAAATAAAGATTTCTCCGTGAAATCTCACTATTGTAAATTACCGGGTTTTATCCCGAATTGTGAAATAAAATAATCGGGAAATATTTCAGTTTTAAAGATCCTGAAGAAACTTCCGCTGTTAAACTCAATTAAATAAATACCACGGGATTTCTGTCCCGCGGCTCCTGAAACCGGTCAAACCGGGTCGGGGGCCGTGACAGAAATAAGGTGGTATCAGAGCCACTGATTTAAGCCAATTAAGTATTTAGAAATACTTAAATTTTTACTGATTGCCAATTACGTGATTATATGTTTTATTAATTAATATAATTTTTAAAATTGTGTGTATTTTAAACAGCATGAGTGACTTGTCTGACGCCCTCCAGAATTTAAATCTCTATCCAGTAAGAATAGAAGTTTCCAAAGATTTCAATAGGTATATACCAGAGATAGAAGAACCTATAGAATTCAACGCTTTACCTTTCGAGAAATCCAAGCCTAAGAAAATGGAAATTGGGGAAAGCTCTAGGCAAATTGAGGGGTTACCATCTCAAGAAGAACTAGATTTTATAATGGCAACCGATGATACTATTGAGCCTATTAATGAAAATGATTTTATTCATTCTCTTGAAACACAACTACCAATGAATTTAGAACCAGCTATTCCAAACCTTTCAATCCACTCGCAAATAGACGAATGGTTGAATAATGAAATACAGTTACAAAACAATCCCTATAAGCTTTTTCCTCAGTACAATCTAGACCCTTTACCAAATCCACCAATAAGTAACGAGAATATGGATGAACTCCATCATTTTGACAAAGAACTAGTGGATGCTGGGAATAGAATCCAAGAGATTTTGGGACAAATCTCCTGGACTTATGATAAGAGGGAACGTCGTTACTAGAATACCAACTGACAAAAGATAGGGGGTTTATGGAACTGTAGTGGTGTAATAGTAATAAGTAAAATCAGTCTGTAAAATAACTACAAATAAAACTTTGTAAGATAATAGTGTGTATTGATTATAAATTGAAATCGAGAATCAATAGTTTTGGCTATATTGGTGTTATGAATTCTGTATAATTGTTTTGCGTATTTGTTATTTATTTGATACTAATAAATTATATATATTAATTATCAGATGGAAAACGCTAATAATGAACCAGTTAATGAGGTTAATCAATCTGAGCAACAACCAGGAGATCAATATATGACTAGGCAGGATATAGAAAATATCGTTGCTCAAGGGATAGCAAATGCTATTCCAGCATTCGTTGCTGCTATTAAAAATCCAATAGAACCTTAACAAATCGTTCCTAGCAAACGTATTTCTGAAGATAACTTCAGTAATAGTGTAAACGGAGGCAATAATCATGTTAATCATGATAATGAACCACGGCAAGCTCCGCTCCCTAAGAAAATGAAAGCTGCAACACCTGGTTGCACTTATAAAGAATTTCTTGCTTGTAAACCCACTGAGTTTGCAGGCAATGAAGGAGCGATTGCGGCACTGCGTTAGTTAGAGAAAACCGAGGCAGTAATTGCCATAAGTAAATGTATTCAGGATGATCAGGTCATGTATGCGTCAAACCTTTTTAAAGAAATGGCGTTAGAATGGTGGAACACGGTATTACAAGCAAAAGGAAGAATGATAGCTTATGCCATGAATTGGGAAGGATTTAAGAATCTTGTAGAAAGAAAATTCTGTCCTGAATATGAAAAAGATCAAATGGCAAATAAGTTTTTAAACCATAGAATGATGGGTGTAGATTGTCGCGGTTATACTTCGACATTCTTTGAATATGCTAGAGTGGTACCAACACTGGCTTCGCCAGAACTGGTACTCATTTCTCGCTATATTTGGGGATTGATTAGTGAAATCCGTAACATCGTTAAAGCTGCGAGACCTCGTACGATTGACGATGCTGTGGAATTAGCCAATACCCTAACCGACGAACTGGTACGCACGCAAGATGAAAACAGGAAGAAGGAATTGGCTCAGAAAATTACCCAAGGATTTCGTATGGGTAATAATAACAGCTTCAAGAAAAGAGGAACAGGGCAATCTTCAAATCCGCCGTTTTGCAGGAATTGCAGAAAGAAACATTTTGGAAGATGTAATGTAACCTGCAATTTTTGTAAAATGGTAGGACATCGTGAAGAGGAATGCAGAAAGAAAACAAGGGTCTGCTATAACTGTGGAGAAACAGGACATTTCAGACCAGACTGCCCGAAATTGGTTAAACCAGCAGATAACAAAGCCAAGACAGCTGACGGAGCTACAAAGAAGAATGTCAGAGCATTTCAGTTAACTACTCAGGAAGCCGAGATGATTCCTGATGTGATAGCCGGTACGTTCTTAGTTCACAACATTTACGCCAAAGTATTATTTGACTCTGGTGCAAACCAAAGTTTTATAAATACTTTATTCTGTCAAGCTTTTAATTTACCCTTAACCAACCTTAGGCAGATTTTTACAGTCGAAACGGCTGATGGAAATTCAGTTAAAATAGATAAGGTTTTGCGGGAAGGAAACATAGAACTCTTAGGACATAAATTCTCTGCAAACATATTACCTATGAAATTAGCCGAATTCGATGTTGTTTTAGGAATGGATTGGTTGGTAGCCAACCATGCTCGAATTCTCTGTGATAAGAACTCCATAGAAATTCAGGCACCCACCGGAGAAGTAATTGTGATTACAGGAGATAAACCACGTAAGCCTATGAAGTTCATATCAGTAATGAAAGCTGCTAGTTATGAACGAAAGCAAGGAATAGTGTATATGATTTCGGTGATCATTAGCACTAAGGGTAAGGAACTTAAAGAAATTCCTGTAGTCTCAGAATACTCAGATGTATTCCCAGAAGATTTACCCGGATTACCACCTAATCGGGAGGTAGAATTTAGAATTCATCTAATCCCAGGAACTACACCGATAGCCAAAGCACCTTATCGGTTAGCACCCACAGAAATGTTAGAACTGAAAAAGCAATTAGATGAATTACTAAGTAAAGGATTCATACAACCTAGTTCATCCCCGTGGGGAGCGCCAGTGTTGTTTGTTAAGAAAAAGGATGGTTCGATGAGAATGTGTATCGATTATAGAGAATTGAATAAGGTTACTATTAAGAATCGATACCCATTACCTAGGATTGATGATCTATTCGATCAACTTCAAGGAGCTAGATATTTTTCTAAGATAGATTTACGCTCCGGATATCATCAATTGAAGGTACAAGAAGAAGACATACCTAAAACTGCTTTCAGAACTAGGTATGGTCATTACGAGTTTACAGTCATGCCCTTTGGGTTAACGAATGCACCTGCAGCATTCATGGACATGATGAATAGGATCTGTAAACTGTATTTGGATAAATTTGTAATCGTCTTCATAGATGATATACTTATTTATTCAAAAAGTCAGGACGAACATTGTCAACACTTGCATTTACTCTTAACCTTGTTAAGAAAAGAAAAGCTTTACGCCAAATTCTCAAAGTGTGAATTTTGGTTGCAAGAAGTGCAATTCTTAGGACACATGGTGAATCATGAAGGTATTCATGTAGATCCTGCGAAGATCGAGGCAATTACCAATTGGAAGGTTCCACAATCCGCAATGGAAATTAGAAGTTTTATAGGTTTAGCTGGATATTATAGACGATTTATTAAGGATTTTTCCAAGATAGCTGTACCATTAACTAAGCTAACCTGTAAAGCAGTTAAGTTTGATTGGGGACCTAAACAAGAAGAAGCCTTTAGAATTTTAAAGCAAAAGTTAACCAATGCTCCAATCTTAGCTTTACCAGGGGGAATTGAAGATTTTGAAGTATATTGTGATGCTTCAAAACTAGGATTAGGATGTGTGCTTATGCAACGCAAGAAGGTAATTGCGTATGCCTCAAGACAATTGAAAAAGCACGAAGAAAATTATACAACTCATGATTTAGAATTGGGAGCTGTAATTTTTGCCCTTAAGATTTGGAGACATTATCTGTACGGAAGTAAGTTTACTATCTATACAGATCATAAGAGTTTAAGATATATATTTGGGCAAAAAGAGTTAAATATGAGGCAAAGGAGATGGATGGAAATCTTAAGTGATTACGACTGTGATATTCAGTATCACAAAGGAAAGGCAAATGTAGTTGCAGATGCTTTAAGTCGTAAGTATCATGAAAAACAACGACGAGTTCGTACTCTTCGATTAAATCTACAATTAGATTTAATGGAACAATTGAAGAATGTTCAAGAAACAGCAATAGAGGATGTTGCTGAAGGAATGAAAGGACGAATAAAAGAATTAGAGCAAGGAGCTGATGAAATTTGGAGATTCCACAAAAGTAGAATATGGGTACCTAAGCAGGGAAACTTAAGAATTAAGATTTTAAAGGAAGCCCATAAGTCAAGGTATACAATGCATCCAGGAAACAATAAGATGTACCAAGATTTAAGAAGGAATTTCGGGTGGATAGGCATGAAAAAGGATATAGCTAGATATGTTTCTAAGTGTCTTACTTGTTCACAAGTTAAGGCAGAACATCAGAAACCTTCAGGTCTACTACAACAATTAGAGATGCCAGTATGGAAATGGGAACTTATAACAATGGATTTTGTTACTAAGTTACCCAAAACCAGAAAAGGTAACGATGCGATTTGGGTAATTGTGGATCGATTAACCAAATCTGCTCACTTTCTACCTATGAAAGAAACCTTTAGCATGGAAAGATTGGCTAAATTGTATGTAGATGAAGTTGTATCCCTACATGGAGTTCCACTCTCCATTGTTTCAGATAGGGATAGTCGTTTCACTTCTCATTTCTGGAAAAGTTTCCAGCAAGCAATGGGAACTCGACTAAATCTAAGTACGGCATATCATCCACAAACAGACGGGCAAAGTGAAAGGACGATCCAAACTCTAGAAGACATGCTCCGAGCATGTGTGATAGATTTTGGTGGAAATTGGGACGATCACTTACCATTAATTGAATTCTCCTATAACAATAGTTATCATTCAAGCATTGAAACTGCCCCATTTGAAGCACTGTATGGAAGAAAGTGCAGAACTCCAGTTTGCTGGGCAGAAATAGGAGAAAATCAATTATCAGGTCCAGAGATTGTACAAGAGACGACTGATAAGATTACTCAAATCAAGGAAAGACTGAAGACTGCTCGAGATCGCCAGAAGAGTTATGCAGACAATAGATGCAAGCCATTAGAATTCCAAGTTGGAGACAAAGTATTGTTGAAAGTTTCTCCTTGGAAAGGAGTTGTGAGATTCGGTAAGAAAGGAAAGCTAAGTCCCAGATACGTAGGACCATTTTTAGTGATCCAACGTATAGGACCAGTTGCTTATCGTTTACAACTACCAGAAGAACTAGCTGGAGTACATAATGTATTTCATGTTTCCAATCTCAAGAAATGTCTAGCAGACGAATCTCTGGTAGTACCTCTTCAAGACATAGAAGTAAACGAAAAGTTAAAATTTGTTGAGAAACCTCTTCAGATAGAAGACAGAAAAGTGAAGTTTCTCAAGCACAAACGCCTAGTGCTAGTTAAAGTAAAGTGGGATTCAAAAATAGGAGCTGAATACACTTGGGAGCTGGAATCAGAAATGAAGCGAAAATATCCTCACTTATTCCAGTAAATCTCGAGGACGAGATTTTTATTAAGGTGGGGAGAATGTAACAACTCTCACAAAAAGGTCCTAATTATTATTTTAATTGACGATTAGGAAACCCTAATTGAGACACCCAAGTGATTCCGCACAAACCCTAAAATTTTCAGAATAATCGGAATCAGGATTAGGGCCCCTAAAACTTAGGGGGGATAAACCCTAATTGACGATTATCCTCAAATAATCGTTGTCACATAACTGAAATTCGAAATTGTAGAGTCAGCTGAGCTAGTCCCAATCGTGGCTACCCTATAGGCTAGTTTTATGCCTTACGCACCGTAGCAATACGGGCCTTGCGGTACGCAAGGACCCTTACGCACCGTAAGGTTGGGAGTGTTGCGGTGCGCAAGGTTGACGAAAATTTAGCTATAAATAGAGGACATTGGCACTTGAATTCTGGACTTACAACGTCGAAAGAATTCGCACTATACACTGAGATACGAACTGAATACTCTAAATTACACCCCCGGGTCTCCAAATTCTGCCGCAAAACAGGGTATTAGCACGATCGCTGCTACGATTCATTTTCCGATCGATCAATGTACTCAACGGGTGTTTTAGTGCTGCCCACATTAGGGTGATGCTTTGTCATTAATTGTGATTCCGACCGGATGTTGAGTGCCACCCGAATACGGGGAATACTCTGTCCTTCGTTGTGAATCCGATGGATGTTTAAGCATAGCACTTTGTCATTCGTTGTGATGGTTGATCTCGTGAGTTATCGTAAATGCTGTATTGATTACTAACCCAGTTTTGTGTGCATTGTTATCTAAATTAGGATAAAAAGGCTAATCAGTAGGTTAGGCTCTGCTCAAAATCTGCAATGTGAGTCATTCTCTTTTTATCAAATTACTTTTGAAATCATGTTTATTTTCAAAGATTATAATTACAGTGATTAAGTTTATGTAATCACCCAAGTTACAGCCGGTATGTGGGGTTTTGTATACATAACTTGATAACCGTCACTATTGGACAACGAGTTAGCCAATGAGTGATATGACCATAGTCACAGACACCATCGGGCAAAGAGGCTATCGATGGATGTTCGAGTGACAAGTACTGTGGGTAGTTGGTTTGATATATGGAAACATTGTAATCTCTCTTAATACTGTAAATTATAACAAACGAGTCGTTTTCATAAATAGAATGATTCACTCAGTATTTCCCGCTGACAAAACCTTTTTCAAACATGTTTCAGGTGATCTGTTGTGATCCAGGAAAAGTGCCGAGAAGCACTACAAGCTTAAGGAAGTGGCTCAGTATAAAAATAAGAAACATGTTTTGTAAAATAAAGATTTCTCCGTGAAATCTCACTATTGTAAATTACCGGGTTTTATCCCGAATTGTGAAATAAAATAATCGGGAAATATTTCAGTTTTAAAGATCCTGAAGAAACTTCCGCTGTTAAACTCAATTAAATAAATACCACGGGATTTCTGTCCCGCGGCTCCTGAAACGGGTCAAACCGGGTCGGGGGCCGTGACAGTAAGTGTTCCGAAGAAGATCAGGTTATGTATGCGTCCAATTTGTTCAAAGAAGGGGCACTAGAATGGTGGAATACCATATTACAAGCAAAAGGAAGAAGGATGACTTATGCTTTAAACTGGGAAGAATTTAAAATTCTTGTAGAAAGAAAATATTGTCCTGAATATGAAAAGGAACAAATGGCAAATAAGTTCCTAAACCATCGTATGGTAGGTGTAGAGTGTCGCGGTTATAGTTCGACATTCTTTGAATACGCTAGAGTAGTACCAACACTGGCTTCGCCAGAACCGGTACTCATTTCCCGTTACATTTGGGGATTAATTAGTGAAATTCGTAACATCGTTAAAGCTGTGAGACCTCGCACTATTGACGATGCTGTGGAACTAGCTAATACCCTAACTGATGAACTAGTGCGCACAAGAGAAGAAGATCGAAAGAAGGAATTGGCTCAAAAGATTACCCAAGGATTTCGTGTGGGTAATGATAATAATAGGTTCAAGAAAAAAGGAAGGAGACAATCTGCACAACCGCCTTTTTGCAGAAATTGCAAAAAGAATCATTTTGGAAAATGCAATGTAATTTGCAACTTCTGCAAAATGGCAGGACATCGTGAAGAAAATTGCAAAAAGAAAACCATAGTCTGCTACAACTGTGGAGAAACAGGACATTATAAAACAGAATGTCCTAAATTGGTTAAAACTGCAGACAATAAAGGCAAATCAGCTGATGGAACAACAAAGAAGAATGCCCGAGCATTCCAGCTAACCACTCAGGAAGCCGAACTGATCCCTGACATCATAGCCGGTACGTTCTTGGTCCACAACGTTTATGCAAAAGTATTATTTGACTCTGGTGCAAACCAAAGTTTTATCAATACTTCATTTTGCCAAGCCCTTAACTTACCCTTAACTACTCTTAGGCAAATTTTTACAGTCGAAACGGCAGATGGGAATTCTGTTAACATAAATAAGGTTTTGCAAGAAGGAAAGATAGAACTGTTAGGCCATAAGTTTTCTGCAAACCTGTTACCTATGAATTTAGCCGGATTCGATGTAGTGTTAGGAATGGATTGGTTGATAGCCAACCATGCTCGAATCCTTTGTGATAAGAATTCCGTAGAAATCCGTACCCCCGCAGGAGAGGTAATTTTAATTACAGGAGATAAACCACGAAAGCCACTGAAGTTCATATCAGTAATAAAAATTGCTAGTTATGAACGAAAGCAAGGAATGGTGTATATGATTTCGGTAATCATTAACACTAAAAGTAAGGAACTCCCAGACATCCCTATAGTTTCAGAATACCCAGACATCTTTCCAGAAGAATTACCTGGGTTACCACCTGATAGGGAAGTAGAGTTTAGAATCCATCTAATTCCAGGTACTACACCAATAGCCAAGGCACCTTATCGATTAGCACCCACCGAAATGCTAGAATTGAAAAAGCAGTTAGATGAATTATTAAGCAAAGGATTTATACAACCTATTTCATCCCCTTGGGGAGCACCAGTGTTGTTTGTGAAAAAGAAAGATGGATCTATGAGAATGTGTATCGATTATAGAGAACTAAATAAAGTTACAATTAAGAATCGATACCCATTACCTAGGATTGACGATCTTTTTGATCAACTTCAAGGCGCTAGGTATTTTTCTAAGATAGATTTAAGATCCGGATATCACCAGTTAAAAGTACAAGAAGAAGACATACCTAAAACTGCTTTCAGAACTAGATATGGTCATTATGAGTTTACAGTCATGCCCTTTGGATTAACAAATGCCCCAGCAGCATTTATGGACATGATGAATCGGATCTGTAAGACATACTTGGATAAATTTGTAATCGTATTCATTGACGATATACTTATTTATTCCAAAAGTCAGGAAGAACATTGCGAACACTTGCATGCACTCTTAACTTTGTTAAGAAAGGAAAAACTTTATGCCAAATTCTCGAAGTGTGAATTCTGGCTGCAAGAAGTACAATTTTTAGGTCACATGGTGAATCACGAAGGAATTCACGTAGATCCTGCTAAAATAGAAGCAATCACTAAATGGAAAGTCCCACAAACAGCTATGGAAATTAGAAGTTTTCTAGGCTTAGCTGGATACTACAGACGATTTATTAAGGATTTCTCTAAGATAGCTGTACCTTTGACTAAGTTAACCTGTAAAGCCACTAAGTTTGAATGGGGATATAAACAAGAAGAAGCTTTTAAGATTTTAAAGCACCGATTGACAAATGCTCCAATTTTAGCATTGCCTGAAGGAACAGAAGATTTTGAAGTATATTGTGATGCTTCAAAATTAGGATTCGGATGTGTGTTGATGCAACGCAAGAAGGTAATTGCGTATGCCTCCCGGCAGTTGAAAAAGCACGAGGAAAATTATACAACTCATGACTTAGAATTAGGAGCCATAATTTTTGCCTTGAAAATTTGGAGACATTATCTGTACGGAAGTAAGTTTACTGTTTATACAGATCATAAAAGTTTAAGGTATATATTTGGGCAGAAAGAATTAAATATGAGGCAAAGAAGATGGATGGAAGTTCTAAGCGATTACGACTGTGATATTCAATATCACGAAGGAAAGGCAAACGTAGTTGCAGATGCCTTAAGTCGTAAGTATCAGGAAAAACAAAAGCGAGTCCGTGCTCTTAGATTAAATCTACAAGTAGATTTAATGGAACAATTAAAGAAAATTCAGGAAACAGCAATCAAGGACGATGCTGAAAGAATGAAAGGTTATATAAAGGAACCAGAGCAAGGAAATGATGGAATTTGGAAATTCCACAAGAAACGAATTTGGGTACCTAAGCAGGGAGAATTAAGAAATAAGATTTTAGAAGAAGCTCATAAATCTCGGTATACCGTACATCCAGGAAACAATAAAATGTACCAAGATTTAAGAAATAATTTTTGGTGGATAGGAATGAAAAAGGATATAGCCGAATACGTATCTAAATGTCTTACTTGTTCACAAGTTAAGGCCGAACACCAGAAACCTTCAGGATTACTACAACAATTGGAAATGCCTGTATGGAAATGGGAACTCATAACAATGGATTTTGTTACTAAGTTACCCAAGACCAGAAAAGGTAATGATGCGATTTGGGTAATTGTGGATCGATTAACCAAATCAGCTCATTTTCTACCAATGAAGGAAACCTTTAGCATGGAAAGACTAGCCAAGTTGTATGTAGACGAAGTGGTATCTTTACATGGAGTTCCACTCTCCATTGTATCAGATAGGGATAGTCGTTTCACTTCTCATTTCTGGAAAAGTTTCCAGCAAGCAATGGGAACTCGACTAAATTTAAGCACTGCATATCATCCTCAAACAGACGGACAAAGTGAAAGGACGATTCAAACTCTAGAAGACATGCTCCGAGCATGTGTAATAGATTTTGGTGGGAACTGGGATGATCACTTACCATTAATTGAATTCTCCTATAATAATAGTTATCATTCAAGTATTGAAACTGCTCCTTTTGAGGCACTTTATGGAAGAAAGTGTAGAAATCCAGTTTGTTGGGCAGAAATAGGAGAAAGTCAATTGTCAGGTCCTGAGATAGTGCAAGAGACGACCGACAAGATTACTCAAATTAAAGAAAGGCTGAAAACTGCTCGAGATCGCCAGAAGAGTTATGCAGACAATAGATGCAAACCGTTAGAATTCCAAGTTGGAGACAGAGTACTTTTGAAAGTTTCTCCTTGGAAAGGAGTTGTTCGATTCGGTAAGAAAGGAAAGCTAAGTCCCAGGTTCGTAGGACCATTTCCAGTGATCCAACGTATAGGACCAGTTGCGTATCGTTTATAATTACCAGAAGAGTTAGCTGGAGTACATGATGTATTTCATGTATCCAATCTCAAGAAATGTCTAGCAGACGAATCTTTGGTAGTACCTCTCCAAGAAATAGAGGTAAACGAAAAGTTGAAATTTGTTGAGAAACCTCTTCAAATTGAGGATCAAAAGATCAAGTTTCTCAAACATAAAAGATTAGTTTTAGTCAAAGTCAGATGGGATTCAAAGAGAGGAGCTGAATACACTTGGGAGTTAGAATCAGAAATGAAGAGAAAGTATCCTCATCTATTCCAGTAAATCTCGAGGACGAGATTTTTATTAAGGTGGGGAGAATGTAACAACTCTCATCAAAAGTCATAATTATTATTTAATTTGGTCAATAGGAAACCCTAATTGAGAAACCCAAGTGATTCTGAACAAACCCTAAAATTTTCAAAACAATCGGAATCAGGATCAGGGCCCCTAAAACTCAGGGGGGGTATACCCTGGTTAACGATTATCTACATTATTCGTTGTCAAAATTCAAAATTAAGAAACTGTCAACTCAGCAAAGCTAGTCCCAACCGTGGCTACCCTATAACCTACTTTCAAACCATACGCATCGTAGGGGTTTAAAGCCTACGATGCGCAAGCCTGTTAAAGTCCCCTACGCATCGTAAGGGTTCTAGGCCTACGATGCGCAGGGCTGACCAAAATTTGGGTATAAATAGAAGGCCTCGGGACTTGAATTCTGTCTTTGAAATTTCGTAAATTCGCTTTACGTAGGCTGAGTTATAACAGAAACAATCCATAACACACACAGGGCACTAATCGACGCCGCAATCAGGGTAATAACTCGATCGCTGATACGATACAACGTCCGATCGATTATAACTATCCAACGATTGTCTAAGTGCCGCTCAAATTGAGTTTATACTTTGTTATTCATCGTGATTTCGACTTGAATGTTTGAGTGCTGTTCGAATTCGGACTATACTCTGTCATTCGTTGTGAATCCGCTGAATTGTTAAGTATTGCACTAATACATCGTTGTGAGGGTTTAATCTCGTGAATTGTCGTAACTGCTGTGTTAGTTACTAACCTGTTTGTGTGTGCATTATTATTTAAATTAGGTTAATCAAGGCTAATCAGTAGGCTTATACTCTGCTCGTTAAATCTACAATGTGAGTCGTTCTCTTTTTATCAAATTACTTTCAAAATCATGTTTATTTTCAAAGGTTATAATTACAGTGATTAAGTTTATGTAATCACCAAATTACAGCCGGTATGTGGGGTATTGTGCACATTACTACAGTTGTTATCACTTTAGGTGGGCGAACCTAAAATTAGTGATATTCGTCATTCATTGGGGCAGCCAATGGTGATATGACCACAGTCACCGAAAAGAGTCGAGTGACAAATACTGTGGGTAGTTGGTTTGATATCAGAAACATTGTAATCTCTCTTAATACTGTAAATTATAACAAAAGAGTCGTTTTAGCAAAATGAATGATTCACTCAGTATTTCCCTGCTGACAAAACTTTTTTCAAACATGTTTCAGGTGATCTGTTGTGAGCAAAGGAAAAGTGCCGTGGAGCACTACAAGCTTAGAAAGTGGCTCAATGTAAATAAATAAAGAAACATGTTTTAAGAAATAAAGGATTTCCCAGTGAAATCACTTATTTGTAAATTTTGGGATTTATCCCTATATTATATAAATAAACGAGCAGTTTTAATATTAATCGATCCTGTTTAAAAAGACTTCCGCTGTCACATAATTAGATACCATTGGATTTCCTGCCTCGCGGCTCTGGACCGGGTCAAACCGGGGCCGAGGGCCGTGACAGTATCGCAAACAGAAATAAGATTGGCTTCCCGACTAAATAAAAACGAAGCAGGTGAATATTAACTCCAGAAAACAAACTAAATTTTCACACATATGAACATAACTTCCTTTCTGTTGAACTTCATTTTATCAACGACCACCACCAGTTCATAAGATAACTCTCCTAAAATGATTTACATTGTTTTTTTTTATTATTATTATGATATCAAAGTATTTAGGAAGTGAAGTTCTAAACTTTTGTACGTTTGCACAAAACCAATAACATTTAGTATTAAGGAATATATGTATATATATATATATACGAGGTCATGTATGGTTTGCTTCCTGTCAATTTGCGTAACATATGATCAAACTATAATATAGCCCTTCAATTTTAAAAGTTGTTTCTGTTGATCAAGAAAACAAGAAAAATAGGATGAATGATGCTTTTAATATTCTGAGACTAGGAACTAAATAACTAAATTTATTCAGTGGGTTCTATAAATTAAATGAATGTAATATATAGTAACCGATCTAATTTAAAACACGGTTAATATGTAGGACCTTGTTTCAAGTGAGCACTTGTTGCGTCTACATTGTTTACGTTTAAGCTAAGGTACGGATTTTGTGTTCTCTTACTTTTAGCATTATATTGTCTTTTATTCTCATGGTGTACGGATATTCGGTCCGTCACTTGTAGCGTAAAATGGTTGCTCGTTTCATAATATCGTAGTTATTGAAAATTGTTATTTGAAATCGTCACATGAGACACCCATCGTCATCGTTCCATGATTCATTGTTACACGTGTCGTATTGAATTATTGCCTATAATATATGCATGTGATAGGATTACATTTTTTTCACTCATTCTCGCATGCTCCCATGACTTTTATTATTTATTATTTATCTTTGGCTAGATGTGATATAGCCTTAGTGTATTTGCCTTGACTTGAGTAAATCGTTTCATTGACCTCAATACCCGAGCATATCCACCTATGGGGACATAGGGCGTCATCATAGGCACAGTTGACGTGCACCATCCGTGGCGGTGCGAAAGGCCCACGGCGTCTCTATATTGTATTGTGTGCTAAGTGATTTCACTTATTGATTATTGAGAGACGTATGGATAGATCCTAGAAGTGTAAGTGTAAGTGTTAGTGGTAGTGGGATAGGTGTGAGTGCCCACGTCCCCTCTACATAATGGTGCATTGGAACTGCAGCTAATGTACAAAGTGTTAGTGTTTATTGTTAGTGGCTCACATGGGTATTTCTAATATACCTTTATGGTATTCATCAGTGATCATTCAGCATATTGTATTGTTTGCATCGTTAAAGTGTTTAGTGTATTGCTTCTATCATTTATGTGTTAGTGCTATTGTTTCTCCGTTACTGGGCAATTTTTGGCTCAACCGTTTCTTTTTGTTGTTTTCTTTTATTATGTCTTAAACAGGTACTCAGGGAAATCGGGGAAATGTGTGAAGAGTGATAATAAAAAGCAAGAGTTGGAATAAGGAGTTTAATAAAACCTTATATTCAATAAGTTTAGACACTTATGTTTTTCTGTTGAGACCGTTATGTCATTTTGGGGATTTTTGTTTTTTTTAAACCTATGGAATTTATGTTTTTAATTAAGTTATTAATTATCTCTGATTACCGAATTATGTAACACGTCAGCCCTAATCTGGGCGGGGTGTTACACAATCCTTCGACCCATTTGATTTACGTCCAACGGCCACCACAATCGCCATCTAAAGATGCCCACATCCCAAACCCAAACGTGCCCGTTTCTTCCGGTTAATGCCACCAAGACTCACGGACGCATCATATATCCGCGTTGGAATGCTACAAAATAACATAAATTTAAAAGTAAATTTTATTACATTTGATTAATTTTTTTTATTATCTATAAAAAATGGGAGTAGGAAGACAAAAGAGTCAATCACATGTACAATCTTGTCCCATTAATAAACCATTCGACACCCTGTTTTCACACAATGCCATCTCACCAAAATCTAATTATCAGATATAAATAAAAAAAACAAACAAAACTCTTAACACAAGCAATTTATATGTATATGCTGGCATGCTGGAGTATGAATTATGATGCTATTCTATTGATTTTTCTAAAACTATCTAAATATATACAAATTTATTTGGTTTACCAGAGTTTTTCTTAACCAACTAATGTCCAACAATATGCATTTAGTGTCCTATAAATTACAGAGTTGTCAATTTGTCATTTTCCACCCAAAACGACATGAGGCTATGAAAATCATTCTTCTTTTTTTGAAAGGTTTTTTTTTTTTTTTGAAAGGAAAAATCATTCTTCTAATCCTTTTATTTTTAATATGCATGTCCTTTTTAGGTTGCATTATAAGGGTGTAGGGAGTGGTCTCGGTGAGTGACAGGGCCGGCCCGTAAGCTTATCAATCTAGGCTAAGGCCTAGGGCCACCAAAAAACAAGGGCCTCCAATTTTATTTCCTTTCATATATTAGACTTGTTTTTTGCCATTTAAACAAGTTTCTAGCCCAAGATTTAGGATTTACACTAGGAGTCTGCATTATCCACTCACACAACATATCAACCCTCGTTACTTGCGACGTCTTTTGAGTAACCAATGTTAAACTGATTGCGGATTGAGCGAAATTAGGGCCAAGATTAGGAAAAATCATCGCTATGGTTATTCAATGTCTCAAATCCCAATCTCAATTCCTTTATACCAATTCAATAGGGCCCTGACTTTGTAGTTCGCTTAGGGCCTACAAAAACGTTGGAACGACTCTGGTGAGTGAATCGGGGAGTGAGGTTTACCGCTCGGTGATGTAGTGCCGGCGGTTAATCGGTGATCGGGGAGCGGCCATAGCGGTGAGTACTCACCGATTGAAAGAGGGACAAAAATTGGTCCGTTTGAAAAAAAAATTGACCGTTTGGCATTAAATAAAAAAAATATTTTTTTTTATTTAAACCCACACATTTCACTCATTTTACACACCACTCTTTCTAAAAATTTCTACACCCACACCACACCACACCATGGATAAACAAAACAAAGGTGAACCCAATAAAAAAGGTTCCGCTAGCTGAGGATCAGATTCAAGAAAAAAAGTTTCGCAAACGAGACGAGGCGATTCTAGAGGTCCGAGTGCACCGGTTCAAACCCCATAAGGATATTCATCAAACTCTCAACCTCAGTTTTTTTACCCCCAAGCTTCACAACCGACTTTTTATAACACCCACCTAATTTTCCGCGACAAATATTTTCATACCCACCCAGTCCAACAATGGTCGCACCCAGCATGTACGAATACTCCATGGAAGTACAAAACTCATTCGATCCATTCGCATTTAGGAGCCCGCCAATTCAATCACCAAGAGAGAATGTCGAGCGCTCACTTCCGATCTACGATGAAGACCAAGATGTAGAGGTTGTCCCCGAAACACAACATTTGGGTGAAGAAATTGGCGAGGACGAAGAAGAATATGAGGTTGAAGACGATGATATTGGTGAAGCAAGTGAGCCGAAAGAAAAGGGAGGCAAGGCGGAGCGTCAAAATTGGATGAAAAAACAAGAAGAGGCCTCAGTCAAGGCATGGGTTCATTGTTCTTTAAACCAGAAAAAAAAGGCAACCAGCGGAAGTACACGAACAATTCATCAAGTACGTTCAAAATGGCTCCCTATGTTGAGTAAGATAAACTACTTCAACGACCTTTGGCAACAAGCGGTATAATTTTCTTTTGAACATTTAATAAATATTTTCCATTATATTTTACTTTATATTTGTTTTATATGTAGGATCGTATTCGTGGTAGTGGGTGTGGCGACGTCGAGGTCATGAATAGGGCTTTAAAAGATTTCCAATCAAGATATCCGAGTGGTTTTCATCATATTGAGGCATGGGAGGTTGTTAATAAACATGACAAATGGGCCCCGGTACCATTGTTGGGTGAAGATAGTGGAAGATCGGGCCAAAAAAGAAAACCGTCCGATTCGGGTAACTATAATGCGGGTACACCGGGAACTGAGTTCAATAGCGATATACCCGACATAAATGTAGACCCCTCACCAACAAGACCACGAGAGAGAGATAAGAGACCCGCAACATCACCAACCGATAGCGAAACGATTTTGACCGAGAAGCTCTCGCAATACACTCTTATGAAAGAAGCAAAACAACCACGGGCGATAGAGTTGTCGAATATAAAAAAGAAATGTGAGGAAGACACCATAGCGTTAGTGGCGGAACAACGCGAGGCGGTGAAACAACTTTTGTATGATCGGGATTTGGAGACGTTTACTAAGCCACACGACCATGCTTCACCCGAGATGTTGCCGTTTATTCTAGCGCGGAAATGGGATATCGCAAAAAAAATATAATTGGCCATGCAATTTCTAAATTTTAGGTTTATTATGGTTTAATTTTCTAGTTTTAATTTTATGTAATGTGTTTTTTAATTAAATGTACTTTTATTTTGTTTAAAATATGTTTTAGTTATTAATATCTTGAAAATGAGTGCTTCTTTGGCTACAGTAGCCAAGAAGCTACTCAGAATGTTATGATATATAATGCATAATTTCCAGAAATAAAAAATATATAAAAAAAGAAATAGATTACCTATGTGTTTGATCATTGCTAGTGATTGAGTGCAAAATATGGAGTGAAATGGGGACTTGACATGGCATGACATTATTGGCTAGAGAATAAGTTTACCACTCCCCAAATGGTGACCACTCCCTCCATCCTAAATAAATAGATCCTCTCTATAGAAAGCACCATATAATTTATAAGTTCAAGATGTTTATGACTCGTTTTAGGATTTGATTACAACTCACTTACAACACATCAACCCCTTTCAACATGCTTCGACGAGGTATATACGGGTCATGTCCATGTTACATAGCAGCTTTAGAGTCCCTAAGGGACATAGAGTGATGGCAAAGTGCCTCCCCTATATCCAAGAGGTGAAGGGTTCAAATCCTACAAAGTGCAAGTATATAAGTGTTTGAAGTAGGTTAGTTTACTCTTAAAAATGTTACATAGCTTTAAATATGTCTTGTTAGAATTAATATTTTTGAAATGAATAAATTCATGATTAGTTAACTTCAACCGGTCAATAAGACATAATTGTAATACCTACAAAAATCATATATTTCCTTTAAAATACACCCCATTGTGATTGATGGTTTGATGTATGTGATATTACTCCTATTTATCCCATCTTTTAGACTACACGTATGACGTAGCGCCCCATTTCACTTAGGCATGATGGCGTGCCCTCAACACCATTTCCAAGATGCTAAAACGAGGCGTTGTAAGTGGGTTCGTTGGTTGCTTGGCGAGCGCCAACGCATGGAAGGTGGTGATGATTATGGCGACGACCTTATTGGCAGCGCTTATTTAAAAAAAATCAATCTTTATATATAATATAGATCATTCAACCGAAGCTCATTCAACCTAATCACAGCTCACAAAACATTCTAAACTCTCAGTCACTTTCAACTCTCTCTACTTTTTTGTAAAAATGTCTTCCGACTTGCCATCCAACTCATCTCGTGAAAACGCATGAATGCTTAACTCCTTGATTATCCAAGCCGCTAAGGAGGCAGTTCAATTTTTAAGAGACGAAGCTGAATCGTCTGAGCCACGTACATACAAGACAAGGACCCTTTAAACGAGATTGGTTGGGTGTACATCAACGTTTGGTAGATGATTATTTTACTCAAAACCCTTTGTATGATGATAAACAATTTTGGCGTCGCTTTCGTATGAGTCGCCGACTTTTTTTTGAGAATTTTAGGTGATTTAGAATGCAAGTATACATATTTCAAACAAAAAGATGATGCAAAGCGTAAACTTGGATTCTCTAGATTGCAAAAACATACAGCCGCACAATTCGTCAGCTGGCGTACGATATGGCAACAGATGCATGGGACGAGTATCTACAGGTGTCAGAAAGAGTATGCCATGATAGTCTTGACAATTTCTATGAAGGTATTGTTGTTGTTATAATTTATAATACTTGTATATAATACTTGAATATTATTAGGGGTATGTTTGGTAGGGGGTAATGGAATAGACGGTGGACAGGAATGGATGAGGTAATGGCATTGATCATTACCATTCCATGTCTTGTTTGGTTACCATGTGAGAATGAAATGAATCATTACTTTTTGTTGTTTGGTTGGCAAGAAAAGACGAAGGAATAATATCGGATGGTGGTGGTCAGTGGTGGGCAATGATGGTGGGTGCTGATAGGTGGTAGTTGTACCGGAGGCGGCGGGTGGTGATGGCGGCGGGTGGTGACAGCGGCAGTGGTGGTGGGTGACGTTGAGGTGGGTGGGTGGCGATGATGGTGGGGTGGTGGTCGGAGGTGGTAGCGGCGGCGGTGGACAGCGATGGCGGAGGTGGGTGGTTGCGGTGATCGGAGGGGGCAGCGGCGATGGTGGGTGGCGGTGGCGGACGTGGTTGGTGGCAACAGTGGCGGGTTGTGGTGTTTTTAATAAAGGATGCAGAAGGAATGGAATGGAAAAAAACAGGCGGGACAGATGGAATGATTTTGTGGGAATGGAATGCATTTTAGAATGGGTGATTCCATTACCTTAACCAACGAAACACTCTTTTCTTCATTCCCTCGTAATGGTCCATTCCATTCCACCTCTTATTCCTACATACCAAACATTACCTAGGTGTTATCAACCTCTACAAAAGACGATACTTGAGGAATCCGACGGCTTTCGACATCCCACTTTTATATGAAGCCCACGCATTAGCCGTGGGTTGCTTGTCCAACTGCTTGGAAATGGCAACACCATCGAGGTGACCATGATGGTCCAACCCTAATACTACAAGTAGTCGCATCTCAAGATCTATGGATTTAGCATGCGTTCTTTTGTATAACCGGTGCAAACAATGATATCCAAGTTTTACAATCATCAAATCTATTCGATGTTGTTGTAGACGGGGTTCTGTCGGATTCATCATTTTATTCAAATGATGTGGAGTACAAATATGAGTATTATCTTGTCGATAGTATTTATCAGGAGTGGGCTGTTTTGGTGAAAACTCTTTCGTGTCCGGATAACGTCAAATGAGTGTATTACAAGAAGAAACACGAGTCGGCAAGAAAAGATGTCGAATGGACATTCAGAGTGTTAAAGAAATGATGGACAGTCATTGCCCAACCCTCACATATGATTGAAAAGAGAAAATGAGAAACGTAATGTATATGTGTATTATCTTGCATAACATGATCTTGGAGGACATAGGCAGAGCCTTATGTACCGACTTCGACGATGCCTTTCGATCAACGATACCTTTTAATTGTATTGTGGCATGTTTGAATTTTAATATTTATATATTTAGTTTATTTGTTGTTTAATTTAATAAAAATCAAAATTAAAAAAAAAATGATTGAATAGTGATAATCGGGGCTTTATCACATGGTAAGGCATTTAACAATGGAACCCCTTTCCAGTTAGCGCTGACGTAACACTTATGTGATGCTATAAAGTACTAGCGACTTTATCTCACACCATCCAACCGTATACTCCTAATTTACCATTTATCACTATTTGTTATTTTAGCATCACATCACCATCCTTCACCACATCATTCAACTACTTATTATTCACGATTCGACATTCACTAACCTTTTTTTTTATTTTCTAACACAAACAATATTTATAATGTTAAAACATGTACTAAGTAAATAAAAATAAAATATAAAGACAGGATTAATACTAAAAATGTAATATCTTAAACCTTCATTTCAAAATAAATATTAACACATGGCCTGATATATCTATGTGTGTAGTGTGTTCTTAATCATTTCAAAGATAATAACAATAAATTTTCTTAAACCTTCATTTAGAGTAAACTGTCAAAATGGTCCCTGAGGTTCGGTTACCTTTGTCACTTTAGGCCAAAACTCAAACCTTTTGAATTTGGATCTATGTGGTTTCAATTTTGTTGCCATTGTCAACCAAAAGCAAAACCTGATCAGATTTTTCAGTTACCATCTAGCTTTTTTTTTTTTTTTTTTTTTTTTTTTTTTATTTATCATTCTCAATATGGTGATGGTCATTGGCAAAGGTTTTGGTCATTTTCAACATGTTTTGGTCACTAAAAAATCTGGATGTTAACTGAAAATATTGGATGTTAATTGAGAAATCTGACCAGGTTTTGCTTTTGGATGAAAATGACAACAAAATTGAAACCTCAAGGACCTAGATTCAAAAGGTTTGAGTTTTTGACTAAAGTGGCAAAAGTGACCAAACCTCAAGGACCATTTTGCCAGTTTAAAATTAAATATACTATATAATATATTATATATATCAATTTATAAAAGTGGTTTGCATTAGTGAAGTTTTTGGTTTTTTTAAATATTACCACACAAGTTTCTAACTTCCTGATTGCGCACAACCAAGAAAGAGAAGAGGAACTTTGGCTTTCAACTTTTTTAATCACCATGATACATTTTGACAAGTGGAAATTAATATGAATTTATATCGTACAATTTAGGAAGTGATAATATTATCAGTTTGTTATTCAATTATCTTTCCTTTATTAACATTGAATTTAGCAAATAAACTATTTTTTTTAAATTTATTTGATACGTTAGTTTTGATAAAAGTTTTGTTTAAAAGCGGCCGAATCCTATATAATTGACTTTTTGTTCTTACCGCAATGAATCAAACTGATACCGTTCGAACAACTTCGTTAGCGGAACCAATGTCCGTTTTTTATGGTTTTCGGCAAAAATTTCGCTAAAAATGGAGTTGGGTATGCAATGGGGTATTTTTTTTTAGTATCGTAAGTTATAGCGGGTGTTAGTACTGGTACAAGTATCGCCATCAACCGAATTGATATCGTCTCAAAAATATTATTACCACGTCGATCAGTTCTGGTAACGATACTACCATAACAATTACTGATATTTGTTTTTATGGTTTTCAATCGACGTAGATGTAAAACACATGTCCTCTTAGGCATATTACGAATTTATTTTTCAAGTTTTATTTTTGGTCCCTATACCGAATGTCGGTATTGTATCAATAGCGTAATAATCAAAACGATATTGACCAAATTCACGCCGCAACGCGCGTAAAAATCCCACTAGTTAGAATATATCATACGAAATACATATCCATATATAGTTTCTCAGTTTTTTGCATCTACTGATTTCAAATGGTTGTATAACCATATAGTTTCTCATTAGAATATATCATATGAAATACATATCCATATAGTTTGTCAGTTTTTGCATAATAATAATACATATCCATTAGGCTTAACAAATTTTAGGGACATTTTGACCAACAACTTTAGGCTTGGCATGAGAACACTCAGAGGTGGCTCCTCCATTGAATGTCAAGTTGATATCAGCCACCTCTACGGTTTCGCATGGTATCCCTGGGCTGCAAGCAATCTTCACTGCCACCTTTGTTGCAGATGTTCCCCTGATCCTCCTAAAACTCACATTTGTCAACTTCACTTTTGATGGAGCTGCACCTTTCTAGTAGTCACAAGAATCAAAATCAACTCCCCAGTGACCAATAATCATTTTATAGAATAATTATAAAAATATTTCTAGTAGTCACAAGACCGAAACAAAATTGATTGCAATGTTAGGATCCGAAACAAAATTGGTTGCAAAATTAGCGACCAAGTATGTTTCGGTTGTAAGATGGTCGAACAAGGATTTTTCAGCAGTCAAATGTAGTTGCTAATTTTATAGAATAATTATAAAAATATTTTGCTTGCAGATATAACTACCAAGATTAATTTCAGTCACAAATATAGTCGCTAGCATTAAAAAAGTTACTCGGTTCACAAATATTGTAGCAAATAGTCGTTTTTGTAAGGAAAATTGGATTTAAATAATCCAATCTGACTGTTTTTTGCCAATAATAATCCCAACTGAGTTTATTCCGGTCAGCGGTCCAACCTTTTTCATTTTCTTTGTATAATGGTCCGCCAGATTGGATTATTTTGTAATAGTGATACACATTTTAAGTTTATAAGTAATCACAAGCAATTCATAATACCTTGCATTGATTATTTGGACAATATTCTTGATCGACCAATATGGGATTTTGCACACCGTTCATGATGATATCTTCAAAATGGATATCGGTAGCGGCTCCAGGGTAAGAAGCAGGCCAACTTTTGATCCTAACTCCATTAGTGGTGCCAGTCAATGTGCAGTTTCTGAAAAAGATTCCTTGCACTGGTTCTTCATTTGGGTATTTGCCCTAACTTCCAACACCAAACCCATGTCCTGGTCCGCACGTCGATTGCTGGACATGGACATTCTTGCTTCCATCTCCAAAAGATATACAATCGTCGCCTGTCTTTATCCTCGCGTTTGTGATGTTGAGCCCGTTTAACTTAGCGATATGCATACCATCTGTGTTGACACTGTTTCCAGGTGCGTCAATGACAATATTTTCGAACCGGTTGTTGTCGCTAGCCAATACAGCTATGTGGAAGTTTTTGCTATTGATAGATGTCACGTCTCTAATCACTGAATTGGTGATTTTATTCATTCTGAGATTCTGAGGAAGAATAGAGAAAGGTTGGCATGTTATCATCAAAATCTAAGAATTTTTTTATTTATTTTTACGTGTTTTAGAGATTTCATGTAGGAGGTTTTTGGAATATGTTTTGCAAGTAGGAACTCAAAGGAGTCTTTTTAGTTGACAAGCAAACATGGATAAAGACAAAACCAGCACACTCAAGAGTAACTCTAGTGACTATGCATGGAATGAAGGATGAAATTTGTTCTTTTGACCAACAAACTCAAGATAAGTTTGCTTGTCATACTAGCGAACTCGAATCGTTTTCTTTCCACCTCAAGATGAGTTTGCTACCTTGTCCATTCAAAAATAATTTATGAGTGGATTTTCTCGCAAGAGGGTATTTTCTTGCAAGTGTTTCACAAGGGGTGTTTGCGCTCCTACCAAGGGCGACTTCTTGGTCTTAAAACATGCGCATTGTGAACTAGCCAGATGAATTTACAACCACTGAGAGGTCGCCCCATGCAAAGGAGACGTCTCCATTTCTTGGTTTCACCATTTCTAAGGGCGATTTCTCCATTTCTTGATTTGACAAGTCCTGAGAGATCGCCCAGCAGGGGCGATTTCTCCATTCTTGATTTGACTACAGCAAGAGGTTGCCTACGGTTGGGGTGATTTCTCCATCTCTATGTTACCTCGTACTTCTCATCTGACTTAGCTAGAGTGCGCGTTTTAAGATCAAGATTTCGTCCTTGGTAAGGACAACAACCACCGCGTCAAACAATTGCAAAATAATATCCTCTTGTGATGCATGTATTGGGTGAATATCCAGTTATAAAAGAAAATCTTTTGAATGTTGGGTGAATATCCAGTTATAAAAGAAAATCTTTTGAATGTATGTATTGGGTGGATCTGCATGAGTTCGCTACCTTGCCTATTTGTAAACATGTTTCAAAAATTTCCTAATTAAACTCCTAGAAACGCTTATGAAATATCAAGATCATCTTAAAAAACAATCCAAAATATGCACATTGTAAATAAACACTTACAACTGGTATATTGCATGAAGATTGTGAATCCTGGCATTTTGTACTCTTCCATGTTGCTTGACCTTGGCCATCGAAAGTACCACCACTCATGGTCAACTTATCAACACTCATGAATTTGTTATTATAAAAAATACAATACATTGAATGGGTGGTATTATTGTCACACTTGAACCCTTAAATCGACACCTTCAATACGGGTCGTATAGGCCTATACGTGTTGTATTGTTTTTTCAATTTCCAATAAGACTGATTTGTCAGATTTTGTCTATTTGACTGGACCTATATAGGTCGTATAGGTCTATACGGGTCGTATTAGTTTAGTTTTGTTTTTACAAATTTTTTATACATTTGTTTATGGTTTTTTTTTTTTGTAAAGGGTTACCCCGGTTAAATTTTATTTCACTCAAACACAAACAAAACAAGTGAGGGCCTTAAACGAACCCCCAATTCTCAAATATGACATGCCACATTTGAGTTTAACAAGCAACAAACGCAAAACAAACACGTACACCAGTCACAATGGACAACACCAAAACAAAATCACAAAACGGACAATCAATACTCTAGCCGCAATCATCATCGTCCATCAACAACCCTCGTGGTAGTCTCCATGTGTGTAAAACTCTATTCGCCTGAGTTGATCTCTTGAACTTCATAGTGTGAAGCTTCATCCGGACCGTGTTCAGAATTACCTCTATGAGCTGACTTTCATTCCTTTTCTTGCTCGAAAACAACTGCTGATTTCGCTCCTGCCAAACAAAATAAACAGCTGCACCGACAACCAGTTTTCCAATTATATGATTAGCCTTCTTCGAATCTGCATATTGAACCAGGTAATCATAGATCACATCCCACGAAGAATCAATAGATCCCATATTCACTTTATCTCTAACATCATGACATATCTTAGCTGCATATGGACAATCAAAGAAAAGATACTCATGAGAATCTGGACATGACATGCACAAGGAGCAACACATGAGATTAAAGTTAGTATTTCCCGAGGAACACCATCTACTCATCACATCTTGCGTCTTCAGTTTCTTGTTTATAAGAAGCCACAATAAGAACGAATGACGAGGAATAGCTTGGGGATACCATACGATATTAGCCCATGGAATCGTATTCTGGCGTTGGTGAATATCATCCCATAATATAGAAGTGCCATAATCCAATTCTGTGCCCGAGTTGGTTCTCCACATCACCCTATCCTGCATATTCGGATTCAAAATAACAGCCCTCATGTTTTGCAAAACCGGGTACCGTTGCACCCATGTGTTCGGCCACCTCCATCCTCCAAATTCCCACAACTCAGCAACCTTAGTTTGCATGCCAAAACCGGCATTAGCTATCATCCTACGAGTCACAAAGGAGATCAAGGGACAAGCATCATCCCATATATCAAACCACGCTAGAGTTTTATTACCATCACCAATTTTGGTCCATATATGTTTCCGAATAATCGGGCGAAGATGCAACATTTTCCTCCAACTCCATGGCCCATTGTTTTTGACCGGAACATCCCAAAAACTCCTGTCTCGAATGCGATACAATTGAATCCATTTAACCCACAAGGAATCTCTAACTGTTAGAATACTCCAAATATGAGCAACCATGAGAGCATTGTTCATATCCAAGACCCTTAAAAAGATTTAACGATTCCATAATAACTTTCGCTGAATTCTGATCCCCACGAGCAAACATAAAAAGATCATCGGCAAAACACAAGTTTATAATCGGCTGTTTTTCACATTTGTTGTGAAATCTGAACTCCGCCGACAACGCTAGTTGTTTTTGCAAGATTAAAGTTAAAACCTCCATTACCAACGTAAAAAGATACGGAGATACCGGATCACTTTGTCGCAAACCCCTTTTTCCTTTAAAGTATCCATACAAGTTACCGTTCAAACCCACAGAGAACGAAGTGGTCGTGACACACACTGATGCGTGTGAAGTGTCGTTAGATTTTAATGTAAATTTTAAGCCCTTTAACACTTTTTAGCCAAGTTTTAAATTTATAAAACACGATATTTACTAACACTAAACACACATATGGGCAAGTGCACTCATCGTGAGCGTAGTATAGTGTTGGTAAGATACCGAGGTCGTCCAAGGACACAAGAGCTTTTAGTACCGGTTTATCCTCAACGTCTAATCAAATCAAAGTTTAGAAAAAAGGTTTTAAACTAGAAAAATAAAACTAACTAAAATGCTGAAAAATAAAAATAAAAACAGATAGACAAGATGAATCACTTGGATCCGACTCGTGTTTAGTGTAACCTTTGATTATTTCCGCACTTTTGCACTTTTTAAGAGATTATCTTAGTTATTGTAGTAGGCCCCTCTTCTGAAGGTGACGTTACCCTCAACCCAGTAGTTTGAGTCAGCAAGGATACAATCCTAAAATGTTGGATTATTGAAAGATAATTATTTAAGTTATTAATGCATATTATGGTAGGCCCCTCTTCTGGAGGTGACGTTACCCTCGGCTAAGTAGTCTGAGTCAGCAGGGATACAGTCCTAAGTAGCCGGGTTAAAGTATTAATAGTAGTTTACATATGAGGGGATCAAGGAGTTCGGACCCCCGCCATCCAATACCAGTGGGTATTGAAGGAGGTCATACTAAAGTTGACCCAGGTCCTTGTAGGATCTATACACTGAAAAAGGCAAGACTCTTACCAAACCGTTCCCTTAACCCCCGACCAGGTAGCCAACATACCTCCATATAGACCGTGGAGATATGAATGGTGAAAATCTTTTATTTTATATAGACACTAATATAATGCCAAGACACCACGGACAAACGATAAGGAAGACTCACCTTCAATATAAGAAACTAGTTATTAAAGTCATTAATACAGAACCAAATAAAAAGTGCGAAAAGATTAAAAATAAAAAGTATTACACTAAACACTTGTCTTCACTAAGTGATGTAAGAGACTTAGGCAAACATGGCCTTTGATTGTTAAGAACTCTTACGATCAATCTTGGATCCCGAGACTACTACACACACTCTATGATGGATGATAGATGATGGTGGTGGATGATGGTGTGTGGTGGTGGTGGAGTGTGGGTGAAGTGTGAGAGAGGTGGTTTGCCAAGGGATGGTTTGCAAATGAGCCAAGCACCCCTATTTATAGCCTGCATAGAAGCCCGGACACGGCCCCGTGTCCACCCATCTTCTCTTTCTTCATTAATTGCAGTTTGTCTGCATTAGTTGACCACGCCCCCGTGTCCGCTGGGCACGACCCAGTGTGCAGAAGCGTATCTGTACTATCAAGATTTCCTCAGATTCTGCGAATCTTAGAGTTGACCACGGCCCCGTGTCCACTGGGCACGCCCCCATGGTGGGTGATAGAAGCGTCTACAACTTTGTCTTTTCTGCAGACACTTGGACACGCCCCCGTGCTCACTGAGCACGGGGCGTGTTCAGCCTTCTGTTCTCTTGTTTTGCTTGGGAAGATGCTGCCGAGGGGTCGGGCATGCCACGTTTATTCCTTTTCTTGTATTTATGCTGGATTTGGTTGCATTTTTGCTTCTTTTGTTCATTTAAGCTCTTTTAACCCTGAAAATACAAAAGGAAGACAAAAGCACACTTTTCCAACATTAGTACTAAAAAGGGGTTAGTTTTATGCCTTATTTGATGTAATTTATATGTTGCATTTTGCACACATCAAATACTCCCACACTTGAATCTTTGCTTGTCCTCAAGCAAAACTCTTTATTTTGTGGCTTACACTCTCAAATGGAATGGGTAGAAGAGAAGGTTTTGGGCTTGTCATATAGTGTCGGGATTTCCAAGATTCTTTATTTGGTTTTATTTTTATTTTATTTACAATCCTATTCGTCATGATTTATTTAAAACATTACATAAGATAAATTACTTATTAGGGCATATCATGCCTCTTTAAAATTCCATTTATATACAAGTTCACATATCTCACGGGGGATCACTCAACACTCGGCTGAAGGTGTATTTTTGTGAAAACTCTCGAGAGCGGCATGAAACTTATTCCTACCATAAGCTTGCCAAGTAATCAATCCTCCTCCTTTTTAACTAAAAACCTTTGTAAATATCAAGAGGACTTTGGGGGAAGGGTTAGACTTGGGTTAAAGGTAGGTGGTTGGGTTAGTGGTTAGTAGAAAAGGGCGAAAGGCGTAAAAAGCGTCGGTTTTCGCAAAACATTTTTGTGACTTTTTATTCCAATGAAGCATTATTCAAACAAGCCTTCTTTTGATGAGCTTTGTTTGTTTATTGCTAACTTCATTTTTTTTCATAAGGAAGTCACACGAAAACCGAGCTTTGTTACTAAAATAAAGGATTTAAAATAAAAAAAGGGTTTTGGTGGGTAAAAGGGTGTTTGATTTGGTTTAAGAAATGAAAAGGTTTAGGCTCAAAGGGGCTAACTAGGGGGATTTTGGGTAGGTGGTTAAAAAAAAAGAAAAATAATGGTGTAGAAATAAAAAGGGTTAGTCCTAATGCCTCCATCATTTACTTACTTGGGTTTAAGTTGGTAAGGACCGGGAATGTATTATCGTGGCAAGTTCTAGAGTCGTAAGAACCAAGCGGCTATTCACACAAGAAACGAAAATGAGCATTTAGTTTAAAGATGTGTATTTGTATGCTCAATAAAGGCTTAAAACTCACTTTTTGTGGGAATGGGTTTTTATGTGATCAAGTATATATAATCAAATTTTAACTAGATTCGTCATGCCGTTTCATAATTTTCTTATGTTGGTTCTTTTTATCACGACGCTATCGGTTGTAAATTTGTAAAAATATCACCTTTTAGGATTTGAAATTCCCAGATTAAACCAAGACAAGTAAAAAAATGAAAAAATTTGGGGTGTTTAGCGGTTCCAATAGAGTTTTGTGTAAGGCTTGTGATTAGGACTTGCAAAATTCAAGGTTTTAGCATCCCCCCCCCCCCCACACTTAAATTACACATTGTCCTCAATGTGTCCCAAAAATAAGTTTTTAGGTTGATTAAATGTGTAAAAAGATGTGAAAAAGCAAAAATTTATGTTACTGGGCGTCTGGACACGGCCCCTTGGTGTCCGGGCACGGCCCCGTGGTGTCCGGGCACGACCCCGTGTTCAGATTACCAGTAACAGAAAATGAAATAGAGTAACAGAAGACTAGACACGGGGGCGTGTTCAATGAGCACGCCCCGTGCCCAGGTACTTGAACTGGGCATTTTTCTGCAGATTGTTGAGCACGGGGCGTGTTGGCTGAGCACGGCCCCGTGCTGAACTTGTTGTAATGAAAAAAAATCGTTGGGTGGCCCTGTTTTTTGTGCATGGGGTGCTAGTGCAAGTTTCCCTTGGTATCCTTCACCATCCCGAGTGTGTTTTTCCCATTACATCATCATCCAAACACCAAATAATTTGTAAAACCATCATTCATTAAAACTAGCATATTAGGTCCTAGAAAATTTAAAACAGAAAAATAAAACTACCGGTCCTAAGATAGATAGGTCAAGTGATACATAAAATCATCATAAAGAGTTCTATTCTTTATCAAAATTTCCGGAAATAGCTTTCCAGTTTTTGTAGAACTTTGGACCGAGGGGTATTCCCTAGATGTTATTAAAGCCATTCTTCTATTTCTCTCGGGAGGAAGAAGGCGGGCTCGTTTTCTTCAACATCTTGCGGAGGGGGAGTGACACCAACCGAAACCCCTTGTAGTATGTCTCGAGGGGATTCCGGATGTATGACGTACCATTCGGCCGGTATGATGACTTCGGGTACCACATTCCATGCCCTTTGGGTGATAATCGGAACCAAAGGATGAGAAACGAGTATGTTCAACCTTTGGTGCAAAAGGTTGACCTCTCAAAGACATCCCTCTAGTCCCACCGTCAAATGATTGATACGGTCGACCAATGCTTCTTCCACCCCCGTCATTTCATCAATAGCTTCTCTTAAGGCGTAAACGTAGTTTACAAGAGAATCTTCAACCGTTGATGACCTCCTTCCTTGTCGGTTGTTTCTGGAGTGCGATGAGGATGTACCACTAGTTCTGCTCGCCATTCTAAGAAAACATGCCGAAAAGAGTTCAATTTTTATGGAAACAGTACCTCGGACACGGCCCCATGCTCACTGAGCATGGCCCCGTGTTCAGATATCTGCAGATTTTTGGGACAAGGAATCTTGGAGTTTTAAATTGTTTTTGTGATTTTTAAAACATTTTTAAGCAGAAACAACTCAAAACATTGTTGTAGAACTCATTTTTAACAAGATTCCTTGAACAAAAATCTAACAAACATCTCAATAAAGCTTGGAATTATGGAGATTTCAAGCTCTAATGGAGGTATTAAGGAAAAATTGAAGAAGACGGTAATGGATAAAAGTGGAAAAGACAAGATGGTAGTTGGGAACCTTCTTTAGAATATACATAGGATGGTATGTGTGAAGATCCACCAGATCTTTGTCTTTGGAGTGGTCCAAATGTGCAGGAATCTTGCTGCATTTATAGAAAACGACAGCACGCTGCACATGACCCCGTGTTGGCTGGACACGACCCCGTGTGCAGGCAAGATCCTGACACATTTTGTCCGTATTCTGACACGAAATCAGACGGGAATCTTTGGGTGGACACGGGGGCGTGCTGACCTAGACACGGCCCCGTGTCTAGAGGATGTTTATGAAGTTTATTCTATTTCTAATGAACTTATCCGGATCGGGCGGTTCCTTACTCGATGGAACAACCCCAAAGTGCCTGAGATACCTTAGTTGCTCTAGACTAAGACGAGAACGCAAGAGGTTGTCGATGAGGGTGATTCCTATGCTAAATGTAGGTGGACAAGTCCAACCCTTTCCCGGGCTCTCGTTAAAGAAGGTGTATGTCGAATCGCTCAGGTCTATGTATGCACCGAACGAAGTCGATGGGGAGTCCTTCACGGCACAATCGACACAGGGACGACTATCGCTCAAGTCTTCACTAGAGTTAGAGGTGAATTCGGGAACAACGAAGTTGTTTTTATTCGAATGTGATCCCAATAATTCTTCTTGGGTATCTTCTTGAGGTGAATTAATGGAATCCATTTCAAGTTCCTTTACCCAATTAAGAATTAAATCTTCCATTTGAAATAATTCGTCAAGAAGCATTTCTCCTAAAAGATTCGATTGGGAGCATTCGAGGTAGAGATAGGGATTATTTTAACTTTCGCCCCTCTTAAGGCTATAGGAAAACAATAGGTCTATATAATGGGGCTTATAATTTAGAAAATAACATTCTAAATCTTTATGAGGGCCGCCACATATTTGACACCACGTACCATAAGAGTGCCGAAAGTAAAAAATATCAGTATCACTCATGTTTGTGTCAGAAATTACCAACCGTCGGGATCTTACGGTTCTGTTTTCAGTAACTGAAACTTGGGCACGGGGCGTGTTGAGTGGGCACGGCCCTGTGTTCAGCTTACTGTCTGACTTAAAACAGGATTGACAGTTCCAAAGATTAGGCACGGGGCGTGTTCAGCGGGCACGGCCCGTGCTGAGTTCTGCAGAAGCTGAAAAATTAAGAAAAATCCTAAAAAAATAGAAAAATAAGAAAAAACGATTAGGCCGTTGATTCCTAACTTTCCTAAAATCCTTGTGTCCCCGGCAACAGCGCCAAAAACTTGATGCGTGTGAAGTGTCGTTAGATTTTTAATGTAAATTTTAAGCCCTTTAACACTTTTTAGCCATGTTTTAAATTTATAAAACACGATATTTACTAACACTAAACACACATATGGGCAAGTGCACCCATCGTGAGCGTAGTATAGTGTTGGTAAGATACCAAGGTCGTCCAAGGACACAAGAGCTTTTAGTACCGGTTTATCCTCAACGTCTAATCAAATCAAAAGTTTAGAAAAAAGGTTTTAAACTAGAAAAATAAAACTAACTAAAATGCTGAAAAATAAAATAAAAATAAAAACAGATAGACAAGATGAATCACTTGGATCCGACTCGTGTTTAGTGTAACCTTTGATTATTTCCGCACTTTTGCACTTTTTAAGAGATTATCTTAGTTATTGTAGTAGGCCCCTCTTCTAAAGGTGACGTTACCCTCAACCCAGTAGTTTGAGTCAGCAAGGATACAATCCTAAAGGGTTTGATTATTGAAAGATAATTAATTAAGTTATTAATGCATATTGTGGTAGGCCCCTCTTCTGGAGGTGACGTTACCCTCGGCTAAGTAGTCTGAGTCAGCAGGGATACACTCCTAAGTAGCCGGGTTAAAGTATTAATAGTAGTTTACATATGAGGGGATCAAGGAGTTCGGACCCCCGCCATGCAATACCAGTGGGTATTGAAGGAGGTCCTACTAAAGTTGACCCATGTCCTTGCAGGATCTATACACTGAACAAGGCAAGACTCTTACCAAACCGTTCCCTTAACCCCCGACCAGGTAGCCAACATACCTCCATATAGACCGTGGAGATATGAATGGTGAAAATCTTTTATTTTATATAGACAATAAAATAATGCCAAGACACCACAGACAAACGATAAGGAAGAATCACCTTCAACATAAGAAACTAGTTATTAAAGTCATTAATACAGAACCAAATAAAAAGTGCGAAAAGATTAAAAATAAAAAGTATTACACTAAACACTTGTCTTCACCAAGTGATGTAAGAGACTTAGGCAAACATGGCCTTTGATTGTCAAGAACTCTTACGATCAATCTTGGATCCCGAGACTACTACACACACTCTATGATGGATGATGGTGGTGGATGATGGTGTGTGGTGGTGGTGGTGGTGGAGTGTGGGTGAAGTGTGAGAGAGGTGGTTTGCCAAGGGATGGTTTGCAAATGAGCCAAGCACCCCTATTTATAGCCTGCACAGAAGCCCGGACACGGCCCCGTGTCCATTGGGTACGGCCCCGTGTCCACCCATCTTTTCTTTCTTCATTAATTGCAGTTTGTCTGCATTAGTTGACCACGCCCCCGTATCCGCTGGGTACGACCCCGTGTGCAGAAGCGTATCTGTACTATCAAGATTTCCTCAGATTCTGCGAATCTTAGAGTTGACCACGGCCCCGTGTCCGCTGGGCACGCCCCCGTGGTGGGTGATAGAAGCTTTTACAACTTTGTATTTTCTGCAGATACTTGGGCACGCCCCCGTGCTCACTGAGCATGGGGCGTGATCAGCCTTCTGTTCTCTTGTTTTGCTTGGGAAGATGTTGCCGAGGGGTCGGGCATGCCACGTTTATTCCTTTTCTTGTATTTATGCTGGATTTGGCTGCATTTTTGCTTTTTTTTTTTTTTTTTTTCATTTAAGCTCTTTTAACCCTGAAAATACAAGAGGATGACAAAAGCACACTTTTTCCAACATTAGTACTAAAAAGGGGTTAGTTTTATGTCTTATTTGATGTAATTTATATGTTGCATTTTGCACACATCACACACCATAATCCATTTTACCATCTTCGTATGAAAACCTAACCCCATTAATGTCTGCCTCAAAAAATTCCAATCAACCGTGTCATATGCCTTTTGAATATCAACTTTAAAAGCACACCTAGGAGGACCATAACTTCGGTGATAATTATGCATTAACTCCTGAGTTAAGAGGATGTTATCAGATATCCTCCTGCCCAGAACAAAGGCTGATTGGTTAATGCTCACAATGTCTGCCAAACCCTCTGTAATCCGATTCATGACTATTTTACTAATACACTTATATAATGTATTACAGCAGGAAATAGGTCTATAATCCGAAATGGCTGCGGGTGTACTCACCTTCGGAATCGGCGAGATAATGGTATGATTCAGCTCATGAAGAAGTTTGCCATTATCAAAAGAATCTTGCACAGCCGTACATACATCCTTTCCAATAATCTCCCAAGTCTTCTTGAAGAAAACCGAAGTGTATCCATCAGGGCCAGGAGCTTTATTCCCTGCAATGGAAAACATAGCTCTTTTTATTTCATCTCTTGTCACCGCACGAACCATGTTATTTGCTTTTTCAGAAGATAAAACATTCCGGAATAAATCTGGAGTTGGATGCAAGGTAATATCACCCACACTGCCAAAGAATCTAGTGTAATGATCCATCATAACATGAGCACCGATCCCCCCCTCATGTAACGTACCACTACCATCTCTAATAGAAAAAATGCAACTACGGTGGTTTTTAGTTTTGAAAACATTGTGAAAGTATTTAGTGTTCGAGTCCCCAACCGCAAGCCAATCCACCTTGGATTTTTGTTTCAGAAAAAGCCCTTCGTCTCGAACCGCATCTTTGTATTGTTGAAGTAATCGGCCATGTTGTGCAAGTAACTCCCCATTTAAGGGGTCCCCATCAATACTATGTTGGCATTCATCCAAAGCTTTCCGCGAGCTTCTCACCTTCTCATGCAAATTTCCTTGTTGATATAACAGCTTCCGAAGCGGAGTTTTTAGCAACTTCAACTTCCTCACGACTTGAAACATACGATATCCGTCAATATTTGTACTCCAAACTCGCTGAACTTCCTCCATAAAACCACGCTTCTCGGCCACCAAGTTAACAAATTTGAATGGTTTTGGCTTGTCCCTTGTAACATTAGGCAATTTCAGGATACACAGGGCATGGTCCGAAACCCTATAAGGATGGAAATGTGTTGGTGCATATATCTGTTGACTTCGTCTTGTATCGAGTCGTGTTTTAGTATAGATAGGCCAGATAGCACAAGATGTCAATTTCATGAGAACTGGCCAGAAAGCACGAAATGGCAGTTTCGTGAGAAGTGGCAGTTTCGTGAGGACTGGCCAGTCCCTACGAAATGTTTCATGAGGAGTAGCAAGTTCATGAGGACTGGCCATGTCTATAAATAGGAGAGTTGTCATTTCATTTGTAACTTTTGCAATTCCGGTACCGAAGCTCTGCCGAGGTGTCAAACAGTCTGTAATCATGTCAAATCAATACAGAAGACATTTAAGCTACTTCTACATGCAAATCAAGCTGATTCAACATCAAAACGTCTGTTTCCGCCTCTCGTTTTGATCAAAAACTCTTCTGATCGACTCATTTGGTCATCACAATGATCCTACAAGTGGTATCAGAGCTCAGGAGGAAGAGTTCTTACCGATTCAGCTTGATTTCATCCGAAAACCTCACTTCTACTCACTTTCTTCACATTTTTTCAAAAGTAATTGAGATTTTATGGTTAAAATGAACTGATTTTCACATATTATATGTGAAACATGGTTTTAATCAATCCGTGAACATATCAGACCTAGATTCAGCTTAAAACTTGCCCAATTTATCAAAAAACCATCCGATTGTTCGAACATGATTTCATTTCGCACGACCTGAGAACCCAGGTCGCACCAGATACATCCATTTCGCACCAAAGTTACTCACTTCATATGAATTGAATCCATATCACACCAAATCAATCCATTTCGTACGAATTGAATCCAGGTCGCACCAAAAAACACTCATTTCGCGCGGATTGGTCATTTAGTGTATCAGTTCGCTTGAAAAGTGCCAATTCGTTTGAAAATCAGGATCAGGTCATTTGGAATGACCCATGTGCGTTGACTGAATAAATATCTCGGCCCAATCAATATTCAGATTAAAGTTGAGCAACCCAAGGACTGCATGTGATAATACTGTCCATTGATTTCATCGGCCCAATAGGATTGTGGTGTGCATTAAAGATGTCGACCATTATTGTTTTCACATGATATCATCGGTTCAATTGGACTATTGCATGAGAAAGTTGTCGCCCCATGTGATTTCATATAACTGCGGCCCAATGAAAATTGAATTTGTTTAGTTGTTATCGGCCATTACTTGAAAGCCCATGTGAAGATTCGTGCTTGTTATCATTTCACTTTTCAAACAAAATGTCTTCGGCCCATGTGATTGGTTTATCTAGAGGCCCAATTGAATCCATTTCTTTTTGATCGGCCCATTCATTCAGTGATTATACCCGAAATATATTGAACGAGTCCGCGAATCTTCGACACGAGTTTTAGATCAATTCAACTGTCACACACGTTCACATATTCAGTTCGTTTAAACTGATCATTTTTTTTGTATTCTCAGGTGATTTACGAGGTGCAAATATCAAGTCACACGGATTGAATCTGTTCTAGATTGTTTGAAAATTAATCAGTTTGTTTGATAGTTCGTACCGAAACATGGATTTTGAATTCTACAATGCGTTTGCTACAACTCCGGGTACTCCTGTTACCGTTGCTCAAAGTGTAACCATGGAAAATGAAACTGGAACGTTACAGAAACCTCCAAAGCTGATGGGCATTGAAGAATACTATTGTTGGAAAGACCGGTTCGAAAATTGGGTTCAAGCAAATCATTTAAGGTCTTGGGAGTGTATTGAAACTAAGTATGTTAAACCTCGTTCTGATGTGGGAGTTATAAAGAATATTTCTGAATTGTCGGATAAAGAGAGAGATATGTATAAAGCAGAAAAAATGATGATCAGTCTACTTCAACAAGTTGTGAAAGAAGACATTTTCATATTACTTCAACATGATGGTACTTCACGTTCGATTTGGGAAGCACTTTGAATTAAGTTTGAAGGAAGTACGGAGATGATAAAGAATAAAAAGTCACTATTAAAGAAAGAATTTGAATTGTTCTCAAGTTTGCCGGGTGAAACTACAAAGACTCTCATTGAAAGATATTGTCATCTAGTGCGTTCAATGTCTCGATTGGATATCACTAAAGATCGAGATGAATGGGTTGAGAAATTAGCTGATACTTTACCTCAAAATGAATGGGGTACATATCTTATGAGTTTGAAGAATACCGGAGAGTACTATAGATTGACAATTGCTCAATTCATTGAAAAACTTGAAGAACAAATTGATAACAGTGATGATGATGAGAAAAGTCAAGATGAAGAGTCTATTTCTTCAGAAATTAGTTCAGAAAAGACACCAGTCTTTGATCAATCATCAACTGATAGTAGTGATGATGAGGAAGAAATTAAACAAATAAACATTGGAAAAACTCAATTATCTACTGAAAGTTTCAAATTTTATTTTGCAGATAGATTGGGAAACTAAAGGAGAAGCGAGCAGCAGAAGATCAGAAAAAGGTAAAATGCGAGAATGATGCTCAGGAAGAGAAGCATGAATAGAGTGAAGAAGTTAAAGTTGTTGAGAAGATTGTTGAAATTGAAAAGATTGTAAAAGTCACAAAACCTTGTCTAAAATGTTTGAAACCATGCAAACATTGTGAAGAGAAAGATAAGAAGTTTAGTGAGCTTGACAAGATGAAAGAGAAATTGTTGTTTGATGTCAAGTATGTGAAAGAATCGTATGATGTGCTGAATAGAACAGTCAACCAGTTGCAACAGACAAACTCAGAAAGAGAAGATGCTTTAACAATGATGAATGCAGTGATGATGTCTAAGCAGAAGGCTATCAATCACTATATTGAGGAGTGTGCAAAGTTGAAGCAGGAGTTGGAGACTGAAAAGATTGAGAATGAAAGAATCAGACGATTGCTGCAAAGTTATTCAAGTTCTGATTATTTGATTGATAGAATTTATCCAACTGTTGCAGGTTTTGAAGCATTTCAAGAAAAGAAGTCTGAAGATACGGATACTGGTAAGAAACAAAGTGCAAATTATAACAAGTGTCCGCCTCCGATCTGGGAAGGTTATTCTCCCAGAAAACCAAATGAGGAACAAGTCAAAAAGGCAGTCAATATAAAGTTAAAGTCTGAAACAACTGATGAGTTACCAGAAAATATTGACGTCACATTCACATCATCTGACACTGATCATGAGTCTGAGTTAATAAAGAAAGTGGTCGATCAGGTGTTGGATAAGGATGAGGAGTCAGAGTTAAATTCTGAATCAGAGAGTACGAGTTCATCAGTCAACAGTTCAAAATCATCGGTCAAAAGGGTTTATAATAAAGAATTTTTGTTATCAAAAAATAATTTGAATGAAGAACCAATCAAAGTGGCATATACTTTGAATGATTCACACAAATTATATTCTGATGAAGAATTTCCAATAAGAGGTGTTAAAACTGAAATGATTAACAAGGTTTTCAAACTAACAGAAATTAATATTTCTGAAATAAAAGATGTAAATCTTGCTGAAAAACCTAAACCTTACACCTCAAGAGTTCAACAAAGGTTAAACAAGAAAAAGGGTTACAGTTCTGGTTCAGGTTATCGAAAGAAACCAAACCATAACGGTAATTTCAAAAAGAAGGGATTGGGTTTTATTCCACCCGAAAATTATAAAAATGAGAAAATTTCAAAAACAAAAACAATATTTGTTTCAGGGTCAAGTTCTGAAGAAGAGAAAAAGAGCTCATTCTGGAAGCAATCGAACAAAGAGTTCTTTGCAGAAAAACAAAAGTTTGAGAAGACTGTGTTTGGAACCAAAAAGGAGACAAGAACCTGTTACCAATGTCAAGAAGTTGGTCACATCGCCTGGAACTGTCCAAAGGCAACCAACATAAAACAGGAAGTTGTTTCTAAACTGAAAGAAAAGATGGTTGAGAATGAACCACCAACCAAACAATTTAAAGTTTTCAAAAATTCAAAGTTTGAGGTTGGTGAAAGTTCAAAAAGTTTTTACAAAAGAAAGGTGAATCTTGACAACCACAAGTGGGTTGTTAAGAAATCAGATTATAGTTCTAGCAATGATTCTGATTCGTCAAAATCAGAGGAGCTATTTTCTGGCTATGAATCTGACTCGTCAAAATCAGAGGAGCCACAAGCTGAGCTAAAAGGAGAAAAGTCAGTACCGCCAATGGATGACGCAAACTTTCCACCATTGCGGGCTGAAAATTTTAAACAAAAAATTAGAAAAGTTGAGATTTCAAATCAATTTTTTTCTGAAAAGAAAGATTTTGATGTTGAAAAAGCTTTTAACCCCAATGTGAAACATATCTTTGGTAAGATGGTTGACGGGAAGGTCAAAGGGGTAAAGGAATTTTATGAATTGAAAAAAAGTAAACCAGATGAAGATGGTTCACCCATGTTCGTATCATCATGGGATAGAACTTATCATGACTAAAATCCGGACTTGCCGGAGCTCCCAAGTTGGTAATCGTGGAGCATGAATCGGCATTTTTCTTAAGAAATTGAAAATTGTTATATTTCGATTTACAAGTGTTATTGTTGAAGAGTACCTACAAGTGGTTAATCAAGGTCATTAAGTTGAACTTGATTTAACTTTCATATCAGTGGTTTTTGAAAGACAAAGTGATGAACAAATCCCTGATTTTACAAGTGATGAATTCAACAAAACTAATTTTCCGGAAAAACCATTTGATTAAAACAAACTTAAGTGTCTTGAAATCACAATGGGAAAATAGTTTGTTGTCAGGGGAGTTCTGATTGTTTATGCCAAGTGAATGGAGAATTGAAATAATTCACATCGGTTTGTCAAATTTCTCTTTAAATGGTTTTGAATTTTAGGGGGAGTAAGACTTTCAGAAAATCCAAAAACATTGGAAAATTTGAAAAAGCCAAAAACATGATAAAATCAAAAATGAGTTTTGTTGTGAAATAGAGGAAATGATAGTACATTAGTAGACAATCACGATACGCTAAAGAATTGGAAAGTCAAATGTGATAAACGGTCTCACTGATGATATGCCAGTAGGTTTTTACACGCTTAGTAGATTGTGTTCGAGATATAAACCTAAATCATTACTTACTTATCTCGTGGGGAACAACTCTCGGATATATGGGTAACCCCCGAAATCTTGTTTGAAAGGCTTTCTATTTCTGACATACTAGGTCTTTGTGCGTGATGATATCTGGGGTATTATACCTGGACTTCTGATTTTGCGGGAGCAATAGCCTAGTCCTCGTATAATACTTTGCATTGCTTTAATCATAAAGCTCACCCTTAGCATAAAAAAATGATGAAACATTGAAAAATGCTAATCATGTGCTGTTGTAAAGAAGATCCCCAAGGGGGACACACCTAAAGTCGAACCATCATCTCTCTAATTTTGCGGAAGCAATAACCTGAGCTCTCATGGTCTCGCATTACCCCGTTACAAATATCATTAGTGTACATTCACCTGTAAGACTGAATATAGGAGTCTGGATACGGGAGTATATTCTAAGGTGGGACACGCGAATAAGTTCAATTCATTAAAACATTAATCTCGTATCTCGAAACAGTTGAACTTTGTGTAAAAATTTAAGTGGATCAATATACTGACAATCTAAGTGGATCGTTTAGAACTTAAAGTGTTTAAAGCTCAACGGTGCTAGAGATTTGTCTCAAAAACTGATATGATCCTCTTACACAAACTCACAAAAATATTGTTTGTAAATATTTCTTTACTGCTTTTTATTTTAGACAAAAAATTCAAAAAGATTTTAAGTGTGTTTTAGCATAAAATTTTGAAAAGTCAAAAAGATTTTATTTCATCTTATTTTCGACAACTGATGTTGGAAAGCTGATTTTCAAAATTCCAAGTGCTAAACATGATGGACAACAGGGTTGGGAGAGTTTATTTGAAAAGAGAAATGTTTTTGAAATGATTAAATGGTTCATTAACTTGAAACCAAATTTGAATGTTTCGAATTCAAGTGGTAAAGCAGAAATTAAAATTGTTATAAATCAAAATCTTATGTTCTGGGTAGAGGATGTGCAGGTAATTCAGGTTACGATTCCTGTGGACTTTCTGCATAACCAGATACAGATTTTGGATCAACATCCAAGGGGGAGAAGCTGCTAATGCTGAAGAGAGAAAGAGATAGAAGAAGATAGAAGATTGAGGATGCTTACAGTGTCAGATACTTTGGAAAGAGCGAGAAGACTGATCAAGACTGAAGACTAGTCATACTGAAGACTTGACACCGAAGACTCGTCAACATCCAAGGGTGAGTTTGTTGGTGCATATGTCTGTTGACTTCGTCTTGTATCGAGTCGTGTTTTAGTATAGATAGGCCAGATAGCACAAGATGTCAATTTCATGAGAACTGGCCAGAAAGCACGAAATGGCAGTTTTGTGAGAAGTGGCAGTTTCGTGAGGACTGGCCAGTCCCTACGAAATGTTTCATGAGGAGTGGCAAGTTCATGAGGACTGGCCATGTCTATAAATAGGAGAGTTGTCATTTCATTTGTAACTTTTGCAATTCCGGTAGCGAAGCTCTGCCGAGGTGTCAAACAGTTTGTAATCGTGTCAAATCAATACAGAAGACATTTAAACTGCTTCTACATGCAAATCAAGCTGATTCAACATCAAAACGTCTGTTTCCGCCTCTCGTTTTGATCAAAAACTCTTCTGATCGACTCATTTGGTCGTCACAACGATCCTACAAAATAAGCAGCCGCATTCGGGAAAACGTCAATACAATGGATGTTACACATGATACGATTAATTTTCTTAAAAATAACCCCACTACTCTGTTGCTTATTCAACCACGTATAATGGAGACCTGAGCTGTTTAACATCAAACATCTCTAGCTCATTAATACAGTCCTTGAATTCCATGTTCCCTATATGAAACGTGGATGACCCTACACTTGTATCCTCATGAAAAAGATACGAGTTAAAGTCCCCCATAATTACCCACGGTTTATCATGCATAAACGACCGGTGAACAATTAAATTTTGCCACAAATCCCTTCTGTTCTTGTAATAATTGTCCGCGTACACAAATGAAACGAAGACAGATTTCTGATCTAACTTAAACATCACTTGAGTATGCACCACTTGGTCCGTTTGAGCAAGAATCATCACATCCACAACATTAGCGTCCCAACCTACCATGATTCTAGTACCTTTGTTACAATAATCCGTATTGGAAGCCCAACTCCAAGACCGACAAACCTTTTTACAAACCTCATAAACCTTCGAAGAATCCACATGAGTCTCCATATTCGCACATATTTGCAAATGGTTATCCAACATCACCTGCCGAACCTCCTTTTGTTTAAGGGAGCGGTTCAACCCCCTTATATTCCATGTAGCTAAGCTACCCATGGACACCACTATCTACTGGTGTGCTTGCACCTTCAGCCCCCTGGTTCACCTGTTTCTTTTCCATGAATTTTGGAATATCATTTAGTAATTCATCTTTACCCACATCATCCGCAATAACTTCCTCCACATTAGTATTTTTATTTTTATCGCGTTTTGGTTTCACCTTTTGTAGTTTATCCACCCCTCCTGTTTCTGTTCGAAGCCCAACATCTAATCGGACATTATCAGGTTCATCTCCTAACACATCAAAAGGATTGGACATAGAAACCTGGCTTTCGGTTTGTACCCTACCATCTGTTTTGGGTTTCTGTTTTACTACCGGTCTGTACACAAACTTCTGTTTCTGGTTGTTAATATGGACTCCCGGATTATTCCCTTTCTTAGTTCTTTTTGCATCCTGAAAACCTTCCTGATCCTTTACAGCCGCATCAGGACCCGACTTAGGATTTTTTGGACACGAGGATTCATCATGCCCAAACACACAGCAGGACGAACATCTCAACGGAACCCAATCATACTCCACTTTTATCTCTGACTTCGAAAAACCTCTCCCATCCAGCGATGGAATAGCCATAGTGATACTCTTTTTTTAACTCCATACTCGCATGAACATCAATCAGGGCTCTGGCAAAGCTACTCCTACCCCATGATTCAGCAAACATTGTCGCCGTATACGAGTCCAACATCTTAGGTGTCCCTATTTTTTAAGCCACAAGACTAAGCCCATCCTCTGTAAACTTAGCTAACTGAATATCATGCATCTTAACCCAGACATGAATAGTTGTGATGTCCTCCTTCTCAACCGTAACAGTAGGTGACCACTCCTTCAGTATTATCGGAACATTTCTTATCATCCAAGGGCCATCTTCCACCAACCGATCAATAATTTTTTTAGTCTTAAACTTAAAGAAAAAGAACCCCTTAGCATTCATCATCAGTCTAGTCAAACCATATTTTGTCACACCCCGAAATATCATAGCTTGGCGTGACTGGACCGGTATCTTCATTGCACAGCGGAAGCAAATAAGCTAAGTCTTTTAGAAAATTGAACGCCACTAAGTACTCGACTCCACATGGTTTTCCTATTCCAACCGTGCCATAATTTCTGTAATGCAACCTGAGAAAGAAACATGCGAAAAATCAACATAAAGTTGAGCGAGTTCATAGTTTGTTTGTAAAAGATTTGAAATAAATCTTTTTGAATAACCGGTTTTTGAAGTATTGTTGAGAAAACGAATTCAAAATCATATTCTTGTCATGTTATACGGAAACTTTGTATGAAAACATGGTATGTATCTTGTATAAATCAAGTATTCTTGTATCAATCACGTACTCTTGTATAAATCAAGTATTCTTGTATAATTCAAGTATTCTTGTATGTATCATGTTTTCTTGTATAAATCAAGTATTCTTGTAGGTATCATGTTTTCTTGTATAAATCAGGTATTCTCGTGAAATAACGTATTCTTGTAAAATAAAGTATTCTTGTGTAAATAAAGTATTCTTGTGGTATGAACCAAATAAAGTATTCTTGTGTACGAACTTCATACAAATAAAGTATTCTTGTGTAGTTAATGGGTTGCAAGGCCATTAACATGTGACACGACATAGGAAGTCACCAAACCATAGGCATTTTTCTAGTTGTCGATTCACGACGGAGACACAAAAGCACTACTCGGTACTAGTGTTCACCGAGAGTGTGGCTGCCCGGACACCCGTTAGATCTAACCTTTTGTTCTGCGGTCTTAGTATGTACACAATTAATGGTGCTTATGGTACCCTATTCGTGAAACGATTTCTCGTATCATTCCTCAAAACACATCATACTTGGTACTAGTGATCACCAAGAGTGCTTCTTGTTTATGTATTCATCATGTCAAGTATCAATTCTCGTTTATTATATCAAGTATCAATTCTCGTTTATTATATCAAGTGTCAACTCTCGTTTATTATATCAAGTATCAATTCTCGTTTATTATATCAAGTGTCAACTCTCGTTTATTATATCAAGTATCAATTTTCATGTGTTCGCCCCAAGTTTAAAAGTATGTAAAAGATTAAAAGTCGGGACACGAACTTTCCTGTAAACATTCAGTAACATGTATTTCACCCCCGAAGTTATAAAACTGAAAATAGTTAAGGAAAAGGGGGAGCATGAACTCACTTTTCTGTAAACCATTTGTGTCAGTTAAAACTTGCTTGTAAAATGGTTTAGAAATATGTAATTCTTGTATGCTTTGCAAAAAGTGCATGTCTTTCCACCCCGAAAACATTTATAAAAATGTAAAACCGTAAAAAGGTGGGGTTATAAACTCACCTGAATATTCCAGTGCAAAGCTAGCTAATTACGGCTTCGTGATGTCGTTTCCAAGACGAGACTCGCTAGCGTGCATTCTACAATATTCCTAACACGGAATATCTTATAAGTTTCTAATTAATGCGGTAACAAATCTTCGTGTTACCGAGCTCTACCGAATCGTTAATCGAACTATTTAACGGTACGTTGTTAACTTAATGAAAACTATGTAGTTATACTTGCTAAGTTTCGTTTATTGACATGACAACTTACTAAGTCTATACACACTTAGTTTTCGAAGATTTTAAAGTACACAAATATTTATAAAAATATAAATATATGTTGTTGTAATCGCGTTAGCCGTCTCGAGAAGCCGTATGTGTATGTAACGAATGTTTCATGAAAAGAATTTATGATAAACTCGTTTTATATAACGTAAGCCGTTTAGGCGTTTGAAATAAATATAAAAGTTTATATTTATTTTACAAAAGGATTCATCGAGTCGTTGCGTGATTAAAATAAATATATACTATATTTATTTTATAAAAGAATTCGTTATGTTTAATGTATAAACTATATTTATTTATAAAAGCATCGTTGAGTTGTTGCGTTTGAAAATAACTATATTTATCTTTATGAAATAGTTGTTGACGTGTGAGTATATATACATAATATTGCAATGAAATTACACACGATTTGGTTTTAAATTTATAAAAGTGATTATTACTTTTACATCAAAACACACACGAAAGAGGCAAGTATACCCCGTCACATATGTAGTAAAGTATCGGTAAGAACCAAGTATCGATCCAAGGAAATGGGCGGAGAAATAATACTAGACCTTTGTCACTAAACTACCGATAAAAACATAAGTTGTTTGATTTTAATTAAACTAAAGTAGGCGTAAACAAATACATATAAAAACATAATAGATAATAGATAAATAGCCTTGCTTAATACACAACCAAAGCATGTCAACTAAGTCGGTTTTGGCACTAGAAGCATTCGGTCAATTCTCCAATTTCAAGACAATTAGTATCCCTTTCGGGAATCCTAACATGACAATCATTCGGAAAGTTAAAACGATAAACACACTTTAACCACCTAAAATTGTTCTTTAACGTGCAATTGATAAATGTCTATGAAAATCTCTTAAAAATAAGTTAGTCATCCGTTAGGAGCTTTCTAACCGCACTTAATCAAGGAAAGCGACACCGATAAACACAATGCAACCACCGAGACAAGCATAAACTAGATTAAATCACAACCGAGTTCATTTTACAAATCTTACACATAAATTCACCAAGGTAGCAATTTTGGCTTAAACTACTAACTAAGCTAACAAATCATGGCAAGAATTTATAACGACACCATTAAACCCGTTAAGGTCCTTACGTGACGGCAAGCTTTCTTGATTAACAATAATTACATTTTATTAAATCACTAACCATTTCTAGTATCATGATGCACACATTTAAACCAAGCTAAACTAGTTAACCAAGTTCAAAGTTTACTAATACAAGATTAATTAAGCTTCATTTTTCTACTATCTTAACTAACCAAATACCAATCATCCAACACAATTACTTATAATCAAGAAATCAATATCAATAACAAGGTTGCAAACTAATCATCAAAGATTAACATAGAAAATACTTCCAAATGCCATTACAAACAAAGATTAACACACTAATGGTTATAATCAAGCAAGGGATTATTGTGTTTTTGCCCAAAGGCTACAATAATACATAAACATTAATCTAAATGCTTGAAAGATTAACAAAATCATGGAAAGATTAGAAAACCAAACCATAAACAAGCATAAGATTAAGAATCTGGAAGATAACAAAGCTAATCGGCACAATGTGGCTTGAATCCGGGTGAAAGCAGAAGCCTTCGGAGCCTGAAAATCGCCAGAATCGCTTCCAAAATGTCCAGAGTTACGAGCAGAATGTTTCTGCAAGTTTTTTATAATTTTCGGTCTCGCACGGTCGTGCGAGCTCTCGCACGACCGTTCACTTTTTGAATTATTGGAGGGATGGTGCACCATACTGCATGACGTCACAGATCTTGACAGGTCTTCGGTCTAGCACGGTCGTTCTTCAGATCGCACGACCGTTCCTTTCCGGTGTTCTTGTTGCACGGACAACTGCACTGGTGGTGCAGTTCCGGGGTTTCTGCTGATCATCGGATCCGCACGATCGTTCCACTATCGGCACGATCGTTCTACACCGAGAATGCTTGCACGCCTAGTCGCACTGTCGTGCATTGCCGGGGTTGGTCTGATTTATCGGAAACGCAAGGTCGTTCCACTCAAGGCACGACCGTGCCAAACGCTCAGGTCAGTTTTTCAACAGGAAGTTCGCAGCTTTGTCGTTTTGTCCGGAAAGTCCTCGTTTTCGCTATCATCTCATCTGGTATGCTGTTTTAGGCCTGTAATCAAAAGTATACATTATTAAGTATCCGAATGACGGTTTTACGGCCGAAAACGCATAAAATGGGGATAAAACGGGGGACTAAAATATGTGTAAATTAGCGAATATCAAATCTCCCCACACTTGAACCTTGCTTGTCCTCAAGCAAGCTAAACTAAAATGCAATAAAAGATAGAATCAAACAAGAACGATAATTTACACACTATTTTATTGAAAACAACTATAAACGGTTAGCCGGTTTTTCGAAATACAACATCAAAAGACTCAAACCCAACAAGCATATGCAAATATATAGCGACAACCAAAAAGCCGTGACTTCACATTTAATTGACTCAACATGTTAATCTTCACACAACTCACAATGTTCACACACACTCGGTTTTATTTATGAAACATACATAAAATGTGTATGTGCAAACACTCAATGCCTCGTCAATGAAATGTGTAATATCATAAGCTTGTCATAAGATCTCGTCTCCACCAACTAACATGCGAAAAAGTGTAAATCAAGAGGTCTTTACGGGGTTGTAACGTTAGGCTTGGGCGAAGGGTATGGAAATGGATATTTAAAGCGGCGAAAACGGTTAAAACTCGGTAGTAGCGTTTAACTAGCAATAAACAATACAACTATACAAACAAATGCCTTAAAAAGGCGACTATTGCGCAATCGAGCTCATCAACTAAATTTTAACATTTAAGCATTCAAAATTGCTCGATTTTTGTCAACTTCACCCTATTTTAGGGTGTTTTATTTTCTGTTGTTTTTTTTTTCAAACTAATCATACAATAAACTAAAACAAACGCTAGTTAAATGATTATTTTGACCGAGTTTCAACACAAAAGGGTTTAAAACATAAAAAGGCTAAATTTGGCTAAGTGGGCGATAATGTGAGTAAACAAAGGTAAACGGGAAGGCTCGACATGGTTAATCCTAAAGGGTAATATAAGGTTTACGGGAAGCACAACACAAAGAACAAGGTTTACAACAAAAGGGGTAATCTAAGTGCCTCTATCACTTCTACACAATTCCGCAAGTTCATGGTCTTAACAAGCATACTAGTGACAAGTTCTAAATTACACATAACATCCGGCTCACTCCTTTATCCGAAATGAACAAATATATAACAATATCAAGGCTCAAATATGCTCACGTAACGGAAGGAATGGGTAAAAGTGTGAAAACTATCATGCAAGTCTTTCTTTGTTTGTCACGCTTTCCGGTTTCCTTTTTCAAAAATATTTTGCTTGTCGAGTTTTTATCAAGTCCGAAGCTTTCTAAAACACAACCAACCGGTTTATTTACTAAAATATATACAAAACACAGGTATTTTTGAATGATTTTTCTGATTTTCTGATTTTTTTTTTAGGACAAACAAAGTTAACCCCCTCCCCACACTTGAACTTCGCATTGTCCCCAATGCGAGACCCGAAATATAGAGAAAAGGATAATAGTACTCCCCTCAAGATGATGTATGATGAAACGAGACTTCCAAAGCTGTATCTGTCATGTGCTCCGGTCCAAGATATGTCGGATCTGCAAGTATGTCACATGTACACCAAAACAGAACAGAAACAGAATAAACATAAATAAACCATAATGTACATAAATAGAAATACTAGAAATCCCAACAAAGACATAACATAAAAACTAAAGTAAAGAGTCTGAAAGTAAAGTACAATCCGAGGGTGTTTGAAATGCAACCAAAATGAACACCCGAAATAAACAAAGTACGAAAATACTAAAACAATAAAAACCACCAACTGTCAACACCACTGCCTCCTACTCGTCATCACCATCATCGTCTCTCGTGAAGGACGGGCCCGGATCGTCATAACCAGGTGGGTTCCACGGTGGGAACTGTGGAGGATGTTGAAAGTAGTCGGGATATGCATGATCCATCTCCCCGAATAGGTATGAAAATCCAGCACTCACCCCCTGGTATAAACTGTCCTGGTTCTGCCTAAGCTGATCCTGAGTGGCCCTGAGCTGATCCTGACTAGCCCAGATCTGGTCCTGACTAGTCCTAATCTGGTCGATATAAGTCCCATGCTGCTCCTGCGTAACTCGCATCTGTTGGAACTGCTGGAAAAACTCTGGCCAGTCCTGATGCTGGTGGTAATCATGGTGCTGTGGTGAATGTGGTGGTGTCTGTGGCTGGTGCTGTGGCTGGTGCTGCTGCATTGCATGCTGCTCCCCCATTTCTACATCCTCATCTTCCTCCTCAGCAGGAGGCAACGGGTCCCAGACCTCGTTGTTCAGACCTCTCAATCTATCCCCCCTATCCAACTCAACAATCAACCCCATAGCTTTCAGTGACCTAATATCAACATAAACACCCTCAGTTATCAGAGTGAGACTCTGAAGTACCTCGTCAGTCATCAATCCCAGATTGTAAGCAATTTCGGTCACATACTGACCGCCGTGGATCTGACTATTGTGTGTCCTTCCCGAGCTCTTCACAAAGTATTCAGCCATCCTTGCGGCTAGGTTGATATGTACTCCCTCAACCAGCGCATAGAGAAAAATCAAATCTGGTGTGGGACAGTTCCCAAGACTATCCATGCGCCCGCAAATTGTGTGGCTAAACACATGATGCATCACTCGCACCAAAGGGTCTTTCAATCTTGAAGCCTTAGACACTCTCGGGTCGTAAGGGTCACCTATAGCTTTTTCAGCCCAAAACTGGTTTCGTGCTGCATCAGATGGAAAAGTGAACTGATCGATGAAGACATCGGAGTCCATGTCTTCTCTTGTGTAATTCCCGAGCCTCCTACCTAATTGACCCACAGACCAAGTTTGCCATCGTCCACCCAACCTAAAAGTTACCCGCTCCTTGTAGCGGAATTTTGGCCTTCTATGAGCAACTGGTTTTTCGTAGGCATATGTGGAGAAGAACTCGATCGTTGGCTCAAGATATACGGGCCGGTTGATAGATATTAAGCACGCAAGTGGGAATGTGAGCAAGCTATCAAGTCTGTCACTCTGATTTAGCTCCCTCATAACTTCCCAATCCAGCCATCGGGGGACTCCAAATTGCCCTCGCCTTGCCCATAAGTCGTCATGTTTCGGGATACAAAGAGCTTCGCGCTCATCATCGGGGTTAAATTACAGGAAAGGGTGATCCATCTGTATGAGGAATATTGTTAGAAAGACGGGAACAGGAAAATTTTCAATCAAAAACAGCTGAGCAGACAGTTATGAAGAAACTGTGATTCTGATATGGGCCTATGGCACGGACGTGCGACGAGACGCACGGTCGTGCATCGTCGAGAACGAACACCAGTGGCCCAAATATGTCGGATTTGCACGGCGTACGACCAACAGCACCACCGTGCAACTCCGAGCCAACAGCGGATTATCGTGAACAGCCGGAATGGCACGACCGTTCCATCCAAGGAACGACCGTGCGACAGCGTTTTTGCAGAATCCGACCCCTGAACTTTGAACAGTCAGATTTCTCCGAAAATCAACAAATTTTTACATAAACAGGGGCCAGAAAATCCACCGGATGTTCACGATACGAATGGTTCTTACAAGGGCTAGGGTTTCGCTTTTATTTATGAAGGGAACCCTAAAAATCCTTGAAGAAACGAATGAATCTACCCTAGAAAGCGAAGAAACAGATAAACTACATGAAGGAACGTACCGTGCGAAGTAGGGTGTGAAATCGTGCGAAGAACCGTGCGATTTGAAGTGATATCGCTCTGGAAAGGCCGCAGATGGTTAGGGTTCGCGAATGAAGGGAAAAGAAGCAGATGGGGGTTTTTATAATGTCCAAAAGACCAAACTGCCCCTGCCTCTCGCACGGTCGTGCGTCACCTACATTTTTCAAACCCTGCATGCTGCTCTCGGAGATGCACCAGGGGTGCGACTCACCGTGCCGGCCTGCTCGGAAACGCACGGTCGTGCGATTCGTGGCATGGTCGTGCAACAGCTGCAGATCAGAATTTTCTGCAGAAGCCATTTCCAGCAACTGTTTTGGCCGTTTTTCGCCATTTTTTCAACACGCCAACTGTTTTAACAATATTGCAACATAGAACCTTCGCCCGGCATGTATGAAAATTATACAAACTAACGGAAACTACCTAACATACCTAAATTACGCTAAAACAAGAAAAACACCTAAAAAGACGATACTACCCCTAAAGCGCAAAATACGCTCTTGCTACATTTTTTATCCGCGAGTCAGTAGCGTAGACTCTCTCCTCCCCACACTTATGATGTGTGCGGGGTTTGGAGCTCAATTACCTCCACCGCCGACTCTATCGGCCCGGCAACGTACAACTTCAACCGATGTCCATTTACCTTGAATGTAACGCCATCTGCGTTCTCTACTGCAACCGTACCATACAGAAATACCTCCTTAACTGTGTATGGTCCTGTCCAGCGTGAATAAAGCTTCCCAGGAAATAAGCGCAGCCGTGAATTGTAAAGAAGAACAAGATCACCCGCTTGGAATTCTTTGTGGTCCTTCAAGCGTTTGTCGTGAAGTTTCTTCGTGCGCTCTTTGTAGAGGACGGAGCTCTCATAAGCTTGTTGTCGCAGCTCCTCTAATTCATGGATCTGGAGAAACCGGGCTTCACCTCCGGTTTTCAAGTCCAGATTCGCGGTTTTCAACGCCTACATAGCTTTGTGCTCCAACTCCACCGGTAAATGGCATGCTTTTCCGTATATCAACCTAAAGGGAGTGGTCCCAATAGGGGTCTTATAAGCTGTACGGAATGCCCACAATGCCTCATCAAGCTTGTCTGACCAATCCTTGCGGTTTGCACCAACAGACCGCTCAAGGATGCGCTTTAACCCTCGATTAGTAACTTCCACCTGCCCGCTCGTCTGCGGATGATAAGGCGTGGACAAACGGTGATGCACACCATAACCGGACAAAGCTTTTTCAAGCTGAGTATTACAGAAATGAGTCCCTCTGTCACTAATAAGCGCTTTCGGAGCGCCAAATCGGGCGAACAAACTCTTCAAGAATCTCACGACCACCCTGGCATCATTTGTGGTAAGGCCTGTGCCTCCGCCCACTTTGATACATAGTCAACTGCGACCAGGATGTACTTGTTACCTCGTGAGGGGGGAAACGGTCCCATGAAGTCTATCCCCCAAATGTCAAAGACTTCACACACCTGTATCCAGTTCTGGGGCATTTCGTCGCGTGCCGATATATTAGTCGCCCTTTGACAAGCATCGCACGCTTTTACCCAACTCTGCGCGTCACGAAAAATAGTCGGCCAATAAAACCCGGAATCCAGCACCTTCTTGGCGGTGAAATTGGCTCCATGGTGGCCTCCGGTAGGTCCCTCGTGACAATGGCACAGAATATCGGTCGCCTCCTTCCCTGATACACATCTTCTGATCACCTGATCAGCACCCACCCTGAATAAATAAGGGTCGTCCCAAATGTAGTGCTTAATATCTGAAAAGAATTTCCTCTTTTGTTGGGTAGTCAACCCTTTAATCAGAATTCTGCAAGCAAGGTAGTTCGCAAAGTCGGCGAACCAAGGCGACTCATCGCATATCTCAACACTCATCAAAGACTCGTGTGGGAAATTGTCATTGATTGAATCCCAACGCGCGTCCTTGATGCCTCCATGCTCTAACCGAGATAGATGGTCAGCCGCTACATTCAACGCACCCTTTTTATCTTGTATTTCAATATCAAATTCTTGCAGCAACAAGATCCATCTGATTAGAGGCGGTTTAGCGTCCTGTTTGCTGAAGAGATATCTGATGGCTGCGTGATCAGTATACACAACGGTTTACGAAAGCACCAAATACGATCTAAAATTATCAGATGCGAAAATAACCGCCAAGAGCTCTTTTTCAGTCATGGTGTAGCGCTCCTGAGCGTCGTGAAGAGTCTTGCTTGCATAATAGATCGGGTGGAAGTGCTTTTCTTTCTTTTGACCCAGAACGGCCCCTATAGCGTAGTCGCTCGCGTCGCACATAATTTCATATGGCAGACTCCAGTCAGGTGCAACTAAAATAGGGGCCTCAATCAACTTTTGCTTGAGAAGGTCAAAAACCCTCAAGCAATCATCTCCAAAAATGAACGGAGCGTCTTTCTCCAACAAACGGGTCATGGGTCTGGCGATCTTTGAAAAATCCTTAATGAATCGCCTATAGAACCCGGCATGACCGAGAAAGCTCCGTATAGCTCTTACAGAGGTGGGAGGCAGAAGTCGTGAAATGATATCAACCTTTGCTGGGTCGACCTCCATACCAGCCTGCGAGATCTTATGTCCTAGAACAATGCCCTCTTTTACCATAAAGTGGCATTTTTCCCAGTTCAGGACTAGATTTGTCTCCTCGCACCTCTTAAGCATCCTTTTTAAATTTTCCAGACACTGATCAAAGGAATCCCCAAAAACCAAAAAGTCATCCATGAATACCTCCATGGAATCCTCAATCATGTCGTGGAAAATGGCGACCATACATCGCTGGAAAGTGGCCGGTGCATTACACAGCCCAAAGGGCATACGCCGGTAGGCGAATGTGCCGAAGGGACAGGTAAATGTGGTCTTCTCTTGGTCCTCAGGAGCGATAGGGATTTGAAAATAACCAGAGAACCCATCCAGAAAACAATAATACAACTTCCCTGACAGACGCTCCAACATTTGATCAATGAATGGGAGCGGGAAGTGGTCCTTGCGAGTGGCATCGTTGAGTTTGCGATAGTCAATGCAAACTCGCCATCCTGTGACCGTCCTAGATGGAATAAGCTCGTTCCTATCGTTTACGACCACCGTCATGTCCCCCTTTTTGGGCACCACCTGCACAGGACTGACCCAAACGGAATCGGAAATGGGATAGATCAAACCAGCATCTAACAACTTAATCACTTCCTTTTTAACGACCTCCTGCATGTTTGGGTTCAGCCGCCTCTGGTGTTGCGCACACGGCTTGAACTGATCCTCCATTAGAATTTTATGTGTACAGAAGGAGGGATTAATTCCTTTGATGTCCATGATTTTCCAAGCGATTGCTTTTTTATGAAGTTTCAAAACACTCATCAGCCTTCTCTTCTCTTCTTCTGCCAAACCAGATGAAATAATAACCGGCAAATGACGCTCCTCATCCAGAAATGCGTACTCCAGGTGCGGGGGAAGCTCCTTAAGCTCCAAGGTTGGAGGATCTTCCACTGATGGCTTCGACTTCACTTCACTTTCGCGATCAATTTCTGTGAATCGATCCGGACTCTGGGGACCATCGTCACCAATCTGATAGACTGGCTGCTCTAAATCGTGGCCCTCCTGCGTAATGCCATTTAGGTCCCCACACAACAGATGTGTGTCCGAATCTATCTCCTCGATCGTACCCTGGAAATGCGTGCTCACATAAGTGTCGACAATGTCGACATAATAGAGCGCGTCGTCTTGACTCTGAGGATGCTGCATAGATCGTTTAATGTCAAATGTCACATGCTCATCATTTACTCGGAGCGTGATTTGGCCCGCCACCACGTCCACAATCGTCCGGGCGGTATTCAGAAACGGGCGTCCAAGTATCAGAGGCACTCTCGAGTCCTCATCCATATCCAGGATAACAAAATCCACGGGAAATACAAACTTGTCAATCTTAACAAGCATATTCTCGACAAACCCGTGTGGATACTTGATAGAACGATCGGAAAGTCGAATACTCATTCTTGTAGGTGACGGTTCACCTAGATCCAACTTTGTAAAAACCTTATAGGGCATAAGGTTTATTCTTGCTCCTAGATCTGCTAACGCATGACTGACGAACATATTGCCAATGAGGCAAGGAAGCGTAAAACTGCCTGGATCTCCCATTTTTGTAGGCAGGCAATTCTGGAGAATAGCAGAGCAGCTTTCATTCATAACCACACAAGACATGTCCTCGAGTTTTTGTTTATTTGAGAGGATGTCTTTCAGAAACTTAGCATATTTCGGCATCTGAGCCAGGGCTTCGACAAACGGTATGTTTATATGCAATTGCTTAAACATTTCAAGAAACTTACCGTATTGTTCTTCAGTCTTCTGTTTCTTCAGCCTGCCTGGATAAGGTACCGGAGGAGTGTAATCTTTGACCGGCTCCTGGACTTGTGCTATACTTGTTGGGCGTAGCCTGGCTTGCACCTCGTCCGGTGTGTCAGTCGGGACCGCTTCAGTGATCGGTGATCAGTCCGATATGACGGGTCCGGTAGTTTTTCCACTCCTGGTCATGATCGCATTCACATGCCCGCCCGGGTTTGGTTCTGTATTTCCCGGAAGACCACCCTGGGGTCTTTTAGACATCATCTGCGCCAGCTGACCAACCTGATTCTCGATGTTCTGAATCGAGGCTTTGTGACTCCTCATTTCTCCCTCGTGGGAAAGAAAACGACCCTCGCTCTGCTGGTATCGTTTTTCTGCCAACTGATTCGCACTTGAGGAGCTCGTAAGAAGCTGCGCCATCATATCCTCCAACTTGGAACTAGATGGAGGGGCCTGCTGCTGGGAACTACTCCCAGTGCCCTGATTCTGATACGAATATGGATGCTGCTAGTAAGGTTGGTTATATTGCTGGAACTGCTGAACCTGACCTTGCTGGGGCGCTGGAGCGCGCTGAGTGAATCCCAAAGGATTTTGATTGCCTGTATTCGCTCGCCACCCAAAATTTGGGTGATTTCTCCAACCGGGATTATAGGTGTTGCTGTACGGGTTGTTCTGCGGCCTCACCTGATTACTCGCAAAATCCACTTCTTCGTGGCCCTCGTATACGACTCCCTGAAAACACGCACCAGGCTCGTGCGACACTCCACACTGGTCACATCCCGAGCCAGCCTGTGCAATCATCTGGGACCTGTCGAATCTCGATGCAAGAGCTGAGATTTGTGCAGTAATGGCCGTATAGTCGTCTACAGCATGAACTCCTGCGCGAGATGATGATGATGATGATGCTGCCCGGCCTCTATCTCCTTCCCGACGCGAGCTGGATTTCAACGCAGCTTTTTCTATGATATCATACGCTTCAGTCGGCGTCTTAGTTCCTAGATCGCCTCCCGCGTTCACGTCTAATCGCTCCTGCGTATTATAACTGAGCCCCTGATAAAATGTCAAAACCAGCTGTCTCTTGGAGAAGCCATGATGTGGAATATCTATCAACAAATCTTTAAATCTCTCCCAGGCCGCATGCAACGACTCTCCCTCGTCCTGGCGAAAGGAAACAATCTGGTTTCGTAGCTTGTTTGTTTTCTCAGGTGGAAAATATTTCTGCATAAACTGCTCCGCCAACTGATTCCAGGTCCTGATGGACCCGGCTGGAAGTGACATAAGCCAAGCTCTAGCTTTGTCACGCAAAGAGAAAGGAAACAACCTCAACCGAATTGCATCCTCCGAAACACCTGTAATCCTAAATGTCGAACAAATAGCAAGAAAAGCAGCAATTTGCCTCCCGGGATCCTCATGCTCATGCCCGTCAAACTGTACTGAATTCTGCACCATATTAATAATACTAGATCTAATTTCAAAAGTAGGTGCATCAATAGTAGGCTGAAGGATACTCGGCTCCAGACCTGCCCTTCCGGGCTGATTCGTCTCATTCAAAGGTCGCTTATCGTCCGCCATGGTTCTGTCTCCTGCTGCCCCTGAGCCTTCGGCTTCAGTGGGTACCACCTGCTCCTGTTCACCAGCTGCGAGCAGTAGCCCAACCGCACGCCCTCTCGCGCGAAGACGTCTCCTCAGATCACGCTCGGGCTCGTCTGACGGTTCAACAACTTCTGGAGCGGGGGTCGAGAACATCAACCTGCAAACGAAAAATTGACACAATGAATATTTTATTAATATAATAACGCTGTTTTTTTTTTTGGCTCTAAAGAAACAGAATATTATTTAAAATGGGCTGGAAATTTTATAAAAATCCGAAAATGGGCCCGAAATTTTATAAAAATCAACACAATAAAATAATCGAATCGGCCAGTATAAAAATGATTTTTAGGAGCCGAAAACCCAAAGAATAAATAAATAATAAATCCGGATTAAATAAATAAAAGGAACAAAAATTTACAAGTGTACAAAAATGACTTGGAAAACGAATAAATCAAATAAAACCAAGAAATATTAACAAATAAATAATCAAGAAAATATACACAAATATTAACAAGTATATACACCGATAACACAATGACTCGGGTCGTTCCTAAAACTCGCCATTTCCCCGGCAACGGCGCCAAAAACTTGACTTGTGCGTATATATACATAATATTGCAATGAAATTACACACGATTTGGTTTTAAATTTATAAAAGTGATTATTACTTTTACATCAAAACACACACGAAAGAGGCAAGTATACCCCGTCACATATGTAGTAAAGTATCGGTAAGAACCAAGTATCGATCCAAGGAAATGGGCGGAGAAATAATACTAGACTTTTGTCACTAAACTACCGGTAAAAACATAAGTTGTTTGATTTTAATTAAACTAAAGTAAGCGTAAACAAATACATATAAAAACATAATAGATAATAGATAAATAGCCTTGCTTAATACACAACCAAAGCATGTCAACTAAGTCGGTTTTGGCACTAGAAGCATTCGGTAAATTCTCCAATTTCAAGACAACTAGTATCCCTTTCGGGAATCCTAACATGACAATCATTCGGAAAGTTAAAACGATAAACACACTTTAACCACCTAAAATTGTTCTTTAACGTGCAATTGATAAATGTCTATGAAAATCTCTTAAAAATAAGTTAGTCATCCGTTAGGAGTTTTCTAACCGCACTTAATCAAGGAAAGCGACACCGATAAACACAATGCAACCACTGAGACAAGCATAAACTAGATTAAATCACAACCGAGTTCATTTTACAAATCTTACACATAAATTTACCAAGGTAGCAATTTTGGCCTAAATTGCTAACTAAGCTAACAAATCATGGCAAGAATTTATAACGACACCATTAAACCCGTTAAGGTCCTTACGTGACGGCAAGCTTTCTTGATTAACAATAATTACATTTTATTAAATCACTAACCATTTCTAGTATCATGATGCACACATTTAAACTAAGCTAAACTAGTTAACCAAGTTCAAAGTTTACTAATACAAGATTAATTAAGCTTCATTTTTCAACTATCTTAACTAACCAAATACCAATCATCCAACACAATTACTTATAATCAAGAAATCAATATCAATAACAAGGTTGCAAACTAATCATCAAAGATTAACATAGAAAATACTTCCAAATGTCATTACAAATAAAGATTAACACACTAATGGTTATAATCAAGCAAGGGATTGTTGTGTTTTTGCCCAAAGGCTACAATAATACATAAACATTAATCTAAATGCTTGAAAGATTAACAAAATCATGGAAAGATTAGAAAACCAAACCATAAACAAGCATAAGATTAAGAATCTGGAAGATAACAAAGCTAATCGGCACAATGTGGCTTGAATCCGGGTGAAAGCAGAAGCCTCCGAAGCCTGAAAATCGCCAGAATCGCTTCCAAAATGTCCAGAGTTACGAGCAGAATGTTTCTGCAAGTTTTTTATAATTTTCGGTCTCGCACGGTCGTGCGAGCTCTTGCACGACCGTTCACCTTTTGAATTATTGGAGGGATGGTGCACCATACTGCATGACGTCACAGATCTTGACCGGTCTTCGGTCTAGCACGGTCGTTCTTCAGATCGCACGACCGTTCCTTTCCGGTGTTCTTGTGTCACACCCCGATTTCCACGTGTCACCGGTGGGCCCGGTGGGGGAGTATCGTGACGTGGTTGGCAACATAATAGTCAAACAACACAATATTTAATATGCACAGCGGAAGCAATTTAAAAATATAGTACAACCGAATTTAATATTGTAATATCAAATGTCAAAATATTCGGAAATTTATCCACAGAAGGATCGACAATAAAATATGAAACAATAGTTCAACAGACTTCAGGCATCTTAAGCTTGCGAGACTTCTAATGATGCTAAGGAGAAATCCCAGCCAATTACGCATAGTACCCGCATTTAATCTTTTTGGGAAAATACGTCAGTTTACACTGGTAAATACCATCAACTGACTCATTTTGGAAAAATGATTGAAAATTGGTTTGGATGCACGTGGCATAAACATTTTATTTAACTTGGGAGAATTATTTAATATTATAATCTTGTGAACGAATTACATGTTCCTTGTGCGTTCAGTAGCCCGGATCTTGTCCGGGTTAAAGATCAATAGACACACCACAATATTCTTTTGTGCACTGACGGGTGTACGCCTACACCCCGCGCTTAAGTCGTGGCCATTTCATAAAATGATGCCAAGGATATCCGGGACACGGTCATTAACCCCCCCAAAGGCTTTAAGTAACAAGACTGTTTAAACGAGCCGATCAAATTTATTCAATTACCCACTCAACGGTGGAGGATTTGATGCCCGATCAAGCGGTATGCTATATACCGTAACCCAAGCCCGTATAGGGAAAATAAGTTAAAAGTATTTACCTGAGCAAAGTATAATTCACAATTAGCAAAATACACGTAGCTTTTACTGGTCCTCCTAATCTGGAACGAAGGTTTTATAATAACCTATTAGAATCCTAATGGGTCTTTAATTAAGCTTAAGCTTAGACCGGCTAGTTTCAAAGATACGGTTCGTACGCACGATTAAGCGAAGACCGGATAGAATGTGATTGAGACCCGACAAGTTTGAATACTTGCTTAATATGGGTTTATTATTCACATTCTGTATTTTGAGATAAAACCGATAAGGTTTTACCCGTTTCGGCAAATTTATGTAAACTTGTTACATAAACCAAACCGTACGCGTAATAAGCGTGACGGGTATTCATGAGATCCATATACAGGTTTCCTAAGTTAATTATGCCTCAAATATGTTGTGACATCAGTAAGATGTCTTTCATTATGCCCGAAACGTGTTTAAACACAAACTATGCCCCGTAGGGGTATTTTGGTAATTTCACATAAGCCGAAAAGCTCAAAACTGAAGTCTGAGTTAATCAACTTTTTCTTACTGTTAAAATATCATAATTTGCCTAAAATAGCAGTAGGTATCAACCCGGGTATGTTTAATATAGTTTTAATACATACTATGCGTTAAAAACGCTTAATAGGGCGATTAAGAGCCGTTTACGGGTTCGATACATAAAGCTGATATTTTTATTCTTCCAGAAGGCTTAAAATAATTTATTTAACATATCTAATCAGTAGCAAAAGGTTTGGAGTCATTTAGATATGTAAAACTCATTTTATGGCCCGTAAGGGCAAAACCGACAATTACCTGATTAAGCCTACGACTACAAGTTATGCTCAGCCTAAAATTAATTAAAAATCTTTAAAAATCCCAAAATAATATATTACATCAGTGGGTAAAAGATTTGATATCAAAAAGTAGGTTTAACTAGTCTATATGCTAATTACGCCGTTTATTTAACATAAAGCTTTAATTTTACGCTAACGAGCATAACTCTTAATCTACACCTCAAACTGATGTCAAACTTTGCATACAAGTTTATATATCAGTAATTAAAGTTTCTACTCTTTTACTTTTCCAAAAACCACGTTTTAAGGTAATAAGGGCATAATGGTCAACTTATGAGCGATTAACGGAAACATGCATATTAATTGGATAACTAATGAACCAATGTGTATAATCACAGAGGGTTGTACTAACATGTAACCTAGTCCAATTAAAGCTCTAAGGCATTTCCAAAACATGCCTAAACGGGTCAGAACTGAAAGTCAAAGTGAAAGTCAAACTATGTGACTTTCGGTTCCGAACCGGGTATTTACAGGAAATTGTCGGGTTGAACATGTCTAGACATGTTCTTACACTTATTACTAAGTTATAACAATGATCAAACAGGTTTTACATGATCTACATTGCTAATTATGCATAAATTAGAGTTTAAGTATCCTGTTGACTTTTTCTTAGCAAGTTCGACCCGACTTTTGACCTGGTTAGAGTGGTAATCAGGGGGAACCCTTTTAAGGGTTTATTACCCACATAATTACCTACTTATAACTACTTTTGATTTGAGATTTGACTGAGCCATTATTAATTAATCTCGAAGTCAAACCGTAATTACGACGGTTTGACTTTTAGCTAAATAACTAAGCTAAATTTAATAAAAGAAGGTTAAGCAAACTTACAAAAGTCCTAAGCTTGATTAGTGATCACTTGAGAGTGCCTTGGAGCTCCAGAAATGATCAGATTGCAAGAGGCAAGTGTGAAGAACAATGGTGCATATCATGGCCTTTATATAGGGTTTAATCCACCACAAATCTTTGACACATGAGTCTACAACCCACCACAACTGATCAACACATGTTCCTAGTGCTTAGGGGGTGTCTAGGGGTCAAGAGGCATGTGGAAAATCGGATGGAATCGAGCAGAAAGCACTCAGCAGGCAAAAACCCAAAGTTTTCGGAGCTTAAGTCCCCGGTTAACTTTATTGTTACCCGAAAAGTCCTAACTTTCAACGTTTACGCTTTAACCCTTCGCACACGAATTTGATCATAACTTTCTCATACGATAACGAAACTTTACGAAATTTTAATCATGCATTCTAGTGAGCATAATTAACCGTTACAAAGCTTCGGGTTTGTCAAAAGGTCACTCAGAGGTATAACTTAAACATGTTGACACATTTAGCCCCTGTAGTTTGTAATCTCTCACTTTTAGCTCCGTATGATCCATGATTTATTCGTTTGAAGGTATGAGCATCTTGTAGGGTTAATATACAATATATTTATTCATTTGTTGACATTTAGAATACGTATATCCACATACTTTCCATGATTGTCAACTTTAGTCCTTCTATAATATTCTTTCACACGTTTAAACGTTTGACACGTGTCTACACATTATAGGACGTGAATTTTCGAGGTGTTACATCCTCACCCCCTTAAAATAAATCTCGTCCCGAGATTTACTGAAATAAGTAAGGGTACTTTTCTTTCATCGTGGATTCAACCTCCCACGTATATTCGGGACCTCTACGGGCATCCCATTTGACCTTTACAATAGGTACATGCTTCCTTCGAAGCTTCTTGACCTGTCGATCTTCAATCGACAAAGGTTTTTCCACAAATTTTAAGCTCTCATCTATATGCACATCTGTATGCGGTATAACCAGTGATTCGTCAGCGAAACACTTCTTCAGATTGCAGATGTGGAACACATTGTGAATTCCACTGAGCTCTTCTGGTAAGTTTAACTTATAGGAAACTGACCCGACACGTTCGATAACCTCGAAAGGTCCTATGTATCTCGGGCTTAGCTTGCCTTTCTTACCAAATCGCATCACCCCCTTCCAGGGTGATACTTTAAGCAATACTTTGTCACCTACTTCGAAGTGAAAATCTTTACGCTTTGGATCTGCGTAACTCTTCTGCCTATCTCGGGCAGCTTTGAGACGGTCACGAATCTGGACAACCTTGTCCGTCGTTTCAAAGACTATCTCTGGTCCTGATAATTGGACGTCTCCAACTTCTGCCCAACAAATGGGCGATCTACACTTTCTACCATATAATGCCTCAAAAGGCGCAGCCTTAATGCTGGTGTGGTAGCTATTGTTGTAGGAGAATTCGATTAATGGTAAGTTCTTATCCCAACTACCACCCAAATCGATCGCACATGCACGTAGCATGTCTTCCAACGTTTGAATAGTACGCTCACTCTGACCGTCAGTCTGAGGATGGTAAGCCGTACTAAAATTCAAACGGGTGCCCAAAGATTGCTGGAAACTCTTCCAAAAATGTGACGTGTATCTAGTATCTCTGTCAGAGATAATAGACACAGGTATACCATGTAAGGCTACAATTTTATCAACGTATAACTGAGCTAACATGTCAGAGCTATAAGTCTCCTTGATGGGCAAGAAATGTGCTGACTTAGTCAGTCTATCAACTATAACCCATATTGTATCATTTCCTTTCCTTGTCTTGGGTAACTTGGTAATAAAATCCATGGTTACCATTTCCCACTTCCACGTAGGAAGTTCAGGCTGTTGTAGCAAACCTGACGGTTTCTGATGCTCGGCTTTGACTTGCGCACATGTCAAGCATTTTGCTACATGGGCGGCTACAGACTTTTTCAAGCCTATCCACCAATAATTTGCCTTTAGATCCTGGTACATCTTATCAGCTCCAGGATGAACGGAGTATTTGGAACTATGGGCTTCCTGGAGGATGACATCTCGAAGTCCTCCATAACTTGGAACCCATATTCGTCCATTCAATCTCAGAATTCTGTCCTTGCTAAGAGTTAACTGCTCCTCAGTTACCCCTAGCTTTTCGTTAGGATAGTTAGCTTCCAACACTGCTTCCTTCTGTGCAGCTAACAACTTTTCAATTAAATTATTCTTTATTTCCATGCGCTTGGCATTGATTCGGATGGGTTTTACCCTTTCCTTTCTGCTCAAGGCGTCAGCGACTACATTCGCTTTGCCGGGATGATACTTGATTTCACAATCATAATCATTCAAGGTCTCCATCCAACGGCGTTGCCTCATGTTTAATTCCTTCTGATTAAACAGATGCTGGAGGCTCTTGTGATCGGAATAGATCACACACTTGATTCCATATAGGTAATGCCTCCACAGTTTTAGTGCGAATACAACGACACCTAATTCCAAGTCGTGGGTGGTGTAATTCTTTTCATGCACCTTTAACTGTCGTGATGCATAGGCAATAACCTTGCCTTTCTGCATAAGCACACACCCCATGTCGGTGTGTGAAGCATCACAATAGACAACAAATTCTTCGATTCCATCAGGCAATATCAACACAGGAGCATTGCTCAACTTCTGCTTGAGAATATCGAAAGCTTCTTGCTGCTTAGGCCCCCAGTCAAACTTAATCTTCTTCTTAGTTAGAGAAGTTAGGGGCGCAGCAATCCTTGAAAAATTTTCAATGAAGCGCCTGTAGTATCCTGCTAAGCCTAGGAAGCTACGAATCTCCGTAGGCGTCTTCGGCTCTTGCCAGTTCATAACAGCTTCAACTTTAGCGGGATCCACTTGAATACCACGCTCACTGACCACATGCCCAAGGAATTGGACTTCTCGAAGCCAGAACTCACACTTAGAGAATTTGGCATAGAGCTTCTCTTGGTGAAGTAGCTTCAGAATGCAACGGAGATGCTTCTCGTGATCAGCTTGGCTCTTTGAGTAAATGAGGATGTTGTCAATGAAGACGATGACGAATTTATCCAGGTACGGCTTGCAAACGCGATTCATGAGATCCATGAACGTGGCCGGTGCATTAGTGAGCCCAAAAGGCATCACTAGGAACTCGTAATGACCATAACGAGTCCTAAATGCAGTTTTATGCACGTCTTCATCTCTAACCTTCAGTTGATGGTAGCCTGACCTCAAATCAATCTTCGAGAAATAACTGGCCCCTTGCAACTGATCGAACAAATCGTCGATCCTAGGCAAAGGATATCTATTCTTTATTGTGACCTTGTTAAGCTCGCGATAGTCGATGCACAGACGCATCGATCCATCCTTCTTCTTGACAAACAGGACTGGCGCTCCCCAAGGACACGAACTAGGCTTAATGAAACCCTTGGCTAGTAATTCGTCTAGCTGTGTCCTCAATTCTTTCATCTCCGTTGGAGCCAACCGATAGGGTGCTCTGGCAACTGGTGCTGCTCCGGGGATGATATCAATTCTGAATTCCACTTGTCTATCTGGTGGCAAACCAGGTAGATCTTCCGGAAAAACTTCTGGGAATTCCGAGATGACAGGGATGTCTTCTATCTTCGGTTTGGGCTCATCAATAATCACTTGTGCCATGTAGATGACACAACCCCTCTTTAAACATTTTGAAGCCTTGAGCATAGTCACTTGGTCAGGCAGCCCATACTGGGTATCTCCCCGAATGGTAAGTGGTTCACCAGATGGAGTCTTTATTACCACTTGCTTCATGTTACAGACAATTTGGGCCTGGTTATGAGATAACCAGTCCATACCCAGAACTATGTCAAAACCGGCCAACTTAAATGGAAGTAGAGACAGAGGAAAAGAATGGTTCTTAATGGATATAACACATCCATCTAACACAGTTGAGACGGTTACTATGGTACCATCTGCTAACTCTACCTCATAGTTTACGCTTAAGGTTTTGACAGGTAAATTCAATAATTTACAAAACTTGTTATCTACGAAAGACTTATCTGCGCCTGAATCAAAAAGTACTCTTGCAAAGACATCATTTACAAGGAAAGTACCTGTTATGACATTATCGTCTTGCACAGCCTCTTTCGCGTCCATTCTAAAGACTCTCGCATTGGTCTTCTTGGTCTCTTCAGGCTTCTTGTTATATTTAGGGCAGTTGGTCTTAATGTGCCCCTTTTCATTGCAACGGTAGCACGTTGCGTCTTTTATCTTCTTGCAATCCAAGGTTTTATGATCCGTGGACTTGCATATACCACAAGCATAGATTTTTGACTGAGTCTGTGAGTTCGACTCAAGTCTGCACTTTCCAAAGTGCTGCTTCTTGCAAATCTTGCATTTGGGCTTCTCCCCAGACTGATGCCCATCTTTCCTCGACTCAGATCCCTTCTTGTTGTCACCGCTCCCATGGTGCTTCTTGTTCGACCTTCGTGAACCATCATCTTCACGCTTTCTCTTCTCAGCCTCCTTATTCCTCAGCGATCTCTGCCTGACCGCATCCAGAGTGAGGGATAAGGAAATGTCAGCTACTGATCTAAAAGTAGCTGGCCGAGAAGCTTTTACGCTTGCCTTGATCTCGGGGGCTAAACCACCGATAAAATGAGCTATTCGTTTTGGTTCCGGGGTTACCAGATATGGAACCAACCGGGACATAGTGTTGAAGCTCGTTAGGTAAGCTTGACAGTCGAGGTTTGTCATCACCAAGGATAGAAAGTCAGACTCTATCTTCTCCACCTCATCTTGAGGGCAGTAATTTTCCCTGATAAGGGCAACAAATTGATCCCACGACATATTGTATAATGGGATTTTCCCGGTGGCTTGAATCAGAGATCTCCACCATGCTAAAGCTTCACCCTTAAAAGACTGCGACACAAACTTGACCACGTCTTTCTCAGCGCATCCGCTGATGTCCACAACCGTATCCATCTCATCCAGCCAGGTCATACAGTCAATGGCCCCCTTCTCCCCAGTGAAATCCCGGGGTTTGCAAGATACAAAATACTTATAGGAGCAACCCTTATTATGGGTTTGTTTCGGCACGACTATCAGAGAGGGTACACTGTGGTGGTTTGTGGACTGACGATCGCCATCCACTTTCTTGGGTTCCTCCTTCTTGGAGGGAGGCTTGCTGTGAGCTTCTGATTGATCTTTAGGCTTTGAGCGCGGTATAGATAGGGTCCTACTCCGAGTCCCACTATACTCTTCGTACTGTCGCTCCAAGGCCTGTGTGACAGCGCCGTCTACTATAGCTTTTAATTCTGCACCCGTTAAAGTAATATGGGCGTTATCATTTTGCTCCACTGGATGGCTATTTATTTCATCTGAGTCAGCCATTTGAATTGAACTGTTGCAGAAAACAAGGACAATATTTTATTTGGGAGTTTATTATGGAATTACCCCTTAGGGTAACTCATTAACCATGGTAAACAGAGACCATATTTGGTTAATTTATTAATCGTATTCAATTAAAAATTTTATCCTAATTATAAACAATAACAATATATATTAGCACATAAGGCTTAGTCACATGGACAATTTAAATTTTTAAGCTATGATTTCAGAGAATCGAGGCTTTTAAGGTTTGAATCTAGTTCATTACCTTTATCAGACAGGGAGTCATAGCTACCACTGTCTTTTGGCTCATATGGAAACGAGCAAGGCCCGTAGGCATGTATTACCACGTATGGTAAAATATGATCATCTTAATCGATGATTTAACCCATGATTCAGAGATCATTAAGTTGGGTTTGGAATCTTTAGAAAGATCCTTACATAATAATAATGCGTGTGATTTTAAATGAATCACATCTGCCAGGAGTGTTAACATGTTTTCAGCTGTTAACAGGGATTTGAATCTTTTGAACAGGTCTTACCATCTTGGCCCGGTCTTATAATGACCCAAAGGCTAGGTTTCACTCTTTAAGATCCTTATTTAAAAATTTACATAGGCAGATATTTATTTAAAAGGAATGATTTTTAATTTATTTATTTCATATATAATATTTATGCATATAACAGCAAGATGAAATTTATAAACATAACCTTCCATTTATTTATTAAAATATTACATGCTGCCCTAAACGGGTCTTTTCAAATAACAAACTTACCCACGTAGGGGTTTAAATAAATACTTACCCTCGCAGGGGCTTAATAACACACATACCCACGCAGGGGCTTAATAAGAAACATAATAGTCCACGCAGGGACTCACACCAATAACATAATCGTCCACGCAGGGACTTTATACAATAACATACCCTAGTAGGGGTTTATAAAAAGATAGGCCCGCGCAGGGGCTCAAAACAAACAAACATACATACATACCCACGTAGGGGCTTAACAACAAAATATGCCCACGCAGGGGCTATACGCCAAGACTGGCCCACGCAGGGCTCAACAACAATTGGAAGGATTCAATGATCCTTCTTGTTCTTCCCTTTGATCAAGCTTGCCAATCCTTGGAAGAAGCTCTGTCTCTCCCTACGGTCACGGTGGAAGCCTCGCTCTACTTCATCCAACCTTTGTAGGATTTCCTCCCTTTCTGGGGGAGAAAACCGTGGCGGCTGCGATTGCGTCCGCATAATAGGTCTAGGAGGTATCTGGTACCCCTGAGTCGGGTAACCTACTCCCCATGGAGCTCCGTATGGTCCCTCCGGGTGAAGAGCGTTATAATTAGCCGCTACCATGTAAGGATCGGCCTCCGCGTAACCATAGTTGTGGTGAGTCGGTGGTTCAAACGGGTTGTATGCCATGGAACCCGTGTATGCTGGAATTGGGTTCTCAAAACCCATCGGCGGCGGCTGCGGTACAGCTGGATTAGAAGGTCCACCCATTTGTGGGTCCTCCTGAAGTGGCGGGTAGTGGCTGCCACTGGATTGACGTGGGGAACTGAAATGGAAATCCCCTGCTCGTGACGACATGCGCGCACCGGTTCTCCTTCGCCTCGGCGGTTGCGGAGGTGCCGGCTGCACTGGCGGCGGTGGAGGCGGTGGCGTGACTGCCACGAATCTTGAATCCACAGAGGGATCCTGTTGCTGCTGCGGCTGCTGTTCGTGAGGCGACGAATGGTGGGAAGGTGTATAGTACCACTCGTGCTGATTAAACATGGCTTGGAAACTGTCTGGACCACCGTAGGGTGATCCGTGAAACGAAGATCCATCAGAGATCTCTATCGGGTGGTTTGGAGTACCACTGGCAGGTTCGACGGGGTCCGTATCCTCGTCCATATCGTCCGCGTGATCGCCAGAGAAATGATCCTCTGGCCCCAGTGGGTTAAAACCCACGGGTTCTTGGATGTAGCCTACCGGATTAAACCGGCCTCGAAAGATGGGTGTGGGGTCACCAAACGAATGATGCAATAGAGATCGCAGTAGTGGTATGTACTAGGGCTGAGGGTTGTTGGGCTCGTACTCCGGTTGTGGCCCATAAGGATTTTGGACCGGAGGTGTAGAGCTGTGGGATACCGATCGTCTGGCTGGTTCAAACAAGTTCCTCCTGTTCTGCCGAGGGTCGTCACTCTCGGTAGTAGACGGAGCTCGCATATGTGATGGTCCTGCCTCGTTGTCGTTGGGGGCGGTGATTGGCCCTTGCCTCTTCCCCTTCTCCTGAAGAATCTTGGCGGCATTTTCGATTCCTGTCATTATAATATGAGATAACAACAAAATATATATAAAAATAAAGGACAAAACAAAACCAAACAAAGTGGAATTTGTCCTATGTTATATGTCTAGACTCGAAAGTTTAGAAATGTGAAATTGTGTTATTGAGATTAAACACAAAAGGCTAGTGTTTAATTCACTCAATGTTGGCTCTGATACCAACCTGTCACACCCCGATTTCCACGTGTCACCGGTGGGCCCGGTGGGGGAGTATCGTGACGTGGTTGGCAACATAATAGTCAAACAACACAATATTTAATATGCACAGCGGAAGCAATTTAAAAATATAGTACAACCGAATTTAATATTGTAATATCAAATGTCAAAATATTCGGAAGTTTATCCACAGAATGATCGACAATAAAATATGAAACAATAGTTCAACAGACTTCAGGCATCTTAAGCTTGCGAGACTTCTAATGATGCTAAGGAGAAATCCCAGCCAATTACGCATAGTACCTGCATTTAATCTTTTTGGGAAAATACGTCAGTTTACACTGGTAAATACAATCAACTGACTCATTTTGGAAAAATAAACATTTTATTTAACTTGGGAGAATTATTTAATATTATAATCTTGTGAACGAATTACATGTTCCTTGTGCGTTCAGTAGCCCGGATCTTGTCCGGGTTAAAGATCAATAGACACACCACAATATTCTTTTGTGCACTGACGGGTGTACGCCTACACCCCGCGCTTAAGTCGTGGCCATTTCGTAAAATGATGCCAAGGATATCCGGGACACGGTCATTAACCCCCCAAAGGCTTTAAGTAACAAGACTGTTTAAACGAGCCGATCAAATTTATTCAATTACCCACTCAACGGTGGAGGATTTGATGCCCGATCAAGCGGTATGCTATATACCGTAACCCAAGCCCGTATAGGGAAAATAAGTTAAAAGTATTTACCTGAGCAAAGTATAATTCACAATTAGAAAAATGCACGTAGCTTTTACTGGTCCTCCTAATCTGGAACGAAGGTTTTATAATAACCTATTAGAATCCTAACGGGTCTTTAATTAAGCTTAAGCTTAGACCGGCTAGTTTCAAAGATACGGTTCGTACGCACGATTAAGCGAAGACCGGATAGAATGTGATTTAGACCCGACAAGTTTGAAGACTTGCTTAATATGGGTTTATTATTCACATTCTGGATTTTGAGATAAAACCGATAAGGTTTGACCCGTTTCGGCTAATTTATGTAAACTTGTTACATAAACCAAACCGTACGCGTAATAAGCGTGACGGGTATTCATGAGAGCCATATACAGGTTTCCTAAGTTAATTATGCCTCAAATATGTTGTGACATCAGTAAGATGTCTTTCATTATGCCCGAAACGTGTTTAAACACAAACTATGCCCCGTAGGGGTATTTTGGTAATTTCACATAAGCCGAAAAGCTCAAAACTGAAGTCTGAGTTAATCAACTTTTGCTTACTGTTAAAATATTATAATTTGCCTAAAATATCAGTAGGTATCAACCCGGGTATGTTTAATATAGTTTTAATACATACTATGCGTTAAAAACGCTTAATAGGGCGATTAAGAGCCGTTTACGGGTTTGATACATAAAGCTGATATTTTTATACTTCCAGAAGGCTTAAAATAATTTATTTAACATATCTAATCAGTAGCAAAAGGTTTGGAGTCGTTTAGATATGTAAAACTCATTTTATGGCCCGTAAGGGCAAAACCGACAATTACCGGATTAAGCCTACGACTACAAGTTATGCTCAGCCTAAAATTAATTAAAAATCTTTAAAAATCCCAAAATAATATATTACATCAGTGGGTAAAATATTTGATATCAAAAAGTAGGTTTAACTAGTCTATATGCTAATTACGCCGTTTATTTAACATAAAGCTTTAATTTTACGCTAACGAGCATAACTCTTAATCTACACCTCAAACTGATGTCAAACTTTGCATACAAGTTTATATATCAGTAATTAAAGTTTCTACTCTTTTACTTTTCCAAAAACCACGTTTTAAGGTAATAAGGGCATAATGGTCAACTTATGAGCGATTAACGGAAACATGCATATTAATTGGATAACTAATGAACCAATGTGTATAATCACAGAGGGTTGTACTAACATGTAACCGAGTCCAATTAAAGCTCTGAGGAATTTCCAAAACATGCCTAAACGGGTCAGAACTGAAAGTCAAAGTGAAAGTCAAACTATGTGACTTTCGGTTCCGAACCGGGTATTTACAGGAAATTGTCGGGTTGAACATGTCTAGACATGTTCTTACACTTATTACTAAGTTATAACAATAATCAAACAGGTTGTACATGATCTACATTGCTAATTATGCATAAATTAGAGTTTAAGTATCCTGTTGACTTTTTCTTAGCAAGTTTGACCCAACTTTTGACCTGGTTAGAGTGGTAATCAGGGGGAACCCTTTTAAGGGTTTATTACCCACATAATTACCTACTTATAACTACTTTTGATTCGAGATTTGACTGAGCCATTATTAATTAATCTCGAAGTCAAACCGTAATTACGACGGTTTGACTTTTAGCTAAATAACTAAGCTAAACTTAATAAAAGAAGGTTAAGCAAACTTACAAAAGTCCTAAGCTTGATTAGTGATCACTTGAGAGTGCCTTGGAGTTCCAAAAATGATCAGATTGCAAGAGGCAAGTGTGAAGAACAATGGTGCATATCATGGCCTTTATATAGGGTTTAATCCACCACAAATCTTTGACACATGAGTCTACAACCCACCACAACTGATCAACACATGTTCCTAGTGCTTAGGGGGTGTCTAGGGGTCAAGAGGCATGTGGAAAATCGGATGGAATCGAGCAGAAAGCACTCAGCAGGCAACAACCCAAAGTTTTCGGAGCTGGGCATTCCCCCGCGTGTCGCGAAGGATTCCCCCCCCCCCCCCCGGCTTCGCGTGTCGCGACGGCATGACTGCACAAATCTGATTTTTAGATTTTTGCGATTTGATCCTTGGCTCTTCAAACTTCGATTAGACACTTGTTTCTTGCATTATGAACCCTCATAATTGATCTATAAGGGCTTTAAAACATATACCCACTTTGTTAAGTCCCCGGTTAACTTTATTGTTACCCGAAAAGTCCTAACTTTCAACGTTTACGCTTTAACCCTTCGCACACGAATTTGATCATAACTTTCTCATACGATAACGAAACTTTACGAAATTTAAATCGTGCATTCTAGTGAGCATAATTAACCGTTACAAAGCTTCGGGTTTGTCAAAAGGTCACTCAGAGGTATAACTTAAACATGTTGACACATTTAGCCCCTGTAGTTTGTAATCTCTCACTTTTAGCTCCGTATGATCCATGATTTATTCGTTTGAAGGTATGAGCATCTTGTAGGGTTAATATACAATATATTTATTCATTTGTTGACATTTAGAATACGTATATCCACATACTTTCCATGATTGTCAACTTTAGTCCTTCTATAATATTCTTTCACACGTTTAAACGTTTGACATGTGTCTACACATTATAGGACGTGAATTTTCGAGGTGTTACATCTTGTTGCACGGAAAACTGCACTGGTGGTGCAGTTCCAGGGTTTCTGCTGATCATCGGATCCGCACGGTCGTTCCATTATCGGCACGATCGTTCTACACCGAGAATGCTTGCACGCCTAGTCGCACTGTCGTGCATTGCCGGGGTTGGTCTGATTTGTCGGAAACGCACGGTCGTTCCACTCAAGGCACGACCGTGCCAAACACCCAGGTCAGTTTTTCAACAGGAAGTTCGCAGCTTTGTCGTTTTGTCCGGAAAGTCCTCGTTTTCGCTATCATCTCGTCTGGTATGCTGTTTTAGGCCTGTAATCAAAAGTATACATTATTAAGTATCCGAATGACGGTTTTACGGCCGAAAACGCATAAAATGGGGATAAAACGGGGGACTAAATTATGTGTAAGTTAGCGAATATCAGTTGTCGAAATTTCAAAGTTTAGAACAACTGTCTTTATTCTCAGAAATAGTATCCGAATCATCGTTTTTGTAAAAGTGTCGTCGACAGGAACTATACGTTTGTATTTGTTTTTCTAAAAGATCCACTGAAATCGAATGTTTGTTTTATAAAAACACTTTTTGTTTTCGGGTTTTCTCGAAAAACAGGCAAAGTTTCCTCTGTTTTTGGACGATCCCGACATCTTAGTGTCGCTATATTTTTCAAAATTCAACCAATAACTAACGCAATGTAATTAGATATATCTCGTCAAGCATTTCAAAATATAAACTAAATTATAAACGAAATGGTTCGAGCTCGTTCACGTTAGTAAAATAATGAATAATGAAATAAATGTTCGTGTCCTAAATTCTTTACCGAGCCTTCGTGTCGAAACATCGGACAGTTTCACTGAGTTGACCGGGTTACTGAGTTGACTCACTGTGTTGACCTGAGTTGACCGAGTTGACTCGGTTTGACCGAGTCACCCGAACGGAGTCGGACCCAAAGCCGCTTAACCCGAACCGAGCTGTTGACCGTCCCGAATCTGTTGACCAGCCGTGACTGTTTGACCCGGACCCGAACCGAGTTAACTCGGTTTAACCGAGTTGACTCGAACCAAAACCCGAAACTTGAAACGAGACCCGATCCACCACTAAATATGACCTGATGATACGTGAAACCCGATGGACCGAAGCAAGGACCGCTGGTTAGACAGGGACCACCGGTCATCACCACCACCTCCGCCAACAGCAACCTCCACCGCTCCTGATGTCGTGAATACCACCACCGCCGCTCACGGTGGTGTCTCCTTCTTCTCGAGCTCTCTCTCGGATCTTGTCGCCGTCACCACCCAGGTCTGGGTGCCGGCTCCCTGTGGTTTGTCGGAGCTGCATAGGTGACGATATGGGGGTGTTGCAGGATAGTGTCGCCGGAGAAGAGGAGTTGCCGGATCGGAAATCGGCGCCGGTGGGAGCTCCTCTCTCTGGTCGTCGGACTGAAACAAAGGGAGGGAAGGGGTGTGTTTATGTCTGAGTGAAATGATGAGTGAAGATGAGTTTCTTCTTTGTAGATGTGTGTGTTGCTTGTGTATGTAATATCGAGAGGGAGAGGGAGGCAGACTTATGTCTGTGCTTGTTTTATTTTTGTGGAATGAGCATAAAGGAACCATAAGGTCCTATATAAATACACCTGTTTTAGTCTTGTAGGTTTGTGATAAAAAAAATCTTTTGTATAGATTTTGTAAGGATTGTAGAGATCTTAATAGGATTTTATAAATCTTGTGTAGATCTTGTTTAGATTTTGTAGATCTCATATGGATCTTGTTGAGATTTTCAACAGATTTTGTAGATTTTGCAAGATCTTATAGATTTTGATAGGATAAGATCTAATATATTATGTGTAGGTTTAGGCGTGTGGGTTTTGGGCTTGGGCCCAGGGCCCACAAGCCCATCTCATGTGTAAGTGGCCCGTAATTTCTACGAAATTTGATATCGCAACCCAACTTCATAAGCATAAAATATTCGTGTAACAACCATATTTGTCGGCTTTGTCAGTAATTCGTACGGTTTCAGTTTATTGTCGTTTAATTTCCAACAGTATCTCCGCAGATCGTCACACGCGCACTGTAGAACCGCATAAGCGTTCCTAAGCTCACTGAGGCCCTAATTAAGTTAATTTGCGTCGTAAGCATTATTTATTATTGCGTTAATCACCTGTAAATTAAGTAATTAAGGGCGTAAACTACCGGTTGTCACATATTTCGCCCAATTATTTTTAACAAAATAATCAACAACTGGAAAAGCAAGCCGTTTACCCAGAAAATACTCGTACAACGTGTTAACATATCTCTCAGTAACCTGTTTTACCGATGACAAAGGAATAACAACATCTGCTCCATCAATAGTTTCATCCGATTCAAGTGTTCTAAAGTTAACCTTTACCTCCTCCTTCTTTCTTTGTACCACATTAGCAAATGATAGAGTCTCAGTACCCTTGTTAGCCGCATTCTCCTTTTGATCCGTTGAAGAAGAATCTCCAGCCGAACTGGAAGAGAACACATTATCCTGATTCCCCATGTCCGACGAATGAGCATTCAGGTTGTTGGCCTTCGCAGCGAACAGGTTTTCCACAGGTTTTGAGATACTAGTCAAGCCATCCAGAATCGATACATTTGACGTAGAGTACACACCTCTCCTCGGAACAAGGGGTTACCCTCAATGTTAGTCACTCTTAACCCTATTCCCCGTACAGGCGGTGTACCACCTCCATCCGAAACCTTCTCAGCGTCTCTATTCCTCTCCATGCAACAAAAAAACACGTACAACCTATCAAAGACACGTCGGCTCCACACACATGCAAAAACCCTAATTCTAGCAGACTTTAATTGATGAAAACTTATCAATATCAAATAGTGACACAGGTGAATCAAGGTTACTGCCCAACCAGTAGGACCGATAAACCCACTCCCCTATTCAATCCGATCAGAAAACACCAACTAGAGCGGCGATTGAGAAAGAAAAAAACAGAAAACCCTAGTTCGAAATCGGTCAATATTGCTAACAGAGTTCGTATTAAGCGTTTGAAAGATCAAATCCTAATAAAACATCTGTTACACAACGAATCACGATGAAAAACATAGGGTTCGCATGAAGATCAAAAGTATCCGAGCTAGAGAGAGAAAATTAGGGGATAAGATACCTCCCATTTGTTTATGGTTTTAACAAAGTTTTCTAAAAAATATTTATTTTTTAAATAAAAACTTTCTTAATTTTTTTTTAAGAATACCATGTACAATGTAGTATAGTATAGGTGATGTATAGGTCCCGTATGAGCATATATAGGTGTAGTAAAGGTCTCGTATACGTATCGTATAGGTTAATTTGTAATTTTAAAGGTATTTTGTTTGTATAATGTATTTAAAGTGTTTTTTTATTAAACTTTGTTAAAACTATGATTAAATGTATCAAAAATTTGTAAAAAAAAACAATGCAATACGACCCGTATAGACCTATACGACCCGTATAAGTCCAGCCAGCTGCCAGACAAGAACTGACACGTGCAGATTTGACTTTTGACTTTTGAACCTATACGACCCGTATTAAAAAAACAAAGTCTACGAATAAAGTGGCTGATGTGCCAATAGAATTCCTCCGATAAATAATTGAAGTATTTGACTTATAATAATATAATATAATAATAATAATAATAATAATAATAATAATAATAATAATAATAATAATAATAATAATAATAAAAGTAGGTATCTAGTTTGAAATTTCGCGAAGTTTGAAACAATATCATTTGCATGCAAGGTCTTTGACAGTTGTTGGATGGGGTCTCTAGCCTTATTCTTCTACAGTTCTACATATACAAATTATTTTAAATGGAATATACTTTTACCAAACGATAAGATATAAATGACAATGATGAAAAAGATTTTCTTTTTTTCTTAAAAAAGTGAGAATGTGATTGTAAAACACATAATACACATGAAGTATTACTGTTGTTGTATGATTAAAAGTGGGTCTCTTTGATGGTAACTATGATTAATACTTCTGTATTGTGAGATAATTGTAAACTAAGAATCTAGAGAATGGTGGATATTTTATTTTTAATTCATCATCATATAAAAGAAGTTGTTGAGAGACTTGTGATTTGTGAAACAACAATTAAGGAGTTTGGGGCAACACAAATATCATCATCACTTGAAACTAATGGTAACTTTTTTTTTAAATGGTGAGAATCTTTAATAGTTGAGAGAGAGATCTTATATTCTCCTAAACAGATGGCCCTAACCCTATTCTGGTCAGACTATGTTGTCTTAATCGGGCTCACGCTAGCGCCAGAGTTTGGCTAATGGCGTTCCCCCGGAAACCATACTACCCACTGCCAGTGGCAGGGACTTGCGTCGCCACAAGAGAGAATCTCTCTGACGTAACGCACGGTGGACTAAAACCCGAGGTGTCTCTGGCCCGAACTCTTAACCTCAGATCTGGGAGAACTAGCCTTCATTGCCTCTATCTATCAAATATGACACTAGTAGGGATTGAATTTGAGTCTCCAAGGAGAAGCCAAATCTTTCCAACCACTAGACTAAAAGTGGTTGATTGAAACTAAACCGTCTTACTTTCACTCTTTGATTTTTCAATCGATACTTTTTTTTCAAGTATCTTCTCTCTAAATCGGTGAAAATTCATCGTTTACAAATATTCTTCATATGTATCACCAATCATTTCTCTAATAAATGTATATACATCCTTTTACAAATCTTCTTCCTAGTCTTGGTATGAATCACCGATCTTTTCTCTAATGGGACTATATCGGCCGGTACATTGCCACATATTTATTTCTCTTTACTAAGGTAGAGATCATGACATCATGTACTCGATAGTAGGGCTGTCCAAACTGCTCGACGATCGCTCGAAAAATGCTCGTTCGATTCCCGCTCAGTTTGTAAATGAGCCGATCGGATCGGTTCGATTCAAATTCAATCCGAGCATGAGCAAAGCTCCGCTCGCTCGTCGATCGCTCGGTTTCGCTCGAATTATTTTTATTAATAATTAATATATATATTTATATTATAGATTTTATAGATTAAAAACCCAAAAAAATATAATAGCCCATAAAAAAATTAAAAGCCCAAATAACATTCAACCCAACTTAATATTTAATATGAAATCTAACCCTAAATCCTATTCCTGAAAGAGTATTCACTATTCAGTCGTATCATATTCATATCGCCGCTCTCTAGTCTCCGACTCTCACGCTCTAGTCTCCACAGTCACACTCACACACATCGTCGGACAATCAAAGTATCAAACAAGTGAGTCGCTCCAGTCCTCAATCTGCAACATATCGTCGCTCCTGTGTTTCTTGATATTGTTAAGAACATTTTTAGAATCGAGTTATGTATTGCTTTTGTTAGTAAAGTGTTGGGCATGTTTTAATTAAGTTAGAATTTGTTTTGGTTGAACGAAGCCTTATCATTCAATCGAGCGAAAACGATCCGCTCGATTTTTTTTTAGGATTTGATAAAAACCGAGCGAAACCGAGCCGATCGATTCAAATTCAATCCGAGCATGAGCATCACTTTTGCGCTCGGTTTTACAAATTTGATCCGCTCGGATCGGATCGGTTGTAATTCAATCCGAGCATGAGCAGACCCTCGATCGGATCGGATCGGCTCATGAACACCCCTACTCGATAGTAAATACAATTTAAGCACTTGAACGGATACATAAGGTTCACTCAACATTTTTTAGATTGCTAGTCTTTATCTCCCTATTATAAAATGATTAAAGATCAGGAGTTCACTTCGAAAAATTTAAGGATCTAAACTACACTCTAAATTGTTCTATCAACAATTCTCCCTTTTCTTTTCATTAGACTGGAATGTATGGTGATCGAGGATGAGCCGCCACGTCACCGGAAGTGAGGATGGGCCTAAAGGGGATGGATCAAGGGGGTGGAGGATGGGGCTAAATATATATATATATATATATATAGGGTAGGGTTCCAGCGTGAACAACCTCCCAAGAGTGAACTGCGTGAACAGATATGGACCCTTGATTTCCTTTTTAGTTGTTAAGGGTAGGATTGTAATTATATAAAAATTTAGATTTAAATCATTATTTTAATAATTGAATTAAGTTACATCTTTCCTAATTTAAATTCATTATCCACATTATGTTTATTTATTAATAAGATAATTATCAAAACAAATAACAAATCACCAGATTTCAATTTTAATTTTAATTTTTATTTCAGATTTCATCACCAGAATTCAAATTTTGATTTTTAAGATTCACGTAACCTTCATATTTCAACGGTATACACATGTGTACTTGGATATAAATAGAACAGTACACATGTGTACTCAGCATCGTACATATGTGTACAGTAATTCACAGGTGTACATCAACATTCAATACAAAAAAAAATTCTGAGATATTACAAAAAAACAGACGATATACACATGTGTACATCGCATTAAAAAGAGGGCAAAACCAGAATACACATGTGTACATCGCATTTAAACAAATATTTATTATAATAATTGAATTAAGTTACATCTTTCCTAATCCTTGATTTGATTTGTGAGAGATTTATGCAATCAATTTAAGAGGATAATTGATTACTTGATTTGTGAGAGATTTATGCAATCAATTTAAGATTGAAATTACACATATACCCTTTTAGTATTTAATTAAATGAAAAAAATTAACCAAATAATTACCATCATGCCACTCACTTTAATCTCAAGATCATAAAAATCAAGGGCCCAGATCAGTTCACGCAGTTCACTCTTTGGATTTTGTTCACGTTTGAACCTAATCCTATATATATATATATATATATATATATATATATATATATAGGGAGGAGATCATACGAGAACCACCCTTATTGCGAGAACCGCGAGAACCAATGTGAACATAACCTAAAATAGCTAAAAAAACCTAAAAAAAAACCTAACCCCCCCCCCCCCCCCCAAGCTAAATGCTAAAAACTAAAACCCCCAAAAAACCTAAAAAAAAACCTAAATCCCCCTCCCCCACCCCCGAAAAACCTAACCCCCCCCCCCCAAGCTAAAATGCTAAAAACTAAACCCCCAAAAAACCTAAAAAAATCAAAAAAAAATCTAAATTTTTTTTTTAATATTTTTATGCTCAAATCGCTACTTTTAGTGGCAAAAAAAATAAAAAAAAATTTTAAAAATTCTTTTTTTTTACATTTTTAATTTTTTTTTTGCTTCGAAAAGTAGCGATTTTTATATAAAAAATATTAATAAAAAAAATTTTGTGTGATTTTTAGCTATTTTTAGGCATTTTTGGTTGTGTTCACATTGGTTCTCGCGGTTCTCGCAATAAGAGGTGGTTCTTGCATGATCTTCTCCCTATATATATGTATATATATATATGTATGTATAGTTATGTGTGTGGAGGAGAGGCACGTCGCTTCCGTCCTTGGGGCGACGGAGAAGCCGGGACAAAGCTAAGGGGGGCGGTGTGGGGGTGCGGCGCCGGGCCAAGGCCGGCCCCCATACTCTCCAGTCTTAACGATCAAACACATAATTCCCATAATATCTTGGACTCGTGGATTTATCTCCGACAATACAACTTATGTTGCTCCGATCCTTATCTTGTAATTTGATTTCATTTTATACCTACCAAAGAGGGAAAAACATGTTGGATAAAGAAATTCCTATAATTATATTTAAATAGATGAATGTTGGGATTGAACCCTATCAGAGGAACAGATAATTAAAGCCAAAACTGGATCAGAGCAGTGGATCCAGAATAAGCAGACGTTTACATATTAGTTCATGCAAATCTCTCCCCTTGAAAGTGGCTTTGTATCTGCTGATCTCCTATCTACTGATCTTACCAAGTGCTGATCCACAACTGCTGCCTTGCATCTACTGCCAAGTGTTAAAGACTGATAGAAGACCAAAGCTCTGCTGACTCAATCTACTGCCTTGAGTCAAGTACTGCTGATCCGGACAAGCACTGCTGGGTTCACAGCAGTGGAAGGATACAGCAGCTGTTTATGTGTCTTTTATGTATTAGATTGTAATAGCAGTAGTTAGTACATCAGTGTTTGTATAGATCAGAGGTTAGAGTTTGTTAGGAGGTTAGATGTCACTTTCATGGTGACGTCAGCTAAGATGCTCAGTGGTTTGCAAGTGCCTATAAATAGTTCAGTACTTTGTACTGTTCTATTAGCTCTTTTGATCACATCGTCTTCTTTGCACGAACAAACTACTGAGCTCTGGCTGAGGGGGAGTTTGCATTCTTACATCAATCATTGTAATCGTTGTTGAAATAAATTCAATCTTTCGATTCATTGTGTAAAGATGTTTGATAAAAGTATTACTCTCGTTTGATTGTATGCAAAGTTTGCTTTCATCTTATTTCCGCTGCACAACTCTTTCATTTCCATCTTAATTTCAAACAAAAATACAATCCAAAAGAAACTCAGATCCAACAATTGGTATCAGAGCTTGGACAGTCAAATTTGATTTAACAATCATTTTGACGTAAATAGTTCAGCTCATAACAGTTGATACTGATAGTTTGTTCGTCCGTTGAAAAACAGAGCAAGGATTAATCACCATTAAAGTTGATTTCTCAGTGTCTGTAAAACAACAAGAATGACGTCACAATCTCAGGATGATAAAAACAACATCGGCTCGCTTTTTAAACCACCTATGCTAAAAAGAAATGAGTACAACATCTGGCAGAGGAGGATGGGACACATCCTCACTTAACAAAGCACAGGTTGTTGGAAATCTGTTATTTATGGTCCCCATGTTCCTTCAGTGCCAAGTGCTGAAGATGCTAAAAAGTTCGTTCCAAAACCAGTTGAAAATTATACCGAAACCGACTTTCAAAAGATCGAACTAGATGCTAAAGCGTTTAGCATCGTAGAATCTGCGCTACCCAATGAGATATATGCTGGACTGTTACATTGTAACAGTGCCAAAGAGTTATGGGACGCACTTAAGGAACAATTTGGGGGAACTGAGGAAGTCATAGAAAACAATAGGGAAATCCTGAACCAACAGTATGAAACATTTTGCTACGTTAAAGGTGAATCACTAACGCAACAATTTGAGCGTTTCAGTTGTCTCATCAGTGAACTGAGGCTTGTTAATACCACTTTTACAAACTCAACTCAAAACAGCAGGTTCCTCAGGTCACTGCCAGAAAAATGGGACACCATAGCTTTTGTCACCCGAAATTCACCTGAATTCAAGGATCTGACCTTGACCCAACTCCACGGACGACTCCTGACCTATGAAAGGGAGTTGAACCAGAAAAGGAGGTTACAAGAGTCAGGAAAAGTTACCGATGATTACACTTTCGGTAATACTGCTCTTCTGGGTCAAGAAGAATCTGGGAGCAGTGGTAAGGATCAGGGTTTTGATCACTTCATTGACATAACTGCTGGTGCAAATTTTAACAACCCTGATCCTCACTCTGCTAGTTATGCATTCACTGCAAATGAAAACCAGATGTCAGATAATTTAAGTTTTGAACTAAATGATTTGCAACATTTTGATCCCACTGATTTAGAGGAAATGGACATCCTGCACCAACTGGCTTTGCTAAGTGTCAGAACTAGCAAGTTCTACAAAAGAACAGGGCGAAAATTCCCAGGTTTGCATGGGAATCTAAGGGTTGGGTTGGATAAATCGAAAATCAAGTGCTATAAGTGTAATAGGTTGGGACATTTCGCTAGGGAATGTAGGAGTCAAACTATTGGTCCCATCATTACTCATCCTAGCTCAAATCCTAGACCTCAAAACCAAAACACTGTACACTATGCCCAATATGCCCCAGCAGCTCAAGTGAACACTGCTCACTATGCTGCTGCCCCTGTGCCAGTACATTATGTCCAAACTACTGTTCCACAAATCCAATATGTTCAAACCCCTGCTCCACAGGTACAAGTGCAACCTGTTGCACCTCAAACCACTGCTCCAGCAGTAGCACAACCAGATCAACAAAGTTTTTTCACTCAAGGGTTTGTTGACTGGAGCAGTATGCCTGAAGACCTTAATGATGAAAATTTTGCACTCTATGCTTCTAATGATTCTTCACATGATGAGTTTTGTTTGATGGCATTAGAGTCAATACAGGAGGGGGTTGAAACTAAGGAGGAACAGTAGTGCTTTGAAACAATGGAAGAGGTGACTGAAGCAGTGGTTACTGCTGTGGCTGGTGAATTATTGTTGGAAGAAAGTTCAGGTACTCTGATTGAACCAATGACAGATCCATGGTCCGTAGAGGACAAAGAAGAAGAGAAAGAAGAAAAGGCTGGTGAAAAGAAGGTGAAAGCTGATGATGAAGAAGATCATAAATGTGATTGTGCAATGATGGCAGCTGCCAAGGTATCTCCTCAAGTTCTTGAAAAACTATGTTCTGACAATTGCATAATTGCTTTTGCTAACATTAAAGAGGTGAATGAAAACCTTCGGGATAAAATCTTGTCTGATGAGGTCAAATTTGAAAGGTCTTTAAAAGAACTTAAAATCAAATTGACTGAAAAAGAAAAAGAGAACAGATGTTTAAAAGAAGAGCAAAGTATAACCAAAACCCAACTTCAAACTATGGTAGAAAAATACCAAGTTTGCAAAAAGGAGTTGGAGTCCGCCCAGATTACTTGTGAAAGATGGGTGGAATCCTGCAAAGGATATGAGGTTATGCTTGAAAAACAGAGAAAAAGCAATGTGAAGTTTGGGGTTGGGTATAGAAAACATGATGATGAAAACACTGCTTTTGTAAACTCTGTTCAAACCACTGATGTAACCACTGAGTTCATCCCCAAAAACAAGAATGGCCAAGAAGTGAAAATCACTGACAAACTTGGTAACAAAATCACACTTGACAGACCAATGGAATCCTCTACTTTTGAGGAGCTTGAAGAATACCAGTTTAAACCAAAATGGTCTGATGAGTGTGACATTCTTGAAAATTTCAAGCCAATGGACTTTACATCAATTAATGGTGTCAAGGCTCCAAAACTAAAGTCATACCTCTCAAGGACATCCCAGCAGTGGTTAAAACCTCTGCTGCAAAGGAGTCTGAAAAGAGAAAGAAGAAAGAAAAAATTGATAACTTGTTTTGTGAATTCTGTGAGAAGAGGAATCATCTTACAAAAGATTGTTTCCACTTAAAAGCATATGATTTAAACAGAACAAGTGTCATAGTTTCAGCTGAAGGTTGCATTGTCTGTGGTAAAACAAACCACAAAACTCAAGCATGTGTGTATCTCAAAAACTTTGATGTGAAAAAGAATGAGTACATTGCTAAAACATCCGTGAGTCCATCATCATCATCAACATCTGTCAAATTCACCAAGAAACAACCACTGTTTGTGCCAGTTCAAACAGCTGTTACAAAACAGCTGAACCAAACATCTGTCAAAAGAGATGTTCAGGTTACTGATGCACCCCCTGCCAATCAGTTCAGAAAAGGCAGAGAAAAACAGCTTACCAAAGGATTCCTCATGTTTATGAGGCCTACAAAAGGCCCTCTAAACCCAAAGTGAACAAGCATCCTTTTGGTTACCAGCAGATGATTGGTCAGGACCCACAACAGTGGTTAGAGAAACACTGTCCTAAAACAGTTCAAACCTCTGACCTAACCACTGTCCATCATCTTGCATCCATCCCAGACACTGTTGAGACCCCATCCAAAGCCTTGTTGGCTTTGGAGACCTTAATGAACTAATCCTTTTACTTCATGTGCAGGGAGCTTCTGCATGCTTTGATAGTCTTTGGTATGTAGATAGTGGAGGCTCCAGGCACATGACAGGATGTAAAGCCCTCCTCAAAGACTTTAAAATCCATGGAGGGGGTGATATATCCTTTGGAAATAATAGTAAAGGAAAAGTTCTGGGGTCTGGAACAGTGGAGTCTGGAAAAGTAAAATTTGAAAATGTCAATCTAATAGACAATCTAAAATTCAACCTTCTGAGTGTGTCCCAAATGAGTGACAAGGGTTTTGGGTCATTCTTCACAAAAGATTGTTGTATGATTGTTGGACCAGAAATGGTCAAAAAGATTGAAGCAATAATCAGAACTGGTCAAACTAAACTTGTTGCTCAAAGAAGTGGCAATGTTTATGTTGTTGACATGTCAAAAGAGTGTCCCAGAGCTGATGCCTGTCTGTTCTCAGCTGCCTCTAACAAAGAGACAGAACTTTGGCACAGAAGGCTGGGACACACAAATCTTAAGACAATCACAGAAATTTCAAAAAATGGTTTGGTAAGAGGCCTACCACAAAAATTGTTTTCATGTCCTGAACATTGCATTTCCTGTTTAAAAGGAAAACAGCATAAAAGTTCTTACAAGTCCATTGAAGAGTCCAAAACAACCCAGTGTCTGCAAATGCTACACATGGATTTGTTTGGCCCAGTTCAAGTCATGAGCCTCAAAAAGAAAAGATATTGTTTGGTTATTGTTGATGACTTTTCTAGGTTCACATGGACTTTCTTTTTGCACTCAAAAGATGAAACTGCAGGCATTTTGCAAGACTTTGTAATACAGGTTGAAAAGCAATTTGACCTTCCAGTAAAAAGCTTCAGGAGTGACAATGGCACAGAATTCAAAAATAGGGAGTTGGATGCCTTCTGTGTGAAGAAAGGGATTGTAAGGCAGTACAGCATCCCAAGAACACCAGAGCAGAATGTGGTAGTGGAAAGGAAGAACAGAACTCTGATTGAAGGGGTGCTCACAAGAAGCCAAACCCAAAACATTTGTCTTTTTGCTGGTTTTCTATCACTCCATCAGCCAGTCAAGTACCAAGAGGCACTGAAAGACAACAGCTGGGTAGAAGCCATGCAAGAGGAGCTCCAACAGTTTAAAAGACAACAAGTATGGGAGCTTGTACCACTGCCAGAAGAGGTTAGTCCCATTGGCACAAAGTGGGTCTTCAAGAACAAAACTGATGAAAGGGGTATTGTTGTCAAGAATAAAGCCAGGCTTGTGGTTCAAGGTTACAGACAGGAAGAGAGGATTGATTATGATGAAACATTTGCCCCTGTTGCAAGATTGGAAGCCATTAGACTGTTCCTGGCCTTTGCTGTCAACCACAATATGAAGGTGTTTCAAATGGATATCAAAAGTGCTTTCCTCTATGGTATAATTCAAGAAGAGGTGTATGTTTATCAACCTCCAGGTTTTGAGGATCCATTTTATCCAGATCATGTCTACAGGCTAAACAAAGCCTTGTATGGCTTGAAACAAGCACCAAGGGCCTGGTATGAAACTCTTTCCAACTTCCGACTCTCAAATGGTTTCAAAAGAGGTACCATTGATAAAACACTGTTTTTAAAATGGAGAGGGAAGGATTTAATGATTGTCCAGATTTATGTGGATGACATTATTTTTGGAAGCACATGTAACTCAATGTGTGAAGAATTTAGAGAACTCATGACAGCTGAGTTTGAAATGAGTGTTATGGGTGAGCTGCAATGCTTTCTTGGTCTCCAAGTACAGCAATTGCAAAATGGAACTTTCATTCATCAAAGCAAATATGCTAAAGAACTTTTAACCAAATTTGATATGAATGATTGTATACCATGCAGCACACCCATAGCAACAAATAAGCTGGTCATGTCTGATGAAAAAGATGAGCTGATTGACCAAACACTTTATAGAAGCATGATTGGGTCTTTATTGTACCTAACTGCATCTAGACCAGACATCATATTTGCAACATGTGTCTATGCAAGAAGTCAATCAGCTCCCAGAAAATCAAATCTCATTGCTGTAAAAAGGATCTCCAGATACATAAAAGGTGCTCCCACACTTGGTATCTGGTATCCAGCTAATGGGAACATCAAGCTTTCAGGTTTCTCAGACAGTGACTTTGCTGGATGTCACACCACAAGGAAGTCCACATCAGGAGGGTGCCAGTTTCTAGGTGATTGCTTAGTTTCATGGCAAAGCAAAAAGCAAGCAGCTGTTTCAACATCCACTGCTGAAGCTGAATACATTGCTGCTGCAAGCTGTACAGCCCAACTCCTGTGGCTTCAAAATCAGTTGCTGGATTTTGGTATTACTGCCTTAAAGACACCACTCATGTTGGACAGTCAGGCAGCAGAAAATATCATCAAAAATCCAGTTTCCCATTCAACCACCAAACACATCGACATCAGACATCACTTTGTGAGGGATTGCTATGAAAAAGGTTTGATTTCTCTGCATCATGTCCCAACTAAAGATCAGCTAGCTGATGTGCTCACAAAAGCACTTGATACAGCCACTTTTGAAAGCTTGGTCTCTAGAATTGGGATGCTGAACATGGAATAACAATCAACATCTTGTTTTTCTATGAATAAAAGAAACAAAATGTTTTCAGAAAATCAAAACTCCATCCTTAAAAATAGCTAAAAATGAAAAATTTTCATTAAAGTCCTTAAAAGTCTGCCATTAACCACTGATTGTTCAAAAGTCTGCTCTACTTCAAAAGCCTGTCCACTGCTGAAAGTCAACCCCTGCTCTCTCATTATTTTGATAAACTCTGTTGTTCAAAAGCAGTGTCTTATCCACTGATATGCTATCCACTGATAGTAAAAATCATCCACTGCTTTCATACCACTGCCTTCATCAGTCACTTTCAAAAAAGTACTGTCCTTCACTTTCAACAGGGGTTGTCACGTGGACAGTACATATTGGTCAGACCTTTTGTAACGGCTGCCACCTCAGCATTCACTTTCTTCCCTATAAAATCCCCCACTCACCATCAAAACAGGGTTTTACTGTCGAATTGAATTCTTAAAAATTCTCTTCTCAAAGCAGTTTTTCATCTCATTTCTTCACAAATTTCTTCGATCAATCATCCTCAAAATGACAAAATCAAAGAAATCTTCAAAACCCTCATCCAAATCATCATCGAAAACAGCCTCTCAAAAGGCAATCTCCACTGAAATTCCACATAAACCATCTCACAATCTCCTGGGTCTTCTCACAAAACCAGGAACCACCAAAGTTTTCGATTCCATCATTGATCTCATGGCAAAATCAAAGTACAAAACTTTGTTCACTGCCGATGCACCAATCTATTTGGCGACCCAAAGGGAGTTCTGGAAAAATGCAACCCTTGAAAAACAAGGAGACACTGCAACCACCATAAACTCTTCGATAAAGGGTAAAGCTGTCCAAATCACGCCACAATCCATTTCAGAGGTCTTTCAACTCGGTGATCAGGAAGGTAAAATTTCTTTCACTAAAAACGAGTTACAAACTGACTTCATTGAGAGATGGTATGAAGCCACAATGATGAAGAAAATTACCTTAGAAAAAGGTTATTTTCCTTCTGCAACCAGATTTTTATTTCATACCCTCCTACTATGTGTTTCAAATAAAACCACTTCTTTCAATGAAATTCCTTTAAAGATTCAAAATCTGGGATATGCAATTCTTCAAGGAGAAAATTTTAACTATTCTCGGGAAATTTTTAAATATTTGGTTAATAATGCTGAAACAAAATCATTCTTACTGTTTCCAAGGTTTTTAAGTTACTATTTTGCAAAGATATTCAGTAAGGATGATTTAGCTGTAATAAACCAAGGTAATTCTATTCAAATAAACAGTTTAACAACTGAAACTTTTTCAAGAATGTTAGCACCTTGCAAAACACAAGCAGAGGTGCCTGAGCAGATTTTAGCAGTTACAACTGCTCCTCAGGTATCTGCTGCTGAGCCCACTGCTCAAGGTGATCAAAGCAGCAGCACAACTGCTTTGAAACCCACACCTAAAATCACCAAAAAGCCAACAAAAAGAAAAACACAAAAACCCCCCAAAACCATCAAAAAGGCATCTCTGGAGGATGAGATACCAGAGCTTCTGCCAGTGACAACACAAAAGTCACAAGAAACCACTGCTGCTACTTCCTCACAGCAGTTGGTACAAATATCTCAAACCATAACCGAAACTCCTCCTGTTTCTTCACAAAAAGAACAGGTTGTACAAATAGGGCCTCCACATCATGATGCTCTGGAAACACTCGTTTCTACCATCCACAGTCCAATGCCCGGGACACATCCTATTTCTACACCAATCCTCACATCCAAAATTCCCTCACCAATAAAACCACTGTTGGATGCAATTGATTTGAACCAGGCATTATCCAGTCCTTCTCAATCACCTATTAATGAGAATATACCTCAACAACTGACTGGGTCTGATGTATCAATCTTTGCTAACCCACCAACACAACCTGAGGAGGTTACACCTCTTGAGTTACAAGTAACTCTTGGTGGTAATCCAAGTGAAGCAGCCACTACAACTGTTACACCCACTGGGTTACATTTGGACAGTGGTTACATTCATAAGACTTCCTTGGAGGCAATTCCTTTTATAGCACCTCTGCCAACCACCAGTGGATTTATTTATCCTACTGGCAACATCAAAAGGTTGTCAAGTGTTGAAGGAAGAAGACCCTAGTACCAAGAAAAAAGGGCATCAGTGGTTAATGTTTGGCGTATATTCCCTACATCTACCACTGATAAAACCACTGCTAGTGGGAAATCAGATGATCCCATTAACTTGGGTGATGGTTTAAAGTACCAGAAATTGACGGATCGCATTGCAAAGCTTGATAACTCTGTTGCAGAACTCAAAAATATGCTACAACAGGTGTTACAAGTTCAGAAGGTACAATCAACTGCTGTTCCACCTCATGCACCTGCTCCACAAAGGGCACCTGCTACAAATGAGCTCTGGAATCGATTTCAATCTTTTCTCCAACAACAAGCTCAATTAGCAGATCAGCAACATGAAAAACATGTACAACAGCTGAGAAACACAATGGAGTCAAGGTTCAAGAACACTCAGGCTGACTTAAAGGCTCTCAAAACTCAGATCTTGCACACCACTGGCACTGCTCCTCCAAAAGTACGCTTCATTTATGACCTCCCAGAAGATAATGCCAAAAAGGGGGAGAAAATTAAGGAGTGGAAAAAGAAGGGTATAGAAGATGGTCTTTATCTTGAACCAGAGAATTCAAACATGACCAAAAAGATCCCTTTGCCAGATGGCAGCAAGAAGATTGATGTGACAACAAATGCACTAGCAGAAGCAGTTGCAAGTGTGAAAAGAGATAGAGAGGCCAAAAGGAAAGCCAGGGTGGACAGAATGGATCACCCAGATCAGGGTACTTCTGGGTCAAGGGATCATGAAAATCCTGTTGAGGAAAAGAAGAGGCCTACTAGAAAAGTAAGGCAACCCAAATCCATTCCTATCAGACGTTCAAAGTCTGCTCAAAAACCACCATACAAAACAGCTGATGCTACAGGAGTTACAAAAACTACTGTTTGTCAAACAGTTGTTCCATCAACACACACCACTTCAACACACACAACATCCACTGCTTTACCATCATCACCACCAAAAACAACACCTGCTGACATACAGCAGAAGACAACAGATGTTATAACATCTGTTGTAATGACAACAGTGGTTGAAACACCAGTTGTTTCAACCGCTGTTAGTCAATCACAATCCACTGCCACTACATCTACCACCACTGTTCCATTCAAAACATCATCAGTCTCTCCTAAACCAAAAAGGAGAAGGCTAATTTTAAAAGATGATGACACACCTCCATCACCAACATCTTCAAAATCCCTATCACTTGTCACTATTCCAAAACCCATACCTTTCTCTTCAGCTCAAATTGTAAAGCCACTACCTCCTGCTGGTGTCTCATTTCCTCTGGAACTCATTGCAGTCAGAGAAGAAATCAAATCATTTTATTATGAAGATGACCCAGCCAAAAGGAGTTTACCATCAATTGCAAATTATCCCAGGCCTAACAATCTTGAAGAATACTTGAAACTCAAGGCCAAACAAGCAGAGGATATTGCAATCAAAAATAAAAAAGGGAAATCTGATAGAGAATTTCAACAAAACTATCAGTTTTTACTCTCACAGGTCAATGCTATGGAGCGTTTTGCTAAAAATGTATGTCAGAAAATTTCTGAAAGGGCAGATGAGTCCTTAAGGAGAGACTACATTTACAACATCATGACCTATAAGAAATACAAGGGGGAGAAACACATGTACAAGAACTGGACCATTCCTGAGCTTGAAAAAGAAGCAGCCAGGATTCAAGACATGATAAAAAATAAGGTCAAGCAGACTCCTCCTGAAAAATTCAAACAATTTGAAGCTGAGAAGATGTTAGAGTTGAAGAGAATGAAAGAGGAGCTCATTGCAGCTGATTATGGGTCAAAGAACTCTGTGACAAAGTGGGGAGAAGATAGAGTCAGGGCAACATATAAGAAATTAGAGGAACTTAGAAAGAAAGATCCAAGAGTTCCACAAAAGCCTGACTATTCCAAAGCAGAGGTTTCAAAAAGACCACCAAAGCTGCAAGTCAAAAGAACCACTGCTCCAGCTGGTGCTGCCATCTACAAAAGAAGGAGCAAAAACTAGTTTAGCATGGAAACAATTCAAGATCTATTAGCTGGAGATGCCATTGTAAAAGCAGGCACGAAAGTAATGATAAAAGAAGATCTTGAATTGGAACAAACTGCAAGTGCTGCTCAGCCAGCCATGAATAGGCCAGCCTCTCCAAATACTTCTGCAAATAAACATCTCCCAAGAAACCCACCAGGCTCAAAAATACAAAAGTGGGAAACTGACAAACAGACCTGCGTATTGACTTTGCTCAGGTCTGGTGGAGTAGTGAAGAAAATATCAAGGGAACAAGCTCTTGGCCTGAGTCTTGAAGATTTGCAGGATCTCCTTGATCTTCCACTTAGCAGGGATGATGAAGATACAGATGCCCTAGACTTTGAATTACAATTTAAAGGTCAGATAAGGGAACTGTTGATGAGGCAATAAAGATTTCCACAAATAATGAAGAGTTTTGGCATTATCTGTTCCAGGGGGAGATTGTTGGGATTGAACCCTATCAGAGGAACAGATAATTAAAGCCAAAATTGGATCAGAGCAGTGGATCCAGAATAAGCAGACGTTTACAGATTAGTTCATGCAAATCTCTCCCCTTGAAAGTGGCTTTGTATCTGCTGATCTCCTATCTACTGATCTTACCAAGTGCTGATCCACAACTGCTGCCTTGCATCTACTGCCAAGTGTTAAAGACTGATAGAAGACCAAAGCTCTGCTGACTCAATCTACTGCCTTGAGTCAAGTACTGCTGATCCGGACAAGCACTGCTGGGTTCACAGCAGTGGAAGGATGCAGCAGCTGTTTATGTGTCTTTTATGTATTAGATTGTAATAGCAGTAGTTAGTACATCAGTGTTTGTATAGATCAGAGGTTAGAGTTTGTTAGGAGGTTAGATGTCACTTTCATGGTGACGTCAGCTAAGATGCTCAGTGGTTTGCAAGTGCCTATAAATAGTTCAGTACTTTGTACTGTTCTATTAGCTCTTTTTATCACATCGTCTTCTTTGCACGAACAAACTACTGAGCTCTGGCTGAGGGGGAGTTTGCATTCTTACATCAATCATTGTAATCGTTGTTGAAATAAATTCAATCTTTCGATTCATTGTGTAAAGATGTTTGATAAAAGTATTACTCTCGTTTGATTGTATGCAAAGTTTGCTTTCATCTTATTTCCGCTGCACAACTCTTTCATTTCCATCTTAATTTCAAACAAAAATACAATCAAAAAGAAACTCAGATCCAACATGAATAAACTAAGATAATGACTTATAAGTAATATATATATATATATATATATATATATGGGAAGGTTGATGTGAGAAAAAAATTAAATTAAGTAGAAAAACAAACAATCTTCTTCTTACAGGTATGTACATGTATGTTTATTAATTAATCTTACAGGTATGTACATGTATGTTTATTAATTAAAAGAGTCACCTCTCCTCAACCCTAGTTGCCGCCTCCCTCATCCCTCCACGCCGCCGCTGCCACCTCCCTTCTCCCCCCGCTGCCACATCCTTCTCCCTCCTCCTCGACGCCGCTGCCACCTCCCTTCTCCCTCCTCCCCGCCAGCGCTACCACCTCCCTCCTCCCCGCCGCCGCTGCCACCTCCCTCCTCCTTCCTCTTCACAGGTATGTACATGTATGTTTATTTTTTTTTTACAATGTTAGTTCTTAATTAGATTTTTGCTTATGATTATGTTAATTTTTTGGTGTTTTTTTTATCTAATTTTTGCTTATGATTATGTTAATTTTTTTTATGGTTATGTTAATTTTTGCATATGATTATATGATTATGTTATAATGAAATTTTTGGTGTTTATATTCTGATTTTTGCTTATGATTATGTTAATTTTTTTGTGTTTGTTATGGAATTTAGATGTTCATTGTGATAAATTGTTTGATTAGAGTTTTTTGTTTGATATGATTAGATGTTCTATTATGGAATTTAGCTTGCATAAGTTAAAAAACAAACAATCTTCTTCTTGCAGCCTGCAGAGGTTTGGTCCACCTCTTCTGCTACAGATGCCTGTAGATGTGGTCCGTAGACTATAGACGTTTTACCTCTGAAAAACAAACACCACCTAAGGTGCTGTTTGTTTTTTCCAAGAAGATCTTCCTGGCCTCTTATGTCTGCGTCGCGCAGACCACACGCGAACCTTTAGGTTTGAAGACTGTTTGTTTTCTCGAATACCTTTCATTAAAAAATGTTTGTGTGTCCTCTTTTTGGTGCAGATGTGGGTCAAACTCTTCTTGTCTTTAATTTTGGCCAGATATCACAAACACACCCAAAAACTCTAGAGTTCCTTCTCCATCTCCTCCACCACCTCTCCTCCACCCCAGTTGCCGCCTGTAACAACCCGACTTTTTGAAGTCAAAGTACAAGTCAAAGTCAAAGGAAGAAAAGATTGCTAATTATATCTGTTATTTCTGACTTAACTATTGCTTGTACTCTCGAACCCCGATAACCGATACTTTAGTTACGTTGTCTTGTTTTACGATTTGTAATATGTGAAGTAACAATGCGATAAACGCAATTAAACGCTAATCTACTTAATGATATCTCATCGCAATCGCATTGCAACTCGAATCGCAATTATTGACTTTATGTGTGTGTGTGTTAATATGTGTTACTTGTGCATGTTTATACGTAATAAAGGTGTTATTCGAAAACGCAATCGCAACTCTATCGCAACGCAATCTCATCGCAGACTCGAAAACTAAGTTGTACTTTTATGTTATGTGTTAGTTATGTTATTTGTGTAACTATTGTTAAAACTATTGCATCGCTTCCTCGCAACTCGATTAAACGCAACGCTCAACGCACGAAACGAAAGTCGAAAACCAACTCACACACGCCGTCCGATCGAACGACCGTTCGATCGAATGGTCATCTGACCGGATGACCATCCAATCGGATGGCAATCCGATCGAAAGGACGTCTGACCCGTCGACCTCCACCGCCTTTCTCTTCCTCTCACTATAAATACCCCTCCTGTCACATCACTGTTCATGATGTGACAACTCCCTCCGACCCACGCACTCTCAGGACACTTTTCTCTGGATTCCTCACGATTCTTGTAAGTTTTCATCTCAAATCTTGTACTTTTATCATCTACCCACACTTTCTCATCATCTTCACCATCAAATCTTGCACTTTAACCATGAAATCGCCTGATTTGGGTCTGTTCTATGGTGACGTAATCACGGGTTCACATGAACACCGGAATATGACCTCGTCTCATCAAGAATAGTTCAGATCTAAGGGATTTCTACAATGTTTAAACACTGATTTCACCTAAATCTAAACATTTTTCAAGTGTTTTAAACTTTTCTTCAAACATTCTTCACTTTTACTCAAAACCGATAGGAACTGAGCTTGTTCGGGCCTTCTACTCATTCTCTAAGAGAAGTGCCGGTCTGAGAACGGATTACTATCGAGGAGACGAACGATTCACGGGTTGAACAAGAAACTTCGTCAGGAACAACTACTGATCGAACGGGGTGATACCCACCCGACCGGACGAGTTGGACTTGATATGGTTTCCATTGTTTGACACGTTGTCGCACCATCTCGGTTTAACCGTAAAACCATTCTAACTTAACTGATTTTGAGAAGTTTCAAACACACAGTTGCTGTATCGAATTATCGTCCGATCGGACCACCATCCGATCGAACGACAATCCGGTCAGGTGACAGTCATTTCTACAAAGTTCAAATACTTAATCAATTTTTCAAAGCTTCAAAGAATATCAGCTTCCAAACGAATAGTCATCCGATCGGACGACCATCTGATCGAATGACTATCCGGATGGGAGATGAAGTTCTTTGTAATTTCTACTCAAACGAATCACCATCAGATCGAACGGCCATCCGTCCGGATGACCATCCGACCGGATGGCTGGACAAACAGAGATACTTCTCACTTTTTAAAATGCTACAACGAAAACTTCAAAGTTCAAACAATTCACAAACACCTCCCTCCCAAACGAATGACCCTCCGTCCGGACGGTCATCCGACCGAACCACAATTCGTCACTCGTTCCACTCGACACTGATTAACGCACCGTTCAACGCTTATACTGTCGTACTGTGATCAGGCTAATCTCTCCAGCGCTCCCTTCAATCCAATACTGTGTTTATTCATTAAACACGATCTGTGAGTATACTCGAACCCTTTTTGCTTTACGCACTTTTGGGAGTAACATCCGTTACTTATATCAAATCACTTCGACACACAACACAACTACTTTTATACGCTAACCGCTCTGCATGTTATACGTTTTATTTGATGAATGCTTGTATGTTATGTTTACACAGTGATTGTTGCCTGACACCTTAGCAACGATAGTACTATAGTTTGGACTCAGCACCTGTCGTGGACAGGGGTTGTTAAGGGTATTTCTTCACGTGTCATAGTGGTGATATGTGTTGCGCATTCTACAACTCGCAGTCATGTCTGTACATATTTCATTGTTGATAGCTTACATGCTTCAAATTACTACGTGTTACATGCTGGTTATGCGTAAACCGCTTTACGCTACTATTATACTATTAAACTTGTATGCTCACCTTTACACTATGTGTATTGACCTATTTTAACGTATGTGACAGGTGTTTAGGATGCTGTGTTTTGCTGAACTCTGTGGAATCAAACTAGGGGAGTCTAGAAACAAACTAAATAATGTTTGAGTTGTCGGAACAATGTTTTATCTTTGAGGAACTATGTCTGTAATAACTGTTTTACTTGATATGTTATGGTATGGGACATGACGTTAAATATTTGGTAATTTTAGTTGTTATGGATTCTCCTGGACAATCTGTTTCGCTCACTGCCTCACCCCCGATGTTTCCGCCATCGGTTGGGGTGTGACACCGCCTCCGCCTCCCTCCTCCACGCTGCTGCTGCCACTTCCATTCTCCATCCTCCCCGCCGCCGCTGCTACCCCCTCCCCCCACCCCCAAGCTAAATGCTAAAAACTGAAACCCCCCCCCCTCCAAAAAAAAAAAAAAAAAACCTAACCCCCCATCCCCCAAAAACCTAACCGCCCCCCAAGCTAAATGCTAAAAACTAAACCCCAAAAAAACCTAAAAAAATATAAAAACACACAAAAAAATTTTTTAAATATTTTTTACTTAAAAATCGCTACTTTTAGTAACAAATTTTTTTTTAATTATTTTTTAAAAACGAAATACAACGAATTTTAAGTAAAAAAATTAAAAAAAATTGTGTTTTTTAGCTATTTTTAGGTATTTTTGGTTGTGTTCACATTGGTTCTCGCGGTTCTCGCAAAAAAGGGTGGTTCCTAATGGATATTTCTCCTATATATATATATATATATATAGGATCTGGATCAAGAGAAAACTCCTACGAGTTTTGAGAACTTAGAGACTTCCTATGCGAGTTTTGCCCCCGTTTTTTGCAAACTCATAGATTAAAATGTTACAAAGACGGCTGTAAAAAAATCGAAGTGATGTTTTCGGCCCCTTATAGCAGCTGTAAATAAATAAACTATGATTTTTTTGAAAAAGTTGATTCTTTTAGGATTTTTGGTAAAAAAATTTGAAAAACTTTTTCTAAGACCGAGTTATCTAGGTTCTCACAACTCGTAGGAGTTTTCATTTTACCCAGACCATATATATATATAGGGTCAGGATTTAGAGAAAACGGTGAAAAGTGTGAGAACGCTTATGGATCGTCCGATCAAAACAATCCATAGACTAGATTGCACGGTGGCGTTTTCGTAAATAACATCAATTTTATTATGTGGGACGCGCTTCATTAAGGGTAAAAGGGTCTTTTACCGCTCATATTCAAAATGCCATCAAATGATAAAACGACATACAAAAAAAAACGCCATTAAAAACAAAACGCCAAAAATTAGTAATAAAACACGTTGAATATTATAGGAAGATGAAACACAATAACTGAATTTCAGTTATTAACATTTATTAGAAGAAATTCCCTAAGCAGCTTCTCTTGAAAAAGACGGGGTTTATGAAGGAAAGTTGGCATCTAGATAAATTATTCAAAAAAGGTTTAAAACGCCAAAAACAAATTCAAGAAAGAAGAGGCTGATGACATTGAAGATTGGAAAGAAAAATTATATTACCATTTTTTATTATTTTTATTTTCAGTTTATATTGTATTGATATCAAGTTATATGTTGTTTTGTTATCTAATTCTCTATAAATAAAATGCATTATCATATAAAAAGCCAAAAACTACAAACACCAAAACGCTAGTAGAATGAAAACTGGGAAAACAGCTGCTGGCAAAGCACCTTGTAAAGGGTATTAAAACGCCAAAAAATTCACTAAACGCCAAAAGAAAAATTGGTCTTATTTTAATCTTATGCAAATATTAATAACTCTTAGTGAATTATTATACAAAACGCCACAAACGCCAAAAAAATTAACCAGAAAACGATATAACGCCAAAAAATTATATATGTGACACAAAAACAATTAATTCAACGCCAAAAAGTTTAATAAATACAATTAACGCAAAAAAAAAAATTAGACGCCAGAAAATATTATACCGCGTTGTGAAAATAAAAGAAGAATGAAAAGACAAAAAACCCCTCCGCCTTCTCTATGCCGCGGGACACGTGTTGGGCCAGGATGCGTTCTCACCGTTCTCACACTTTTGAGCATTTTCTCCCGAACCCGTTTCTATATATATATATATATATATATATATATATATATATATATAGGGTTAGGTTCCTTTGTGAACAACAACGCGTAAAAAAACTTGTATTGGTCAAAATTACCGACTCAACAATTTTTGTTTTTACTTTTTTTTTGTAGATGTGTTTATAATATTTTCATCTACGTTTGTGTAAATTTTTTTTGACCCAACTCGTGCGGAAAGGAAAAGTTTTCACGGTTCTTACAACTCGTGGCGGTTCTCATTTAAACTGAGCTATATATATATAACGCTCAAAAGTGTGAGAACGGAGAGAACGCTTATGAATCGTCATATCAAAACAATCTATGGACTAGATGACGCGGTGGCATTTTCGTAAATAACACGAATTCTATTGAGTCGACGTGCTTCATTAAGGGTAAAAATGTCTTTACACTTCTAAACCAAAACGCCAACTAATGAATAAACGCCATTACTGCCCAAAACGCATCCCTATATAAACAAAAAACATCCAAGACATAAAAACACTCCCCCCAGAACCTGAAACGCCATATTTTCAACTATATAACATTCAAACTTACAACGCCAAAATCCCCAAACCATCAAACACAACTACTCAAAACGTCATATTTTCTACTATATATCATTCATCTTAGAAAACGCCAAAACACTCAAACATCAAAAAGATTCCAAAAGATCAACGGTTCTTTCAGATACACTATTACCTCAGTAAAACGCCAAAAATGCCAAATATTGTTTCTTGTATATTCAAAATATTGTTCTACGCCAAAGTTTCGGATAAGCCAAACCACCAGCGAACATGATTCAATGAAGCATGGCTAAGCCAAACCACCAGCGAACATGATTCAATGAAGAAAGAGACTGATGACATTGAAGATTTGGAAGATGAATTGTTTTTATTTTTATTTTTTTTAATTTTCTTTTTCTGTTGTTTGCTATGTATTTTTGAACTTAGAATAAAAAAATACATTATCTTAATAAAACGCCAAAAAAGTCGTAATGCATATGAAAAACGCCATAAATGGAGTAAAAACGCCAAAAACTCTAATGAAAGTAATTTGCAAAAGTAATATTTAATAAAAGCTAAAAATGAAAAAAAAAAACGCCAAAAACTACTTAAACCCATTCAAAAACGCCAAACCTGGGAGATGAAAAGTCTATGACCCTAAAAACTCATAAAAAGCTGAACATAAAAAACAGTAAAAATACACAGTACAATGAAAAGACGGCTACTTTATTAATATCATTTATTATAAATAAAAACCGCCTAAACTACGCACCAAAAACAACCTATAAAGAGAGACTTCTCTCCACAAACAACTTATCACAAAACCAGAAACAAACGCCATATTCCCTAGAAACCATTCACTTTAAAAACGCCAAAAAAAATACTTAAAAAAGCCACAGATGCAGAACCTCGATTCTGCTATATTGAGTATTGATCTGAGTGTGGTTTCACTGAATGGATTCTTCTGTGAGTTGGGTATCTCTATAATCTTTTGCTGAATGAGATGGACAATTATTCAAGATAAAAAGACTGATGACACTGATATGACATCATGTCACTTTGTTCTTGATGGATATATGGATGGCATGAAGGGATCAATACATTAGAGCAGACGTTGGTCTTCAACATGTCATCAAACAAGTATATATCCACCCACCATAAAGGATGCCACAAAAAATAAGCATCTTCTAAAGACGGCCGGTATGTAGGAAAATAAGGATCTACAGAAGGCATTCAAAATCAGCTTCAAAACGCCAAAAAAGTTAAAGTAGAAGAGGCTGATGACAGTGAAGATTTGAAAAAGAAATTTATTATAATTTTAATTTTTTTTTCATTTTCTATTGTTTTGTTATGTAATTCTTTCTTGTTTATCATTTAATTCTCTGCTATTTTAAAAAAAATTGAGTATAAAACGCCAAAAACTACAAAAAACAACAAAACGCCTGATAGTTTGAAAACTGTGAGAACGAATGCTAGCAAAGTATGAGGTTGATATATAAAACGCCAAAAAACGCAAACAAATAATTACTGTAAAAATCAACACTAATTGACAGATAAAAATTGAAAAGAAACAATAAAATAAAGAGACGAAATCATTTATAGCCAAAAAATTATAGTTATATTAATGCCATTACATGAAAAATTGAAAATTATTTATCTTTTCAAAACGCCATAATTGCCTGTCACATTATAGGCCTGTATCCTAAATGGCAAAACACTTGATATAATAAAATCAAGAAAATTACTGATGTTTTTTACATTAAAAGCCTGCATCCTGATCTAAAGAACAATAAAAACGGCAAAACAATACTTAAAACGCCAAAATATTTAATATAATTCTTATCTAAAAACAATAAAAACGCAGCGTATTTATTAAACGCCAAAAAAATGAAAAGATAAAGGGACACGCGTTAATAAAAAAGAAATATGAAAGGACAAAAAAGCCCATCCGCCTTTCTCTAAGCGGCGTGACAAGTGTTAAGCCAGGAAGCGTTCTCACCTTTCTCACACTTTTGAGCGTTTTCTCCTGATCCCGTTTCTATCTATATATATATATATATATATATATATATATTTGATTTGAATTTGGGAGAGAAAAAAGGTACATAAAACATGTTACTTTTGTTGAACATGCCACACACCTCAATATTCCAATCCCATATGATTCCTGATTCAATCATTCTAACATTCATTACATAACCACTCTCTCATCACCCTTCACTCTCCACATTCTTTCTTCCTCTCCATTCCCAAAAAAAAACACATTGATTACAAACATCATTTAATGGCACCATCAACACTTATCTCACTTATGGCTCTATGCCTTTTATGTTCTCCTTCTTCCCCATTATCATTTGCAGCAAAAACAACACCTGCATTACCACCATCATCTCATTCCCCTGCTTCATCTCCTGACATCACTCCTTTGTTCCCTTCACCTAGTAAAGGTGAACTTTCACCTACTGAAGCATCCCTACCCATCATTCCTTCTAGCCCAAGCCCACCTAACCCAGATGACATAACATCTTTTGGGCCCAACACCATGGCCATCTCACCATCTGGTTCACAACATCTTTCCTCTGCTGTTTCATGGAGTTTTGGTACTTCAATGGTGGTGGCTGTCTCTTCTATTGTGGTGTTCATGTTAACCACTGTCAAAATGTGAGTGAGCAGTGCCTTGGGGGCAATTTGGACATTTCCATTATGATATGAGGGTCATGTAAGGTACTTTTTTGTTTGGTTGTGAATCATTTTTATATGTAATTCTAGTCACTCTATTTGTAGATTTAACTTTTCTTGGCTTATCAAGGAGTATATATATAATATATATTTATTTATTTTATTGTAATATTTTGTTAGATTCTTGTGGCCATGTGGTTCATGTGATAAGATTTGTCTTTTTTAAATAAATTCAAAAGTGAACTAAAAGCATGCCTTTTTAGCAGTCTCCCTCACTTCTTTAATCCTTTTTTTAAGGACTGAGCTAAGCAAAGGATGATAGTTGTTGATCATTGGGGCATTATTATTGCAGATAACTATTATTTTATTGGCAAGCAGTGCACTACCTATCTTTTTATCTTAGTTGTTTTCTACTTTTTCTTAGCACCTCAAGTTCAAAACCATGATCAAGTGATCATTGCATCTAATTATTTCATCAAACCCATACAACAACTATCGGGTCGGGTAAGGTGTAAACGGATCAAGCTATTCGTAAACGAAACAAAATCGGATTTCTAAAGCCTTGGATTGAGTGGAGCGCGTAAATGAGATCAACTAGATAGGTAACTTAATAAATGTGCTCAAGCTCGATCCGAACTTCATATTGAGCTTAACCAGACTCACAAGCCTAAAACAACCTATTATTTGTATTGATTTAATGTAGTAAATGTTATTATATGTATGATAACTAAAAAATATATTTATTACGTTATGCATATGATTATAACTATACATATGAAACTAGGCGACCCTGAGTTTGAAAAATTACTCACGAGCCGAGATCAAAATGTCTTAAATCAAACGAGGCGAGCTTGGGATCGGCTCGAAACGTTTACACCCCCACTCTTGGGTAGTGAGTTTACATCTCTTTAAAAAAATGACTATTGGTTTCATTGCCATTTCAAAACTATGTTTGCATTTGCCGTTACAAAAACAAACTATGTTTTCATTTTGAGCTCTTAACTTCAAGAAAATAGGGAAGCAAAATCAAGAAAACAGTAACTTTAAGCTCAACATTCGACAATTACTCATGAGCCAGGTGACAATTGGTTCACTTAGGATCAACAACCTTGTAATTTTAACAAGGATCCAATGTACAAACAGGCGACAAAACGAGCATATATATAACGGGTCAAACGAGCATATATATAACAAGGATCCAATGTACATAACTGACGTAGAGTGTAACGGGTTTTGCAAATATTAGTCCTTGCTTTTTGTATCAAGGCACCTTTTCAAAGGGGACACGAAGACGTCTGTATGTAATAGACCGAAAACTTATCTTACACACACCAAGTATAATTCTAGCTTACTTGAAATTCTTGAAAACTTATTTTACGAACACCAAGCATATATTAGTCCTTTCTTTTTGTATCGTCAGAAGAGATTTGTCACAAACCCAAAGAACATAATTGAAGGGTCGGGGTGAAACTGCGTTAAAGATAGCGATCACACGCTTGTAGCAAAAAGCTATAGTAGCTATTGTCATTTTCGATTTACTTTAGCAAAATATTTTTCGTAAAGGTTTATTGTCATTTCTTCCAACACTTGCATTATTTTACTTAAAGGATCATGTAAAATAAAACTTACATTCTTTCACAAAAAAATGCAGTTGAGTTTATATATATTTTCTGCGATTAAGTTCTTATGGATTGTCATTTTGGATATACAAGTATTTCATCAATAAATCAAACAAAGTTTTAGGACTGAACCGCTTGTGTTCTTGATCGAAAATATATATGTTTGATCAACGAAACAAACTCATGAAATCAATCGTTTAAAAAGTACACCTTTTGTGAAACCAGCAGGGATCCATAACCCATTTCAACCCGGGAATTTAAAGATACAGGAAAGAAACAAGATCATAAAAGTTCAAAGCTTTATACAAATACAGACATTACAAGGTACCTTTTCAAGCATACAAATACAGACATTACAAGCATTGTTATAGTAACAAAGAATGACCCTTCAGAATCGAGCACGAATACAACTACTAGACAATATATATAAACGACTTAATCATAGACCTAAAAAGATTGAACCCGAATGCACACGAACATCAAATCTTCACAATATATTTTACACAACAAAATGAATTTTCGGTAAAATCTACACCTCAAAATGAAAAAAAACAGGGGGGGGGGGGGAACCTTCGCTCCTCTATAAGGGAACTGTAGCGGTAGATTCACCATTAAATAACAATCCCCAAACTACCCCTTTCAATTTGGTGAACTCAAATGGGCTTCTGCTACTGCTGCTGATGTTCTTGAAAGAATCTTTATCAGTTTTTGTTTTAAGAATAAAATTTTCTTGCTTGAGAAAATCAATAGAAAAACTAAGTTGTCTTATAGCTTCCCTTTTCTCTTCATCTTTCTGAATCAACTGTTCGTTTTGGATCTTGTTCTCGTCTCTCAGCCTGTCGAGTTCTTCCCTCAAGTTCACCAATATATCATCGACAATTGTAACCTTTTCAGTTTCTATTTCTTGTTGTTCAAGATCATCAACAACCACAGATTCGCAAGAATCACAGTAATCATGGTCAAAGTCAAAAGACTCGGAATAACTGTCGTATGACTTTTCGGATTCTTTTACTAACGGGGAAGTTTGGAATTTGGATAAGGGTAAGGGGCAAGATGTCCATGGAGTCAAGTGGCGGTTACCGCTTTCAAATTTGACTTGATCGTATCTTTCTGCTAATGATCGGTGGGCTCGATATAGCTCCTCAACGATGCTAATAAGCTCGGGTCGTTTCTTGTAATACATTTCTGCACGTTTGGCGAATGAATCTGCATCTTCTTCGATGAGTTTAAGCATTGCTTCTGTCTTCTCGTCCAGTTCTGTATCATAAAATGGTAATTTAAGTTTTATGTTTTTTGTTCTTGTACATTTAGCAGCATAGAAAAGGCATAACAATAACAGAAATGCAAAGAGATAGAAGGCAAATATAGTTTCCATCCTATAATGGTTCATGTTATCTCTAACGTGTAACAATAAATAAATAAAAATTAGCTTAAACGAAAGAGAATTTGTAGAAAAAATAGCCCTTTTGACCGACTAACTTATGATAACTTTTTAATTTTGAAAAAAATAAGTCAATCCAATGAGAACATGCTATGTGTCGTTCGGCGCAACAGATCCATTCTCTCTCTTGCGCCAAGATATGTAAAATTCGCGCAATGCAGGTCAAATCGGTGAAATAGGATGAACACGTGTCATTTTCCGGTGGTGCGGTTGTCATGTGTGTGCAGTGCTTGTCTTTTTAGATTTGAACAACAAATTTTTTAGAAACTTTTTTTTGGCACCAGAGATTGAAGACTTTGGGGCACTTGGAACAATGGGATGACACGTGGCTGAGTCTCATTGGTTTAAAACAGATTTTCGTTAGTTATACAAAAGTCAAAGATTTGTTTGCATAACTTTCAAGTCAGAGGCTATGGGTCGAAAGGGCTGATTTGATGATTTTCTTTACAAGAAAACAGGTCAAAGGGGCCAAGAGTCATCCAAGTGCATTTATTTTTTACAGGTTAATTTGATATAGGCAGTGGCGAAGCTTGAGATTTCCGACCGGAGGGGCGGAAGTCACCAGACCTAAAAATTTCTATAAAACCGGGCAGTCGAAAACGTATATACCAAAACAATTCTATACGAAAACTACATACTCTTCACTACTGAGCGAAAAATTCGGGGGGTCGGCCGCCCCTCCTGCCCCTTAAAAGTTTCGCCCATGGATATAGGTCTATACTTTCATTCCAATCAACATATAATGAGCATCACTAAACTTAGGTGACTGGTTAAATATCACTAGCATTCGTAACCTAGGTTCAATGTACTTGATGTATGTTAATTACTAAAAAGGAAGTAGAAAACTATACATAAAGACCCCAATCATTTTATTTTATTTTATTTTTTTTAGTGCAAAAGATATTTCGGGTCAACCCAATCCAACCCGTTTGTTTTTGCATGGCATCGTAACATGGGCGGACCTAGCCTTTGGCCAGGGTGGGCAGCCGCACCCCTTGAAGCAAAAAATTAGTGTATATTTTAGGCAAAAAACCCGATCGCACCCCTTAAAAATATGGTTGAACACCTCATCCGCACCCCTAGCAAATAATTTCTGGGTTCGCCACCTGTCCATTTTGTAATCTCTGAAAAATTTACCTGCAAGAGTGGAGTGTAACCATGGAGACTTCCTCGGAGTGGTGCTGGTCTGAGTATCAAACCACCACCGGTGTGCTGATAACCTGCTCATCCCCTCCATTTCTTCTTCACCTTCAATATCCTCAAATATAATTAGTATTCGTGTGTGCTTGATGATCCTAACACAGTTAACCCTAATTACTAGCTTCGAGAATTGAACGTATGAAACAAAATCGATACCGACAGCATTGGGCGGATGTATGTAACGTAATTGAGAACGTGAAAATTGCAAAAGTGGAAGCGATGTTACCTTAAGATTGAACACGAACAGAGTGTTAATGGCGATTTGTCACCCGCTGACTCTCTGACGATGATGGTTGTTAGTAGTGGTGGCATTTAAATGGATGCATACACGACGACAACGGGCAGGAAGATGAGCCAGGAGCGTATGGAGTGTTGATAATAAAGAAAAGAAAAGTACTAATCGTGGCATACTCATAACCCCAACGGTCGAAAATCAACGACTTAGAAAAGAATGACATAATGACTAAAATGTAAAATTTCCTTTGCAGCTAGTATAAACTTTATCGGTTCTACTTTCTGATGGTAGTGTTACATAGACATGGATGGTGGTAGTGGCGGATTCAGGAATTTTTTGCAAGGGGTTTACTTTTTCCAATATCCTAATATAAATACGGGTCGGTTCGATAATTCAGGTCGTGTAAGGTTTATCACATAATAAAAATACGATACAATAATGAAAAAAAACATTTTAATGATAAATTTAAAAACACATAATATATATATATATATATATATATATATATATATATATATATATATATATATATAGGTAAAGAGTATGGTACAAATGCGCTTATCGTACGATACGTACGCGATCATCCCAGCCGTTCGATCAGGTGCGGATCTGGTGCGAATTCAATGAAATCGCATGTCAAAAAATGGTTAGCATGGGGTAATGTGAAAAATGGCATGGAGTGTGTAGATGGACAAAATCGCATATGAAAGATTGAATATCGCATGTGAAAAAATGGCATAGGGTGTGTAGAATCGCATGTGGAAGATTGAATATCGCATTTGAAAAAATGGCTAGCATGGGGTAATGTGAAAAATGGCATGGGGTGTGTAGAATCGCATGTGGAAGATTGAATATCGCATGTGAAAAAATGACTAGCATGGGGTAATGTGAAAAATGACATGGGGTGTGTAGAATCGCATGTGGAAGATTGAATATCGCATGTGAAAAAATGGTTAGCATGGGGTAATGTGAAAAAATGGCATGGGGTGTGGGGTGTGTAGATGGAGAAAATCGCATGTGGAAATCGCATGGGAGATGAAGATCTGACGGCTGGGGTTATCGCGTACGTAATGTACGATAAGCTCTATTGTACGTTAACCGGCCTCTATATATATATATATATATATATATATATATAGGGTAGGGATCCTAAGAGAAGTCCACTCTATTTGAGAAACTTGAGAAGCAATCTGGACCACACATTTTCCCTAAGCAAAAAATGAAAAAAAGGTGAAAAAAATGCAATTTTTTTTTTTTTTTTTTTGAAAAATCGCAGCTTTTTCTTTAAGGATTAATTTTTTTTATTTTTTATTTAAAAAAAAAAAATTTTGGATTTATACACATGTGTATATTGTTAATTTTTTAACTATACATATATGTACATTGTAAATTATACATATATGTATATACATGTTTAAAATTGAAAAAATATGTGTTATAAATCCTAAACCTTATACCATAAACACTAAAGCTAAACCTTAATGCTAAACCCTAAACCCTAAAGCTAAACCCTAATTCTAAACCCTAATGCTAAACCCTAAAGCTAAACCCTAATTCTAAACCCTAAAGCTAAACCCTAATGCTAAACCCTAAAGCTAAAACTAAACCCTAAAGCTAAACCCTTAATGCTAAACCCTAAAGATAAAGCTAAACTCAAAAGTTAAAGCTAAACCCTAATGCTAAACCCAAAAGCTAAACCCTAATGCTAAACCCTAATGCTAAACCCTAAATACTATTACTAAACGCTAATGCTAAACCCTAAAGCTAAACCCTAAACCCTAATGCTAAACCATAAATACTAATGCTAAACCCTAAATAACACTTATTTTTCAACTTTAAACATGTATATACATATATGTATAATTGACAATATACATATATGTATAGTTAGAAGATTAACAATATACACATATGTATAAATCCCAAAAAAAAAAATTAAAAAATTAAATCCTTAAAGAAAAAGCTGCGATTTTTTCAAAAAAAAAAAATTGCATTTTTTTTACATTTTTTTTGCATTTTTTTGCTTAGGGAAAATGTGTGGTCCAGAATGCTTCTCAAGTTTCTCAAATAGCCTATTACTTCTCACATGATCCTTATCCTATATATATATATATATATATATATATATATATATATATATAGAATGGTCTTTACAAATGAACAAACATATAAAAAGAATGTCTTTTTTTTTCGTATATCTAAAAGGATTCTAGAGAAAGCCCCATCATAGTTCTCAAAACACAAGGCTACTTATAAATACTTCAAGTATCACATCCTTCATCACACATTTAGGGGTTGTTTGTTTACCTCTTAATGAGGCTCTTAATGGTTCAGACCTCTTACTGGTTCAGCACTTAATGGTTCAGACTGTTTGTTTCACGAGCAGATGTCTGAATGGTTCAAACATTTGCCTCTGAATGGTTAAGATTTATACAGAGTCTGAATGGTTCAGACATCTAATCTGAATTGGTCAGACATTTGCCTCTGAACGGTTAAGCATTATACAGGCTCTTAATGGTTCAGACCTCTTACTGGTTCAGCACTTAATGGTTCAGACATCTTACTGGTTCAGCACTTAACCATTCAGATGTTGCCAAACAACCCCTTAGTTAGTTTTCACATTCTTATATATTTGTTATTAATAGATTAATAGATAGGCATGTGTTGATCAACCTCATGGAACCTAAAATGCATCCCAAGAAATTAAAAGGTGAAATAATGCAATCAAAATAAAATAATTGTATGGTCAAGCAACGGAGACGAGAACAATTATTTTAGCCAAATTAATTGATACAGGCACAAGAAATAAAAACAGAAAACAAAAAATAAATAAAAATAGAAAACAAATTAGACTATGGGGTATGGGGCGGGGGTTGGGTACAAACGCCCACGTCTAAAGAACGTTTAAACTTGACTTGAGGTTTTAACAAGGTAATCTTAAGTGAGCATTCTTACTCATAATGGCATGCCTTTTATAGTCCTGTAAGAGAGGGCAAACAATCCAGAAGTGTTATGCATGTTTATCAATTCAGAATAGTCCAGCTAAGTTTAACATACACCTAGTAGTGTTTACACAAATGTCATAAGTTAATGTTTACACAAATTTCATAAGTTAGAAGATCAACAGTGTGATGGCACCAAAGGATTTTGGCAGAGTGGGCATCGGGTCGTTAAGGGTAGCGAATCTCGCCATGTTGGCTAAATGGTGGTGGAGATTTAAGACTGTTGGTGCATGCGTCTGTCGACTTCGTCTTGTATTGAGTCTTGCATTGTTCATAGCACAAAGATCGAGAATACTAGACAAAAAGTTAATTCCGTATGAACAAGCTAATTCCGCTTGAAGAGATCAAGAAGTAATTCCACACGGAATTACAATGTTATTCTGTTTGAATATGTAATCTCGTTTGACACATGTAATTTCGTTTGAGTTGTAATTCCGCATGAGGATGTTACAAGGGGAATTACCAAGTCTATATATAGGTATAGGTCAGTTTCATTTGGAACGGAATAAGAAAGGTTGTTTCCGACGGCGAAGCTCTGTCGAAGTGTCTTCGTGGTGCAAATCATTTCCAGATCAATATATAAGACAATTTAAGTGAATATCTTGCTGAATCACACACAATATGTTTGTTTCCGCCTTTCATATTGTGTAGAACACATCTGATCGACTCGTTTCGGGTCTGCACACGATCCTACAAAGACCGAAAGCAACAGTCTCTGGCGGAAGATAATTTGGGGAGTACATCATAGTTCGAGGGCTTGGAACTTTATCCTGCGCAGGTTAACTATTAGCGGACCATGGAAACAAATACACAAGGTGGGTCAAGACTTGGAGGGTTATGGGCTTGTGCAAGGAGAATTATTTATTGCCAATCCAGGCCTTGGATCGAGCATAACTTTCTGGAAAGATTGCTGGATAGCAGTCGAGCCTTTGTGCAAAATATTGCCTGCTTTGTATGAGTTAGAACGGGATAAAAATGCATCAGTTGAAGGCAGATTCCATAAGGTAAATGGAGGGTCAACAATTAAGCACTGGTCCAGACGCCCTGTATCAGAATGTTGTGATGACGGAACCCAGGGCTAGAGAAGACGAGTGGAAGTGGATCCCTGAAAAAACTGGTATTTTCTCAGTCAGTAGCATTCAGAGTCGGCTGGAGCGTTTGGGGAGAGAGCCCATTGAAGCGGGTTTCGAATAGAACTGGGTACCATTAAAAGTTATTTTTTTGGGCTGGATATTTATCAGGGGCGGGTACCAACCATGACGGCTTTGCGTTGTAGAAATATCCACCCCATTCCTATGTATGCAAGCTCTGCGGAGATGACAAAGAATCAGCAGAGCATCTCTTTGTTGGCTGCAGGTTTGCTTTGGAAATGCGGGATTTTTTCACTCAGTAGACTAAATGCCATAGGTTCCTTGTTTTCTCCGTCAAGGACACTTTAGAGTATCATAAACATGCCCGTGTATGACACAACTGGAAGAAACTTATACACTCTATAGTCCTTGTCACTCATGGAGGTGCCGGAATAGTCTGGTGTTCAATCGGAAGGAGCCTAACGTTGAAGGTGTAAAGCAAGAAATTTGTCAACTAGGATATTTATGGTTTAGAAATCGTGCGAAAAGACATAGTGTAACCTTAGGAACTTTGTAATTGTTTGGTGTAGACTAAAGGGGTGTTTATTTTTTCAGAAAAACCTCTTCTGACCTCTTACGTTAGCGCCGCGTAGACGTTTACATATTGCTTAGCTCAATTACTTGGATTACAGACTACTTGATAAGATTTTAAAATAACTAATTCACCAAAGATGTCAGATAAAAACTTGTCGGCGGTTAGTGTTTCACAGTGTTGGCCATATAAACTGGTTTCAAAGCAAACTCAATGTCTTTGTACATGTATTGTTAAAAGAAGTTAAATGTGTTGTACGGACTATTACAAAGTCAACCTACTTCAGTAAAAATCCAAAGCATGTATGATGAAATATACACACAATCATAGGCAAATAAAACTAATAGTTAAAGGTCAAACATGTTTACAAATGACAAATCCGTAGGATATTTGAAAAAATGTCTTTATGTAATTTGAACCAACATTTAAAACAAGGGAAAATAGCCAAAATAGCCAAGTCATGGTCAACTTTTCCAAAATAGCCAAGTCAAATGTCTTGGTGAGACGCCACAAAAAGTGTCTAGCGTCTTGGCGGCTGACCAACCATACCCTGCCACGTGTCCGACACTAAGGTCAGACGTCTGGACGTCTTGGCTGAGACGTTTCATACGGCTTGAGCCGTTTCCTTTACGGCTACACATTGCGTCATACGGCTTAAGACGTTTCAGGCCGGCTTGAGCCATTTCACCGTCTTTAGCCGGCTTTAGCAGCTCAAGCCGTTTTGTATGATTTTAAGACGTTTTGTACGATTTTAAGACGTTTTGTACCAATAGAAGACGTTTTGTACGAATTTTAGACGTTTACCATAATTTAAATGGATCCCTTATTTAAATACTGTACTTATGAAAAACTGTATTTAAAGTATAAATCTAAGAGTTTTGTTTTTTAGTAATTATCTCACAACATGAGGGTCAAGTTTGTTGTTTATACTGGGGGGGAAGTGGGATGTTATTAACGGAAACATTGAGTATGTTACTGATGGCGATTCAAGGAGACGTGGTTTAGAAATTGAAACAGATCATTCATATAATAGTTTTTTAAATTATGTTTCTAAGATGTGTGATACTCCAAATATTACACGCTTGTCATACCGGATGTCTACGTTTACTGATCCGATCGATATAATTAATGATCGAGATGTTAGATTTTTTTTTATTTGGCGATGCAGAATCCTTTTGAATTATATAAATTATATGTTATTCAAGAGTCTGGTGTTGGTTCCTCTGGTTTTTCTTGTTTAAACAATTTCAAAACTCCAGATCTAAATATTTTAGTTAAAGAAAGTGTTGATGTTTTAAACGATGAGTGTCCTATTTTAGAAAATAATTTTGAAAAATCAACCACGTCTAACAATGAATCAGCTTCTTCATCTAAAGTGTTTCAGGCCGGTCATATATTCAATAATAAAAGAAGAGATGAAGCTTGAGTTGGGAAAGAAATGTTTGTTAGAGCATTTCGAGTTTAAAGTTGATAGATCATCTAAGACACGGTATGAAGTGTCATGCATGGGTGATGGTTGTGAATGGCGATTTAAGGCATACGCTATTCCTGGTGATAGTTTATTTTTTGTTAAACATATGAACGATAGACACACCTGTTCGAAGACGCAAACACACCCACATTTCCGTCAGGCTAACCCAAAGGTTTTGGGTCACTTTTTAAAGGAACAACTAAAAGACAGTAGTAGGATATATCGAGAGAAAGAGATTGTCAAAGATTTTAGACAAAGGTTCGAGGTTGAGATAACAAACCTTCAAGCTTGGCGTGGTAAAAGCCATGCACTTGAACTTCTACAAGTAACAACCCGAGACTCTTTTGCCGAACTACCAATATACTGTTACAATTTGAAGCTTGCAAATCCTAGAAGCGTTACTCACATCTTGGTTGATGAGCAGAGTCGTTTTGAAATGGTTTTTGTTGCTTTAGGTGTTGCGGTAATTTACACCTTTTCTTTTGTACTTGCTCTTATTTTTTTAAAGTAACATGGGTTTTGATCTTATTTTGTTATCATTAATTTTCAGATTCGTAGCTTTATGTTTAATCTAAGACTGGTCGTTATCATTGACGCGGCACACCTAAAGGGTGAATTTAAAGGGACGTTGTTTTTAGCAGTGGCCATGGATGGAAATAATCAGATTTTACCAATTGCTTATGGCATTGGAAAATCAGAGGATGGTGAATCTTGGACATGGTTTCTCTCAAAGCTTAGAGACTGTGTTAGTGAAATAGCAGATATGGCGATCATTTCGGATAGGGCGAATTCTATACATGTAGGTGTTAGAAACGTGTTTCCACGTGTTTACCACGGGTTGTGTTGTCGTCATTTAATGATGAATTTACGTTTGCCGTCTTCTAAAAAAAAGAAGACGAGGCACTATTGTGGAAGACATGTAAATCTTATCGGATGTCTGACTTTAACGAGTCATTCAATGCTTTGCAGGGGCGGATCTAGAGTATCCCCAGGGGTTGCCCGGGATACCCCTCAACTTTCTTGACGAAGTGTAATTTTTTTCTCTGTTTTATGTATCGATCCTGAGCAAGTATAAGGATACCCTTAGATGATAGGTGGAATTACGTATCTTTTAAAACCAGCGCAAGAGACAGCGAAGATTGAAAAAAATTGCAGGTGGGCGAGAACAAAGGAAGAAGAAGATGTTGATAGGTACATGAAAACTAATATTTTACTTATTCAGCTTTTTCTGCTTTGAATTGTTTATATTATTTTTTAACTTTTCAGTACTTATACTTGCTCTTTTCGATTTTAGTGAAATTTTCTTTCAAAATGTAGGTATGTTTTTTGAGAAAGCTAAGATGTTATTTTTTTAAGTTTTCTTAGTAACTTATTAATACTTATTGTAATTCCAAATATTTTTCTATCTCATTTGAAGTTTTTTTTTACTTTATGTATGTAACAACTCTCATCAAAAGTCATAATTATTAAATTAATTAGTCCAAAAGGAAACCCTAATTAAGACACCCAAGTGATTCTGAACAAACCCTAAAATTTTCATAATTTTCAGAATCAGGATTAGGGCCCCTAAAACTCAAGGGGGGATAAACCCTAGTGGACAATTATCCAAATTATGAGCTGTAGAGAGCAAATTTTCGAAATCCACCAACTCAGCAAGCCTACCCATGCACGTAGCTACCCTATGAATATAGGTTGGCAGTCGCGTAGCGCGACGACTAAGGGGGTAGGCAGTCGCGCTACGCGACGGGGTAAAATTTTCAGTATAAATAGGTTGGTTTGGGACTTGAATTCTGGTACTGAAACGACGTTCAAACTCCAATTCTACACTGAGTTACGTTCGAATTACTATACAAACAATCACAGTTCACAAATCGACGCCGCAAAACAGGGTATTAGCACAATCGCTACTACGATTCATTTATCCGACGATCAATATATCCAATGGATATTTAAGTGCCGCCCACATTAGGGTTATACTTTATCATTCGTCATTAATTTGACGGATCATCGTTAATTCGATGCATAAAGTATTGTACTTTATTGTTCGTCATTAATTTGACGGATCATCGTTAATTCGATGGATGAAGTATTGCACTTTGTCGTTCGTTGTGAGAATTTGATCTCATAAATTATCGTAATTGCTGGATTGATTACTAACCCAGTTTTGTGTGCATTGTTATTTAAATTAGGTTAACAAGGCTAAATCATAGACTAGACTCTGTTCGTATTAAATCAGCAATGTGAGTCATTCTCTCTTTTTGTCAAATCTATTTACAAAATCATGTTTATTTTCAAAGTTATAATTACGGGGATTAAGTCTTTGTAATCACCAAATTACAGCCGGTATGTGGGGTTTTGTATACATTACTTGATAATCGTCACCATTGGGGCAGCCAATTGGGGGATATGACCATAGTCACAGATTCGGTCGAGTGACAAATACCGTGGGTAGTTGGGTTGATATCAGAAACATTGTAATCACTCTTAATACTGTAAATTATAACAAATGTGTCACTTTAGTAAATAGAATGATTCACTCAGTATTTCCCGCTGACAAAACCTTTTTCAAACATGTTTCAGGTGATCTGTTGTAATTCAGGAAAAAGTGCTGGGGAGCATTTCAAGCTTAAGATAGTGGCTCATTATAAAATAAAGAAATAAGTTGTAATATCACGATTTCATAGTAAAAATATAATATTGTAAATTATCGGGGTTTTATCCCGAATTGTGAAATAAAATAATCGGGGAAAATTTTAGCTTTAAACGATCCTGTTAAATAAACTTCCGCTGTTAAACTCAATTAAATAAATACCGCAGAATTTCTGTCCCTCGGCTCCTGAAACGGGTCAAACCGGGTCGGGGGCCGTGACAGAAATAAGGTGGTATCAGAGCCACTGGGTTAAGCTAATTAAGTATTTAGAAATACTTAAATTTTTCCTGATTACTATTATGTGATTATTTGTATTATTAACTGATTATTTGTTAGTTACAGTATGGGTAAGAAAAAGCTGTCAAGTATCTATCTTAAATTAGATAGATCATCCAACGAGAAGGGAAGTTCATCCCGAACCAAATCCTCGAATCAGGCTGAAATTCCTGAAGAAGGAATATTTGTGCGAAAGGCACATTACGAGGAAACACTTTCTCCTAGAAGGAGGGAGATGATTCTTAAGAAAAGTAAAGAGAAAATCAGAGAAAAGAGGATTAAACGAGAAACCCAGGAATTAATTGATAAATCACCTTGGGAAGATAAGCTAGATGAGAAATGGGCAAACTTATATATACTAGCCACAGTAGCAGAAAATATAAATCTTTAAATACTTTAAAGTTTTAGCACCTTACCCTTATAATCTAGAAACCCTGTAAAATAAATAAAAATTTTAAGTGTGTTTTTCAATTATCTTTGTAATAAATTGGTACACAGTATGTAATAAATTAAAAGGTTATTTGTAAATTTTAACTTAATATTTTATGCATTTTGCATATATGCTACATCAGCATGAATGGGATATCTGAAGCTTTTCAGAACCTTAATCTTTACCCAGTGAATATCGAAGCTTCCAAAGAATATACTAGCTACTTTCCCGATGTAGAACAACCGGTAGAATTCAAGGTTCCACCTGTGAACAAGCCAAAACGAAAGAAATGAAGTTATGTAGAATGGAGGAAAATGCGTAGGAAAAAGCCAGCTACAAAACTGCCCAAAATAAACAACCCTTTGAAAAAGGGAAAAGAAATTATAACCGGAGAGAGTTCTAAACAACAGGAAATTGTAACAAGGAAAAGTCCTAGACTACAGGAGATGAAAACTAAAGACAAGGAAAAGGTTAAGGAGATAGGAATACAGATAGAGACTGAAGCCAAAGAAGATTCTAAGCAGATGGAAAGGCAGTTTGAGGAATACTCTAAGGACATAGAAATGGAAGTTGGGCAAGGCTCTAGACCAACTCAGATAGAAATCGGAGAGAGCTCCAATCCAAACCAGGGAAGAACCTTTCAAGAAGAGATAGATTTCCTATTGGCAAGCTGTGAAACCATTCAGCCTGTCAATAATAATAATAATAATAATAATAATAATAATAATAATAATAATAATAATAATAATAATAATAATAATAATAATAATAATAATAATAATAATAATAATAATAATAATAATATTTTTAATTATCCTCTTGAAAACCAAATCCCTATGAATTGGGAACCAGCCATTCCAGACCCAATAGTCCACTCCCAACCCATAGGAATGGACGAATGGTGGACAAACGATTGGCAATTCCAAAATATTGTCAACGATCCTTACTCTTTTCTTCCACAATTCGATCCAGAACCCCTACCTAATCCACCCATGAGTAATGAAAACATGGCTGAACTTCGCCACTTTGGTGAAGAGTTGTTTGATGCGGGAACTAGAATCAGGGAAATAGGGGGACAAATTGCCTGGAAATACGATGAGAGGGAATTGCGGTTTTAGAACGGCAAGTGACGAGAGATAGTAGGTGGTAAAATGATGTTTGTATAATAGTAAATAGTAAAGTTAGTCTGTAAATAACGAATAAAACTCTGTATGATATTTGTGTGTAACGATGCATACTATACTAGATATAAAATGAAATCGAGAAATCGATTGTTTTGACTATACCTGTATTGTAAAATTTTCTGATTGTTTGTATATAATTGTTATTTATCAGATACTAATAAAATTTATATATATACATTATCAGATGGCAAACAATGAAAATGAACCAGTAAATGAGGTTAATCAGTCTGAGCAACATCCAGGAGATCAATATATGACTCGGCAAGATATCAAAAACATTGTTGCTCAAGGGATAGCCAATGCTATTCCAGCATTCGTAGCTGCTATAAAGAATCCAATCGAACCGCAACAAATTGTCCCTAGTAAACAGATTACTGAAGATAACTTCAGTAATAGTGTAAATGGAGGCAATAATCATGATAATCAAAATAGAGAACCACATCAAGCTCCATTACCCAAGAAAATGAAAACTGCAACGCCTGGTTGCACTTTCAAAGAATTCCTTGCTTGCAAACCCACTGAATTTGCAGGCAATGAAGGAGCAACTGCATCACTGCGTTGGTTAGAGAAAACCGAAGCAGTCATTGCAATAAGTAAATGTGGTAAAGATGACCAGGTCATGTATTCATCCAATCTGTTCAAAGAAGGAGCACTCGAGTGGTGGAACACTGTGTTACAATCAAAAGGAAGAATAATAGCTTATGCTATGACTTGGGAAGAATTTAAGGGTTTGGTAGAAAGAAAATTCTGTCCTGAGTATGAAAAAGAACAGATGACGAATAAGTTTCTAAATCATCGAATGATGGGTGTAGATTGTCGCGGTTATACTTCGACATTCTTTGAATATGCAAGAGTGGTACCAACACTGGCTTCGCCAGAACCGGTACTTATTTCTCGCTATATTTGGGGGCTAATTAGTGAAATCCGCAATATTGTTAAAGCTGCGAGACCTCGCACTATTGATGATGCGGTAGAATTAGCCAATACTCTAACCGATGAACTGGTGCGCACAAGAGATGAAGATAGGAAAAAGGAACTAGCTCAGAAGATTACCCAAGGATTTCGGGCGGATAATAGCAATAATTTCAAAAGAAAAGGAACAGGGCAATCTCCAGCTCCGTCATTTTGCAAGAAATGCAAAAAAAAAACATTATCGAAGATGCGATATCACTTGCAATTTTTGCAAAACTATAGGACATCGTGAAGAAAACTGCAAAAAGAAAACCGTAATCTGTTTTAACTGTGGAGAAGCGGGGCATTATAAAACAGAATGTCCTAAATTGGTCAAACCAGTAGATAACAAACCCAAGGCAACCGAAGGAACCACAAAGAAGAATGCCAGAGCATTTCAGCTGACCACTCAAGAAGCAGAACTCATTCCGGATGTGATAGCGGGTACGTTCTTAGTTCATAACGTGTACGCAAAAGTATTATTTGACTCTGGTGCAAACCAAAGTTTTATAAATACTTCATTCTGTCAAGCACTTAGTTTACCTTTAACCAGTATTAGGCAGATTTTTACAGTTGAAACAGCAGATGGAAATTCAGTTAAAATAGATACAGTTTTGCAAGAAGGAAACATAGAACTTTTAGGACATAAATTCTCTGCAAACCTATTGCCAATGAAATTAGCTGAATTTGATGTTGTTTTAGGAATGGATTGGTTAGTAGCCAACCATGCTAGAATCCTTTGTGATCAAAATATCATAGAAATTCAATCATCCACCGGAGAAATGATTAGGATTACAGGAGATAAACCACGTAAGCCCATGAAGTTCATATCAGTAATGAAAGTTGCTAATTATGAACGGAAACAAGGAATAGTGTATATGATTTCGGTAATCATTAGCACTAAGGGTAAAAATCTTAAGGAAATACCAGTAGTCTCAGCATATCCTGATGTATTTCCAGAAGATTTACCAGGATTACCTCCAGACAGGGAAGTAGAATTTAGGATTCATTTAATTCCAGGAACTACACCGATAGCCAAGGCACCTTATCGGTTAGCACCCACAGAAATGTTAGAACTGAAAAAGCAATTAGATGAATTACTAAGTAAAGGATTCATACAACCTAGCTCATCCCCTTGGGGAGCGCCAGTGTTGTTTGTAAAGAAAAAGGACGGTTCAATGAGAATGTGTATCGATTATAGAGAATTGAATAAGGTTACAATTAAGAATCGATATCCATTACCTAGGATTGATGATCTTTTTGATCAACTTCAGGGGGCTAGATATTTTTCTAAAATAGATTTACGCTCCGGATATCATCAATTGAAGGTACAAGAAGAAGACATACCTAAAACTGCTTTCAGAACTAGGTATGGTCATTACGAGTTTACAGTCATGCCCTTCGGATTAACAAATGCACCAGCAGCATTTATGGACATGATGAATAGGGTCTGTAAACCGTATTTGGTTAAATTTGTAATTGTCTTCATAGACGATATACTTATTTATTCCAAAAGTCAGACAGAGCATTGTGAACATCTTCATGCACTCTTAACTTTGTTAAGAAAAGAAAAGTTGTACGCCAAATTCTCGAAATGCGAATTTTGGCTAAAGGAAGTGCAATTTTTAGGACACATGGTGAATCACGAAGGTATTCACGTAGATCCTGCTAAGATAGAGGCAATTACCAAATGGAAGGTTCCACAAACAGCAATGGAAATAAGAAGTTTTATAGGATTAGCTGGGTATTATAGACGGTTTATTAAGGATTTTTCCAAAATAGCTGTACCATTAACTAAGCTAACCTGTAAAGCCACTAAGTTTGAATGGGGACCCAAACAAGAAGAAGCTTTTAGAATTTTGAAACAGAAATTAACTAATGCACCAATCTTAGCATTACCAGAAGGAACTGAAGATTTTGAAGTATACTGTGATGCTTCAAAATTAGGATTTGGATGTGTGCTTATGCAACGCAAGAAGGTAATTGCGTACGCATCAAGGCAATTGAAAAAGCACGAAGAAAACTATACGACTCATGATTTAGAATTAGGAGCCGTAATTTTTGCCCTTAAGATTTGGAGACATTATCTTTACGGAAGTAAATTTACTGTCTACACAGACCACAAAAGTCTAAGATACATATTTAGGCAAAAAGAGTTAAACATGAGACAAAGGAGATGGATGGAAATCTTAAGCGACTACGACTGTGATATTCAATATCATGAGGGAAAGGCAAATGTAGTTGCAGATGCCTTAAGTCGTAAGTATTACGAGAAACAACGACGGGTTCGTGCCCTCAGATTAAATCTACAAATAGATTTAATGGAACAATTGAAGAATGTTCAAACTACAGCAATCAAGGATGATGCTGAAGGAATGAAAGGACGAATCAAGGAATTAGAACAAGGAGTAGATGGGATTTGGAGATTCCACAAAAGTAGAATTTGGGTACCTAAGCAGGGAGACTTAAGACCTAAGATTTTAGAAGAAGCTCATAAATCTAGGTATACCATGCACCCAGGAAACAATAAGATGTACCAAGATTTAAGAAAGAACTTTTGGTGGATAGGAATGAAAAAGGATATAGCACGATATGTTTCTAAATGTCTTACTTGTTCACAAGTTAAGGCAGAACATCAGAAACCTTCAGGACTACTACAACAGTTAGAGATGCCAGTGTGGAAATGGGAACTTATAACAATGGATTTTGTTACTAAGTTACCCAAAACCAGAAAAGGTAATGATGCAATTTGGGTAATAGTGGATCGATTAACCAAATCTGCTCACTTTCTACCTATGAAAGAAACTTTTAGCATGGAAAGACTGGCTAAATTGTATGCAGATGAAGTTGTATCATTACATGGAGTTCCACTCTCTATTGTTTCGGATAGGGATAGTCGTTTTACTTCCCATTTCTGGAAAAGTTTCCAACAAGCTATGGGAACTCGACTAAATTTGAGCACTGCATATCATCCCCAAACAGATGGACAAAGTGAAAGAACGATCCAAACTCTAGAAGACATGCTCCGAGCATGTGTAATAGACTTTGGTGGAAGTTGGGATGATCATTTACCATTAATTGAATTCTCCTATAATAATAGTTATCATTCAAGCATTGATACTGCTCCATTTGAGGCACTGTATGGAAGAAAGTGCAGAACTCCCGTTTGTTGGGCAGAAATAGGAGAAAGTCAATTATCAGGTCCTGAAATTGTGCAAGAAACAACTAATAAGATTACTCAAATCAAGGAAAGGTTGAAGACGGCTCGAGATCGCCAGAAAAGTTATGCAGACAATAGAAGCAAGCCGCTAGAATTCCAAGTTGGAGACAAGGTATTATTGAAAGTTTCTCCTTGGAAAGGAGTTGTTAGATTTGGTAAGAAAGGAAAGCTAAGTCCAAGATACGTAGGACCATTTCCAGTGATCCAACGTATAGGACCAGTAGCTTATCGTTTACAGCTACCAGAAGAGCATGATGTATTTCATGTATCTAATCTCAAGAAATGTCTAGCAGACGAATCTCTGGTAGTACCTTTTCAAGACATAGAGGTAAACGAAAAGTTAAAATTTGTGGAGAAACCTCTTCAGATAGAAGATAGAAAAGTGAAGTTTCTCAAGCACAAACGACTAGTGCTAGTTAAAGTAAAGTGGGACTCAAAGAGGGGAGCTGAATACACTTGGGAATTAGAATCAGAAATGAAGAAAAAGTATCCTCAATTATTCCAGTAAATCTCGAGGACGAGATTTTTCTTAAGGTGAGGAGAATGTAACAACTCTCATCAAAAGTCATAATTATTAAATTAATTAGTCCAAAAGGAAACCCTAATTAAGACACCCAAGTGATTCTGAACAAACCCTAAAATTTTCATAATTTTCAGAATCAGGATTAGGGCCCCTAAAACTCAAGGGGTGATAAACCCTAGTGGACGATTATCCAAATTATGAGCTGTAGAGAGCAAATTTTCGAAATCCACCAACTCAGCAAGCCTACCCATGCACGTAGCTACCCTATGAATATAGGTTGGCAGTCGCGTAGCGCGACGACTAAGGGGGTAGGCAGTCGCGCTACGCGACGGGGTAAAATTTTCAGTATAAATAGGTTGGTTTGGGACTTGAATTCTGGTACTGAAACGACGTTCAAACTCCAATTCTACACTGAGTTACGTTCGAATTACTATACAAACAATCACAGTTCACAAATCGACGCCGCAAAACAGGGTATTAGCACAATCGCTACTACGATTCATTTATCCGACGATCAATATATCCAATGGATATTTAAGTGCCGCCCACATTAGGGTTATACTTTATCATTCGTCATTAATTTGACGGATCATCGTTAATTCGATGGATAAAGTATTGTACTTTATTGTTCGTCATTAATTTGACGGATCATCGTTAATTCGATGGATGAAGTATTGCACTTTGTCGTTCGTTGTGAGAATTTGATCTCATAAATTATCGTAATTGCTGGATTGATTACTAACCCAGTTTTGTGTGCATTGTTATTTAAATTAGGTTAACAAGGCTAAATCATAGACTAGACTCTGTTCGTATTAAATCAGCAATGTGAGTCATTCTCTCTTTTTGTCAAATCTATTTACAAAATCATGTTTATTTTCAAAGTTATAATTACGGGGATTAAGTCTTTGTAATCACCAAATTACAGACGGTATGTGGGGTTTTGTATACATTACTTGATAATCGTCACCATTGGGGCAGCCAATTGGGGGATATGACCATAGTCACAGATTCGGTCGAGTGACAAATACCGTGGGTAGTTGGGTTGATATCAGAAACATTGTAATCACTCTTAATACTGTAAATTATAACAAATGTGTCACTTTAGTAAATAGAATGATTCACTCAGTATTTCCCGCTGACAAAACCTTTTTCAAACATGTTTCAGGTGATCTGTTGTAATTCAGGAAAAAGTGCTGGGGAGCATTTCAAGCTTAAGATAGTGGCTCATTATAAAATAAAGAAATAAGTTGTAATATCACGATTTCATAGTAAAAATATAATATTGTAAATTATCGGGGTTTTATCCCGAATTGTGAAATAAAATAATCGGGGAAAATTTTAGCTTTAAACGATCCTGTTAAATAAACTTCCGCTGTTAAACTCAATTAAATAAATACCGCAGAATTTCTGTCCCTCGGCTCCTGAAACGGGTCAAACCGGGTCGGGGGCCGTGACAATGTAGGATCGTTTGCACGACCAAAACGAGTCGTTCAGAAGAGTTCTTGTCAATACGAGAGGCAGAAACTAACGTATCGACTTAGAAACAGCTTGATATACACTCTAATTGTCTTTTAGATTGATATAACATCTTTTTACAGCGAGTAGACACTTCAGCAGCACTTCGGCTCTGGAATCGTAAAATTACAAACGAAATGGCAAGCTGGGTATTTATAGACTGAGCATTTCGTACGAAATGATCAAGTCTCATTTCGTACGAAATAGACAATGTCTATTTCGTGCGAAATGGTCTTGTTCCATTTCGTGTGAAATGGTTACACTCTATTAATTCCTCGTTTTTCGTGCCCTGATCTATCATACTATTACAAGACTCGATACAAGACGAAGTCGACAGACATATGCACCAACAAACTCCCCCTTGGATGTCGACGAGTCTTCAGTACAAATCTTCAGAAAGTCGAGTCTTCAATCTTTATCAGTCTTTGTGCTATCCAAAGTATCTAACAATGTAAAGCATCCTCAATCTCTAACTCTTCTTTTCTCTCTTTTCCAGGATCTCATCTGACTCTATCTTCTCTTGATCAGATCTCTTGATTCCTTAAGTTCTTTATACTCCCCCTTTCAATCAACTAGGATTGCAGTTTGCATATCCTTTCGGGTATCGGAACCTGACTAACCTGCACATTCTCTACCTCAAAATAAATTTCACAATTTTAAAAATTTGACAAATTTATATACCACTTGCAAAAAACATTCAAAAAGATTTAACATTTATAAACTTGAATGACCACTTGAAAAAAAAAACTTTTCAAACACATTTTCCCAAACCTGTTCATCATGTTTAGCACTCGAAATTTTGAAAATCAGCTCTCCAACATCAGTTGTCGAAAATCTTTTTGGATTTTTCAAAAATTTTAAGCTAAAACACACTGAAAATCTTTTTGGATTTAGTTTAAAGAAATGCAGTAAATAAATATATACAGACACTATATTTGTGAGTTTGTGTAAGAGGATCATATCAGTATTTGAGACAAAACACAAACACTGTTAAGCTTTAAACATTTTAAGTTCTAAACGATTCACTTAGATAGTATACTGATCCACTTAAATTTTCACACAAAGTTCAAATGTTTCGAGATACGAGATTAATGTTTTAAGCACTTAAACTTATTCGCGTGTACCACCTCAGAATATACTCCCGTATCCAGACTCCTATATTCAGTCTTACAGGTGAATGTACACTAGTGATATCTGTAAGGGGTTAAATACGAGACCATGAGAGCTCAGGCTATTGCTTCCGCAAAATCAGAGAGATGATGGTTCGCTTTACGGTGGGTTCCCTTTAGAGAATCTTTTATTTTCAACAGCACATGATTAGCATTTTTCAATGTTTCATCATTTTTTATGCTGAGGGCGAGCTTTAAGAATAAAGCAATGCAAAGTATTATACTAGGACTAGGCTATTGCTCCCGCAAAATCAGAAGTCTAGGTATAATACCCCAGATATTACCACGCACAAAGACCTAGTATGTCAGAAATAGAAAGCCCTTCAAACAAGATTTCGGGGGGTTACCCATATATCCGAGAGATGTTCCCCACAAAATAAGTAAGTTTGAAATTTAGGTTTATATCTCGAATACAATCTACTAAGCGTGTAAAAACCTACTGGAACATCATCAGTGAGACCGTTTATCACATTTGACTTTCCAATTCTTTAGCGTGCTGTGATAGTCCACTGATGTACTATCATTTCCTCTTTTTCACAACAAAACTCATTTTTGAATTTTATCATGTTTTTGGCTTTTTCAAATTTTCTAATGTTTTTGGATTTTCAGAAATTTATTACTCCCCCTAAAATTCAAAACCATTTAAAGAAAGTTTGAAAACAAACTGTACAAATAAAGTGACAACTGTTGTGAATTGCTTCAATTCGCCATCCACTAGGCTTAAACAATCAGAACTCCCCCTTACAACAAACTATTTTCCCATTATGATTTCAAAACACTTAAGTTTGTTTTAATCAAATGGTTTTTCCGGAAAATTAGTTTTGTTGATTTTACCACTTGTAGGAATGGGGATTCATTCATCACTTTGTTTTCTCAACCTTTTGAAAGAAAATTAAATCAAGTTCAATTCAATGACCTTGATTAACCACTTGTAAGTGAAAACCTTCTTCAACCACTTGTAGGTTCACTTATCAACCATACCACTTGAAAATCAAAATATAACAATTTTCAAGAATGAAAATACCACTTGTAAGTCGAAATTTCACAGATGTGAATTTCTCAAGAAAGATACCGATTCCTGCTCCACAATTACCAACTTGGAAGCTCCGGCAAGTCATACTTTTCACATATGGAATACAAACATCCAAGCCTAACCAAACTTGGATGTGACCTTTTCAGTTTCACTTGGGGTTTCAACATTTCTTTTTTATTCATAAAAATCTTTTACCCCTTTTACCTTCCCCTCGACCATTTTCCCAAAAATATGTTTTACTTTTCCATTAAAAGCCTTTTCGACATCAAATTCTTTCTTTTCAGAATAGAATTGATTCGAAATCTCCACCTTTCCAACTTTTTGTTTAAAATTGTCAGCCCGCAATGGTGGAAAGTTAACATCATCCATTGGCGGTACTGATGTTTCTAATTTTAGCTCAACTTGTGGCTCCTCTGACTTTGACGAGTCAGATTCATTGCCAGATTTCACATCAGATTTCTTAACAACCCACATTTGGTTGTCAAGATTCACTCTTCTTTTGTAAAACCTTTTTGAACATTCACCAACTTCATATGTTGAGTTTTTAAATACTTTGAATTTTTCAGCTGGTTGTTCATTTTTATCTACAACTTTTTCTTTGAGTTTAGAAACAACTTCCTGTTTTGTGTTGGTGGCCATTGGACAGTTCCAGGCGATGTGACCAACTTCTTGACATCTATAACAGGTTCTTGTCTCCTTTCTCTGATAAATTCCATTCTTCTCAAACTTTTGTTTTTCTGCAAAAAACTCTTTATTTGACTGCTTCTAGAATAAGCTATTTTCTTCTTCTTCTTCTTCTTCAGAACTTGCTCCTGAAACAAATACAGTTTTTGGTTTATAAGTTTTCTCATTTTTATAATTTTCTGGTGGAATAAAACCCAATCCTTTCTTTTTGAAATTACCGTTATGGTTTGGTTTCTTTCGATAACCTGAACCAGAACTGTAACCTTTTTTCTTGTTTAGCCTTTGTTGAACTCTTGAAGTGTGCTTTTTAGGTTTCTCATTAAGATTTACATCTTTTATTTCAGAAATATTAATTTCTGTTAATTTGAAAACCTTTTTAATCTTTTCAATTTGAACACTTCTTATTGGAAATTCCTCATCAGAATATAATTTGTCTGAATCATTCAAAGTATATGCCACTTTGATTGGTTCTTCATTCAAATTAGATTTTGATAACAAGAATTCTTTATTGTAAACCCGTTTCACCAACGATTTTGGACTGTTGACCGACGAACTCGAGATTTCTGACTCAGACTTTGACTCTGACTCCTCATCCTTATCCAACACCTGATCAACCACTTTCTTTATTAACTCAGACTCATGATCAGTGTCAGAAGATGTGAATGTGACGTCAATGTTTTGTGGTAATTCATCAGTTGTTTCGGACTTTAACTTTATATTGACTGCCTTTTTGACCTGCTTCTCATTTGGTTTTCTGGGAGAATAACCTTCCCAGATCAGAGGCGGACACTTTTTATAATTTGCACTTTGTTTCTTACCAGTATCCTTCTCTTCAGTCTTCTTGTCTTGAAATTCTTCAAAACCTGCAACAGTTGGATAAATTCTGTCAATCAAATAATCAGAACTTGAATAACTTTGCAACAATCGTCTGATTCTTTCATTTTCTATCTTTTCTGTCTCCAACTCTTGCTTCAACTTAGCACACTCTTCAATATAGTGATTGATAGCCTTCTGCTTAGACATCATCACCGCATTCATCATGGTTAAAGCATCTTCTCTTTCTGAATTTGTATTTTGCAGACTATTCACCGTTCTGTTCAAAACATCATATGATTCTTTCACATAATTGACATCGAACAATAATTTTTCTTTCAACTTGTCGAGCTCACTCAACTTCGCATCTTTTTCTTCGCAATGTTTGCAAGGTTCCAAACACTTTAGACACGGTTTGATGACCTCAACAATCTTTTCAATTTCGACTATCTTTTCAATTTCAACCAATTTTTCAACTTCAACCACTTTCTCAACTTCAATCACCTGCTCAGCTTTTTTAACTTCTTTACTTTGTTCAGAATTATTTTCCTGAGCAACATTTTTGCTTTTCACCTTTCTCTGATTCTTTGCTGCTCGCTTCTCCTTTAGCTTCTCCATTCTATCTGCAAAATAAAATTTAAAACTTTCAGGAGATAATTGAGATTTTCCAATGTTTATTTGAATTTCTTCTTCATCATCACTACTATCAGTTGATGATTGATCAAACACTTGAGTCTTTTCTGAACCATCGTCTGAAGAAACAAACTCTCCATCTTGACTTTTCTCACTGTTATCAAACACACTCATCCATTCTTTCATCAAGTCTGGTTCTTGAACTATTTGTGCAATGAATGCTACTAGCTTTGAATCAGGCGGAATGTATTTGTCCCAGCTAAAACCTTCTGCTAATTTTTCATCATCTTGATCAATTATACCAAAATAAGCTTTCTTTATTGAATCTTCGATCGCCTTCTTAGCATGTGCCGTTTGTGGTTCTTGTTGTTGATACGGTTGTTGAGCAACTTGTTGATATATCGCTTTCCGATAATAATCATTATTTCCGAATGGATTATGAGCTCCTCCTGCTTCTCGATTGGTACATTCCCTCTTGAAATGTCCTTTTTCCCTGCATCGAAAACAAGTAACTTTAGATTTATCAAAACCTAAAGTAGAAATATTAGCATCCCTGAAATCATCTCTTCCTGTAATAATCTTAAACTTCTCAGCTCTCCTTAAAACACTCGCTAAACACCACTTAATATCCATAAGCTCCATCTTTTCTGCATCGATCTGATCGTAATCCTCTTTTGTCAGCATAGGATTTCTGATCCTTCCAGCAACCAATCCCTTATATGATTCTAACACAGTCGCTAGTAATGCCATATGACCCTTAGCCACTTCTTTAGAGAAATTTTGACCATTCTGAAGATGCAAAGCGATGTTACAGTGTAACACATGACCATTACTGCTGTTTGAGCTTTGGAACTGATGACTTGAAGTTGAAACATTCGGACTAGCACTTGAGTATGAAGAAAAACCATTGTTGCTGCTTTGACTTTGATTAACTGATCCAGATGAGTTTTCTGCACTGAAAGCAGTTTGGATCTTCGGACTTGCTTCAATATCTTGAACATTTTCTTTATAATACATCTTGATGTCTTGTTGACCACTTGGACTGTTCATTCTAGCAATCTTCTGCTGTTCCAGATCCTGTCCTTCAATCTTTTCAATAAACTGAGAAATTGTCAACTTATCATATTCTTCAGTGTTCTTTAAGATCATCAGATATGTACCCCATTCTTTCTGAGGTAAAGCATCAGCTAATTTGTCAACCCATTCTTTTCTATCTTTGTTGATATCCAATAGAGACATTGATCTCACTAAATGACAATATCTTTCAATCAGCTTCTTTGAAGATTCACCTGGAAAACTCGTAAACAAGTCAAATTCTTTCTTTAACAATGATTTCTTACTCCTGATCATCTTCTCACTTCCCTCAAACTTAATTCGAAGTGCTTCCCAAATCCAACGTGAAGTATTATCATGTTGAGTAATATGATGATGCCTTCTTTCACAGCTTGCTGGAGTAGACTAATCATCATCTTTTCTGCTTTATACATGTCTCGTTCTTTATCCGACAATTCAGAAATCGTTTTATTAACTCCCACATCTGTACGAGGTTTAACATACTTTTTCTCAATACACTCCCAAGACCTCAAATGATTAGCTTGAACCCAGTTTTCAAACCGATCTTTCCAACCATAGTATTCTTCAATGCCCATTAGCTTCGGGGGTTTTTTGCAAAGTTCCTGTTTCATTTTCCATGTTCATGCTCTGAGCAAAGGTAACAGGAGTACTCGGGGCAGTAGCAAACGCATTATAAAACTCTTCTTCCATGATACGGTTTAAGAATTCACAAACTCAAACTTTTAAATGAAATGAAGTTTCACACGAAATGAACCCTTCAAACGAAATGCACTCTTCAAGCAAAATGACTTTTTTTCAAACGGAATGAACTCTTTGGTACGAAATGAGTGATTTCGTACGAAATGATAAACTTCTTCAAGCGAAATGCCCTGTTCAAACGAAATAACCTGCAAGATGACTTCGTACGAAATGATTGACACGAAATGGATGATTTCGTGCGAAATGAACTTATACTTCAAACGAAATGATTATTTCATGCGAAATAATCCTGAACTCAAACGAAATGATGATTTCGTACGAAATGGAACCTCAATTCATGCGAAATACTGCTGATGTCATCTAACTGAGCATATTTTCAAGCGAGATGAACAGATTGAACAAGTTTTAGGTCAATTTTAGGTCCAATTCTTTCAAGGATTAGTTAAAACAATGTTTCGCTTATCATATGTGAAAATTTGTCCATTTTAACCATGAAAACTTGTTAATTTTGAAAAAGAAGGTGTAGAAGTCAGAAATTTTATGAAATCAAGCTGAATTCAGTAAGAACTCCTCCTCCTAAGCTCTGATACCAATTGTAGGATCGTTTAACCAGTCGTTCAGAAGAGTTCTTGTCAATACGAGAGGCGGAAACTAACGTGTCGACTTAGAAACAGCTTGATATACACTCTAATTGTCTTTTAGATAGATATAACAGCTTTTTACAGCGAGTAGACACTTCAGCAGCACTTTGGCTCTGGAATCGTAAAATTACAAACAAAATGGCAAGCTGGGTATTTATAGACTGAGCATTTCGTACGAAATGATCAAGTCTCATTTTGTACGAAATAGACAATGTCTATTTCGTGCAAAATGGTCTTGTTCCATTTCGTGCGAAATGGTTACACTCTATTAATTCCTCTTTTTTCGTGCCCTGATCTATCATACTATTACGAGACTCGATACAAGACGAAGTCGACAGACATATGCACCAACACTTTATTAGTTATTGATTGTAATTCTAAAACATATAAGATTTTGTTAATTTCATTTGATAGGCATCACTTTATATCAGATAGATATCATATGCTATTTTTTTGTTCGGAAAGGCCTTACGGTCTTTTTATTTTGGCTCGCCCAGGGCACTAAAATTTCCAGTATCGGCCCTGCCCCGTAACGTAGGTAAAAAAAATTCATATTATAAATGTACAGTAAAAAAATTGGGATACTTAGGATACCCCTGGATATTTCTTTTAGTTTCGCCACTGATGCTTTGTGTCTTGTCGTTCCTAGAATACGCCGGGTTTTAACAAATATTGGGTTTGGTAGATGGGCAAGAGCTCATTGTCCCGGCAATCGATACCACTATATGACATCTAATAATGCGGAGTCTATTAACTCTTTGTCTAGATTCTCGCGTAAGATGCCGATAACGCAACTTATCGAATTCTTCCGCGAGTCTGTACAAAAATGGATTTATGACCGTCGACTGCAGGGCATGCAGGAGAGCCACTCACTGACTCAGTGGGCACGTAAGAAAATTTTAAAGAAAATTGAAGGGTCTAGAACCTGGACTGTTGCAGGCATCGGGGCAAACAGTTTTCTTGTTGAGGACGGTGGGAAAAGGGGTTTAAATGATTTTTTGAATCGTTCGTGCAGCTGCCGTGTCTGGCAAGTTTCTGGTCTACCTTGTGGGCATGTGATTGCTGTTTCAAGATTTTTGGGTGAACCTAACTGCAGTCATTATGCATTCTCATGTTATTTAAACGAAGTATACAAAAAAACGTATGAAGAATCGATTAATCCTCTGCCTCATAGGTCTGAATGGGTGATACCAGAAGGCCTTGGCAGTGTATTACCGCTGCATATTACAAAACGTCAATCTGGCCGTCCAAAAGAAAACACCCAAATCTTGTCTCGTGGGGAAGAGCCCATTCAGGTATATTGTTCGCGGTGTCGAACATACGGCCACGTTCGTGACGTTTGTTTAGATCCAATGCCATCACAGATTCGTTCACGTAAATCATCAGGCAAAGGAAAAGGGAAAGAGATAGAAACCCAGAGTCCAACGGATGACATTTTTCCATCTTATAATTTAGCAGAATTTTAATAATAGGTTAGTTTTTTTTATGTTTTAATTAGGAAAATCATGTAACAAATTCTCGTAACCGCAATAGTAATTAGTACTTTTAATTTATATAAGAATTAAATTTTACAATGCGTACGTCCAGCCTTAAAAAATTAGTTGGTGTGTAGCGCCCGGCGTAGAGTTCATCAGCCATGTAGCGTCTATATCTGACACAAGCATCCTGTATGTTTACTTCGTTCCATGTCAATGAACAGTTGTAAACTAGATTTTCCATTAGCATACATATGATAACACCTGAGTTTCGGCCAATATGAGCTCCGTGGTCAGGCCACACAATGTCACACCCCAACCGATGGCGGTATCATCGGGGCGCGGCACTGAGCGAAACAGATTGTCCAGAAGTTTCCATAACAATTATCAATACTATTTAATTAAAATAATACGTCCCATACCGTATCTCAAACAGTAGATCAATTATTACTGACAAAATCTAGGCAAAAATTCTGTTCCGACAACTCAGATTTAAATAGACAGCAATTGTTTATCTGCTTCTAGAGACCATTGATTCGTTATCTACAGACAACTATTTGTTGGGCTCTAAAGCTTTATTCTAGCTTCAAATTCCTACCACATATGCATCCTAAGCACCTGTCACATACGTTAAAATAAAGTCAATACATGAAATGTAAAGGTGAGCATACAAGTTTGATAATAGCATATAGAGTTCGAATTCGTTTACGCGTAACCAGCACGTACACATAGTGAAATGAAGCACGTTAGTTATCGACATAGATCCATCGATACCAATGACTGCGGGTTGACTACCCGAGGCAGTTCGCAATACATGATTACCATCGTAATCCATGAAAGTAATGGTCCTTAACAACCCCCCGTGTAAACGGGTGCTGAGTCCAAACTATAGTACTATCGTTGCTAAGGCAGGTAGACAGCATTCCATGTGTAAACATAACAAACAAGCATTCATAAGCCACGTATAACATGCATTAACGGTTAGCGTTCAAATAGTATTGAGTAGTGTGATTGTTGTAGTTTGAATATTCGTAACGTATGTAACACCCAAAAGTACGTAAAGCAAAAAGGGATCGAGTATACTCACAGCGATTAATGGATTGAAGGGAGCGCTTAGCGAGTAAGGTTAGCCTGAATAGATTCGATAGCATAACGATAAGTGATGCGTAAACGTCGCAAAGTATGAATGGATCGGATGGCAGTCCGTTCGGATGGCAATCCGAGCGGACAGCAATCCGTATGGATGATAATCCATTCGGATGGTCATCCGGTCGGATAGCTTATCCACACGGATGACTATTCGAGTGGATTGTTTCTTCCTATGAGGAAAGATGTGTTTGTGTATGATGGCTTGACTTTTGAAGTTTTCGTTGTAGTATTTTGAAAACATTGAAGTATCTCTATCTTTCAAGTCGTTCGATCGGACGGTGGGTCGTGCGGATGACAATCCGTTCGGATGGTCATCCGGTCGGACGGTGGTCCGGTCGGACGGCAATCTAATGGTGAGAGTACTTAGGCAAGCTCTTAGACAGAAGTGTCACTCGATCGGATGATCATCCGATCGGGTGACAGCTCTGTTAATGAACATGTCGAAAATTGTTTAAGTCTTTAAAGTCTTAGTATCTCATGATCCGAAGAGCAATCCAACCAAATGGTCGCCCGATCGGATTGCAATTCGTTCAATTCTCAAACTTTAGTTAAGGTTGCTTAAAAGTGGGACCCAAGTGTGACCCATTCGGGTTGCAATCCGCTCGGATGACCTATCCGATCGGACAGCAATCCATTCCAACTGTCCCGTTCGTTCTGCACTTGGTCGTTTCGATGGTTTGTCGTTTTGTCGAGACCCTTTGATAACGTGTTAACCAATGGAACCCCCGTTTTGACCCAGGTGACTAAACCGACCAGGAATCACCCTAGCTCGGTCAGTTACCGGCTCTAGACGGTTATTCTCGTTTAACTCGAAATCGGTGGTCTCGTAGGCGGAATCCAGACCTGAACTAGTACAATACTATGGATGAGTAGGAGACTAGAGCTGATCCTGATTCTACCGGTTTTGAGTGTTTTGAGCGTAAAAGAGTTGAAAGAAAGTTGGAAACCATCTTTCAATCCTTTTTCACCGCTCTTTTGTCGAGATCTTTACAAGATCTTTGTGTAATCGGGTGGAAATTGGTTAGATCTCAGTTGTTCTTGGTGGATTGAGGTCAAAGCATGAAGTTCTTGAAGAACACATGATGACGTCATCCTTGAACACCCGAAATCTAGTGATTTCATGGTTAAAAGTTAAGATCTAAAAGATAGAAAGGTGTAGGAGTGCGTGTAGATTAAGAAAGTACAAGATTTAGGGTGAGATCTTACCTGGATTGAGAGAAATCGAAGAAAAGGTGAGGAGCACGAGCAGTTCGGACAGAGGGTTTCCAGAAATGGAAAGAATGATAATGACAGGGGTATTTATAGGATTCCAAAAGAGGAAAGGGGTGATCCGATCGGATGACACTCCGCTCGGATGACGATCCGGTCGGATGACGTAGTGGCTATTCGGTCGGATGGCTATCCGGCCGGATGGCACTTGGCTCGGATGTTAGACGCGACGATTTTTGGCGTTTCGATTCCGATTGTGAGCGGTTCGACACGATAGGGTTTCCTAGTCAAATTACTTTCAGTCCCAAACACTCATATCTCGCATAATCTCTTCTCCACCAATTATCATAGTTCGTTTACGATTCGAGTTCGATTGCATTTCGAGTTAGATTTCGAGTTCCGATTGAGTTCGCTTGATTATCACAACACCACATAAATAAACATGCACAAGTAACACGTAAGGCACACACACACGTATAAACAACCAGTAAAATACGTAGCTCGAGTTGCGATTCGATGTCGATTCGATTAGCATATCTTGATTATTAATGGATTAACTTTATCGCATTGTTACTTCCTATAGTTCACAGTCGTTGGTCGATTGAATAGCGATTAACATACGTCGATTTATTGCATTTATAGACACTTACTCCACATAATAGTTACAATAAAAGAAATCTACTACAAGTCAAGTTGCGCGAAATCGGTCGTTGACTTTGACCTTGACTTTGACTTTGACTTGTGAAAACACGGGGTGTTACAGCCTCCCCTTGTTTAGGGAATTTCGTCCCGAAATTAAGCTGGAAGCTGTTCAACGCCGTGATTCACGTTCGAGAACTTTCTCTTTTTAGACTTTCTCTTTGAACAACTGCGGGTACTTTGTCTTCATGTCGCCTTCGAGTTCCCAAGTGAACTCTGCGCCTCGTTTGCCTTCCCATCGGACTTTCACGATAGGAATGCGAGAGCGTCTGAGTTGTTTGGTTTGGCGATCCATGATTTCGACAGGCTTTTCCACGAAGTGTAATGTTTCGTTCACTTGCAGATCATCGAGAGAAACGTGTAAGTCGTGGTTGGCTAGGCACTTTCGGAGGTTTGACACGTGGAAAGTCGGGTGGACATTACTAAGTACCTCCGGTAGTTCGAGTCTGTAGGCGACTTTTCCAATCCTTTCCAGAATCTTAAAAGGTCCAACATATCGAGGCGCGAGCTTTCCCTTCTTGCCGAATCAGACTACACCCTTCCAAGGTGATACCTTTAGGAGTACGTAGTCACCAACGTCAAATTCCCGGGGCTTGCGTTTCTTATCGGCGTAACTTTTCTGTCGATCCCGAGCTTTCACCAGGTTGTCTCGAATTTGGAAAATTTTGTCTGGCGTTTCTTGCAATAGCTCAGGACCGGTTAATTGTGAATGACCGATCTCGTGCCACACAATAGGCGATCGACATCTTCTTCCTTATAAGGCCTCAAATGGTGCCATTTGAATGCTAGAATGGTAGTTGTTGTTATACGAGAATTCGACTAACGGCAGGTATTTATCCCAATTGCCACCGAAGTCTAAGACACACGAACGGAGCATGTCTTCAAGAGTACGAATCGTTCTTTCAGTCTGACCGTCGGTTTGAGGGTGGAAAGCGGTACTTAGATTAAGAGTTGTACCGAGTGCCATTTGAAACGTTTCCCACAGTCGCGAGGTAAACCGAGCATCACGATCAGAGATGATGTCACGAGGCGTCCCATGATTACAAATGATCTCGTCGGTGTAGATTCGGGCTAATCGTTCTACCTTGTAGTCTTCTCGTATCGGCAAAAAGTGAGCTGACTTGGTCAAACGGTCGACCACAACCCAAATGCTGTCGTGACCTGATGACGTGTGCGGTAGCTTGGTTATAAAGTCCATGGCTATACTTTCCCACTTCCACATGGGGATTGGTGGTTGTTCGAGTAAGCCAGAGGGTCTTTGATGTTCAGCCTTGACTCTAGCACAGGTTAGGCATTTTCCAACGTAGAGAGCGATATCCCTCTTCATGCCCGGCCACCAGTACTTATAACGAAGGTCCTGGTACATTTTATCGGCACCGGGATGAACAGAATACCGGGATTTGTGGGCTTCGTCCATCAAGATTTGTCGCAAATCAGTTCGTTTGGGAATCCAAATTCGATCTAAAAAGTGAAATATCCCATTCGATTTGCTCACAAGTTGGGCTCCATCGTGGTAGATTCTTTCTTTCTTCAAAGTGCGTTCATTAAAACATGCATGTTGAGCGTCGCGGATGAGTGTTTCGAGATCGTGTTGGGCTTGAACGTTACGAGTGCTAAGCAGATAGCTCCGTTTGCTGAGTGCGTCGGCAACAACATTTGCCTTGCCTGGGTGATAACGAATCTCACAGTCGTAATCGTTGAGAAGTTCTACCCATCGGCGTTGACGCATATTAAGTTCCTTCTCATTAAAGATGTGTTGTAGGCTCCTATGATCGGTGAAGATCGTACACTTGGTACCATACAGGTAGTGTCGTCAAATCTTTAACGCAAAAACAACTGCGCCTAGCTCGAGATCATGGGTTGTATAGTTCTTCTCGTGGATTTTGAGCTGACGAGATGCGTAAGCTATGACCTTGTCCCGTTGCATGAGAACACAACCAAGACCAAGGTTGGAAGCATCACAGTAGACAATGAAATCATTGTTTCCGTCGGGCAATGTGAGAACAGGAGCATTGCAAAGCATGTGCTTGAGGGTTTGGAAAGCAGTCTCTTGTTTAGTTCCCCAAACAAAAGGCTTGTCTTTATGCGTGAGAGAGGTAAGCGGTACAACGATCTTTGAGAATCCCTCGATAAATCGTCGATAATAGCCCGCTAGTCCGAGAAAAGAGCGGACTTCAGACGGGTTCTTAGGTGTAACCCAGCTCTTGACAGCTTCAATCTTCGCAGGATCGACGTGAATGCCTTGACTATTAACAATGTGACCCAGAAACTGAACTTCCTCCAACCAGAATTCACACTTGGAGAACTTGGCATAGAGTTGGTTCCCCTGGAGTAACTCGAGAACCAAACGTAGATGTTGCGCGTGTTCGGTTTTCGACTTGGAATAGATCAAGACATCATCGATGAATACGATGACGAAACGGTCGAGATACGGTTTACACACGCGATTCATCAGATCCATGAAAACCGCTGGGGCGTTGGTTAAACCAAAAGGCATGATAACGAATTCGTAGTGACCGTATCGAGTGCGAAACGCGGTTTTGGGTATATCCTCTTCTTGAATACGTAGCTGGTGATATCCTGAACGTAGGTCGATCTTGGAGAAACACGTAGCGCCTTGTAGTTGATCAAACAAATCGTCGATGCGAGGTAGGGGATAGCGGTTCTTGATAGTTAACTTATTCAATTCCCGATAGTCGATGCACATCCTGAACGACCCATCCTTCTTTTTGACGAAGAGGACTGGTGCGCCCCAAGGAGAGGTGCTCGGGCGAATGAAGCCTTTCTCAAGTAATTCCTGGAGTTGGGTTGAGAGTTCGCGCATTTCAGACGGCGCAAGTCGATAAGGAGCTTTGGCAATGGGGTTGGCTCCAGGAATGAGGTCGATACGAAAGTCGATATCATGACTTGGCGGTAGCCCGGGAAGATCCTCTGGAAAAACATTAGGAAATTCTCGAACCACAGGAACGTCTTTCACTTCCTTCTTCTCTTTCTTTTCCTTCTCCGCTACTACGATGTTAGCCAAGAAAGCCCTGTATTCTTTGCGGAGATACTTGCTAGCTTGGACACATGATATAAGCTTGAGACCCTTTGAAGTAGTATCACCGTAAACACACAATGAGTCACCATTCGCGAGCGAAAATCGAATCATCTTGTCGAAGCACACCACTTCAGCATGGTTTTCGCGAAGAAAGTCCATGCCTATTATGACGTCGAAAATTCCGAGTTGCATCGGAATAAGGTCGATTGGGAAGATGTGATTGTTGAGTTCAAGAGTACAATCACGAAGAACAGAATTGACGGCGATGGTTCTTCCGGTAGCGACTTCAACATCGAATGTCGAGGAGAGTTGGGAGCGTTTACGACTAAGGAGTTTCTCAAATTCGAATGACACAAAGCAGTTATCGGCACCAGTATCAAACAAACAGGAAGCACAAATACCATTCACAAGGAACGTACCATTGACCACGTTGTTGTCGGCCTGGGCTTGACGCACGTTGAGGTTGAAAGTTCTGGCGCGTGCGGCCTGTTGTTGCTGCTGCTGTTGTTGCTGTTGTTGTTGCTGCTGAGGCTCTTGTTTCATGACCCTGTTTGGGCACGTGTTGGCGAAATGGTTCGGGTTGCCACATGCGAAGCAGGCTCTGGCTTTGACTGCGGGTGCCGGAGGAGCTTGTTGACCCTGTGGGGCAGTGAGTAGAGCTTGATGAGCAGGAGCTTGTCGAATACGGCAGTTAGCAGTAAAATGGCTGTATACATTGCAATGAGCACAAAAACGGCAAGCAATGGCAGTTGGGTGGTTGTAGGTGCAAGTAGGGCAGAGCGGGTGTGGCCCAGTGTATGCACGCTTTGCAGGCGGTGCATTGGCCACAGGTGCCGCTACTTGACGTTGTTGGGCTGGTACAGCTTGAATCGGTGCAGCAGTGATCGCACAGTTCTTGTTGCTGGAGCTGTTCTTTCTCTTGTTCTTCCTCTTGTTGCTCGATGAGGTGGGTTCAGCAGTAGGTGCGGTGGCGGTAGCTTGATGCAGGTGCTTTGAAGTTTTATCCCAGACACCAGCCTTGACCCTTTTGTCATTGATTTCGACGGCCAGTAGGTAGGTTTCTTCGATCGTCGTAGTCATAGCCGCTTGCACGAAATCAGCAACGCAGTCGGGCAAAGCTCGGATGTACTTCTTGATTGTGATCTCTGGAGTTTTGACTTGATCGGGACAGATGATGCTGAGCTATTTGAAACGAGCAGTGAGAGCAGCATTGTCACCCTCATGCTGGTGTATGTGCCAAAATTCATCCTCTAGCTTTTGGCGTTCGTGAGGAGGGCAGAATTCCTCTAGCATGACTTCCTTGAGCTCGTCCCACGACAGACCGTAGGCTGCATCATTCCCTCACTTGTTCCTCTCGGCCATCCACCAGTCCAGAGCACGGGACTGGAAAACGCTGGTAGCATTCAGAGTTCGAAGGTCATCAGGGCAACCACTCTGTCGCAGAGTGACCTCAATGGAATCAAACCATTGGAATAGTGCAGTCGGACCTCCTTCGCCGGTCAATTCTTTTGGCCCACACGACTTGAATTGCTTGAAACTGAAGGACTTGGCAGTAGCTTTAGGAGCTTCGATCCTCGACTCCTCAGATGACTTGCTGGCATTCTCGTAAACATCACTCACAGCCTTCGCCACACTTTTTGCGATGATGGAGGCAAGGCGTTTGTCCCTCTTTTCTTGACGAGAAAGTGCATGACGGGATCCAGACGACATTGTCTGCAACAGACATCGTCACAGGACTCAACACATTGTAATCGAATCTCACCTCACACGTCTACTACTTACTAAAGCTCAGGAGCACGCATATTCCCATAAACACATAACATGTAAAGCACCAAACCACATAAGCATGTAAAGCACATAATCACATGACACCTAAGCACGTAAAGCACAGAAGCAAGGAAACACATACGCACTTAATCACTAGAGGCAGTCAGAAAACAGAAACCTATTATTCAAGGTCTGCGATCGTTCGAGAATAGCGTAGTATAAGCTGTTAGTGCATTTATGTCTATCGCCTCTATTATCTCAAATCGTAGCTGAGGCTATCTAATTCTTAGGCTTTATGTTGTATCTAGTTAGTAAAAGGCAAGGTGGCATTATTGGAGAGTTGAAGAGCTCTAGGTCTAGAGAGAGAAACTAGAGAGAGAAAGTGACATCGTGATTCAGGTGCTTTGCACGATTTCAGTTCTGTCAATAGAATCACTGATTATATCACGTTCTTGTGTGTTCGGTCACGTTCGTGTATGGATTCCACACGTCACGTGTTCGGCTCGCAATCGTTTCGGAGCGAAAAGTAAGCACATAAACGGGTAATAGCACATAAAACACATAAAATCGAAAAATTATCAGAGTCAGCTTCGAAACTCATAAAAAAATCAAGAGAGATCGGCTGCGGCTAATAGACTTGGACTAACCAAGGTGGTTCGACTACTTACAAGGACTTGTCATCCACGTCTGACCTTCAGAACTTGTGCTTTTGCCTCGATTCTGGGGCATTTGGCACACGTCACGTTAGTCATATCAAGATTTCAAGTCATTGGAGTCCGTTGAGACCTTGGTGAGAGTTTTGTAAAATGTGCGGAACAAGTCGTCAAGGTTAGGGTTTCACCCCTGGCTTAACAACTTCGTCCCTGTTTTGATAAGATAGAGGAGATTATTCATCAAAATATGGGTTTCACCCCTAGTTTGGTATAATTCCCCCCGCTAACAGTATTGATTAAGCAATTTAGTCGGGAGTTTGTGGTTTTCACACCTAATCTCGACTTTATCGCCCTGTTATAGTTGAAAATTCGAGTGTAGTGATAGTGTAGTATAAGTGTTGGACCGTTTTGTGACCCCGAAAAGTCAGTTGAGAACGTTCATCTTCATGTATAAAGGCGGAATCAGTATACACGAAGTTACACAGCTTATCCTTTCAATTTTCTTCACTTTTATTGCTTTTTGAATACAATTTGACAGAGTTTCGACACCTAAGCAATGACCAGATTCCACTCATTCGTCCCTAATGAAGTCACTTGTGAGGGTATTTATACTTGTTCTGATTTCACTTATATGTCAGTGACACAAAAGTGGAATCACTAAGTGACATATAAGTGGAATCACTAAGTGACGTATAAGTGGAATCACTAAGTGACGTATAAGTGGAATCACTAAGTGACTAATAAGTGGAATCACCTCTAACCTATGTTCACAAAAACGAAATTAACAATATAAAACCCTAAATTAACTCTCAAGACCCTTTGTTGACTATCTTGACTTAAGGCTTGATGTAGACGTAGTCAACAGACATTCCGTGCACCAACAGACTCTCCCTTGGATGTTGACGAAGTCTTCAGCTCCGAGTCTTCAGTCTTGATCTTATCTCCAACTCTGTCTTTTCATCATAAACAACTCTATCTTCACAGGTTCACAATCTTGTCCTGACTCCATCCTCAGACTTCCCTTTGACCGTTGATCCAGACTCCCCCTTTCACAGACTCCCCCTCTCAATATGCTAGAATCTGAGATATCTGGTTCAATCTTTGACAATTAGCTTCCGTGGGAATGATGAAGTCCAAAACCTGTTACCCTGCACATCCTCTACCTCACCATAAGTTTCACAAATTTATAACATTTGAATTTAATAAACTTACTGGTAGACATCATTTATTCAACAAACATACTAGTTATATCAAGTTCAAATGAATGACCTTAATTAACTAAGCACACAAACTTTCAAAACATTTGTATTTGACATTCAAAGTTTTCAACATATACTCCCAATCCTGTTCATCATGTTTAGCACTTGGAATTTTGAAAATCCGCTTTCCAACATCAGTTGTCGAAAATCTTTTTGTATTTTACAAAATTTAAGCTAAAACACAATATTTTTGGGTTTTTGGTTTTAAAGAAATTCAGTAAAGAAATATATACAGACAATATTTTTGTGAGTTTGTGTAAGAGGATCATATCAGTTTATGAGACAAATCACTAGCATCGTTAAGCTTTTGACATTTTAAGTTCTAAACGATTCACATTGATTGTCAGTATACTGGTCCACTTAAATTTTCACACAAGGTTCAATTGCTTCGAGATACGAGTTTAATGTCTTAGATACTTAAACTTAATCGCGTATCCCACCTCAGAATATACTCCCGTATACAGATCCCAATATTCAGTCTTACAGGTAATTATAACACCAATGATATCTGTAAGGGGTTAATAATTTATGAAGAATCATGAGAGCTCAGGTCAAAACCATCGTTCAGCAGAGAGATCATGACTCAACTTTAGGGTGTGTCCCCTTTAGAGGATCTTTTTTACAACAGCATTGCTAAGCAATTTTATTGTCTTATCGTTGATGCTGAGGGTGATGCTATGTTTCAAGCATTTGCGGAAAGTATTATTCGAGGACTAGGTCAGAACTTCCATTCAGCAGAAGTCCCGGAATAATACCCCAGATATCACTGAGTATAAAGACCTAGTATATCAGAAAAAAGAATCTTTTAAACGAGATTTCGGGGGTTACCCATATATCCGAGAGATGTTACCCACGATATAAGCAAGTTTGAATTTAGGTTTATATCTCGTCACAATCTACTAAATGTGCAAAAACCTACTGACACATCATCCGTGAGACCGTTTATCACATTTGACAATTCATATCTTTAGCATGCTGTGATAGTTCATTGATTTACTATCATTTCCTCTTTTTCACAACAAAACTCATTTTTGCTTTTTCAATGTTTTTGGCATTTTCAAATTTTCTAATTTTTTTTAAAAAAATTTTCTCCCCCTAAATTCAAAATATGTTTCAATTTTGATTTTCTGAGAAAATTTGAAAACAAACTGACAACCGATATTGAATTGCTTCAATTCTCCATCCACTTGGCATAAACAATCAGAACTCCCCCTGTCAACAAACTATTTTCCCATTTAGATTTCAAAACACTTAAGTTTGTTTTAATCAAATGTTTCTTTCGGAAAATTAGTTTTGTTGAAATAACAAACCACTTGTTGGTTAGGGGATTACTTCATCACTTTGTTCTCCTTTAACCATTTTGAAAGATTTAACAGTTCAAGATTCTATCAACACAAACACTCGTAGGAAATCAAGTACAACTTAATGTCCCTGATTTACCACATGTAAGGCGAAAAATCACCAGAGTGAAATTTCTCAAGAAATGTGCCGATTCATGTTCCACGCTTACCAACCTGGGAACTCCGGCAAGTCAGGTTTTTCTATTTGAAAAGATTCACCCAAGCCTGACCAGCCTTGGGTTTGACATTTTTTACCTCAACACTAGGCTCCTCTGGCTTTGATGAACCAGAATCATTGTCTGCACATGGCTTGTCTGACTTTGACCTGTCAGATTCATTGCCTGATGGTGGCTTGTCTGACTTTGACACACCAGATTCATTGCCGACCATTTTCTTCTTCTTCTTTTCTTCTTTTGTCCTCAGATTTGTATCCGATGAATTCGTCTTGCTTGTCTTTGCAATCGAGTTAGTTAATCCATCAGAACTCTTATTCAATCTGTCCGGTGAACCCGAAGACAAAATCTTCTCCAGATACTCTCTCGCCTTCTTCCTTTTCTTTCGCAGTTTATCTTTCTGCCCCTGTGAAAGTTTAACTTTCTTTTCTTGAATTGTCTGATCTTGAACTTTAGGTTTTAGAACCTTCTGTTCATGGGGCTTGACGTTGACTGGCTTCTTTGTCAATTTCTGAGAATTAACCCTCAATCTTTCAGTTGATCTCCTTGGGCAATCTCTGGCAATATGACCTCTGATTTGACAATTATAGCATCTTCTTGTCTCATAACTCCAATTCTGGCAGTTAACAGCAATGTGTCCTCTCACACCACAGGTGTAGCACACTCTGTTATCGTACCATTCACCACTTTCACACCATATGCTTAGATCATAACATTGGCTGGCTTTGTGGTAATCATCACTCTTCTTGAAAACTGGCTTTGGCTTTGAAGCACTGTGGTCAAACCTGCACCACTTATTACCAACTATTTTTGAGTTTTGATTTTTAAATTTTTGTGATTTTTTATTGTGATTGGATGATTGATCTGATGAGCTTTTATTTTCTTTTTGAAAATTTTTCGATTTTTTATCGTTTTGTTTCTGTTCCACATTCTTCTTTACAGGTTTTTGCGTTGAGCATTCACCTTTCTCAGTAGAATGTAAAACAGTATTTTTAAACATTTCATTTAATTTCAAAAATGTTTTTCTTTTTTCTTCTTTTTCATCATCAGATTTATCATCACAATCTTCAATTTTGACTTTGTCAAAATTTGTGACATTGTCACTTATTGGAACAGAATTGATCGGTTTTGGACACTCATATGGTGCCGAAGTCACAAAACCTTTCAATTTATTCTCAAGCTCGGTAATTTTATTTCGAGCAATTTCAGCTTCATTTTCAAGCCGAATGATTTTCTGAAGATGAGAATTTATTTCAATTTGTTTTTGAAGATTATTCTGAAAAATAACAGATTTTTCATCTTCTAAAATCTTCATTTGACTTTGAAAATCTGTTTCAATCTTTAATTTTTCATTTTCAAAAACATTTTCTTTTTCTTTAAAATTTTTGTTTTCTAATGACAAACTCTCAACATTCTTCAAAAGTTTGTCATTTTCAGATCTCAGTGTTTCACAAATCAAGCGCAACTCCAGAATCTGTTCACTATCAGCTTTCTTCTCGTCTTTCAAAGCTTTGTTTTCCAATGTCAAATTTTCCACATCTTTTGAGAGATTGACATTTTCTGCTTCGGATTTTTCGCATTTTGAGCACACAACTTCACATTTTGAAGTTTCATCCTTCTTGGATTCTTCAATCTTTGTCATTCCTTCTCTAATCCTTTTGATTAATTCAAGAAATTCAACCAAACTCATATTTTCTGAGTTTCTTTCTATTTCATCTATTAACTCTTTCTTTTTCTTTTTCTCTTCTTCATCTCCCCACCATTTCTTTTGCCAATAATCATCCTCTTCTTTGTACTGCTGGATTATGGCTTCGATATCAAGTGTTTTGTCATCGATTGCAATATTTCCATATTCATCAAGATAACACTCTCTGTCCGGATCCCATCTATTTGCTCTCCTCGCTTCCAGAAAGATACGAGATATTCTAATTATTTTGTTTTCAGCAATCATTTTTCTGTATTGATATTTCTGCTCTTCAGTTCGGTTATCTTTCCAAGGAATAGGATCATCGTTTTTCGCCATCTTGTACGTTTCTGAAAAATAATCAACAACACACTTAGAAATTTTCAAAATTTTTGAAAACAGTGACTAATAATTGGAATAGCAAAGTGACAGATAAGTGGAATCAGGAATGACAAATAAGTGGAATCAGGAATGACAGATAAGTGGAATCAGGAATGACAGATAAGTGGAATCAGGAATGACAAATAAGTGGAATCAGGAATGACAAATAAGTGGAATCAGACTTATGACATAAAAGCGAAATCACATATGTCTCTAAAAGCGAAATCAGGTGATGTCCTTAAGAGTGAAATCACTATGTCCGAAAGAGCGATATCAAATGTCCGAATAAGCGAAATCAGACTTAAAGTGTCCGTAAAAGCGAAATCAGGCAATTATCTCTCGATGTCCGAAAAAGCGGAATCAGGTTTTAACTAGTTTTCACCATGTTTTAGTCCGTATTTCAACCTGAAACTTTCTAGGGTTTGTTATTAGTAGGTTTTACACGTTATACTTGAATTTTAGACAATTTTAACCGTAGGAACTATCTCAAATCGAAAAAATATGAAAGAAAGTGAGTAGAAGTAAGAAAATTCAGTCGAATCAGCTGTAGTAGTATGAACTCCTCGTCCTGAAGCTCTGATACCACTTGTTGGACCGTTTTGCGACCCCGAAAAGTCAGTTGAGAACGTTCATCTTCATGTATAAAGGCGGAATCAGTATACACGAAGTTACACAGCTTATCCTTTCAATTTTCTTCACTTTTATTGCTTTTTGAATACAATTTGACAGAGTTCCGACACCTAAGCAATGACCAGATTCCACTCATTCGTCCCTAATGAAGTCACTTGTGAGGGTATTTATACTTGTTCTGATTTCACTTATATGTCAGTGACACAAAAGTGGAATCACTAAGTGACATATAAGTGGAATCACTAAGTGACGTATAAGTGGAATCACTAAGTGACGTATAAGTGGAATCACTAAGTGACTAATAAGTGGAATCACCTCTAACCTATGTTCACAAAAACGAAATTAACAATATAAAACCCTAAATTAACTCTCAAGACCCTATGTTGACTATCTTGACTTAAGACTTGATGTAGACGTAGTCAACAGACATTCCGTGCACCAACAATAAGTGAGGAATAAGCACGTACAAAATTCCTACTGGATGTACTCGAATAGGTCTGTTGGTTCTTAACTATAGTCTAGGTATCTAAGACTTCGACCCGGACTAGGTCGAGTCTTGCCTAATTCCCTATAGTTATGGCTCTGATACCAATCTGTCACACCCCAACCGATGGCGGAATCATCGGGGCGCGGCACTGAGCGAAACAGATTGTCCAGTAGTTTCCATAACAATTATCAATACTATTTAATTAAAATAATACGTCCCATACCGTATCTCAAACAGTAGATCAATTATTACAGACAAAATCTAGGCAAAAATTCTGTTTCGACAACTCAGATTTAAATAGACAGCAATTGTTTATCTGCTTCTAGAGACCATTGATTCGTTATCTATAGACAACTATTTGTTGGGCTCTAAAGCTTTATTCTAGCTTCAAATTCCTACCACATATGCATCCTAAGCACCAGTCACATACGTTAAAATAAAGTCAATACATGAAATGTAAAGGTGAGCATACAAGTTTGATAATAGCATATAGAGTTCGAATTCGTTTATGCGTAACCAGCACGTACACATAGTGAAATGAAGCACGTTAGTTATCGACATAGATCCATCGATACCAATGACTGCGGGTTGACTGCCCGAGGCAGTTCGCAATACATGATTACCACCGTAATCCATGCAAGTAATGGTCCTTAACAACCCCCCGTGTAAACGGGTGCTGAGTCCAAACTATAGTACTATCGTTGCTAAGGCAGGTAGACAGCATTCCATGTGTAAACATAACAAACAAGCATTCATAAGCCACGTATAACATGCATTAACGGTTAGCGTTCAAATAGTATTGAGTAGTGTGATTGTTGTAGTTTGAATATTCGTAACGTATGTAACACCCAAAAGTCGGTAAAGCAAAAAGGGATCGAGTATACTCACAGCGATTAATGGATTGAAGGGAGCGCTTAGCGAGTAAGGTTAGCCTGAATAGATTCGATAGCATAACGATAAGTGATGCCTAAACGTCGCAAAGTATGAATGGATCGGATGGTAGTCCGTTCGGATGGCAATCCGAGCGGACAGCAATCCGTATGGATGATAATCCGTTCGGATGGTCATCCGGTCGGATAGCTTATCCGAACGGATGACTATTCGAGTGGATTGTTTCTTCCTATGAGGAAATATGTGTTTGTGTATGATGGCTTGACTTTTGAAGTTTTCGTTGTAGTATTTTGAAAACATTGAAGTATCTCTATCTTTTAAGTCGTTCGATCGGACGTTGGGTCGTGCGGATGACAATCCGTTCGGATGGTCATCCGGTCGGACGGTGGTCCGGTCGGACGGCAATCTAATGGTGAGAGTACTTAGGCAAGCTCTTAGACAGAAGTGTCACTCGATCGGATGATCATCCGATCAGGTGGCAGCTCTGTTAATGAACATGTCGAAAATTGTTTAAGTCTTTAAAGTCTTAGTATCTCATGATCCGAAGAGTAATCCAACCAAATGGTCGCCCGACCGGATTGCAATTCGTTCAATACTCTAACTTTAGTTAAGGTTGCTTAAAAGTGGGACCCAAGTGTGACCCGTTCGGGTGGCAATCAACTCGGATGACCTATCCGATCGGACAGCAATCCGTTCCAACTGTCCCGTTCGTTCTGCACTTGGTCGTTTCGATGGTTTGTCGTTTTGTCGAGATGCTTTGATAACATGTTAACCAATGGAACCCCCGTTTTGACCCAGGTGACTAAACCGACCAGGAATCACCCTAGCTCGGTCAGTTACCGGCTCTAGACGGTTATTCTCGTTTAACCCGAAATCGGTGGTCTCGTAGGCGGAATCCAGACCTGAACTAGTACAATACTATGGATGAGTAGGAGACTAGAGCTGATCCTGATTCTACCGGTTTTGAGTGTTTTGAGCGTAAAAGAGTTGAAAGAAAGTTGGAAACCATCTTTCAATCCTTTTTCACCGCTCTTGTGTCGAGATCTTTACAAGATCTTTATGTAATCGGGTGGAAATCGGTTAGATCTCAGTTGTTCTTGGTGGATTGAGGTCAAAGCATGAAGTTCTTGAAGAACACATGATGACGTCATCCTTGAACACCCGAAATCTAGTGATTTCATGGTTAAAAGTTAAGATCTAAAAGATAGAAAGGTGTAGGAGTGCGTGTAGATTAAGAAAGTACAAGATTTAGGGCGAGATCTTACCTGGATTGAGAGAAATCGAAGAAAAGGTGAAGAGCACGAGCAGTTCGGACAGAGGGTTTCCAGAAATGGAAAGAATGATAATGACAGGGGTATTTATAGGATTCCAAAAGAGGAAAGGGGTGATCCGATCGGATGACACTCCGCTCGGATGACGATCCGGTCGGATGACGTAGTGGCTATCCGGTCGGATGGCTATCTGGCCGGATGGCACTTGGCTCGGATGTTAGACGCGACGATTTTTGGCGTTTCGATTCCGATTGTGAGCGGTTCGACACGATAGGGTTTCCTAGTCAAATTACTTTCAGTCCCAAACACTCATATCTCGCATAATCTCTTCTCCACCAATTATCATAGTTCGTTTACGATTCGAGTTCGATTGCATTTCGAGTTAGATTTCGAGTTCCGATTGAGTTCGCTTGATTATCACAACACCACATAAATAAACATGCACAAGTAACACGTAAGGCACACACACACGTATAAACAACCAGTAAAATACGTAGCTCGGGTTGCGATTCGATGTCGATTCGATTAGCATAGCTTGATTATTAATGGATTAACTTTATCGCATTGTTACTTCCTATAGTTCACAGTCGTTGGTCGATTGAATAGAGATTAACATACGTCGATTTATTGCATTTATAGACACTTACTCCACATAATAGTTACAATAAAAGAAATCTACTACAAGTCAAGTTGCGCGAAATCGGTCGTTGACTTTGACCTTGACTTTGACTTTGACTTGTGAAAACACGGGGTGTTACACACAACATCCCCACAATACTCTAAGGCTTCTACACTATCTATCCCCGAGTGCTGCCAGTACGATATACGCCCAGAAACCATACGAATGGAGATTCAAATTCTAAAAGAATTTGATGTATTTTCCTGTGTATGCAAAATCCTTCTCCGCAATTACTTAGGTTACAGTTATCTGGAAAATAAGCATATATTTTAAGCGAACGCATTTTTATTTTTAGAAGTAACCAGTGGTTTTCGTTGTGCGCTACGGGCATGTAAATCTGCAAAAAAAAAATGAAACGTAAATAAGCCCCGGAAAAGGTATTCTTTTTAGGGAATTTTTTTTAATTATAAATTATTTAAAAAATCAATATTTTTTTATAAAACATAAAATATAAAAATTGCTAATTTTTTTAAACAGAAAGTTTATTTTTAAATTTATTAAAAAAACGTACAACTCTATTATTTACTTGTCAAATGTTGGTGTAAAAAAGTAAAGGTCTGCAAATTTATAAAAAGCGTACACTCTGAATAAGCATATTTAACAACGTACCGTATCAACGTCCCAAAAGGGAGGAAAAATTTCTTTTAAACCGTCTGCATATCTGTAGGCCTCTCTATTTTGTTCTATTATCATGTTAAAAAAAAGTAGGCGGGACTACTGTCCACCGATAATCCTTTGATGACATCGCCGTTGACCGTCTGTGAAGCTCCCGTTGATACATTAGCTTGTTACACCATGCATTGATATGCTGAGAAAAATATGGTAAACGTTTAACTAAAAAAATATAAAAACACTATCATTAACACGAAAGGTATTTCAAAGGTACCGTTTCCTGAATAAATCCGTTTCCAAAAAATCCAAGTAATCCGCCCCATCATTATTTTCCGATAGGTGTTTTACCCATGTAGGTTGAGTAGCAAGTTGGAGTATCGCCGTCATAGTAAAACTCTAGAATATTTGGCGACCAATGTTCAAACCGATCATTTTGGTTTATCCAAATGGTGCGTTGCACGGAATGAGAAATGTTTGAGTAAGACATCCGGTGTGGCATTATTGACATAGTGAGGGCACATGTATATACACACATGTTCACAATAAATACAAATATAATATAATATTTAATATAAATGAAGTTTTACCTACTTAATATGTCATCGAGACATATATAGAAATAACTATATATCCCATAATGAATTTTGTTTTATAAAATATAAATTAATACAAATCATTGAATACATTCAATATCGTCCTCTTCTATCTCGTCGACTGATTGTATAGGTATAAGCGAGTTGTAGAAAAGTATCAAAAGATGGCGCCTCATCCTTGTAGCCGTTATGCTTGTGTCTTCACCATCATTTAGTGGTTTTTTGTTAATCAACCAGTCTAGAAATATACAAACCCAAACCCCACAGTCCCCTAATGGTCCCGACTGCTGTGGCACGTCATCTGCATATAATATTTGAAACGGAACTTTAACGGTAAAGGTTTGTTGTCATAAGAACCATGCATACGAAGCCAATGGTCAAAAACAAAATTTATAAAACAAACCACTTCCGTTCTTCCTTTTTCCAATTGTTGCATGCCCATCAAGCTACAAAAAAAAACGAGCATTTATAAATTTTTAAAGTCATACCTTTTGAGAGAACTAAAACTATTAAATAATCAGCTACAAAAAAACGAATGTTTATAAATTTTTACCTGTCGTAAATAGTGAGGGTATGGTTAACCAGGTTGAAAACTCCTAAAAACCAGTGAATTGATGGTATAAATAACGGTACGTACACCTCGTCAACGCTAAATATCGGAGGAAAAGGTTCGACACCCCCGTTGAAGTAACCTTCGAACGTCTGATCCAAAGTTTGGCAATGCATCTGGAAATATGGGGGTAAAATGGACCAACGGTCGGATGGATTTCTTGAATGATACATGTGTAGCATCCATCCAAAAAGGTGCTGTTATAGGGTTAGACAATTTTAGGGTAAGTTTATAGGAAAATTTAGTATATTTAGTATTAACAAAATAATTTATACTGCTTACATCATCGCTTAACCAGCCAATACCGTCAGTGCCTAGCAATGCCGCCCAGAAATCAGGACCAACACAGCCGCCTGCCGTGAGGGTTAGTTGTCTAACGCCGCTAGTTGGTGCCCAATTTTGTATCGTTTTGATTAAATTATCTTCATCATTTGCTATCTTTTTTTGCTTCCGCTTCATGTTTCTATAAACTACCAACGGTGATAGCAGAGACTTGGCGGGCTTCACAAGCCTTTCGGACCACCTCAGTTTGATCATCTTCGGATCCTCATTCTACAATAACATTAATTTAAGAGGTTAATTAACAGAACGTACACGGATAACTAAAATAAACATATACGCAGCCCAAACTTACGGCTTCTTCCGTAAGATTTTCGGGATTTGTTGACACATGATACACATCCTTATCGAAGTTAAAATAGGAATCAACTGCCGCCTACAAATTTTAAAAAAATGTTAGAAACATTTTTAAAAAATGAATACATTATCATCTTGTTTTTGCGATTGTTCCATCGGTGTTCGTATGTGGCTTGGAGTATTAACCGGAGCCATACGAAAACTTTGCAACAACTCCGACTTGATCATGTCAGTCAACGCCCGGTTGTTTGCGAACATCAGTGACTAAAATTTAGAAACAAGCTGCTCTTCAGAATAAAATCTTGACGAAAACGGACCGGGAGCAGCATCCCGTTGCAAGTCAGCCGTGTCTAACGGAATATCATGCATCAGAACCGGTACTTCATCATCGTCGAACAAGTCGTGAATGAAGTCCTTCATTTTCTCCTGGCCGCAGTTTTCAGTCGGCTGGATTGGATGTTGCATTTGAGGGGGTAATTCAGTCGGCATAGCAAGTTGATAAATTTGACGTTCACGGTCCAAATAATCCGAGCTTGAAATGAACCACTGTGTTTCGGCCTCAAACTCAGTAGGTAGTATGAAGTTTAGCGGTTTATATTCACGTCTCTATCAGATTGAAACCAAACATTTTACAAAAAAATGTTAAAAACTATTAAAGGTTGAAAAAAAAATTAAAAAATTTGTTACACAAAATAATTTGATTAGCTATTAAATGTCAAAAACTGTTAAACGTTGAATTTTTTTTTATAATTTTATAATTTATAAAATTATAAAATTATTAAATTTGAAAATGCATATAAAAATGTTTAACAGTTTTTGTTATAACATTATAATTTGAAAATGCATATAAAAATGTTTCAAAAACTATTAACGGTTGAAAATATTTTTTAATAATTTTATAATTTTAACAGTTATTATAATTTTATACTTTTAACCATTTTTATAATTTTATCGGTTTTTATAATTTTTTAAAAATTTAATTTTATAAAATTTGTCAAACAATTTAAGACTCAATATAGCAATTTACCTTTATTGCATTCGCTAAGATTCCATCAACACTACCCTTCATCAGCTTTTGTCCTTCTTGCCATCCTAAAAATCTCAGAATGGACTGACCAGTGAAATACCCCCTCCTTTGTTTGAATTCCGGAAATACCTCTAGAATCCACATCTGTAAATGCATTAACATATTTAACAGGTATTAGTCTACAAATTAAAACGAACATTACACTTAAAATATATATACGATTTCCCAGGTACCTTAAAGGGCCAAACAAATCCGTCTAACGAAAAACCCTTCACGTCTTCCTTTTGACGAACGTGCATATCATACACGTTCGTATACGTGCTCTCCCAAAAATAATTACCCCATGGATATTGGTTAAAGTCATTCAGATTATCCACCAGGTGTAACGGTTTATTATCGATTGCATTTGAATCCTGCAACCCTAAAAACCCTTGGCCCAAAAGCATCAGTAGACATATCCTTGTGAAATCTTCGTTGCTATATTGTATCGGACCTTCAAATATATCTCTTATTCTTTTGAAAGCAATACGTTCACGGCCCAGGAAAATTCGGTTTTTAAATGAGTCAGGGTGCTCAATCGGTGTCCAGTTTGTGGGCCCAAACCTTAACCCCGTTATAAGACAAAATTGTTTCGGGGTAAACATTAAAATTTCTTGGCCTAGGCGATATGTAATACCTAATCTGGGTGTAGGTGTATGCACTTGTAATTGTGCAACACCGAGTAAAAGTAGGCTATCACACATAATACACTTAATATCTAAATATGGCCCAAAACAGGTCTGCCTAATCTGGGATTCAATAGGTGCCGTCATTCTTTTGTTCAAAGTCTTTACTATATTCCACGTTTTTCGAACTTTGATCTTTTTGGCCTTGTAAAGTAACAAGTGAAAGAAAAAACAAAAAAAAAATAATTGAATCTTAAGTTTGCGTTACAAAAAATAGTAAATATACTAAAATACTAAAACAGTATAATAAAGGAAACAAAAGAGATAAAATATCACCAATACACATGGGACAGGATTTTCTCCAACGTCTTGCATGACGTGATCAGGTTGCATGTGCTCTGGACGACCCATGGGTGGGTAACCGTGGTAATTTGGATCCATTCTGAGTCAACGGTAAACGTGGTAGTTCAGCGGCAGAAATGAAACGGTGGTCTGGTCTTCAACGCGGGTCGGGTCTTTCGTCGGATCTTCAACGGTGGTCGGGTCTTTCTTCAGATCTTCAACGGTGGTCCACAAGGAGCATGTGGTCCCGAAGACGTTTGCCGGCAGAAATGAAACACATGAACCCACACTCCCAAGGTCAAAACCTCTTCCTCGACACGTGTCACGCGATGGCTACACGGGGAAATGAACTGGAACATGTGTCGTTCATCAAACGGTAGGAATGAGGAAATGTCTCAAGTAGCAGTTTAGACGTCTCAAGATTCTTGTGAAACGTCTCAAGTACCAGAACAAACGTCTTAATAAAGAAACGTCTCGATATGTTGGAAACGTCTTAAATGTCAGCGTTGACGTCTCGTGCATGTTGAAAACGTCTTAAGACGTCTAAAATGAAATGAAACGTCTTAAATGTACTCAAACGTCTTAAAATGCCTCGTGTCCTACAGTTAAAACGTATTAAAGATGCCACGTGTCCTTAAATGTACTCAAACGTCCTGAAACGTCTTAAAGAAATGTCCTGAAACGTCTTAAAGACGTCTTGGTTGAAACGTCTCATGCATGCATGCCACATATCCAAACGTCTTGACCTAAATTCTCATTTAATTTATCAAAATTTTTTTAAATAAATTAGAATTCGGAATTCTTCCCTTTAAGTATAGTATTTGAGTACATTTCTGGAGCTCGCAAAATGTCTGAAAAAAATTAAAAATGATGTATACTGCTAGCAACCAGCAAACAAATCATCATCTTGGATTCTCAAAAAATGGAGAAGTTCCAAGGGTGAAAGTTCTTCTGAAGTTTCACAACGAAATGATTCAGAACAAAGCCACTTTGTACACAATCGACAAAGTTTTCACCTCCACCGGGCTGGTACATGGGCAATTTCAGACGACGAAAGTGAGAACTGGTCAAAAGACGTGGAAACATTCTACACAAATGGGGATGCGCCGTTCTGTTATTTAGCAGTTTTCACAACATCAATAGAGTTGGACAAAAAATTTTAGGGCGACTCTATTAGGTTTTCGCTGTGGCGGCTACCTAATGTCAACAGTTAATTATTCTTCCTAATATTTTTATTAAATCTAGAATTTTTTTCGTTATTAATTAATTTTAAATTACAACTTATACAACATATTGAAGGATGGGTGGGAAGGCTAATGGCTTGGAGGAATAGAAAGATTCAAAGGGACCCGTTGTTAAACTTGCGGGGGACAATTCTTCCACCACAATTTTATGAAACGTTGTTAGATTCTACTCCTAAAAATGTTGTTAAATATGCCAATGGCAAATTACACCCATTTCCTTCTTTCTTCGAAGTGGATTACGTCTTCTTTCCGTTACCGTTAGAAAATAACGAATGGCTCCTAGCTCGACTAGAGTTATCGTCACAGGAGTTGGTGTATTACCCGTGCAAAAATGTTTGTGTCGGCAATAAATACATAAACGTTATTCACCCACGTTTGACGAAGGTTAAAGTTTATTTAGGAGCATTACTAGTGCATTTTCAATATTGAAAAAAAAAACGTGAAAACCAGAAAAATGTATCTCTGCAGAGCTCAATGACAACTACGTGGTATCTAACACATCAATCGCAGGGAATGAAGCTGTCTACCTGTGTATGCTTATGGAGCATCTGGTTACGGATAAACCAATAAATATAACTGGAGACATTTGTAAAACTTTTTTGTCGTACAGACATTTCATTGCAGAAAAACTGTATTTTTGGCGGTGTTTACCATGTCCAAATGTTGTCTAGTTTATGCAATAAAATACCTGTTTTTAATTTATTATTTTAATAAATAGTGATCAATGAACCCACTATAAATAGGCATAGGCATTCTTGCCATTTAACCACATCCAGTCACAATTTAACCTCAAACTTGAAATTTGCTAAAAAAATCATGGATTCTTGGACCGACGAAGAAGACATTGCTATTGTCGTCTCTTACGCCGCCGCTCGTGATGAAGGCACTTACTCAATTTCCGATCCCGCGTTCTGGGGTCAGGTTATGAACTATTTCTGCATTCCCGTGCAACAAAGGACCCGTAGCGCCAATGACCTCAACACTCGGTGTGCTTTCCTACGCTTCAAATGTAGCTGTTTCTTAGGAAGGTACAAGAACGTTAAAAAAAATCGACACAACAACCTGGCTGAAGAAGAGGTCATTGAAGAAGCCCTGCTAGACTACGCAATAATTTATGACGAGGACTTTGAACACATTTCCGTGTTTGAAACTTTCAAAAATTATATTTAGCTAACGTTTTTAGGATGTTATTTAAATTTATCTTGTATCGTTTTTTAGGATGTAATAACTTTGGTAATTTAAAGTTATTATTGTTTAAAAGCCAATATTTAAAAACTTATAAATATGAAAAATAAAAAAATGGGAAAGCCGGGTATCGAACCCACGCCAAACCCGGTTCACACAAACACCAACGACTTAACTAACATATCATAAGCCACTACACCGTCACCCTGAGAACGAGTTAAATCCAGTTTTAATTTAATTTACACACGTTATTTATTTTAATTAATTATTTTAACCAAATAAATATTTATAATTTATAATTTTATACACGAGTTAAAACTTATAATTATGAAAAATAAAAAGATGGGGAACGCCGGGTATCGAACCCGCGCCAAACCCGGTTCAGACAGACACCAACGACTTAACCAACATATCACAAGCCACTACACCGTGACCTTGAGAACGAGTTACATTCAGTTTTAAGTTTATTTATACACGTTATTTATTTTAATTAATTATTTTAACCAAATAAATATTTATAATTTATAATTTTAGTAGTTAAGGTTCAAGGGGCTTTTTGACCGTTTATAATTTTAAAAGCCCATTACATGTTGCTGCCAAAACACGTTATTTATTTTAATTATTAATTTTAAGTAAATAAATATTTATAACATTAAATAATATAACTTAAACTTGTTATTTTTAACATTAACATTATTGGGTGTACACCCAAACCCGTAAGCCCACACCCCGTCAGCCCACACCCCGTAAGCCCAAACCCCTTAGGCCCAAACCCCGTAGACCCAAACCCCGTCAGCCCACACCCCGTAAACCCAAACCACTTAAGCCCAAACTCCATCAGTCCAATACCCGTAAGCTCAAACGCCGTAAACCCAAACCCCTTAAGCCCAAATCCCTTAGGCCCAAACCCCGTAGACCCAATGTCACACCCCAACCGATGGCGGAAACATCGGGGTATGGCACTGATTGAAACAGATTGTCCAAAAGTTTCCATAACAATTATCATTACCAATTAATTTAAAGTAACATGTCCCATACCATGCCTTAAAAGGCAAATAAATTATTACAGACAAAATCTGGTCAAGTAGTTCTGTTCCGACAACTCAGATTTATACATAGATAGTTTATTCATTGGTTTCTAGGACCTCTTTTCCTAGCTTCGATTTCATCACAGCACAGAGAGCATCCTAGACCTTTCCTTGCCTCAAGTTCACAGCAAGCTAAGCATATAAACAACTTAAGCACCTGTCACATACGTTAAAGTAACAGTCAATACACATAGTGTAAAGGTGAGCATACAAGTTTGATAATAGCATAATAGAGTTCGAAATCGTTTACGCATAACCAGCACGTACGCATAGTGAAATGAAGCACGTTAGTTATCGACATAGATCTATCGATACCAATGACTGCGGGTTGACTGCCCAAGGCAGTTCATAATACATGATCACCACTGTAATCCATGCAAATAATTGTCCTTAACAACCCTCGAGTGAACGGGTGCTGAGTCCAAACTATAGTACTATCGTTGCTAAGGCAGGTAGACAGCATCCCATGTGTAAACATAACAAACAAGCATTCATTAATCCACGTATAACATGCAGGAATGGTTAGCGCTTAAATAGTATTGAGTAGTGTGTTCGATGTGATTTCAATATTCGTAACGTATGTAACACCCAAAAGTGCGTAAAGCAAAAAGGGATCGAGTATACTCACAGCGATTGATGGATTGAAGGGAGCGCTAGAGTGTAGGGTTAGCCTGAACAGATCGATAGCATAACGATAAGCGACACGTAAAGCGATGCAAGGTACAAGTGAGTCGGACAGCAGTTCGATCGGATGGTAATCCGATCGGACGGCCAGCCGTGCGGGTGGTAGTCCGTTCGGACGGTCATCCGGTCGGATGACTGTTCGAGTGGATTGTTCCTTCCTTTGGGACGGATGTGTTTATGTATGATGGCTTGACTTTTGAAGTTTTCGTTGTAGTATTTTGAAAACATTGAAGTACATCTAACTTTCAGACCGGTCGATCGGACGGTCATTCGATTGGACGACAACCCGTTCGGTTGGGCACTTCAGTGAGAACAAATTCATAGCAGGGTGTCACTCGCTCGGACGGTTGTTCGGTCGTGTGGCATCCTTTGTGCATTGAACATGTTGAAAATTTTTTAAGGGTTAAAGTTTAAATGTCTCATGGTTCGATTGGCAGTTCGATCGAATGGTGGTTCGATTGGCAGTTCGATCGGATGGTGGTCCGATCGGACAGCAATTCGTTCAACATTCAGACTTCAAGTGTTGGCAGAATGTTTAAGTGTGGGACCAAGGTGCAAGTCGTACGGGTGGCCAGTGGTGCGGTTTGGCTGTCCGTTCGGACAACTGTCCGTTCGGACGGCACTCCGTCCTGGTTGACCTGTTCGACTTACACTTGGTTGTTTTGATAGTTTGTCGTTTTATCGAGATACTTTGATAACGTGTTAAGCAACAGAAACCTCATCCATACTTGGTGCTCCTGACCGGACAGGAATCACCCAAACCCGATCAGTGGACGGTTCGAGACGATGTTCCAAGTTTAACCCGAAATTGCTAACCTCGTTGATAGAATACGGATCTTGAACCAACCCAACCACAATAATGAGTAGTAAGCCGGCACAAGTTCCGATTTTATCGGTTTTGAGTGCATTGAGTGTAAAAGAGTTGAAAGAAAGTTGGAAAACCATCCTTCAATCCCTTTTCATTGTAGATATGTTTAGATCTATGAAAGATCTTTGTTAGTTTATGTGGAAATCGATTAGATCTAAGTTGTTCTTGGTGGATTGAGGCCAAAACATGAAGTTCTTCAAGAACACATGATGACGTTATCCTAGAACACCTTGAATCTTGATGATTTCACGGTTAAAAGTTAAGATTCAAAAGATAGAAAGGTGTAGGAGTGTGTGTAGATTAAGGAAGTACAAGATTTAGGACGAGATCTTACCGGAATCGCGAGAAATCTGAAGAAAAGTGAGGAAAACGAGCTGGTCGGACGTTAGTTGCCAAAAGTAGAAAGTTTGAAAGTGACAAGGGGTATTTATAGGGTTACCCAAAGAGGAAAGGGCTGGTCGATCGGCTAGGCAACCCGTGCGGACAGCCTGTCCGATCGGACGGCAGTCCGAACGATCGGCTGGTCGAACGGCTGGTAGCCTGGTCGATCAGTCACCTCGTTCGAGTGTTCGGCGCGACGAGTTTTGATGTTTCGATTGTGATTGCGAGCGTTGCGATGCGATAGATTTTCCTAGTCAAATTACTTTTAATCCCAACTACTCATATCTCGCACTGTCTCTTCTCCACCAATTATCATATTATTTCGATTGCGATTGAGTTTCGATTGCGTTTCGATTGATTACCACACATAACATAAGTAAACATGCACAAGTAACACATAAGGCACACACACACGTATAACAATAACCAAAATGCGTATTTCGAGTTGCGAGTGCGATTGCCATTCGATGTCGATTAAATTAGCACAGTTCGAGTATCGTTTTAGTTAACTTTATCGCATTGTTACTTCTTATTGTTCACAGTCGTAAATCGATTAAATAGCGAATAAGATACGTCGATTACTGCGATTATTGACACTTACTCCACATAATACAACTAAAGTAAACACATAAAGAAATTCACTATCAGTCAAGTCGCGCGATCGGTCGTTTACTTTGACCTTGACTTCGACTTTGACTTTCAAAAACATGGGGTGTTACAGCCTCCCCTAGTTGAGGGAATTTCGTCCCGAAATTAGGCCGAAGCTGTAACAAACAACTGCGGGTACTTCGACTTCATATCGCTTTCGAGTTCCCAAGTGAACTCTGCACCTCGTTTGCCTTCCCATTGGACTTTCACAATAGGAATACGCGAGCGTCTGAGCTGCTTGGTTTGGCGATCCATGATTTCGACACGCTTTTCCACGAAGTGTAGTGTTTCGTTTACTTGAAGGTCATCGAGAGGTACAATTAAATCATGCTCAGCTAGGCACTTTCAGAGGTTTGACACATGGAAAGTAGGGTGGACGTTACTAAGTTCCTCCGGTAGTTCGAGTCTGTAGGCGACTTTTCCGATCCTTTCCAGAATCTTAAAAGGTCCAACATATCGAGGCGCCAGTTTCCCTTTCTTTCCGAATCTGACCACACCCTTCCAGGGTGATACCTTTAGGAGTACGTAGTCGCCAACGTCAAATTCAAGGGGCTTACGTCGTCTATCGGCGTAACTTTTCTGTCGACTTTGATCTTTCAACAAGTTGTCTCGAATGTGGAGGACTTTGTCAGTCGTTTCTTGCAATAGCTCAGGACTGGTTAATTGCGATCGACATTTTCTTCCGTATAACGCCTTGAATGGTGCCATTTGAATGCTGGAATGATAGTTGTTGTTGTAAGAGAATTCGACTAACGGCAGGTATGCATCCCAATTACCACCGAAATCTATGACACACGAACGGAGCATGTCTTCAAGAGTACGGATCTTTCTTTCAGTCTGGCCGTTGGTTTAAGGGTGGAATGCGGTACTCAGATTAAGCATAGTACCGAGAGCTGCTTGAAACGTTTCCGACAGTCGCGAGGTAAACCGAGCATCACGGTCAGAGATGATGTCGCTAGGCGTCCCATGATTACAAATGATCTCGTTGGTGTAGATTCGGGCTAATCGTTCTACCTTGTAGTCTTCTCGTATTGGCAAAAAGTGAGCTGATTTGGTTAGACGGTCAACAACCACCCAGATGCTGTCGTGACCTGATGACGTGTGCGAAAGCTTGGTTATGAAGTCCATGGCTATACTCTCCCACTTCCACATAGGGATCGGCGGTTGTTCGAGTAAGCCAGAGGGTCTTTGGTGTTCAGCCTTGACTCTTGCACAAGTCAGACACTTCCCAACGTTGAGAGCAATATCCCTTTTCATGCCAGGCCACCAGTACGTGTAGCGAAGGTCCTGGTACATTTTATCGGCACCGGGATGAATAGAATACCGGGACTTATGGGCTTCGTCCATTAATATCTTTCACAAATTGGTCCGTTTAGGGATCCAAATTCGATCCAGATAATGGAATATCCCATTGGGCTTATTCACAAGCTGGGCTCCATCGTGGTAGATTCGTTCCTTCTTCAGAGTGCGTTCATTAAAACAAGCATGTTGGGCTTCGCGGATGAGGGTTTCGAGATTGTATTGGGCTTGGACGTTACGAATGCTGAGCAAATAACTCCGTCTGCTGAGAGCGTCGGCAACGACATTTGCTTTGCCTGGGTAATAACGAATCTCACAGTCGTAATCGTTGAGAAGTTCTACCCATCGGCGTTGACGCATATTAAATTCTTTCTGATCAAAGATATGTTGTAGGCTCCTATGATCGGTGAAGATCGTACACTTGGTACCATACAGGTAGTGTTGCCAAATCTTTAACGCAAAAACAACTGCGCCTAGCTCGAGATCATGGGTTGTATAATTCTTCTCGTGGATTTTGAGCTGACGAGATGCGTAAGCTATAACCTTGTCCCGCTGCATAAGAACACACCCAAGACCAAGGTTGGAAGCGTCACAATAGACAATGAAATCGTCGTTTCCGGCGGGTAGAGTGAGAACAGGAGCATTGCAAAGCATGTGCTTGAGGGTTCGGAAAGCAGACTCTTGTTCGGTTCCCCAAACAAAAGGCTTGTCTTTATGCGTGAGAGCGGTAAGCGGCACAGCGATCTTTGAGAATCCTTCGATAAATCATCGATAATAGCCCGCTAGTCCGAGAAAAGAATGGACTTCAGTCAGGTTCTTAGGTGTAATCCAACTCTTAACGGCTTCAATCTTCGCAGGATCGACGTGAATACCTTGACTATTTACAATATGACCCAGAAACTGAACCTCCTCCAGCCAAAATTCGCACTTGGAGAACTTGGCATAGAGTCGGTTCCCCTGGAGTAGCTCGAGAGCCAAACGTAGATGTTGCGCGTGTTCGGTCTTCGACTTGGAATAGATCAAGACATCATCGATGAATACGATGACGAAACGGTCGAGATATGGTTTACACACGCGATTCATCAGGTCCATGAAAACCACTGGTGCGTTGGTTAAACCAAAAGGCATAACAACGAATTCGTTATGGCCGTATCGAGTGCGAAAAGCAGTTTTGGGTATATCTTCGTCCTGGATGAGTAGTTGGTGATAACCTGAGCGTAGATCGATCTTTGAGAAGCACGTAGCACCTTGTAGTTTATCAAATAAATCGTCAATGCGAGGTAGGGGATAACGGTTCTTGATGGTTAGCTTATTCAGTTCCCAATAGTCGATGCACATCCGGAACGACCCATCCTTCTTTTTGACGAAAAGGACTGGCGCGCCCCAAGGAGAGGTGCTCGGGCGAATGAAGCCTTTCTCAAGTAATTCCTGGAGTTGGTTCGAGAGTTCACGCATTTCGGACGGTGCGAGTCGGTAAGGAGCTTTGGCAACAGGGTTGGCTCCAGGAATGAGGTCGATACGAAAGTCGATATCACGACTTGGCGGTAGACCAGGAAGGTCGTCAGGGAACACATTAGGGAATTCACGAACCACAGGAACGTCTTTCACTTCTGTCTTTCCTTTCTTTTCCTTCTCCGTTACTACAATGTTAGCCAAGAAAGCTCTGTATTCCTTGCGGAGATACTTGCTAGCTTGGACACAAGACATGAGTTTGAGGCCTTTCGAAGTAGTTTCACCATAGACACACAATAAATCACCATTCGTGAGCGAGAATTGAATCATCTTATCGAAACACACAACTTCAGCATGGTTTTCGCGAAGAAAGTCCATGCCTACTATGTTGTCAAAACTTCCAAGTTGCATCGGGATGAGGTCGATTGGGAAAATGTGATTGTTGAGCTCAAGAGTACAATCACGAAGAACAGAATTAACGGCGATAGTTCTTCCGGTGGCGACTTCAACATCAAACGTCGAGGAGAGTTGGGAGCGCTTACGACTAAGGAGTTTCTCGAATTCGAATGACACAAAGAAATTATCGGCTCCAGTATCAAACAAACACGATGCATAAATACCATTCACAAGTAACGTACCATTGACCACATTGTTGTCAGCCTGGGCTTGGCGCACGTTGATGTTGAAAGTTCTGGCACGTGCGGCTTGTTGCTGCTGCTGATGCTGCTGGTGTTGTTGATACTGCTGGGGCTCTTGTTTCACAACCCTGTTTGGACACATGTTTGTAAAGTGGTTGGGATCACCACATGCGAAACAGACTCGGGCGTTGACCGCGGGTGCCTGAGCCGCTTGTTGACTTTGCGGGGCTAGGAGCAGAGCTTGATGAGCAGTGGCTTGAGCTGGTGCTTGACGGGGACCAGTACGGCAATTAGCAGTGAAGTGGCCGTACATATTGCAGTGAGCGCATAAACGACAAGCGAGACCCACCGGGTGATGATAAGAGCATGTCGGGCAAGCCGGGTGGGGGCCTGTGTATGCGCTTTGCTGGCGGTGCATAAGTAACTGGTGCTGGACGGTGATGGTGCTGCTGCTGGGCCGGTACGGCTTGGAGTGGAGCAGCAGTGGTGGTGACAACACAGTTCTTGTTGCTGGAGCTGCTGTTGTTGTTCTTCTTCTTTCGGCGTGAGGACTTTGATGATTGAGCGGCGGCGGTTTCAGCAGTTGGTGCGGTGACTTGATGCAGGTGCTTCGAAGTTTTATCCCAGACACCAGCCTTGATCCGCTTATCGTTGATTTCAGCGGCCAGTAGGTAAGTCTCTTCGATCGTTGTAGTCTTGGCCGCTTGCACGAAATCTGCAACACACTCGGGCAAAGCTCGGATATACTTCTTGATTGCGATCTCCAGAGTCTTGACTTGATCAGGACAGATAATACTGAGCTGCTTGAAGCGAGCAGTGAGTGCAGCGTTTTCTCCATCCTTCTGCTTTATGTGCCAGAATTCATCTTCTAACTTCTGGCGCTCATGAGGAGGGCAAAATTCTTCCAGCATGACTTCCTTGAGCTCGTCCCACGACATACCATAGGCTGCATCGTTCCCATGTTTGTTCCTCTCAGTCGTCCACCAGTCTAAGGCGCGGGACTGGAAGACGCCAGTCGCGTTGAGAGTGCGTAGGTTATCGGGGCAACCGCTCTGTCACAGTGTGACCTCGATGGAGTCAAACCATTGAAACAAAGCTGTAGGGCCTTCTTCTCCTGTGAACTCTTTCGGTCCACATGCCTTGAATTGTTTGAAGCTGAAAGCAGCTTTAGGAGTGTTAGTTCGGGATTCCTCAGACGATTTGCTCATGTTTTCGTACAGCTCGCTGACGACTTGGGGAACAACTTTTGCCATTTGTTTAGTAATCATAGCGGCGAGACGTTTGTCAGCTTGCTTTCGGCGAGCGTCTCGGGTGGCGCGAGATCCAGATGACGACATTGTCTGCAACAGACATCGTCACAGGACTCAACATGACATATTCGAATCTCACCTCACAATCCTATTACTACTAAAGCTCAGGAACACAACGAAACATGTATCACATAATCGCAGATTCACATAAGCACAGAGGCACATAAACACATAAGCACATAAGCACGTAGAGCACAGAAGCACATAAGCACGTATAGCACAGAAGCACAGAATACACACTATATTTTGCACGCATTCACCTGCTCCTATTGTACATAGGCGTATAAAGCAGTCAGAATACAGAAACCTATCATTCAAAGTTCGCGGGCGTTCGAGGTTAGCGATTGCTAATAACTTGTCGAGTAGTATAGTAGTATAAGCATATAACATAGCATAAGGTCGTCCATAATTTAGCGATTTGTCAGCGTTTTGAGATAGAAATGCAGTGCGAGTCGTGCGTGTCGATCGAAGTGAAAGCAAAATCGAATAAGTCTCCAAAATTTAAACACATAAACAGATAAACACACATATAAACACATAAAATTGACGAATCATCAGAGTCGGCAGTTGCGGGCTCATAATCGAAACACATAAAAATCGAAAGATGGATTGTCTGCGGCTACCCATACATCGACTTACCAAGGTGATTCGACTATTCACAAGGACTTGTTGTACACATTTTGACCTCCAAGACTGTGCCTTTGCCTCGATTCTTGGGCGCTTGGCACACTTCCCGTTAGTCATGCCGTGACTTCAGGTCGTTGGAGTCCGTCGAGACTTTGGTGAGAGTTTTGTAAAACCATGTAAAAGTCGGAACAAGTCGTCAAGGTTAGGGTTTCACCCCTGGCTTAACAACTTCGTTCATGTTTTTGATGAAATAGAAGAGAATTGTGCGTCAAAGTATGGATTTCACTCCTGGTTCAACGCAAGTTCTCGTGTTTATAGGTGAAAATGTGGGTTGATCAAGCAATTCAGTCGAGAGTTTGCGGTTTTCACACCTATTCTCAACTTAATCGCTTATTCATAATTGGAAATTCGAGTGCAGTGATAGTGCAGCATACGCGAGAATAGCGAGAAATGGCAATTACTTTGTTTTGTGCAAGCTTATTGCCATTCCTATCATACGTAACCCCTTTCTGGATATGCATGAGTCGGTTTGTTGGTTCCTAACTATAGACTAGGTCTCTAAGACATCGACCCGGACTAGGTCGAGTCTTGCCTAATTCCCTATAGTTATGGCTCTGATACCAATCTGTCACACCCCAACCGATGGCGGAAACATCGGGGTATGGCACTGAGCGAAACAGATTGTCCAGAAGTTTCCATAACAATTATCATTACCAATTAATTTAAAATAACATGTCCCATACCAGGCCTTAAAAGGCAAACAAATTATTACAGACAAAATCTGGTCAAGTAGTTCTGTTCCGACAACTCAGATTTATACATAGATAGTTTATTCATTGGTTTCTAGGACCTCTTTTCCTAGCTTCGATTTCATCACAGCACAGAAAGCATCCTAGACCTTTCCTTGCCTCAAGTTCACAGCAAGCTAAGCATATAAACAACTTAAGCACATGTCACATACGTTAAAGTAACAGTCAATACACATAGTGTAAAGGTGAGCATACAAGTTTGATAATAGCATAATAGAGTTCGAAAATGTTTACGCATAACCAGCACGTACGCATAGTGAAATGAAGCACGTTAGTTATCGACATAGATCTATCGATACCAATGACTGCGGGTTGACTGCCCAAGGCAGTTCGTAATACGTGAACACCACTGTAATCCATGCAAATAATTGTCCTTAACAACCCCCGAGTGAACAGGTGCTGAGTCCAAACTATAGTACTATCGTTGCTAAGGCAGGTAGACAGCATTCCATGTGTAAACATAACAAACAAGCATTCATTAATCCACGTATAACATGCAGGAATGGTTAGCGCTTAAATAGTATTGAGTAGTGTGTTCGATGTGATTTCAATATTCGTAAAGTATGTAACACCCAAAAGTGCGTAAAGCAAAAAGGGATCGAGTATACTCACAGCGATTGATGGATTGAAGGGAACGCTAGAGAGTAGGGTTAGCCTGAACAGATCGATAGCATAACGATAAGCGACATGTAAAACGATGCAAGGTACAAGTGAGTCGGACAGCAGTTCGATCGGATGGTAATCCGATCGGACGGCCAGCCGTGCGGGTGGTAGTCCGTTCGGACGGTCATCCGGTCGGATGACTGTTCGAGTGGATTGTTCCTTCCTTTGGGAAGGATGTGTTTGTGTATGATGGCTTGACTTTTGAAGTTTTCGTTGTAGTATTTTGAAAATATTGAAGTACCTCTACCTTTCAGAGCGGTCGATCGGACTGTCGTTCGATCGGACGGCAACCCGTTCGGTTGGGCACTTCAGTGAGAACAAATTCATAGCAGGGTGTCACTCGCTCGGATGGTTGTTCGGTCGGGTGGCATCCTTTGTGCATTGAACATGTTGAAAATTGTTTAAGTGTTAAAGTTTAAATGTCTCATGGTTCGATTGGCAGTTCGATCGGATGGTGGTTCGATTGGCAGTTCGATCGAATGGTAGTCCGATCCGACAGCAATTCGTTCAACATTCAGACTTCAAGTGTTGGCAGAATGATTAAGTGTGGGACCAAGGTGCAAGTCGTACGGGTGGCCAGTCGTGCGGTTTGGCTGTCCGTTCGGACGGCACTCCGTCCGGGTTGACCTGTTCGTCTTACACTTGGTTGTTTTGATAGTTTGTCGTATTATCGAGATACTTTGATAACGTGTTAAGAAACAGAAACCTCGTCCATACTTGGTGCTCCTGACCGGACAGGAATCACCCAAACCCGATCAGTGGACGGTTCGAGACGATGTTCCAAGTTTAACCCGAAATCGTTAACCTCGTTGATAGAATACGGATCTTGAACCAACACAACCACAATAATGAGTAGTAAGCCGGCACAAGTTCCGATTTTATCGGTTTTGAGTGCATTTAGTGTAAAAGAGTTGAAAGAAAGTTGGAAACCATCCTTCAATCCCTTTTCATTGTAGATATGTTTAGATCTATGAAAGATCTTTGTTAGTTTATGTGGAAATCGATTAGATCTAAGTTGTTCTTGGTGGATTGAGGCCAAAACATGAAGTTCTTCAAGAACACATGATGACGTTATCCTAAAACACCTTGAATCTTGATGATTTCACGGTTAAAAGTTAAGATTCAAAAGATAGAAAGGTGTAGGAGTGTGTGTAGATTAAGGAAGTACAAGATTTAGGACGAGATCTTACCGGAATCGCGAGAAATCTGAAGAAAAGTGAGGAAAACGAGCTGGTCAGACGTCAGTTGCCAAAAGTAGAAAGTTTGAAAGTGACAAGGGGTATTTATAGGGTTACCCAAAGAGGAAAGGGCTGGTCGATCGGCTAGGCAACCTGTGCGGACAGCCTGTCCGATCGGACGGCAGTCCGAACGGTCGGCTGGTCGAACGGCTGGTAGCCTGGTCGATCAGTCACCTCGTTCGAGTGTTCGGCGCGACGAGTTTTGATGTTTCGATTGCGATTGCGAGCGTTGCGATGCGATAGATTTTCCTAGTCAAATTACTTTTAATCCCAACTACTCATATCTCGCACTGTCTCTTCTCCACCAATTATCATATTATTTCGATTGCGATTGAGTTTCGATTGTGTTTCGATTGATTACCACATAACATAAGTAAACATGCACAAGTAACACATAAGGCACACACACACGTATAACAATAACCAAAATGCGTATTTTGAGTTGCGGGTGCGATTGCCATTAGATGTCGATTAATTAGCACAGTTCGAGTATCGTTTTAGTTAAATTTATCGCATTGTTACTTCCTATTGTTCACAGTCGTAAATCGATTAAATAGCGAATAACATACGTAGATTACTGCGATTATTGACACTTACTCCACATAATACAACTAAAGTAAACACATAAAAGAAATTCACTATCAGTCAAGTCGCGCGATCGGTCGTTGACTTTGACCTTGACTTCGACTTCGACTTTGACTTTCGAAAACACGGGGTGTTACACCCACACCCCGTAAGCCCAAACTCCGTCAGTCCAAACTCCGTAAACCCAAACCCCGTAAGCCCAAACCCGTAAGCCCAAACCTGTGAAACGGTCAGCAGGCCCACCCCGTAAACAGTTAAAGAAAATATAAAACATTAAATTAAGAAAAGAAAATACTAAACATTACATTAAAAAAAGAAAATATAAAAAGAAAAAAAAACCATTACATTAAAAAAAAAAAAAAAACCAAACATCTAAAGCCAAACCCTAATCATTTCCCACTGCGAGATGTGTTCGAAATCATGTCCTTCTTTGTGGCTGTAGTTGATTAGGGCAACCGCCTTGATATCCTCCTCGCCAAGATCCTGGGATAAATCCTCCACAGATTTGTAATAACGCTCGAACTTCTCACAGTCCAAGCGTATAACCTGAAACCTTGAAGATAAGGCGTCAACGGTACGGCCGTGGTCCGGACCACGGAGTTGTGCAAAATATTGTTGCACACGGACCCATAGACCCCCCTGTCCTCGACGAGGAGGATCGGTATACACCTCCTCCCAAGCCTCCACCAACGCAATGTCCTCAACATCGGTCCACGACGAAGTAGCCATGTCTGCAAAAACTGAAACGCGTCTGCTTGTTGTAAACGTTGAACAGAATATGAAAGTAGAAGAAGAAGACGGTGCACGGCGTGTGTAAGTGTGTGTGTGTTTAGGGGTATATATAGTGGGGTTGGTTAAATGAATATTTAATTTAATGTAACTTTAAATATTCTAACGTCTTAACATAACTTTGAATATGTAATTTTTAATTTTTTTTGAACTAGAATTCAAACGTCTTAATTGGCTGTTGCACGAATTAATTGGCTGTTGAAACGTCTTAACATTGAATTGGCTGTTGAAACGTCTTAACTTTGAATTATACTAAATTGAACTAGAATTCAAACGTAAATTAGTAAAATTAATAACATTTATTATGATTGAATAAAAAGTACATAAAAAACATAACACAAAAAAATACAAAGATAATCATTTGAACTAGAATACACCAAACCGCTACTTCCAACTGGGTAGGAGATCCGGATTCTCATTCCGGAATTTGCATCGAAACACCTAGCAATGATAAAGATGGGTCGTGAACGATGGGTCGTGAACTGGTAAGTTCCATCAACCCACATTTATATTGGCCTAAGCGATATCTAACGGGTTGTTGACATTTTCTTTAACGGTTCTGCGGCTTCAGTTATGTTTCGAGACCTGGCTAACACATTGGTGAGCCCATTGTGTTAGCCAAGGTCTCATCAACCACCCTAAAGGGGCAGAACCGTCATGTGCCGAACAACCCGTTAGATCCTTCACGTGTCCGTTGTAGATGAGTTCTTGAACCCGATCGACCCCGCAGAGCACGTGGGAAGTGGATATCCGATCTCATCCCATTAAAAGGGAGAAGATATGTGTCCGTTGTAGATGACTTCTTAGACCCGTTGTAGATGACTTCTTAGACCCGTTTGTTGAATCAGGGGGTCTGCCCATTTTTTGAAGCTGTGAACACTAATGGGGTAGAAGATATGGTGAAGAAGAAAAGGTTGTGTATAACAGGGTTGAAAATTGTGAACGCCTTAAAAACAACTTTGAAAACCGGGAAACGTCTCAAACGTCTCAAGTTTGAATGAAACGTCTTAAAAAGAACTTTGGAAACCGGGAAACGTCTCAAACGTCTCAAGGTTTGAATCAAACGTCTTAAAAAGAACTTTGAAAACCGTGAAACGTCTCAAACGTCTCAAGGTTTGAATGAAACGTCTTAAAATTTTTTTAAAACTCGTGACACTTTCAAACGTCTCAAGCCGGCTTCAAACGTCTCAAACCATGCAAAACTGGCAGCTTAACAGCTCAACTTTTAAAACGTCTCAAGCCGCCGTCTAAAACGTCTAAGCTAAGACGTTAAAACGTCTGAGCTGTGTCGGACACGTGGCAGCGTTTGTTTGATCAGCAGCCAAGATGCTAGAACGTTTTTTGTCGCGTCTCCCCAAGACGTTTGACTTGGCCATTTTGGAAAAGTTGACCAATACTCTTTTATCGATACGATCATTGTATTGGTCAATTTTACCGTTTTAGCCTAAAGACGAATTTTTTAACATCTAAGTCTCCAACGTCATTTTTTCTAACATTTTTAGCCCCTAACGTCTTTTTTTCTAACCCTTTTGGCCTCTAAGGGTGTGGGGGTATAATGTTCGGTGAGTTATGCGGGGAGTGGGAGTCACCGATCGGTGACCATACCCACTTGATTGACTTGATCGGTGAGTGGGTGAGAGTTTACCAAAATTGGTGTGTAATCACCGAAGTGATTGAAGAGTGATGGAGGAGAGAGAGAGAGAGAGAGAGAGAGAGAGAAGAGAACATCCAATCAAAAGTGAGAATCACTCAAACACCCTAGGGTAATTAACCATACCCCCTGATTGAGTGTAAAATGAGAAGTGGAATGGGAAGTTGACATGGCATAATATTATTGGGTAGTATTTCACTCAATCACCCTAGAGTGATTAACCATACCCTCCACCCTAACACCCTAACATTTAATGGATGAGGTTAATTTTAGGGGCCAAAAGGGGTTAGGAAAAAAGACGTTAGGGCTTAGATGTTAAAAAATCTTTTTTGGGCTAAGAAGGTAAAAGTGATATAGTATAAAATCTCATAAAGACATGATAAATATAATCAAATAAAAATATGTCAAATCATAAAGTTAATCAAATAATCATAAATTCAACAGCAAAATTCAAAGAACTAGTTTTATAACACTGTGATTGCGTTTCAAAAATTTTAAAAAATATATATAAAAACTAAATTGGATTTCAGAAAAACAGTTCATCTACCAAAAACAACCTTTTGAAAACGAAAACCAAAAAAAAATTACGAGATAACAAACAGAGCTAACAATATAACCAATCATGTATCTGGTTCTAGGTTGAGACTTGAGAAGTTTATGATATAGATCTGAAAAAAAAAAAAAAACTTAAATTTAAACCGATTGACAAATCACCAACAAAAATAAAAAAAAAGAGCCTCAGATTAGCATGTTGCCACATTCTTCTTCGCATCAAGGACTCCATGGTAATTCCATGGATGCGCAATTATGTCCTTGACACTCATGGCAAATAAATGTCCTCATTGGCTAACAAATCAAAATAAATTCCAAAAAAAAAAAGATGAAGTCTTTCAATTGAAGATATACGGCGATTGGAAACTTCTTCAGCAACGCCGATCAAACGACAGAGAGGTGAATCCAGAATCAACGGCGTTCGGAATGATTGGCAAATCGAGTTAGGGTTTGATGGTTAAACCTGACGGCTTCTGAAGATATATAAATGGGGACTGGTGAGATCAGATCGAGTGCTACTCGTTGGGCCAATGTTGTTTAGATCCAACCCAATTTCTTTTGGGCCTCCAAAAATAAATACATGGATAAATATAAAACTAGAGGTGCACAAACCCGTCTATTTTTAATAACCGGTTTTAGTTATGGAATTGATTGTTGCTATAACCCGTTCGGTTCTAGTTTCGGTTATTTGACCAAAAAAAGATACTCTATGTGTCTGGTTCTGGGTAGGGTTCGATTCCGGTAATGAAGAAATGGGATATTAAAATACACTATTTTCGGGTTTTTCTATACCCTATTTTTTAGTTTGAGTTTATTACCCAGATGGACCATGTGGTTTATAACTAATTTTGCCTTTGGGTACTAACTTTTTTTAACAGGTTTGTGGCTTGTGATTACCAGTTTGTAACGAGTTTGCGTATTAACACTAACTTCTGTTAAATTTGAGTAGAATAACTCCTATTACTGTCATTTTATCTTTCTTTTTTAATACAAGGATTATTTGTGTAATTGATTATAAACCACAAGTTAAAACGCACTGTCGTCCCACTCCCCCATCTCTTTCTTTCTTAGTCACCTATGACCACCATTTTTCTTTTGCCTCCCTTTTTTCTTTTTCTTTCACCATTATTGAACATGTTGCTTTGGAGGTTAGATTGTAGATACAATTTGGCCAATTGTGGAATTAATGCTCAACTTTTTATTTGACTAGAATTGTTTTTTTTTTTTTTTTTTTTTTTTTTTTTTTTTTATAATACCACTAGTAGTAAAACCCGTGTGTAAACACGGGTGTTTTTTAGAAAACCAAGCATAATACATTTTAATAGCAAGTATAGATAGTTATATAGATATTGTACCAAAACGTGTTATCTGTTACAGCTAGTAGACAACTATAAACATAGATCATGGGTTAATATATCAGTTACATATGACTATTTCCATTCTCCTATCCAAATAAGGAGTACCTACCCATTGACAATGTAAACTATTTATAGACATAAGTACATATAAAAGATGTCTACGAAGCTAAATTAATACCACCGAGCAACCAAATGTACAACCACAAACAACCATCATATCAAACATTGTTTATAAACCTCCAATCAACACAACACTCATGAAGGGCTTAATCTTTGTCACGAAATGCACAATTTTTGTTAGCTTCAACAACTAAGCAGACTTGTGAAATTCAAACGAAAATTCATCACCAAAAACAATATTTTGGTTCTTCAGATAACCAGGCCAATTGGAGGGCTTAACCTAGGCAATTTGACTAGAATTGTTTTTTTACAGTACCATTGGAGGTCTCCGGTTAAATGCCAGCCACCAGAAACTCTACTGAGCACCACATTTCACCTCACCGCCATCGTCATTGATCCCCAAATCCAATCTAAAAAACTATCAACAAAACCCACACCATATAATCAAGGGAGATTAGTGAACGTCGCCTCAAACCAACCCAATGGTCTCCGACCAAATCTGAACCGCCTGGGTTTTGATATGAACATATGAGGTGGTGTGGCGACGGTGTTCCTTAGTGGTTGGCGTATGCCCATTTGAACAGGAAGAGGTCTAATAACAAAAATGATTGGTTCATGCAATGGTTTATATAAGCTAGCCATAACTTGGCTTATATAAGCTAGCCATAACTTGGCTTATATAGGCTAACCATAACTTGGTTTATATAAGCTAGCCATAACTTGGCTTATATAGGCTAACCCTAACTTGGTGGCCAAGATATTACCATATTAATTATAATATAATTAGAAAACTTAACCAATTTAACATACTTTTCAAATTTGGTCTCTCAAGTTCACCGACTTGTGACTTGAATTCTTTTGTCACCCTTTCCCATCACCAACTTGTGATGAGTTGGGAATTACGGTCAACACAACGAGCCGGCTCTGCTCGTTTATTATATCGAGCTGAAAAGTTGAACTGAGCTCGGCTCATAAAATGTTCAAGCCAGCTCAAGCCAAATTGACCCGGCTCATTAATTGTTTTTAGTTTTTATTTTTTACAAAAATTGATAAAAATAAAAACAAAATAAAAATTACACATAAATCTATAGTGAAAGTGTAAAATACAAATTCCTTAACGTGCCTGTAACGCCTTGTATTCCCGTATTCCTATTTTTAGAACGTTCGTATTCGGATTCTATTTTAGAAACCCTACATTCGTATTTCAATTTCAATCTCACAATCCGAGGCGTTAATATTAACGGAATTCATGTTTTATACTTATCATGTTAATATCCACACTTGTTCATTATCCAAACAATCATCCAATACACGTTTATAAGAGAAAACGAGACTCATTATACTTTTGAAACATCACTTATACGTATATCACTCTAGTATCATACGTTGGTACCTTTACCATGCTTAAAAAGTAGCAAAAACACAAGTTTGTAACTCAAATATCAAACAAACCAAAGTTCAGGGACTAAAGTGTGAAAAACCAAACTTGGGCGGTGAAATATGTGACAAACTGCACAAATCCAGTAACTTTCGTGCCATTTAATAATTATTTATTGTCTACAAATATGTGTTTTAAACGTTAACAATTTATGTTTACATGTCTTACATTTCAATCATGCATGTTACACATTTCATTCGTCACATTGAGAAACAATTTAAGCATTGCGTCAAAACAATTAGCAAACTCACCGGTTAGATAGACTGTGACATCACAGCCTCAGTACTCAGCTAAATAGAAGATTTAGGACTTAGATGTAGGTCCGACATAAAAAATATATCAAATCCCAAGTGGGAGAACAAGTATAATAGTTAACACTTTCCGGAAGTTATACAAACGCTAAAAACTGCCCGAAACATACTATAAATGGCAAATTCAGCAAAATTCAGCATTTAATGATTTATACTAGATTCAGAAATAATGCTAAACATCTTGAACAACTTTAAAAGTGCTGGGATTGTAATAAAAACACAAAAGGTATATCATACCGTATAAATTACGCAAGTTAGTATCTTAATGAACCGACAACGAAACGAACATCCGAAACATGAACTAGACAAGATATGGACTAGTTAACATTATTTTGAGATCATAAAACTGGTAAAGATTACCTAACACTTCATTTCACTTAAAAACACTTAAAATCAACTAACACTTAATCAAACCCTTATTTTACCATCAAGTCCCTAAACTATCATCAAAAGACAATAAATCCCCCTTGCTAGTTGACGGTCAACATGGGGACCCACATGTCCCCATGTTGTCTAGTGATGTTGGCTTAGTTATTGTTGGACAAAAGTATTACTTGATGGAAGGGAGATTAGCCTAATGTTATAAACCCACCTTATCCCAACATCACACCATCACTTTCAACTCACCAATACAAACACCGTCTTCATCTCTTCTCCCTCTCTACCTCATGGCCACAACCACTCCATCATCATCTCCATTTTTTTTTCACTTTCAAGTAATTTAAAGTATATCCAAGGGTAACTCAAGGTTAACTAGAAGGTATTAAGGCTTGGAAGCTCAAGGACCTCTCTAGGAAGCTTTTATCCACCATCTTTGCATCATCTTCATCTTCTTGTTCTTCTTGTTTTCTTCCCTAGCCACAGGTGCTAGTAGTAAGTCCACTAACACCTTGTTCATATTCACATTTCATGTTGTTTATAAAATACAAGAACATCCATCTTGAAACTCATCATAAAAGACTTGGTAAACATAAAAGAATACTAAAAATACAAGTTATTTACTGATTGTTTATGTGCTAGATCATGTAAGTTGGTTGTTATGAACTAGTGATCTTGTGATTATTATGTTAAAAGCATAGATCTAACATAAAAATGTTAGATCTAGCAAGATCCATCAACATAATGTTATGAACTTGAAGATGCCACCAAAATGATTTTTAGAAATTGTAACATGTAAAGATCTTACTAGTAAACTTTGTTCTTGAAAGATTATGTTTTTAAAGTTAACATAAACTAGTAAAAGTATGAGAAGATCATGTTGATAAACTTTGTTCTTGAAAAGTTTTGTCTTCAATGTTGACAAAAACTTGTTTAAATGGCAATGAACATAAGAAATACATGGATCTACATGTAATGTGGTTACAAGTTCATATACATATATGTTGGAAAATATTGTTACATAAAAGTCTTGTTAAAAACTTGTTGGATGATTTGTTGAGTTTTGAATACATTAACACATGTTTTTAAACATGGGAAAACTCCTAAATCTAGGGGAAACTATGGCAAATTTTTTATAAAATTTTTACACTTAGAAAAATATAATTTTTTGCAAGACTTTTTACTAATAAAATGTTTAAGGAAGTTAAACATGGCTTCCCCTAATTTTTATACCAAAATATAAGTTAAGGAATAGAGTTTTTCTTAAAGATTTAAAACAGGTATATATATATATATATAGGGAAAAATATATATTTAGTTGTCACCAAAAATTACATGCAATGTGTATATTAGGAGAACCCATGGGGATTTGAGTACTTAGCGGACGTTCACTTTCTAGAAGTCTTAGCATAATATACTTATGCTGTGCAATGAAGATACCAGTCAGATCACACCAACTCTGATTTATGCGGGTGTGACAATGTCCCCCTTTTCTTTTAAACACTTTTCGGTTTTACAACTCTCGGGGGAAATACATGTTACGATAGTATGGTTAAGCTAAGGAATGAAACACCTAGATCATGTGCGAATAGGGTGGAGTTTAAGCACTATTAATCACACACTGACTGAGGAACGAAAGGGGTAGATCTATTGGGTTTTGGCGAGCCCCACTCATGGGTCCGTGTGGCTGCATGAAGTGCTTTCGTGTCACAGTTGAGGTTAATCGGCACTAAATCGTCAAGGGTTGAGTGCTTCCTATGTTGGCACACATATTAATGTCCTTGCAAAACATTAATGATCAACGATTTCAGACGCTTTACATACCACACTTTTACATATGGGTTTCTATACGAACTTTCAAATGTTTTTAAGATTCATTTGATACGAACTTAAACACATGAATTCACCAACTTTTGTTGACTTTTAAACTTACATGTATTTAAGGCAATTAAGTGGATCTTTGCTCGGTTTGGTTTCAAGATTTCAAGGTTTTCAAGATTGTGATGTCATCCCGTTTTGAAGGGTTTGGTTCATCTATCTCGTCTTCGAGTGAGATATAGGATGCAAAGCCTTGGTGTTTAAACCCTTATTTTGTACAAGTCTTCTTTTTGTAAAACAATATTACTTGTGATGTCTTTTGAGAACAAACTTGTGACTTGTATACTTTTTATATCTTGAAATGGATGACCATCGTGCATATTTTATTCATATAGTTTGTTTACATCGTATGCAATGAAAACCAATCAAGTTCACACCTTGCGCTTCCGTGTATGAGCGGGTGTGACACATACATGGTATACATATACGTATAAATACACAAGTACACAAGATGAGATGTACACATACAAGAGGACATTATACATGTATACATACACAAGTTTGATGTTAAAAATATTTATTTTTAACAATATATCTAACTAAGATATATATATATATATATATATATATATATATATATATATATATATATATGTCTATCTATACTTTCTATAAAAGGAAAAATCCAAGTGACATAAGAAAAGCTGATGTGTCAGCTAGAGAGCATGGCCAACAAGGCTTTTCTTATGTCATTATTACATCATAAAGTCTAATATATAAATCACTTTAATTTGATTTTAAACCACTATCTTGTGTATTCAAATGGTCTGGCCCACATTCCAAAGGGCAAACCACTGCCCTTCTATAAGAAAGTAGCAGATGCTTCCTTTGGCAAACGTATACCTAGCAGCAGATGTTTTGAAATTGCGGGTAATTTGAAATTCAAAATGCATGGGGATATGTAATTTTCAATTAATGCATGTCACTCACTCACTTCTGTCAATTATCTTCTTATATAAACGTGTTCTCTACTTTTGTTTTTTCAAACCACATTTCTAATGTATCTCTCCCTCAAATCCCTTCTTCTCAATACTCGGCATTTGTTCATAAAGGATAACAGAAAACTGAAGCTCTCTCTATCCCACTTTCAGAAAAAAAATTTAGGGATATGTGGTTTGCCTTGATCATGGTAATGTGATATATATGATTATGTTTGTTTTTGTTTTTGTTTTTGATTTTTACTAAAGTTCTGTTATCTGAGTTATGAATAAATGACGATTGTGAATGATCTGCTGCAGATGATGATGATGATGATTGTTCTACGGTTGTTTCCAGTGTCATTGTTTCAACATCGTTTAAAGTATTTGTTTTTTGCTACTCCAGTTTTGAAATTTTGAATTCTTAATTTTGAAGTGATATACTCTAATTCTCGCTTTATATTTCAGTCTAATCACAGTTGTTTGAAATTCATACAATCTGCTGCGGGTTATTATAGGTTTGTATTAAAAGAAGCATAAAGTTAAATTAAACAAAAAGAAAGATTATTAATAATGTACATTTAAAATAATTTTTGCTTATGACTAAATGATGATTATATATATGATTTTGGGCAGATGATGATGATGTAGAACCCGCAGTAGTTCCCACTAAACGCAAGAAAGGATCTACTGCTGCTGTAAGATAAGATTTTATCTTACTAGAGTAATGGTCTTTCCTGCCTTTTTTGTATTAAAAGAAGCATAAAGTTTGGTTTAAAGCAGCTCTTTATGAACAAAGTTAAGGAATATGTATATGAGGGTAGGGCTACTCTTCAACAGCTGAAGAAGTGTTTTCATGTACTGCATCTTGATCTGTTCACGAGAGATCAGGTTTCTAGAAACCTGATGTTGATGCATTGAGTACTTTCGTGGAGTTCATGGCGATTGTAGAAGATATGCATTGATGGAGTTTAAAGCTAAAAGCACTAAATTTTAAGCTAAAAGCACTAAACTTTTGCTGTTAGGTTCGTAAATTTTTTGGTGGTGTTGTTAGATTTTAAAGTTTCGTTGTAATTTTAAGCTGAATAAGTATTATTATGTAATTTTTAATATCATCTGATTATTGCAGATCGGTACTTTTAATGTAGAAGTGAAATTGTCTCTGAGTTCAATTAGATTATGTTGATATTGTATCAATTTCTGTTAGTGTATAGAGAACATCTGCTCTAAATCATCATCTGCTGATCTAACGGCCGTTTGACTTGCTACTGTTGCCAATATCTGTTGTTGCCTAATAGAGCTTTTCGAAGAATTTCCTCCTCTCAATTGTCAACATCTGTTGTTGCCAACATCTGTTTGACTTGCTACTGTTGGAAACAGGAGAGGCTTTAACATATGTTCGCAATATCTTTGTATTCCAAATGAATAGATTTTTTTTCTGAGTTATGACTAAATGATGATTGCTGATGTGTCAATTTTTTATCTGAGATTTTTTATCTGAGTTTAAATACATTTAATTTCAAATTGCTGCTCTATATTTAAATGTCAAAGGTCTGCCCCACATTCAAGAGTGCAAACTACTGCCCATAGCCAAGAAAGTATAACTTGGCAGATGTTTCCTTTGGAAAACATATACCATAGCAGTGGTTTTGAAATTGTCGGTAATTTCAAATTCAAAATGCCTTGGGATATGTACTTTGCAATTAATGCACGTCACTCAATCACTTCTGTTAATTGTAATTGTAATTATAATAACGTGTTTAATTTTATATTTTCCCATGTAAATGCATTAAAAGCCTAACGAGTGTCGCATCATATTCTTTCGTCTGACGATGTATTTAGTCATAACCTCCTTCATTGGGTATATAAAATACATTGGGCAGATGTTTTGATCATTACCGTTTTCATCCATCTACTCAATCATCTTCAAAAGTTTGTTGACGAGATTTTCACAAGGCTCTCTGCAGAATGGAATAATTTGGGTTTCAAGTGATTGTTGACGAGATTTTCACAAGGCTCTCTGCAGAAGATATTGGCCGTTTCAAATGTCTTTCGAAGAATTTTTATAGGGAATTGTCAAGTCATGCATTTCAGATGATGCATGCTCTCCGAAGTGGAGATTCAGTACAAAAGAAACTACTATCCTTTAAAGACACGTCAATTGTCATTGACGACGTAGTTGCTGGTACTTTGGATGTTGTTAGAAGCAAAACCTTAAGTTTTCCTAACAATGTCCACCCTAGAAACTTACGTATTCTATCGTCATTTAATGGTTTGTTGTTTGCAATGAAGGGATTTGCTGTCAGTTGATTCTTTGGAATCCAACTACCAGGCGCTATAAGGTTTTGTGTGATGACTACTTCAATTACAATCATCATCAAAACTCTGATACTGGTGGAATTTATTTTGATCAGTTCAATGATCTGAAAGTGCTGAACATCAGATGTTACGGTAATGAAACTGTTCACTCACGACGTCATGAGTTATGGAGAACAATAAATTTTGGTAGCGTAAACAATTATGGTTCAAGTTATTCATGGTCTACAGGAGTTTATGATGATAAAACCATATATTTTATGGTTTCAAATTATTGGTATCCACTAGGTGAGAGGAACATCGTTGCTTATGATGTTCTGAGTGAGACTTTCAGAATGCTTCATTTTCCAAAGAGTATTGTAGTCAATCCTTGCCAAGGGCATTTTTTAACCATCGCAAAGAGGCTGCATTTGATTGTTATTGGAAAGTCTACTGAGCTAACTGCTGATTTGCTCAGATATGAAGAAGTAGGCTGGATGAAGGTGTTTGTTTTCAATAATCCTCGTGTAGTTGATTATGTAGATAGGCGCCGAAGGACTAATATAATTGAAGACAACAAGTGGCTGATAACAAGCATTTGGGGGGATATGATTGAAGTTGATCTGAGCAACGAACTTCTGAAATACCTCCAACATGTTGACAACTACAATGGTCCGAAAGGAGCTTTACTAATCGAGACTACTGTTTCACCAATTGATTAGGAATTAGGATCCTGTATTTTATTGAATGCTATTTACTGTTTTGACAATTGTATTTTTTATATAATTAGTTGTGTTAAAATGATTAATCATGTTTGTTATTTAAATTAAGTAAATGAATATTGATGTTTGAGAGTGTAAAAGCTTGTAATATTGGCAAAGGTCTGTTTAAATGATCAAAGCTCTGTTATTGGGAACAAATGTTTCAAAATAAAACAGTGGTTGATACATCTGTTGACTTTGGTCAACAGATGGATGAACTTTGTATGCTGTTTGACACTTGTAGTTTTTATATAATTAGTTGTGTTAAAATTATTAACCATGTTTGTTATTTAAATTAAGTAAATAAATATTTAGGTTTGAGAGTGTAAAAGCTTGTAATATTGGCAAAGGTATGTTTAAATGATCAAAGCTCTGTTATTAGGAACAGATGTTTGAAAATAAAACTGATGTTTGGAACTACTGTTAAGAAAACTGTGGTTGAAACCGCTGTTTGGTTAAAATGGTGGTTTAAAACCACTGTTGGGTTAAAATAGTGTTTTGTGGAGGTTGAAGGGGATTTAAATGACTGTTGTCACACCCCTTTCTGCGGCGGAAGCACGAGGTGTGATCATGAAAGGTTCTCGTTGCATACGAAAGGTAAACATACTACATGCTCAAAAATAACTTCAAACATTACATTACTGAAAACATAAGTCAAGTGTTTACCACACGAGATAGCATATTGTCTTAAAAGTTACAACTTTATTTATCGATAAACATAGCGACATCCACGAGCATGAGTAAGACCGCGCGCACATCCATCCTAATTACCTGAAATACATGTGAGTTTTGGAAAAACGTCAACATAATGTTGGTGTGAATTCATGCAGTTGTTGTATTTCACGTTTGTATACTTTGTATGAAAACATAGTTTGTGTCATGTATAAATCAAGTTTTCATATATAAATTAAGTATTCATGTGTACACCACGTACTCATGTATAATTCAAGTTTACTTGAGTACCCCACGTACTCAAGTTTAATTCAAGTTTACCTGTGTACCCCACGTACTCAAGTATAAATCAAGTTTTAGTATGGTATGAATTTTAAGTAAATAAAGTATTCCTGTAGGTATCAGGACTGTTAATGGGTTGCAAAGCCATTAACATGTGACACGACATAGGAAGTCACCAAACCTTAGGCATTTTTCCAGTTGGCATATTCTGAGACACAAAAGCACTACTCGGTTCTCGCCCTCACAAAGAGTGTGGCTGCCCGGCACCCGTTAGATATAACCTTTTGTTCTGCGGTCTAGGTATATTGTTGATTAATGGTGCTTATGGTACCCTATTCGTGACACGATTTCTCGTATCATTTCTCATATCACATCATACTTGGTCCTCGTCCTCACCAAGTGCGTTTCTTGTTATCATACCATTGATAAACATTGTAACATTTGTACATGTATTTCACCCCCGAAGTTATAAAACTGAAAACAGTTAAAAGAAAAGGGGGAGCATGAACTCACAACTTTGCGTTCCTTGCGTCGTAAGCTTCACCGGATTTTCTTAATTAACGTCGTGACCTATACACGTTTTTGTTGGTGCATGTTATGTGACAACAGCGTTGGATTGGTCTTTGGATATTAAACGAGTTTGGGCCGCGAAGACTTATGAAGACTGAATGGAATTCGAGTTTGTTGAAGCCCAATCTAGTCCAAGTTTGTATCAAGTTTAAGTCTATCTAGTTTAGCCCGAATTGTAAACAGAATTCGTATGGGCTTGGCCCAGTTCGAATTGTATGGTTGTGTGTATATAAACAACCTTTACCTAGAGTTTTAGGGTTAGACTTTTGGAGACTTTTAGGCGATTGAGAGAGAGTTCGAATACACAGATTATTGGCTGTGAGTTCGTGGAGATCTTGAGTGATTGTAAACGTTTTTGTTGGATAATCATAGAAGATCGGTTGGTAAATCGTCTTGTGTTCTTGTTTCTGTTTGATAGGTTTATCAAGGGGATTCCGCACCCTTGATAGATTGTCAGTTTTGTTACGATCCATACGGGATAGGGACCTACAATTGGTATCAGAGCCATTGCTCTTTTGTACGGTTCAAAACTGATCGGAAAGAAACAAGTTTTTGGGTTGCTGTTTGAATTCACGAAGAACATCGAAGAACAGTCAAAATTTTCACGATTTTGATCTGTTTTGGAGTTATTGTGAAGTTGTTTGCTGATTTTTAGGAGTTTAGTTTGGAAGGATTTCGATAAGAAGATTCTGTGGTGTAAAAGGTGCTGATTTTGTGGGATTTTGGTTGAAAAATAGCTGGTCTCGACTCAAGGGTGCAGGTCTCGACTCGTAACAAGTGATCTCGACTGGTACTGTTCACTCGCAACCAGAGGTCTCGACTTGTGCTGGTTGACTCGCAACCGTGATTTCGACTTGTGCTGGTTGACTCGCAACCGTGATTTCGACTTGTGCTGGTTTGACTCGCAACCGTGATTTCGACTTGTGCTGGTTTGACTCGCAACCGTGATTTCGACTTGTGCTGTTTTGACTCGCAACCTTGATCCCGACTCGCAACAGTGGTCGCGACTCGCAACCGTGGTCTCGGCTTGTGCTGATTTGACTCGCAACAGGGTCTCGACTCGAAACAGTGGTTTCGACTCGCAACAGTGGTTACGACTCGTAACTAGTGGTCTCGGTTTGTGCTGATTTGACTCGCAACTGTGGTCTCGACTCGCAACAAGTGTTTTGAAAGTGGTGGAATTTTTCTAGGCAATCGTAGGAAAAATTTCACAGTTTCGTGTTTAGATTATTATCCGTAACTCATCTGGACAAACCGCTTGCACCGTTGGACTCCTTGGATTTTTAGGACCAAAAAAAAAAAAAAAAAAAAAAAAACAGACTCTGGAAAATCCCGAAATAGGTTTTCGACATTATATATCATTGGAATCGTAATCTCGAGACGAATCTAACGGTATAACTTGGTAAAAACAGTTTTCGGATAATATTTGTACGGTTTCATCAGTTCGCTTACGGAAAAAGCTTGAAAAGGACCAGTATAGGAGTTAGATTTGGATTTTGATTCAGGTTACCAAAATCCATTTAAACTTTTACGCTGCGTGATGGCTAAGATGGATAATGGAAGTGAGGTTGTTAAGAACTGGCCAAAGCTTCTAAATGTCAATGAATATGCTGAATGGAAAAAGAAGGTTGAGGCATATGTTGAAAGTAAGGATGCGAGAATGTGGAGTTGTATGATAGATGGATACGTTGCTCCCACACGTCGTGTTGATGGTAGAGTAAAAGTAATTTCTTATGAGAAGATGGATGAATCTGAGAAACGAGTGGTTGATGCTGAGAAGAGAGCTTTAGCAGTGATCAAGAAATCCTTACCTGAGGGCATTAAGAATACCTTCAAGAACTATGGGAATTCTAGAGATCTGTGGGAAGCTTTAGAAAAACGTTATCAGATTCCATCAAAAGTGAATACTTGTGATCAAGCATTGGTAGCTGAGTTTGCAGCTGTGAAGATTGGAGAGGGAGCTGCTGAGATAGAAGAGAAGAAGGAAGCAGATGAGGAGAATGCTCAAAAGAAGGGTGCAGAAGTTTCAAAGGGCTTGAAGGATGTGAACGGACTTACAGCAGAGGTAAAGGTATCATCAGAATCTGTAAGTCATACATGTCTAAATTGCACTGAACTACATGTTAAAGTTGACAGACTATCGGAGCAAAACAACATTCAGTCAGCTGAATTAGAAAAGTTAAAAGAGTCAAATGTTCTTTTGATTAAACGAGAGTCAGATTGTTTTACAAAACTCAAATCAAATGAACAAGAAATTAGCAGTTTAACAAGCAAAGTCAATGAACTGTTACAGGTCATTGATTTAGCTCGTGAAACTGTGAAAGAAAAGACTAACGAGCTTTCAGAAAAGTGCACAGAATTGGCTGATGCACAAGCCAAAATTGTTGCACTTCAGGGGAAGTTAAACGATTTTGGGAATTCTTCGTTAGTCAGAACTCAAATTCAAAAAGGTTTAAAAAGAAGTAATGATAAAATAGGGGTGGGGTTTACTAAAGCTTCATCTTCTGGAAATCAAGACTACTCATTTTTACCAACTGAAGATGAGCTAACTGAGTTTGTAACCACTGCACAAGTAGTAGTGGATCCGATAGCTGTGGACTTGCCAGATAGTCCAGTTTCTTTGAAAGAATCTGTTGGGTCTAACAGTACACCTCATAAAGTGGATGAGGATACTGAAGACAAAAAGGCTAACACATTTAAAAAGGGATCAAACAAAAAGAAAAAGTATAAGAAAAGATCCTGTTTTAAATGTCACAACAAAGGGCACGTGGCGAGTTGTTGTCCTTTGAAGAAAGGTAAACAAAAAGTTGATGAGGTTAAGGATGGGAATCAGGTTGCGTCAAACAATAGTGTAAAGACTAGTTGTAAGACAAACAAACCTGAATCTCAATCTAAACCCTCAACTTCAAAAAGATTTGATAGACCAAGAAGTATTTCTCCACAATTTAGTCAATATAGTGGTAAATCAAATCGTTTTCAAAGGAAAAATAAAAATTTTGGATATCAAAATCGATACCAAACTGCTGGTAATCGAAATTTTCAACAAAGAAATGGACATAGGGGTTTTAGTAACTCGAATGTTCAACAACATCCAAAATTTTTTCAAAATTCATGGTATGATTATGGGAGAAGCAGGTATCAAGGTAATAATTTTCAAAGGTCAGAAAATCCGAGTGTTTATTGGAACTCTCGCAATCAAAGACCTAGTGAAAATTATCAATCTTGTTCAACAATGGGTAAGCCATCCAAGACACCAGAAAGGTGTGATGGATATTGGATAGAAGCATCTTATGTGGATTTACATGGTCGACCCAAAACCGGTAAGGTTTGGGTTCTCAAATCTAACTGAGTTGTTGAGTGAATGCAGGATGACCAAGAAGGACTGTTGATGTGTTCGACAGTGGTTATTCCTGTAAAGCATCTGAGGTGAATAATAGGTTAACATGGGTAACGAACTATTTACTTCTGTGATCCTTTTTATTGTTTTTAAACTTAAAACGTGAAAAACTGTAGTCAGGTTAAGGTGGGAGTTTGTTTGTATTTTTAAATTTTATGTTTTTAAAACTTACTCCATAAAAACAAAAATTTGGGGGGGGAGAAATTCACCCTAAGCCAAAAAGAGTTTAGTTAGTGCGTGTGTTTAGGGGGAGTAAGTTATAAATAAAAAAATTTTAAAAAAAATTTAAAATCCAAAAACATTAAAAAAAAATGAAAAACATAAAAAAATAGAAAATCAAAAATGAGTTTTCACTGTGTGAAAAAGAAGAAATGATAGTACATCAGCAAGTTAGACTGTCACACTCAAACTGATTGAATATGCTTAAGTGTGATAGCAGCTTCATCATACGATGTACCAGTAGGCAAAAGCATGAAATAATCAACTTACCAAAGTGATATAAACCTAAATGCACTGAGTATGAGTGGGGAACACATCAGTGGTGTATGGTTTAATGACCTTAAATCTTGCGTTGATAGATTGCCAAAATCTGAAGTTTTGGGTCTTTATACTGTTATTTCATCTGGGGATATCAGGGGTGTCCTTCTGCTGCATCCAGATATATGCTGACCTAGACACACCCAGGATATCTTAAAAGAGCTAAAAATGCCAAAACCCTTAAATGAAGAAGCTCTCAAAGAGAGTCATTCAAAAAGTGCAAAAAGCACAAATCGTACCAAAAATGGTATTTGTCTAAGCCCTCGTTAGATATTTTGGTCTCTCTGCTGTACGGAAGTACTGACCTGTTCACCAAGTATCTAAACGTTGAAAAATAAAACGGATGAATTCAGTATACTCACCTACTACGATGAATCTTTGTGCATACCTTGATCGCGGGGGTATATCCTGAAGTGGGACACACTAGTATATCAGTATTAAAATTACCTTAACGTATCATACGGTAATGGTACTTGAAATGTTCATGCATTTTGTTTAAGAGGACAAACATACTGGTAATCGTCTTGAACTGCTTTTCACGAAAAATTATATAAAGAGTTATCTAATAGTGTGAAAACAGTTTGATTTTGCTGATATGATCTTCTTACACATGATTCTCACAAAAAGATGAAATTGTAAATATTTTTGAGCATTAGTTTAGTTTGTTTAGTTTGTTTTGAAAAATATAAAAAAAAAAATCCAAAAATATTTTCTTTTTAAAAGACTTCCATTTTGAATTGACAAGTTGTTGTTTTTGCAAACTAAGATAAAATATTGGTTTATCTTGAAATGTGAAAAAGACTAATGGTTTTTCGAGATACTTGCTTGTGTTTCTAAACAGATTGATGCAGTTATCAAAATGAAGTGCAGAATACAAGTAAAGTGCAGATTGAGAGTGAAGTGAAGATCGTGTGAAGATGCATGGTAGGATCCTTCTACTACATTGCAGAGAGAGAGAGAGTTGAAAGCGTTGAAGAATACTTGCTTAACCAAAGATTGCTAGTTCACCGATCTACAATGAATGAAAGTTTTGGAGATTGGAAGCATCAGCTAAGGGGGAGTTTGTTGATGTCAGAAACTGTGTAGCTGACGCTATCCAAAGACCAAAAGACTGCAATATGTTTGAAGACAAAGTTACACTATGAAGCTATTGTCAAGGGGGAGTTTGTTAGTGCATATTCTGTGACAACAGCTTTATAGTTTGATTATTTAGTCTTTGGATATTTTGTAATGGGCTTAGCATATTGGTTAGGGAGTTATTTGTTGTAATGGGCTAGGAGAATGGCCAAGCCCAGACCAAAGCCCAGGTGCAAAGCTTGTCCTATATAAACAAGGCTTAGCATTAGGGTTTAGGTTAGCCAGTTGAGGGCCAGTTGGTAGACACGTTAGAGAGGAGTTAGAAATCTACAGAGAGTGGCTGGGAGATTTCTTGTGAAGGTCTTGAATTGATTGTAAACCTTGTGTTGGATAATCAATAGAAGACCGGATTGAAAGTGATTTGTTTCGTGTTCGTGTTCGTCTTCTTTATTCTTGTTTCTGTTTGATAGGTTTATCAAGGGGATTCCGCACCCTTGGTAGATTGTCAATCTCGTTACGATCCACGGGATAGGGACCTACAGTTTTCTTAACGTTAGTCACTAGACTTGCGTCGCACAAGTACAGTCACTCTCTTTTGTATTTGTATTGTTGTGTTAAAAATATTTTATATTTTTAACTAAGTATCTTGCTTATATTATTTTCTCAAAATTTAATATAAATATCTCGTGTTTTGCACTTTGCACTCGAATTATGTATCTTGTATGTTGCATGTGTATTTTTTGTGTTTATACTTCTCATGAGTATTTAGTGTATTTTTAAGTCTTAATACACTAGCACGTATAACACATACTATATACACTTAGCACAAAAGTTGGTGATCAAATAATATATATTTTTCTCAAAAATATATACATACTTAATATCCATTTTTATTCTTGAAGAAATCCTCATTTCTTATCACCAAAAAATTAGGGAAACCTTGGTAATATTTTTAAATACATTTTTAGGGAATAAGTTTCTCAAAAACTTATATTTTTCTAAGTGTCAAAATTTATAAAAATTTTGACAGAGTTTCCCCTAAAAATGGAGGTTTCCCATGTTTTCAAAACATGTGTTTATTTTCTTTTAATACATCAACAATATCAACAACACAATCTTTATTTATCAAACTTGTCAAAACAAGCACTTATCACAACTTATGAACTTGAAAGTTTGTAAAAATATGTAGTAAGTTACTAACATATTTAGTAGGTCTTGTTATCTTTAAAAATAAGTTTAGTTTCTTAAAAACTTTATTTTTAAAGAATATGTATTTTCACAACTTCTAGTCATGAATTTCAAAATATTTCTTTGTGGAATTTTCTTTCTACACAAGTGTTTATACACTTGTTTACTTCCTAAAAATGATTTTAGTTATACAAGATCCGGGTTTTTAACAATCTAGTATTTTCCACCTGGTTCTTCCGAAAAACCACTTGTAGATCTTTAGATCTACAAGTTTACTACTTCATTTTACAAGAAAACTCATGTTTATTCAAGTTCAAGTTCATGTATGGATGGTTTCATCATCTTTTAAAACTCTATCATTTACATCTTACTAGTTCATGTTTTTAAACATGAACTAGTATGTCTAGATGATGATCCATCCTACTTCTACCAACAAACATCATCAAATAATTATAACAACACAAGATCTACATGATTTACACACACATCTTCTCTTTATCCACCCTATTCATCTTATGTTCAAGACTTTAATGTAAGTTCTTTAGTGTTCTTAATTTTTAACCATTCTTTCAACTATTAACCACCAAAAACAAGAACAAGATGAAGATTTGAAGCACTTACTACTAGCACAAGGCTAGGGGAGTTCAAGAGGGTAAATGAAGTGGATAAAAGCAAATGGAGAAGGTCCTTCAAGATCCGCTTGCACCGAGCTTCGTTAGTGACCTTCTTACACCTTAATATCACCTTGGAATGGATGGATATGGATCGAAAATGGTGGTAGCTTGAGGGACCCTTGTGGCCGTGAGCTAGAGGGGGTAAGATGAGAGAGTTTTGTTGGTGTTGAATGATGAAGATGATAAGAAGAATGAAGGACTAGAGGGTTATAAATAGATCTCTCCAACATTTCATTATCCAATAGATACAATGTCTCCTAAGTACATTGCATATAACATAAACTATTCAAGAAAATCAAGTGGGTGTTTCCCACTTCTCAACCGGTTTTAGGGGGGGGGGGGGGGGTTGGTTTCTAGTTGAGTTGTAATGGTGGATAACTAAACTAGTTAGAAGATAAGTGAAATAATTAGTGGTTTAAGTGTGTTATTAAATATGTAGTGTGTTAGGGTGTTCGGGGACCCTAACTAGCCCCGAAAAAAATAAAAACAATGCTTCTAGCATTATTTTGGTGTTCCGGGTATTATCCGGTTGTTCGGTTAGACACCGGTTCGTTAAAGTGCTAAATTACACTTTTTAGTGTCTTTTAAGTACCTTTTTGTAGCACTTTCGATTCCCGACACTTAGGGAAGTATTCTGGATAATAAAACGTAATTTCTGCATAATATTCATATGTTTAAATGCTGATTAGAGCTGAATTATAAAAATTCTGCACTTAAAGTGCGTTTCGGGTGCTTTTTAGTGCTTATTTTTGCTTCCGCAATGCCTATATATTAAACCCTTGTACGTATTCTTGGGTTTTAATGTAATCTTGTTGTTGGACCTACACCTAGGCTCCAATTTTATTGTCTGACTGCTTTCTGCAGCTCTGTTGACACAGAGTGTCTTACCGGTGAGTTTACTTAGTATTTCTGACGCAACGCTCTCGTTTATGCATAAAGCAATATTTTGTAGTATACAACGTGCATGAATTCACTTGTTTAGTATGTGTTCAGCCATTGCTAACAATTAAGCACTTGCGGCCATACAGAGCTTCGAACGGTGCAGCTTTTATGCTCGTATGATAACTGTTATTGTAGGAGAACTCCACCAAGGGTAGGTGAGTATCCCAGCTGCCGCCTAGATCCATGACACATGCGCGAAGCATATCTTCTAATGTTTGTATAGTCCGTTCGCTCTGGCTGTCTGTTTGTGGATGGAATGCCGTGCTTAGATCTAACTGAGATCCAAAGGCTTCCTGAAATGATTGCCAGATTCTTGAGACAAAGCGCCCATCTCTGTCTGAAATAATTGAGATTGGCACTCCATGTCGTGCCACAATTTCTCTTAAGTATATCTCAGCAAGCTTTCCAGTGCTGTCTTTTTCTCGGATCGGTAGGAAGTGAATAGACTTTGTTAACCAATCAACTATTACCCATATCATATCATGCCCTCTCGGGGTTCTGGGTAATTTCGTTATGAAGTCCATTGAGATTTGCTCCCACTTCCACATGGGTATCTCTGGTTGTTGTAGTAGGCCGGACGGTTTCTGATATTCTGCCTTAACCTTGGCACAGGTTAGGCATTTTCCAACATAAACAGCAACATCGCTTTTAAGTCTCGGCCACCAGTAGTATTCCTTCAAGTCTTGATACATCTTGTCCGATCCTGGATGGATCGAGTATCTCGATTTATGCGCTTTATTAAGGATGACTTCTCGTATGCCACCATAGAGTGGAACCCAAATACGCTTCTTAAAGTATAAGGCTCCCTCTTCATTTGGTACCATATATTTCAACATACCTCGTAGGTATTCGGCTCTATGGTTTTCCATCTTAAGAGCTTCTTGTTGTGCATCACGAATGCGTGTAGTGAGGTTCGTTCGTATGGTCATTTCCAATGCCCGAACCCTTAGGGTCTTAGCCCTTTCTTTTCGACTCAATGCGTCTGCTACAACATTTGCCTTTCCAGGATGGTACTTAATCTCACAGTCATATTCGTTCAGCAGCTTGACCCAACGTCGCTGACGCATGTTTAATTCTTTCTGATCGAATATGTGTTGTAGGCTTTTGTGATCTGTGAAGATTGTACATCGAGTACCATATAGATAGTGTCGCCAGATCTTCAAGGCGAATACCACCGCGCCCAGCTCCAGGTCGTGAGTGGTATAGTTTCTTTCATGAACCTTCAATTGTCTTGAAGCATAAGCGATGACTTTTTGGCGTTGCATGAGCACGCAACCCAAGCCTTGTCGTGAAGCGTCGCAGTAAACCACAAAGTCTTCTGTGCCTTCGGGTAATGATAGTATTGGTGCATCGCATAGCTTGTTCTTTAGTAGTTGAAAGGCTTCTTCTTGTTTAACACCCCAGTCGTACTTCTTGTCTTTCTGAGTAAGGGTCGTTAGCGGTTGGGCTATCTTTGAGAAATTCTCGATGAATCGCCGATAATATCCCGCTAAGCCCAAAAATTGTTGAACTTCAGTTGGGGTTTTGGGAGCTTCCCAATTCTTTATTGCTTCTATTTTGGACGGGTCTACATGAATGCCCTTCTCATTCACAACGTGACCAAGAAATTGTACTTCGCGAATCCAGAATTCGCACTTTGAGAACTTCGCATAAAGTTTCTCTTTCTTCAGTAGTTCCAAGATGGTTCTGAGATGTTACTCGTGCTCTTCTTTCGTTCGCGAGTAAATCAAGATATCATCGATAAATACAATCATGAATTTATCGAGATATGGTTTGTATACACGGTTCATCAGATCCATAAAGACCGCTGGTGCATTCGTCAGCCCAAATGGCATCACAAGGAACTCGTAGTGTCCATAACGCGCTTGGAATGCAGTCTTTGGTATGCTTTCTTCTTGGATTCTTAGCTGATGGTATCCAGATCGAAGGTCGATCTTGGAATAGTAGCTGGATCCTTGCAATTGATCAAATAAGTCGTCAATCCTCGGTAGTGGATACCGATTCTTGATCGTGAGCTTGTTCAGTTCTCTGTAATCGATACACATCCGCAGTGTTCCATCCTTCTTCTTCACGAACAATACAGGAGCTCCCCAGGGCGAGAAGCTTGGCCTTATGAATCCTTTATCCAACAACTCCTGGAGTTGTGTAGATAATTCTTGCATTTCGGATGGCGCAAGTCGATAGGGTGCCTTGGCTATAGGAGCGGCTCCTGGAACCAAGTCTAAATGAAATTCGACTTGTCGTTGCGGAGGTAGTCCTGGCAGATCTTCGGGAAAAAGATCAGGGAATTCCTTCACCACAGGAATGGCTTCGAGTTTCGGCTCTACAGCCTTCTTGTCTACAACGTGCGCTAGGAAAGCAACACATCCTTTCCTTAAGCACTTTTGTGTCTTCATGCAACTGATGATTCGAAGAGGCGCGTCTCGTTTTTCTCCATGCACGATGAGAGTTTCATCATTCGCCAAAGGGATGCGAATGATTTTCTCGTGACAAATAACTTCAGCTTTGTTCTTGGACAACCAGTCCAAGCCGACTACTACATCGAAGCTACCCAATTGAATAGGTAAGAGGTCGATGCTAAAATTTCGTTCACCAAGTTCTAATGAGCAGCCTCTAACGACTTCGCCCGATTCAACAAGTTTACCGTTGGCTAGTTCTATGGAATAAGGAATTTCTAATCTACTAGATTCTATTCCAAGCATGCGTTTAAATTCCACAGACATGAAACTATAATCGGTGCCAGTGTCAAATATTATGGATGCAAAGTGATTGTTAATGAGAACGTACCGGTGGCCACGTTAGGGTCCTCGCGTGCTTTCCTTGCCCCAATCACAAACGCTCGAGTCTGAACGTTGTTTCCCCTTGGGCAATTTTTCTTGAAATGATCCATGCTTCCACAACCAAAGCATCCTTGGTTTTTTTAGCTCCATGGCTATTCCGGTTACCATTGCCATTTCCATTTCTACCATTGATTCCAGTTCCAGCACCGTTGCGGTTTCCATTCCTGTTCTTTCCTTTTCCCCAACAGTCCTCGGTACGGTGACCCAGGTTTCCACACTTGTCACATTTTGGGATGCGACAAACTCCTCCGTGATGACGCTTGCACTGGTTGCAGAAAGGCATAGTGCCCAGGTACCTTTTGGTATGAGCGTCATTCATGGTTGAGAGGGTTTCCGCTTCCTGAGGCGGTTTAGGGTCGCGCTTCTTGTTGTTGAAGCCCTTGTTATTGTTCGAGTTGTTTGATTCAGATTCGAATGCTTCATCTTCTTGTCACCAGACGACTTAGCATGTGTCTCGGTCCTTTCAGTTGAGTTTAGTGATAACCTCTTCCTACGAACACAATCTTCAGTAAGGTTGGCAGGCAGAGTTACCGCCTCAGTGATTGTTTGAGGTTTGGCCGAAGTTACCATGCCGCGAAACTCTGGGGCCAGTCCCCAAATGTAGCGTTCAACGTGCTTGAATTCGGGAGTCACCATGTAGGGAAGCACTCTAGACAGATCGTGGAACCTTCGAGTATAACCATTAATGTCAGCACCTTCCATGGTCAAGTGCCAGAACTCCGTTTCCAGTCTTTGGAGTTCAGAACGAGAGCAATACTTCTCTCTCATTCTTTCCTTCAGTTCATCCCAAGTTAGGCCATAAGCGGCATCATCACCCAAAGTTTGGGCTTGCAAGTTCCACCAAGTCAAAGCTTCATCGACAAATAACCTAGTAGCAAAGGTGACTTGTTGATCCGCGGTACACTTGCTCATGCGGATAGTAGCTTCAGTCTTCTCCGTCCAGCGTACAAAGGCTACTGCACCTCCTGTGCCGTCGTAGTTCATCGGCTTGCAGTCGAGAAACTGCTTGAAAGTGCAGCCTTGAGCTGCGTTTCCTCCAGACGAATCTCCATGCCTGTTACGTCTAGCATTGCTTGGTCCTCCACTGTCTTGAGTACGGTTCGCCTCGTACTGGGCGATAGCAGTGGTGATCCTTTCTTCCAGTAGAGCTTCCAGCTCTTCGGCAATTCTTGGCAGTGGGGGAGGAGGAGATTGGTCACGAGCGTTCACAGCTCTTCTGGGTGCCATGTTCTGAAGAACATAACACAACAGGGTTAAACATTTGTTTGATATCGTCATACTAGACAGTAGTAGTATATATATTCACATGTATATACCACATAAGTGACATCAAACAATTATTACTCTAGCAGAGTATTTAGTAGGCTTGCACTGAGGGGAATCTATACGTGACAAGACTTGCTGTGGTTTCTGTGCACTGAATTCCATAATTATGTATGCATCCATAATTACGTAACTCCTTGCCCAGTCTGCATAGTTCGTTTCATCCGCGTATTTCTTCCTTCAGATAGGCCATTGCTTTCAGGTAAAGTCACGTATACTTGTGACATTCTACTTCTAGTATATGCTAATTATCACACATAATTGCAAGTAATTTCTCAGTTAAAGACAAGTGCTACTTCTGTGCACCCTAAGTCTCGTAGCGTCTTTTCTAGACTCATGTAGACAGTTTCAGGTAGTAGATGTCGCGGGACGTTTTATGAAATGAAAACTCTTTGAAAAATTGTTTTCGTGAAAGGATCCTAGAGATTGTAGACTAGACTCGAGAAGGAATCATGGTTCACTACAATCGCAGCTCTGATACCAATCTGTCACACCCCTTTCTGCGGCGGAAGCACGAGGTGTGATCATGAAAGGTTCTCGTTGCATACGAAAGGTAAACATACTACATGCTCAAAAATAACTTCAAACATTACATTACTGAAAACATAAGTCAGGTGTTTACAACACGAGATAGCATATTGTCTTAAAAGTTACAACTTTATTTATCGATAAACATAGCGACATCCACGAGCATGAGTAAGACCGCGCGCACATCCATCCTAATTACCTGAAATACATGTGAGTTTTGGAAAAACATCAACATAATGTTGGTGTGAATTCATGCAGTTGTTGTATTTCACGTTTGTATACTTTGTATGAAAACATAGTTTGTGTCATGTATAAATCAAGTTTTCATATATAAATTAAGTATTCATGTGTACACCACGTACTCATGTATAATTCAAGTTTACTTGAGTACCCCACGTACTCAAGTTTAATTCAAGTTTACTTGTGTACCCCACGTACTCAAGTATAAATCAAGTTTTAGTATGGTATGAATTTTAAGCAAATAAAGTATTCCTGTAGGTATCAGGACTGTTAATGGGTTGCAAAGCCATTAACTTGTGACACGACATAGGAAGTCACCAAACCTTAGGCATTTTTCTAGTTGGCATATTCTGAGACACAAAAGCACTACTCGGTTCTCGCCCTCACCAAGAGTGTGGCTGCCCGGCACCCGTTAGATCTAACCTTTTGTTCTGCGGTCTAGGTATATTGTTGATTAATGGTGCTTAAGGTACCCTATTCGTGACACGATTTCTCGTATCATTTCTCATATCACATCATACTTGGTCCTCGTCCTCACCAAGTGCGTTTCTTGTTATCATACCATTGATAAACATTGTAACATTTGTACATGTATTTCACCCCCGAAGTTATAAAACTGAAAACAGTTAAAAGAAAAGGGGGAGCATGAACTCACAACTTTGCGTTCCTTGCGTCGTAAACTTCACCGGATTTGCTTAATTAACGTCGTGACCTATACGCGTTTTCTTAACGTTAGTCACTAGACTTGCGTCGCACAAGTACAGTCACTCTCTTTTGTATTTGTATTGTTGTGTTAAAAACATTTTATATTTTTAACTAAGTATCTTGCTTATATTATTTTCTCAAAATTTAATATAAGTATCTCGTGTTTTGCACTTTGCACCCGAATTATGTATCTTGTATGTTGCATGTGTATTTTTGTGTTTATACTTCTCATGAGTATTTAGTGTATTTTTAAGTCTTAATACACTAGCACGTATAACACATACTATATACACTTAGCACAAAAGTTGGTGATCAAATAATATATATTTTTCTCAAAAATATATACATACTTAATATCCATTTTTATTCTTGAAGAAATCCTCATTTCTTATCACCAAAAATTAGGGAAACCTTGGTAATATTTTTAAATACATTTTTAGGGAATAAGTTTCTCAAAAACTTATATTTTTCTAAGTGTCAAAATTTATAAAAATTTTGATAGAGTTTCCCCTAAAAATGGAGGTTTCCCATGTTTTCAAAACATGTGTTTATTTTCTTTTAATACATCAACAATATCAACAACACAATCTTTATTTATCAAACTTGTCAAAACAAGCACATATCACAACTTATGAACGTGAAAGTTTGTAAAAATATGTAGTAAGTTACTAACATATTTAGTAGGTCTTGTTATCTTTAAAAATAAGTTTAGTTTCTTAAAAACTTTATTTTTAAAGAATATGTATTTTCACAACTTCTAGTCATGAATTTCAAAATATTTCTTTGTGGAAATTTCTTTCTACACAAGTGTTTATACACTTGTTTACTTCCTAAAAATGATTTTAGTTATACAAGATCCGGGTTTTTAACAATCTAGTATTTTCCACCTGGTTCTTCCGAAAAACCACTTGTGGATCTTTAGATCTACAAGTTTACTACTTCATTTTACAAGAAAACTCATGTTTATTCAAGTTCAAGTTCATGTATGGATGGTTTCATCATCTTTTAAAACTCTATCATTTACATCTTACTAGTTCATGTTTTTAAACATGAACTAGTATGTCTAGATGATGATCCATCCTACTTCTACCAACAAACATCATCAAATAATTATAACAACACAAGATCTACATGATTTACACACACATCTTCTCTTTATCCACCCTATTCATCTTATGTTCAAGACTTTAATGTAAGTTCTTTAGTGTTCTTAATTTTTAACCATTCTTTCAACTATTAACCACCAAAAACAAGAACAAGATGAAGATTTGAAGCACTTACTACTAGCACAAGGCTAGGGGAGTTCAAGAGGGTAAATGAAGTGGATAAAAGCAAATGGAGAAGGTCCTTCAAGATCCGCTTGCACCGAGCTTCGTTAGTGACCTTCTTACACCTTAATATCACCTTGGAATGGATGGATATGGATCGAAAATGGTGGTAGCTTGAGGGACCCTTGTGGCCGTGAGCTAGAGGGGGTAAGATGAGAGAGTTTTGTTGGTGTTGAATGATGAAGATGATAAGAAGAATGAAGGACTAGAGGGTTATAAATAGATCTCTCCAACATTTCATTATCCAATAGATACAATGTCTCCTAAGTACATTGCATATAACATAAACTATTCAAGAAAATCAAGTGGGTGTTTCCCACTTCTCAACCGGTTTTAGGGGGGGGGGGGGGGGTTGGTTTCTAGTTGAGTTGTAATGGTGGATAACTAAACTAGTTAGAAGATAAGTGAAATAATTAGTGGTTTAAGTGTGTTATTAAATATGTAGTGTGTTAGGGTGTTCGGGGACCCTAACTAGCCTAGAAAAAAATAAAAACAATGCTTCTAGCATTATTTTGGTGTTCCGGGTATTATCCGGTTGTTCGGTTAGACACCGGTTCGTTAAAGTGCTAAATTACACTTTTTAGTGTCTTTTAAGTACCTTTTTGTAGCACTTTCGATTCCCGACACTTAGGGAAGTATTCTGGATAATAAAACGTAATTTCTGCATAATATTCATATGTTTAAATGCTGATTAGAGCTGAATTATAAAAATTCTGCACTTAAAGTGCGTTTCGGGTGCTTTTTAGTGCTTATTTTTGCTTCCGTAATGCCTATATATTAAACCCTTGTATGTATTCTTGGGTTTTAATGTAATCTTGTTGTTGGACCTACACCTAGGCTCCAATTTTATTGTCTGACTGCTTTCTGCAGTTCTGTTGACACAGAGTGTCTTACCGGTGAGTTTACTTAGTATTTCTGGCGCAATGCTCTCGTTTATGCATAAAGCAATATTTTGTAGTATACAACGTGCATGAATTCACTTGTTTAGTATGTGTTCAGCCATTGCTGACAATTAAGCACATAATTGCAGTCATTAAATAATAATTAAAGTGTATGGAAATTACCGGTTTGGTGCCAGTTGTCACAACTGTTGGGTTAAAATATAGTTTTCTTGGAGAAGGAACATGCTTGAACTACTGTTTATATAATGACTGTTGTTAAAGCTCAGTGTTTTAATCCATTGATAGGCTATCCACTGATAGTTATAGTCAGCTAATGTTTTCATATTCATCACTGTAAACTACTGATATTGATTCATCAGTGGTTTCCTAACAACTGTCATCCATTATTTATCAGAGGTTGTGACGTGGACATTACTTAGCCGTCAGATCTTTGTATGATATTTCGAGCATTGATTTGGAGTTAGTATGTTGTATTCTATTGATTGTTGTTTGCTGTTTTGAACTTTGTTTATTATATAGTTACATCTGTTTGACACTTGTAGTTTTTATATAATTAGTTGTGTTAAAATTTTTAACCATGTTTGTTATTTAAATTAAGTAAATAAATATTTAGGTTTGAGAGTGTAAAAGCTTGTAATATTGCCAAAGGTATGTTTAAGTGATCAAAGCTCTGTTATTGGGAACAGATGTTTGAAAATAAAACAGTGGTTGATACATCTGTTGACTTTGGTCAACAAGTCAACAGATGGATGAAAACAGATGTTTGGAACTACTGTTGAGAAAACTGTGGTTGAAACCGCTGTTTGGTTAAAATGGTGGTTTAAAACCCTGTTGGGTTAAAATAGTGTTTAGTGGAGGTTGAAGGGGATTGAAATGACTGATGGGTTAAAATACTGTTTTTTTGGAGAAGGAAGATTCTTGAATCACTGTTTATATAATGACTGTTGTTAAAGCTCAGTGTTTTAATCCACTGATAGGCTATCCACTGATAGTTATAGTCAGCTACTGTTTTCATTTTCAGCACTGTAATATTGGCAAAGGTATGTTTAAATGGTCAAAGCTCTGTTATTGGAAACAGATGTTTGAAAATTAAACAGTGGTTGGTACATCTGTTGACTTTGGTCAACAGATGGATGAAAATAGATGTTTGGAACTACTGTTGAGAAAACTATGGTTGAAACCGCTGTTTGGTTAAAATGGTGGTTTAAAACCAGTGTTGGGTTAAAATAGTGTTTTGTGGAGGTTGAAGGGGATTGAAACGACTGATGGGTTAAAATATTGTTTTTTTGGAGAAGGAACATGCTTGAACCACTGTTTATATAATGACTGTTGTTAAAGGTCAGTGTTTTAATTCACTGATAGGTTATCCACTGATAGTTATAGTCAGTTACTGTTTTCATTTTCAGCACTGTAAACTACTGATATTGATTCATCAGTGGTTTCCTAACAACTGTCATCCATTATACATCAGAGGATCTCACGTGGACAGTACTTAGCCGTCAGATCTTTTGTAACCGCTGCCACGTCAGCATTCACTTTTTCCACCTATAAAACCCTGATAAAAACCCCAAACAGGGTTTTGACTGTCGAGTCGAATTCAAAATTCCTTTCAAAAGCAGTTTTCATCAAATTCTCTCAAATCACTCATCTTCTTCCTTCGTTCTTAACTACTGATGTGCGTGTAGTGTTATAGATTTTTAATGTATATTTTAAGCCCTTTAACACTTTTTAGCCAAGTTTTAAATTTATAAAACACGATATTTACTAACACTAAACACACATATAGGCAATGCACCCATCGTGAGCATAGTATAGTGTTGGTAAGATACCGAGGTCGTCCAAGGACACAAGAGCTTTTAATACCGGTTTATCCTCAACGTCTAATCAAATCAAAAGTTTAGAAAAGGGTTTTAAACTAAAAAAATAAAACTAACTAAAATGTTGAAAACTAAAATAAAAACAGATAGACAAGATGAATCACTTGGATCCGACTCGTGTTAAGTGTAACCTTTGATTATTTCCGCACTTTTGCACTTTTTAAGAGATTAGCTTAGTTATTGTAGTAGGCCCTTCTTCTGAAGGTGACGTTACCCTCAACCCAGTAGTTTGAGTCAGCAAGGATACAATCCTAAAGGGTTGGATTATTGAAAGATAATTAATTAAGTTATTAATGCATATTGTGGTAGGCCCCTCTTCTGGAGGTGACGTTACCCTCGGCTAAGTAGTATGAGTCAGCAGGGATACAGTCCTAAGTAGCCGGGTTAAAGTTTTAATAGTAGTTTACATATGAGGGGGTCAAGGAGTTCGGACCCCCGCCATCCAATACCAGTGGGTATTGAAGGAGGTCCTACTAAAGTTGACCCAGGTCCTTGTAGGATCTATACACTGAACAAGGCAAGACTCTTACCAAACCGTTCCCTTAACCCCCGACCAGGTAGCCAACATTCCTCCATATAGACCGTGGAGATATGAATGGTGAAAATCTTTTATTTTATATAGACAGTAAAATAATGCCAAGACACCACGGACAAACGATAAGGAAGACTCACCTTCAACATAAGAAACTAGTTATTAAAGTCATTAATACATAACCAAATAAAAAGTGCGAAAAGATTAAAAATAAAAAGTATTACACTAGACACTTGTCTTCACCAAGTGATGTAAGAGACTTAGGCAAACATGGCCTTTGATTGTCAAGAACTCTTACGATCAATCTTGGATCCCAAGACTACTCACACACTCTATGATGGATGATGGCGGTGGATGATGGTGTTGTTGTGGTTGTGGAGTGTGGGTGAAGTGTGAGAGAGGTGATTTGTCAAGGGATGGTTTGCAAATGAGCCAAGCACCCCTATTTATAGCCTGCACAGAAGCCCGGACACGGCCCCGTGTCCACCCGTCTTCTCTTTCTTCATTAAATGCAGTTTGTCTGCATTAGTTGACCACGCCCCTGTGTCCGCTGGGCACGACCCCGTGTGTAGAAGCGTATCAGTACTATCAAGATTTCCTCAGATTCTATGAATCTTAGAGTTGACCATGGCCCCGTGTCCACTGGTCACACCCCCGTGGTGGGTGATAGAAGCTTCTACAGCTTTGTCTTTTCTGCAGACACTTGGGCACGCCCCTGTGCTTATTGAGCACGGGGCGTGTTCAGCCATCTGTTCTCTTGTTTTGCTTGGGAAGATGTTGTCTAGGGGTCGGGCATGCCACGTTTATTCCTTTTCTTGTATTTATGTTAGATTTAGCTGCCTTTTTGCTTCTTTTGTTCATTTGAGCTCATTTAATCATGAAAATACAAAAGGAAGACAAAAACACACTTTTTCCAACATTAGTACTAAAAGAGGGTTAGTTTAATGCCACATTTGATGTAATTTATATGTTGCATTTTGCGCACATCAAATACCCCCACACTTGAATCTTTGCTTGTCCTCAAGCAAAACTCTTTATAATGTGGCTTTACACTCCCAAATGGAACGGGTAGAAGAGAAGGTTTTTGGCTTGTCATAGAGTGTCGGGATTTCCAAGATTCTTTATTAAGTTTTATTTTTATTTATTTACAATCCTATTCGTCATGATTTATTTAAAACATTACATAAGATAAATTACTTATTAGGGCATAACATGCCTTTTTAAAATTCCATTTATATACAAGTTCACATACCTCACGGGGGATCACTCAACACTCGGTCGAATGTGTATTTTTGTGAAAACTCTCGAGAGCGGCATGGAACTTACTTCTGCCATAAACTTGCCAAGCAATCAATCCTCCTCCTTTTTAACTATATACCTTTGTAAATATCAAAGGACTTTGGGGGAAGGGTTAGGCTTGGGTTAAAGGTAGGTGAGTGGTTAGTAGAAAAGGGCGAAAGGCGTAAAAAGCGTTGGTTTTCGCAAAACTTTTTTGTGACTTTTTATTCCAATGAAGCATTATTCAAACAAGCCTTCTTTTGATGAGCTTTGTTTGTTTATTGCTAACTTCATTTTTGTTTTCTTCTTTATCAATTTTTTTTTTTGAAGTCACACGAAAACCGAACTTTGTTACTAAAATAAAGGGTTTAAAATGAAAAAGGGTTTTGGTGGGTAAAAAGGGTGTTTGATTTGGGTTAAGAAATGAAAAGGTTTAGGCTCAAAGGGGTTAACTAGGGGGATTTTGGGTAGGTGGTAAAAAAAAGAAAAATAATGGTGTAGAAATAAAAAGGGTTAGTCCTAGTGCCTCCATCATTTACTTACTCGGGTTTAAGTTGGTAAGGACCGGGAATGTATCGTCGTGGCAAGTTCTAGAGTCGTAAGAACCAAGCGGCTATTCACACAAGAAACGAAAAATGAGCATTTAGTTTAAAGATGTGTATTTGTATGCTCAATAAAGGCTCAAAACTCACTTTTTGTGGGAATGGGTTTTTATGTGATCAAGTATATATAATCAAATTTTAACTAGATTTGTCATGCCGTTTCATAATTTTCTTATGTTGGTTCTTTTTATCACGACGCTATCGGTTGTAAATTTGTAAAAATATCACCTTTTTAGAATTTGAAATTCCCAAATTAAACACAGACAAGTAAAAAAAAATGAAAAAAATTTGAAAAAATTTGGGGTGTTTAGCGGTTCCAATAGAGTTTTGTGTAAGGCTTGTAATTAGGACTTGCAAAATTCAAGGTTTTAGCATCCCCCCACACTTAAATTACACATTGTCCTTAATGTGTCCCAAAAATAAGTTTTTAGGTTGATTGAATGTGTAAAAAGATGTGAAAAAGCAAAATTTTATGTCACTGGGCGTCTGGACACGGCCCCGTGTCGGATGAACACGACCCCGTGGTCAGATTACCAGTAACGAGAACTTACAGAAGGTGGACACGGGGGCGTGTCGGCTGGGCACGACCCCGTGTCTGGTAAAAATCTGCAGAATTTTGACAAACAGCAGGTCTGGGGCAATGGACACGGGGGCGTGTCGGCCGGACACGACCCCGTGTGGAAAAACTGCAAAGGTGAAAAACAGGTTTCTGGCTTCGGTTTTTCTGTCCCGGCTTTAGTAGCACTAATGTTTAGTACTCTAAGCCTCGTATGTACCTGTTTTATCAATAAACACTACACCAAACCATTGCAAGCATCCTAAATTACCATTGTTCAAACATCCATACCACAAAGTTAAAATAAAGAAAATGCAGAAAAGTAAAAAGTGTTAGGGGAAAGTAAATTGTTCAACACACGGCACGCAGGCCGAAAATTGTTCATGAGAAAAAGGATTAACCTGTGGACCTCCAACCATGAACCACTACCTCCACTCCTCCCGCCTAATCCATGTCCTCGTCTTCATCATCATCGTCTCCTCCGTGCCCTGCCATGTACTCCCGGATGTTCCCAATGTCATCCTGTATGTCGAATATGTTTCGCTCTATCGATCCGACCCGGGTGTACGTGCTGCTGGCCATATTGTAGGTGTTCCTGGTGCACATGAGATTTTCCTGCAATAAATCATGTAAACTTTGGTAGTTAGGAAAACCACCTCCTTGAGAGGAGGATTGACCCGGATCACCCTGGGGCTGGTAATGGTACTGAAGAGGAGGTTGGAAGTGTGGAGCATGTAAGACGAGTGCCTCTTGCGGGTTCCATGCATGCCCCTAGACTCTTTGGAAGCTAACATTCCCGTCTTCTGCTTCATAAATCAGGTTCATGGAGTGACAGATGGTCATGTCCACTCTTCCCGACCATGGGCTCTTTTCGAAAGACCTGGGCATGTTCACGAAATGCTTGAAGAGACGGTATATCCACCCCCCAAAGAAGATAGGGGTCGGGGGAGTAGCAAGCTGGTTCCAATGCATGTTTCGGAGCAGGAGGTATGGAACATCAAGGTTGTTGCGGGTATGAATGCAGTGAAGGACTAGTAGATCCCTTAAACCTATAACACCACTGCTATCGTGCCTCTGACTAAGAGAGTAAGTGAGGACCCTATGGATGTAGCGGTAAAGAGGGTCCCTCAACTTAGTGCTCTTAGTGCTGCTTGGATTGTAGTTGCCTTCTCCTATTTGTGCCCATGCAGCCTGGCGTTGGTTTTCTGGTAATTCACGTAAACCTCCGGTGTTTTGTTCATCACCCGCATCTTCCTCCGCATACAACCCAACTATCGACCCAAACTGTGCTATCGAGATTGAGTACTTAGTCCCTCCACACCTGAATTCTACACCATCATTATCGAATGGATCGGCTCTTGTTTTGAAAGCAAATGTGCTGTAGAATTCAAGGTTATATTCATGGACTGAACGAAGTCGAGTGCACAGGGCGGCTCTTAGTGGGCTGGTGACTAGGTTGTTGAATCAGTCAAGCTGGTTCACTGCTCCTAGAAGATCCATGCATACTGTTCGTGGGTATTCCTCCGGCCTGGTTCGAAGCACGTCGTATCTTGCTTTAGCATCCAACTCAATTGCATTGAACCGCGTGAATTTCTTGGACATCTGAAAGGAAACACCAAACAATTAGCATGAAACAGTGAAATTTTCGAAGAAAACTGAAGACAGTCAGCTGAACACGGCCACGTGTTCAGCGGACACGCCCCATGTTGGCCTGAGTTTGGCTGGACACGCCCTCGTGCTCAGCGAGCACGACCCCGTGTCCAAACGTCTGTTTCCCAAAAATCCCATTTTTCGACCCGGCCCCGAAAACTTGAAAATTTTTGGTCCAGTAGGGGCGGTTTTCCCCGAAAATGAAACCCCAAATGCCGTTTTTCCCAAAACAAACCGTTTACCCCTTCAATTTTATCTTTTTCGGTTCAAAAACAAGGGTTTGGGGTTTTTGTGAGAAATCGGGCAAATCTATGAACAATACAAGTTAATTTACTTCCTATAACACGTATCTATACTAATGCTAACAGATCTAAGCAAAAATTTGAGGTTCGATCCGGATGAAGTTCAAGAACCCTAGATTTTTCCCCAAATTTTTGGTGTTTTAACTACATGCAAATGCTTAATCTAACTACTAAAGATGATAGAACATACCTTGATGTTGTTAGAAGTGGAGGAGACGTCGGAATCTTGCAGAAAAATCGCCTGAACCAGAGAGTTTTCGGCGAAACGGGGCGTGTGGAAATGAAGAAACTGTATGGAAAAGGGGTTTTATCCCGACAGTTGCGCGGACACGGCCCCGTGTTCGGGCAAGTTTTGAATTTTTTTTAAGTGCTCGTGTGACTGCCCTGTTTCTAGAAAACTTGGTTAGAAGACTTACCGATTTAGATGTCACCCTGCTTGCTTGAAACTTACCAGGTATGATGTTGATGTTTTCATTCTTCGATCGTTTGAAATGAGATTTCTTCCTTCTCATCCTCAATGAATCCTTGATAGAGCTTCAGCCGTTGGCCATTGACTTTGAATGGATTTCCATTTCAAGATTTAATTTCTACTGCACCGTGTGGGAAAATATGGGTGATGGAAAAAGGTCCTGACAATCTAGACTTTAATTTACCCGGAAACAGCCGAAGTCATGAATTAAACAATAGAACTCGATCTCCTACTCGAAATTCATTAGGTTTAATTTGTTTATCATGCAAATTTTTCATTCTTTCCTTATGAATTTCGGAGTTAGAGTATGCATAATTCCTTAGTTCGTCTAATTCATTTAATTAACAAAATTGATTTTTACCGGCAAATTCTAGATCTAAATTTACATTTTTAATTGCCTAGTAGGCCTTGTGAGCTATTTCTACTGGCAAATGACAGCTTTTTCCATAGACGAGCTTATATGGGGTTGTACCTATTGTTGTTTTATAAGCAGTTCGAAAAGCCCATAAAGCATCATCTAATTTATCGGCCCATTCTTTTTTATTTAACCCTACTGTCTTTTCAAGTATTCGTTTTAAACATCTATTAGTCACTTCAGCTTATCCGTTTGTTTGAGGTTGATATGCCGTTGAAACCCGGTGTTAGACCCCATACCTTGTTAAGATTTTTTCAAGTTGATGATTACAAAAATGGGTACCTCTATCACTTATTAAAACTTTTGGTGTTCCAAAACGAGAGAATAATCTTTTCAGAAATCTTACCACGACTCTTCCATCGTTGGTTGGAAGTGCCTCGGCCTCGGCCCATTTAGACAAGTAATCTACCGCCACAAGTATATATTTGTTTCCTTTTGACGGTGGGAAAGGTCCCATAAAGTCGAGTCCCCACACATCAAAAATTTCACAAACAAGAATGCCGTTTTGTGGCATTTCGTTTTTGGAAGAAATATTACCTGTTCTTTGGCAAGCATCACATGTCTTGAAAAGACTTTGGGCGTCTTTGTAAATGGTTGGCCAATAAAATCCTGAATCAAATACCTTTCATGCGGTACTAGCGGCACCATGATGTCCTCCGTATGGACCTTCATGACAATGGTGGAGAATTCTTCTTGTTTCACTACCATGTACGCATCGTCGGATGAGCTGATCGGCACACATTTTGGAAAGATAAGGATCTTCCCAAAAATAATGCTTCACATCGTCAAAGAAAATTTTTCTTTGATGATGTGGCCATCCTTTGGCAACTATACCGCTAGCTAAGTAGTTAGCATAGTCGGTGTACCATGGTTCTTCTCTGTATTCCACCATTTCCAAGGACTCCGTTGGAATTTTTTCATTGATTTGTTCATCCCTGGTTGCCTCCAAAGCTGGGTCTTCTAGGCGCGAAAGATGATCTGCTGTGGTGTTTTCTGCCCCTCTTTTGTCTTTGATTTCAATATCAAATTCTTGGAGGAGTAGAATCCACCGAATCAAACGCGGTTTAGCATCCTGTTTCTTGAAGAGATATCGAATGGCTGCATGATCTGTGTAGACTATTGTTTTAGAAATAACAAGATAAGAACGAAATTTATCAGAAGCAAATACCACAGCTAGTAATTCTTTTTCAGTTGTTGTGTAATTTTCTTGTGCATCGTTAAGTGTTTTACTAGCATAATAAATTGGGTGAAAATGCTTTTCCTTTCTTTGTCCCAAGACTGCTCCAACTGCAAAGTCACTTGCGTCACACATGATTTCGAAAGGTAATTTCTAATCAGGCGCTATCATGATAGGTGCATTGACTAGCATTTCCTTGAGTGCTAGAAATGCTTGATTGCAATCCTTGTCAAAGATGAAAGGGGCATCTTTTTCAAGTAATTTTGTTAGAGGTCTTGAAATTTTAGAAAAGTCTTTGATAAATCTCCTATAGAATCCGTCATGTCCTAAGAAACTTTTGATAGCTCTAACGGAGGATGGGGGTGGTAATCGAGAAATAGTGTCTATTTTTGCTCGATCTACCTCCATTCCTTCGCTTGAGATCTTATGACCGAGTACTATTCCCTCCGTTACCATGAAATGGCATTTTTCCCAATTAAGGGCGAGGTTGGTTTCCTCACATCGGGATAGCATTCGTTCAAGGTTATCGAGGCATTGGTCGTATGAATCTCCAAAGATAGAAAAGTAGTCCATGAAGACTTCCATTGTCTTTTCTATCATGTCATGGAAGATGGCCACCATGCAACGTTGAAAGGTTGCGGGGGTATTACATAGACCAAATGGCATGCGTCGATAAGCAAAAGTTCCATAGGGACAAGTGAATGTTGTCTTTTCTTGGTCTTCAGGTGCTATCGGGATTTGAAAGTAACCTGAAAAACCATCCAAGAAACAATAAAATTTATGACCGGATAATCTTTCTAACATTTGATCAATGAAGGGTAAGGGAAAGTGATCTTTCCTTGTTGCTTCATTTAATCGCCTATAATCTATACATACCCTCCATCCTGTGACGGTTCTCGTTGGTATTAATTCATTCTTTTCGTTAGTAATTACCGTCATACCTCCTTTCTTTAGAACTACTTGGACGGGACTTACCCATGGACTATCGGAGATAGGATAAATAAGTCCGGCGTCAAGTAATTTGATGACTTCGTTTTTAACCACTTCTTGGACATTTGGATTTACTCTACGTTGTGGTTGTATTACCGATTTGTAGTCATCATTCATTAAAATTTTGTGCGTGCGCATGGAAGGACTTATGCCTTTAATATCTACAAGCTTCCAAGCGATCGCATTTTTGTGTTTTTCAAAAGTGTAATTAATTTTTCTTTTTCTAAACTAGATAATTTAGACGAAATAATTATAGGTGATTTACCATCTTTGTCGAGAAAAGCATATTCCAAACCTTTTGGAAGTTCTTTGAGCTCAAAAGGTGGGTCTTTAGGAGACTCCTTATTTGGTTGCTCATTTTGATCAAGAACTACAAAAGTTTGTTCTATGGCGACCTCTTCTTGAACAAAGTGGTCAGTTTCTTTGAGCTCAAAAGGTGGGTCTTTAGGAGACTCCTTATTTGGTGGTTCATCTTCATCTTCAATTAGGGGGTCATTATTGCCGAATGGATATTTCAATGAATGCTCAAGATCGACACTCTTTTTAAATGCCCCTAATTGAATAGATAGATTGTTGCGCTTCCGGTTTTTCAAAGCTTCGTGGGTTTTTACAAAAGGTCGTCCCAACACTAGAGGAGCGTCATCAAGGATGACAAAGTCGGTTGGGATTACCATTTGATTTGTTTGAACCAAGACATCCTCAACTACACCGATTGATTTTATTACTTTCCGATTGGATAGAAAAATGGGTATTTGAAGTGGAGAAAAATCACCAATACTTAATTTTTCGAAAATGTAGTTTGGCATTATGTTAACACAAAGATCTTTATCAATTGTGATATTACTAATAAATGAATTTTGAAAAAAAAAACAAGGAACCGGTGTAATGTTAATTTCAAATGGATCTTCTTTTATTAGCGAAGTTTGATCATTAGTTAACTTAACGCTTACCGTTTCGTCAATTTTAGTGCTAGTGTTTAACTCTTTTAAAAACTTAGCATGAGTGGGAACTAAACAATGGTTTTCGAAAGAAGGTGACAAGAGATTAATTTCTTCAAAATTAGACTCTTCTTGAATTTTAACGTTGTCGGAGTCACCCTTTTCGTTGTTTAACTCATGTGTCGGCTTTTCATTTATTTGTTCTTCCATTTTTACATTTTCAACTATCTCTTTTTTATTTAATTCTTCTCTTGTGCGGGACTCCTCTTCCCGTGCGCGAGATTCTAATATGTAACGTTCGATAGTTTTAATTTTTTCTATTATCCTATCGGCTATGTCGGTGATAGAGTAAGGATCGGGATCCTCAAAGCTCGAATCCGGTTGTTCGATCCTTTGTTCCTCATAATACTCATAGGAAGTAGATGGTTCATACCATTGTTCTTCATTGTAAGTATATGATGGATAAGGGTCGTAATTTTGTTCTTCATAATACTCATATGAGGTGGGTTGTTCACGCCATGGTTCCTCATAATAAGCATATGAAGGTGGTGGCTCATATCTTGATTCCTCAAAGTATGAGTATGAAGGCTCATACCTTGGTTCTTCAAAATATGAGTATGAGGGAGGAGGTTCATACCTTGGGGCTTCATAGGATGTGTATGAAGTTGATGGCTCGTACCTGGGCTCCTCATAGTAGGTGTATGATGTGGATGGTTGAAATAAGTCACAATATTGAACCGAGTGCGGGTCACCACAATTAGTACAATAGTCTTCCCTATAATCGTCCTCCGCATACGTGTAGTTGTAACCTCCTGAGTATTGATCCATGAGAATCACTCAGCAGACCACAACAAAGTCTCTAGACCAGAAAACAAAAATAAAAACGGAAACAGAGGCTGGACACGGCCCCATGTTCAATGAGCACGACCCGTGTTCAGATTCTGTATCTGGGCGTTTTAATTAAAGTTACTGATTTCGTTGAGCACGGGGGCGTGTTCAGTGAGCACGACCCCGTGTTCAGACTCTGTTACTGGGTGTTTTATGAAACAAATGCAGCATGGCAACGTGTTCAGTGAACACGGCCTCGTGTTCAGGCTACTGTAAATGCAAAAACTAATTAAAATGCAGAAAAATGCGCGCTTTTTAAAAAGGTTTTGAAAAAACTGATTAGGCCGTCGATTTTAAGCTTTCTTAAAATCCTTGTGTCCCCGGCAACGGCGCCAAAAACTTGATGTGCGTGTAGTGTTATAGAATTTTAATGTATATTTTAAGCCCTTTAACACTTTTTAGCCAAGTTTTAAATTTATAAAACACGATATTTACAAACACTAAACACACATATGGGCAAGTGCACCCATCGTGAGCGTAGTATAGTGTTGGTAAGATACCGAGGTCGTCCAAGGACACAAGAGCTTTTAATACCGGTTTATCCTCAACGTCTAATCAAATCAAAAGTTTAGAAAAGGGTTTTAAACTAAAAAAATAAAACTAACTAAAATGCTGAAAACTAAAATAAAAACAGATAGACAAGATGAATCACTTGGATCCGACTCGTGTTTAGTGTAACCTTTGATTATTTCCGCACTTTTGCACTTTTTAAGAGATTATCTTAATTATTGTAGTAGGCCCCTCTTCTGAAGGTGACGTTACCCTCAACCCAGTAGTTTGAGTCAGCAAGGATATAATCCTAAAGGGTTGGATTATTGAAAGATAATTAATTAAGTTATTAATGCATATTGTGGTAGGCCCCTCTTCTGGAGGTGACGTTACCCTCGGCTAAGTAGTCTGAGTCAGCAGGGATACAGTCCTAAGTAGCCGGGTTAAAGTTTTAATAGTAGTTTACATATGAGGGGGTCAAGGAGTTCAGACCCCCACCATCCAATACCAGTGTGTATTGAAGGAGGTCCTACTAAAGTTGACCCAGGTCCTTGTAGGATCTATACACTGAACAAGGCAAGACTCTTACCAAACCGTTCCCTTAACCCCCGACCAGGTAGCCAACATACCTTCATATAGACCGTGGAGATATGAATGGTGAAAATCTTTTATTTTATATAGACAGTAAAATAATGCCAAGACACCACGGACAAACGATAAGGAAGACTAACCTTCAACATAAGAAACTAGTTATTAAAGTCGTTAATACATAACCAAATAAAAAGTGCAAAAAGATTAAAAATAAAAAGTATTACACTAGACACTTGTCCTCACCAAGTGATGTAAGAGACTTAGGCAAACATGGCCTTTGATTGTCAAGAACTCTTACGATCAATCTTGGATCCCGAGACTACTCACACACTCTATGATGGATGATGGCGGTGGATGATGGTGTTGTGGTGGTGGTGGAGTGTGGGTGAAGTGTGAGAGAGGTGGTTTGCCAAGGGATGGTTTGCAAATGAGCCAAGCACCCCTATTTATAGCCTGCACAGAAGCCCGGACACGGCCCCGTGTCCATTGGGCACGGCCCCGTGTCCACCCGTCTTCTCTTTCTTCATTAAATGCAGTTTGTCTGCATTAGTTGACCACGCCCCCGTGTCCGCTGGGCACGACCCCGTGTGCAGAAGTGTATCTGTACTATCAAGATTTTCTCAGATTCTGCGAATCTTAGAGTTGACCACGGCCCCGTGTCCGATGGGCACGCCCCCGTGGTGGGTGATAGAAGCTTCTACAGCTTTGTCTTTTCTGTAGACACTTGGGCACGCCCCCGTGCTCATTGAGCACGGGGCGTGTTCAGCCTTCTTTTCTCTTGTTTTGCTTGGGAAGATGCTGTCGAGGGGTCGGCATGCCACATTTATTCCTTTTCTTGTATTTATGTTAGATTTAGCTGTCTTTTTGCTTCTTTTGTTCATTTGAGCTCATTTAATCCTGAAAATACAAAAGGAAGACAAAAACACACTTTTTCCAACATTAATACTAAAAAAGGGTTAGTTTAATGCCACATTTGATGTAATTTATATGTTGCATTTTGCGCACATCAACTACCTTTGATTTATCATGGATCTTCCATTCAAAATCTGTCATAACTTCGTGTGTACACTTGCAAAAACAAGTAAAAACACAGGTTTTCATTCCGTGATTGATGCACTTTCATCTTCAAAGTACAAAACTTTGTTGACCTGCAATGAAACCATCTACGGTGGAAACCCAACGAGAGTTCTGGAAAAATGCAAAGCTTGAAACTAAGGACAAAAAGACCTTAGCTATTACTTCATCAATAAGGGGAATTCAAGTGGTCATCACACCTCAAACCACTTCAGAGGTTTTTGAAATCAATGATCTTACAGGTAAAAGCTCTTTCCCAAAAAACAGAGTACCAAACTGATTTCATTGAGAGAGGGTATGAAGAAAATATGAGAAAGGATACTTTAGAAAAAGGGCAGTTTTCCTCCTGCTCCAAGGTTTTTATTCCATACCCTCCTGATGTGTGTGTCAAATAAAACAACAGCTTTTAATGAAATACCATTGAAAATCCGATACCTGGGCTATGCTATCATGGCTGAACAAAATTTTAACTACTCTCAGGAAATTTTCAATGATATGGTTAAGAATGTTAATAAAAAATCATTTTTATTGTTTCCAAGGTTCTTAAGTTTTTATCTTCAAAAGAAATTTTCAAAGGATAATGCACATGTGCTTATCCAAGGAAATCCTATTCAAATAAACAGTCTAACTTCTGAAACATTCACAAGGCTGTCAAAACCTTCAAAAACCCAAACAGAGGTACCTGAGCAGGATTTAGCAGCAACAACTGCTCCTCAGGCCCCTGTTGTTGAGCCCACTGCTCCTGGTGATCACAGAAGCACAACCCCATCTGTGAAACCCACACCAAAAAGAAAACTATCCAAAAGCCCCCCAAACCCAACAAAAAGGTGACTCTGGAAGACGAGATCCCAGAGGTAACACCTGTGACAACACAAAAGTCACCTGAAACCACTGCTGCTACTTCCTCACAGCAGATGGAAGAAAGATCTCAACCTGAGCCTAAAACTCCTCCTGCATCCTCTCAAAAGGATCAGGTTGTATCAACAGGGACACCACAATCAATGATACCTCTGTTGGATGCACTTGATATAGCTCAGATAAAAATCAGTTCTTCTCAATCACCTGTCATTGAGAATATACCACAACAAGTGACTGAGTCTGGTGTCTCTATCTCTGTTAACCCACCAACAGTTGAGGAGGCTACACTACAGGAATTACAAGTAATTCCTGTTAGTAGATCAAGTGGAGCAGCTACTACAGGTGTTGAACCCACTGGTTTACACCTGGACAGTAGTTTCATTAGTGAGACTCCCTTGAAGGCAATTTCTTCTTTGGGAACCATAGTATCCACTGGTGTGTTTCCATTATACGCTGGTGACCTTAAAATGGTAAGATCTGCTGAAGAAAGAAGTCCCCAGTACCGAGAACAAGGGGCATCAGTGGATGATTTTTGGGAAACTTTTCCTAAGTCAACCACTGATACAACCACCACTGGTGGGAAATCAGATGATCCCATTAACTTGGGTGATGGTTTAAAGTACAAAGAATTGACGGAGAGGGTTGATAAACTTGACACATCTGTTGCAGAAATCAAAACTATGCTGCAAAAGTTGTTACAAGCTCAAAAGGCTACACCCACTGCTGCACCATCCACAACATCTGATCCATCCACTGCTGAGCTATGGCATCTGTTTCAACCTCTGTTTCACAAACAAAGACAATATGCAGATCAACAGCATGAAGTTCAACTTCAAATGGTCAGAAATGTGATGGAAGCTAGGTACAAAGATACTCAAGCAGATATCAAAGCCATTAGCTCATATGCTTCAAACTACTGGCACTGCTCCTCCTTCAATCATCTATGTTGAAAATCCTGATGATGTCAAAAAGGGGGAAAAACTAAAGGGAAGAAGGGAAAAGAAGATGGTTTATACATGCCACCAGATCGAATGTCCAAACTTGTGGTAGAAATCCCAAGGCCAGATGGTTCCAAAAAGGTTGATGAGACTCAAAATGCATTTGCTGCATTAAAGGCAAACATGAAAGGGTCTAAAAGGTTTGAGGAGGAGAAGAAAGTTTTGATGGAAAAAAGAAGACCAGGGTACTTCTAAACCTAAAAGAAGACAGCCTACCAGAAAAGTAAGCCAACGCAAAACCACACCTTCCAAAACCACCAAACAAACTCCTCAAATTCCCAAAAGTTCCTCTCATCAAACCTCCAAACCAACAGATGTTAAAACTCATGTTGTATCAACAGTTGTTGGTACTTCAGTTGTTTCAATAGATGTTATCTCAACAACTGCCATCACTACTACATCAACCCACACTCAATCTACTGCCATACCAAAAACAATATCACCACCACAAAAACCAGCTGCCAAAAAGCAGAAAACAACAGTTGACACATCAACTGTTGTAGTGACCACAGTGGTTGAAAAACCAGTTGTTTCAACAGCTGTTAGTCAGATACCAACTACTTCAATCACTGCCACTCAACCCACAAATACACCATCAACTTCTCCAAAGCACAAAAGGAGAAAGATAACAAACATTGTACTGGAAGATGACACTTCCCCAACTCTAGCATCTACACAACCACTGTCCCTTGTCACCATTCCAAACCCTGTTCCATTATCTTCGGTTCAACTCTTCAATTAAAACACTGCCATTAACCTTGCAGGAGTACAATATCCTCTAGATCTTCCAGCAGTCAGGGAGGAAATCAAATCCTTCTACTCTGAAGATGATCTTGAAAAGAGGAAACTCCCATCTGTTAAAGGTTATCCTTTGCCAAGAAATATAGAAGAATATCTCAAAATAAAGGCCCAACAAGCAGAGGATATATCTAAAAGAGATACAGAGGGAAAGTCTGACAAAGAGATTCAAAGAAATTATCAATACCTGCTCACCAAAGTTAGAACTTTAGAGCAGTTCTCAAAAGTCTTTTGTCAGAAATTATCAGTAAAAGATGATGAAAGCATGAGAAATGACTATCTTGAATACATAATAACATACAAGAAGTACATGGCAGAAAAGTATCAATACAAAGAATGGACCATCAGTGAACTGCAAGAGGAGACAGCTAGAATTCAAAGGATGATTCAAGACAAGGTAAAGCAAACTCCTCCGGTTTGGGCCAATTACAAGAAAAATGTACCAGAAAGGACCTTGAAACTGAAAAGAATGAAAGAAGAGTTGATAACTGCTGATTATGGGTCAAGGAACCAGGTTACAAGGTGGAGAGAAGAAAAGGTGTTTGCTACCTACAAAAAGTTGGAAGAGTTAAGGAAGAGAGATCCCACTGCTCCTAAAAAGCCTGATTATCCGGAAGCAGTGGTTCCAGTCAAACAACAAAAATTGCCAATCAGGAGACCCACTGCTCCACATGCTAGCATCCTTTATCAAAGAAGGAAAGAAAAGCAGATGGATGAATTAACAAAAGAAGACAAGGCTCAAGAAGATTACATTATCAAAATGGTTTTTCAGACATTTACGGAAGAAAAACAAGACTCAGCACAATCTAAACTTTAAATTTTTATACTCCAAACTTTAAGTATTTACTAACTGACTTATTATTTATTTTATTTATAAGTCTATATAAATATAACTATAATCATCGTTTATATTTGTTATGCATGGTTTTCTAAGAAACGACCCGTGTTTGCACAATCTAAACTTTAAGTTTGTTAGACATCTTTTATTAACTTTGTTAAATATCTTTTATATTTACTTATAGTTGTCTTTTAGCTATAATAAATAACACGTTTTGGTACAATATCTATACACATATCTATATGTTTTGTCAATATGTGTTATGCATGGTTTTCTAAGAAACGACCCGTGTTTGCAGACGGGTCTTACCGCTAGTACTATATAATAAAAGAAACCTATGATGGACACGTGTAATTCATTGGAGCAATCTATATTTTTATTTTCCCGTCACTCTCTCCTACTTAATTATCTTTAACTTAATTACAAATTATAAATACTTATTTTTATAATTAATGATATTCATTGTATTAATTATACCCTGTGATAAAATTGAGTTAAAATATATGTGCGACATTATTAAATTTTAGTTATTATCCAATATAATATTTTAGTTATGATATTATAATATATTAAAACCAACTATACTATTCTTAATACTGATATTCTTTATTTAATAATAAATATATAATATAATACATAATTTGATATTATTAAAATCATCATAAAATTTTATTCCTATAAAATTTCAAAGATATATAAAAATAATCTATTAAGTTGACATATAATTATCTTCAAGTTATATAAATAAAATACTAATACATTCGATTTTTCATTATTCTCCACCGACTTTTGTTTTTAAATTCCTCCCATCCTTACTTATTTACATGACATATATTATTCCGGCATATTTTTGTGTGTTCTTTTAGCTAAGTAACATTTAAATGATTATGTATCTCTTTTTTTTATACATATTAAATTAGATTAGATATTAGTCCGTATATAATATATCCATATAATAAATACAAATTTATCGTTTTGTGATATGATATTGGAATTCTTGGTTTGCTTTAATCATATAGCATGTTTACTTTATCGAATGCAATGAGAACTAAAAAAAATCACACATCGCGCTTCCGCCACGAGCGGGTATGACAATATGGTTTTTCAATTGGTTATGAGACCGTGATCAATAAAATGTATAATCATCATTCCAAATTCTTCGATATATAAGGCATTTTTTAATACATACATATAAACTGGTGGATATTGATCCGTGTCTTTTATTATTATTATCGTCAAATCTCAACCGTCCATTTCTCCATCCTATAATCCTACCGTACAAATCTCGCGCATGATCTCAACCAAAAATTTCAAAAATATGTACTTACCGCCGAAAGCATTATAAAACCGAATGATCTCCTACCAAAATCAACATACACTATCAAATTTTTCTCTAAACACACAATTACACATCAATCTCTTCTAGTTCACAAGAAAATGTCTAGAACTAAGCAAACACCTCACAAATCTGCCAGTCGAAAGGCTAGAAGTAACAAGCTAGCAACTAAGAAAGCCTATAAATCTGTTGCCAGTCTAGGAGGAGTTATAAAGCCGCACAAATTTAGACAAGGGACAATAGCGCTAAGAGAAATAAAAAGGTACCAAAAGTGCACTGAATTGTTGATCAAAAGAGTACCATTTCAGAGACTTGTAAGAGAGATTGCACATACTTTTAAGATAGATATGAGATTTCAAGGCGGCGCTGTGGCAACGCTTCAAGAGGCAGCCGAGGCCTATCTGGTGGGATTGTTTGAAGATACAAACTTGTGTGCCTTTCATGCGAAGAGAGTCACAATTACACCAAAGGATATGCAGTTGGCTAGGAGGCTTAGAGGTGATCAACCTTAGATCTGTCATTTTGTTTTTTTTTTTCTTGTTATCACTCTAAAAAGTGATTTTAATGATTTGCATTGTTGTTATTCCATCATTAATAATAATTTGTTGGTCAAATACTATTATGCAATCGTCCATTTAAAGTGTTGAAGTGTTTGAATCATAAATGATTTGAGTTATTCTTTTAAGGGAAACCATCATACCATAATGGGCTTAGATAAATCAATTTTCAATCACATATTGCACAATGAATTATTTATTTTCTACTTTTATATTTCAGTATCGATTCAAAATTTAATTGTTTTCCAGTTATGTTTATTTTACATTCATGGGTTTGGCTTTATTTAAAAGTAAATATGTGTTTTTAATCATGAGAATCTTTTATTGGAAAACTTACCGGACCAATCAAATATCATGCTAACGCACAAGTTCAGGTAAAACACAACATTCCGACATCAGGACATGTGATCTTTAAACAATTAAAGTCATAAAACTATTAAAAAGATGAATTTAAATCTAAAAGGTAATCATAATTATCTGTTGGAAATCATTGAAAGGCATGTGTAAGTTTGCATGATTATGATTTAGGGGTTTAGCGAAGAAGTGGGTTTCATGGAGTGCCTTAATCGGGGGCGGACCTACGGCTTAAGGTGGGTGGGCGGCCGCCCCCCTTGAACTTTTTTATTTTAATGTTAAACGTACGTGAAAATCTCAAATGCCCCCCATGAAATTTTAACTCTGCACCCCCATGAAATTGCTAATAGAAGAACAGTTGAAGCAAATTTTACTTAAAATGAAAGAAAAAACCATGAGAACGGGGCTCACCGGAAAAAGTTTCCAACATACAAAGACTGGTGTATTTTTTTGCCTTTTGGAGAAGATGATCTTTGATTTTATTTTAAGTATTTAAGTAGGGGTGTTTATGTTTTTTTTTTAAGTAAAACTTCATTAAAAAAACGACCAACCTCAAACGGAGGGGCCCGACAAAAAAAGACACTACATAATTACAAATTTACACCAATCATGCCACGAAATATCTTTAAAATTAGACCTATTTTTGAACTATAAGAAACCCGTCGCCTTTATATCACTCATAATGTCACAGATCTTTACTTCTCGGTTGTCCCGTTCATAACCTTGTAAAGTTCCTAAGTTTCTGATTTGACGGTGACGACAAAGTACGTCTTGTAACATATCCATTTTTTTTATCATATAAAAATTATAGATTGTTTAAATTAATTAACCACTAGTAACTAGTTTTATTTTTAATATAATTATTCGACCCAAATAGTTTTAAAAACTATTTTATATATAGTTGGTTGTAATGTTATACTAATTAATTGGCCTGTATATGGGTGGCCTTTCTATTAAAATAAAAGTATATAAAAACTTATATTATTAGACAGTTAGATTACAGGTAAGTTGACTGTTAGAAATATGAAGTATCTAGACGGACCTAGAAACCGTTTAATAATTAAATTATAAAAATACAATATATTTGAACCTACTCCGTTTTTAATGAAACTTGGTTCAAAATGTAGATACAAATATTCTCGTTCTAATGACATATTGTAAAGACCTTCAAAATTTTCCCAAACTGACCCGTAAGTGAAAACCCGAACCCCTGGAACCCAACTGTGCATGAAAAACCAAGAAACCAAGGTTTTTGGGTTTCAGGCGGGCCGCGTAAGAGTTTGCTTAGCCTTACGCCGGCCGCGTCAAAGTATAGTTTGACCGGATAAGCATCCGAGCCACGCGTTGACCAGCTGGCAAACCTACCCGTAACACACCAAGCCTATACGTAGACTAGGTTGCCCTCGCGGGCCGCGTAAGTTTGAGAGAAGGTTTACGCGGGCCGCGTGAACCTCAAATTTCAGCTATAAATAGCTTGGCTCCTGAGCAGTTCGATGGTGTCGACGAAACTTTCAAAATCATTTCTATTCTGCTTGAATATTATTCTCAAATTAGTGAGGTGCTACTACGATACCGGGTATTAACTCGATCGCTGCTACGATTCAATGTCCGATCGATTGAAACTATCCGATGAATGTTTAAGTGCTGCTCAAATTGGGTTTATACTTTGTCATTCGTCGTGAATTCGATGGATGTTTAAGTATTGCGCTTTGTCATTCGTCGTGAGGGTTTAATCTCGTGAGTTATCGTAAATGCTGTATTAGTTACTGACCTAGTTCGTATGCATTGTTGTTTAAATTAGGTTATCAGGCTTATCAGTAGGCTAAACTCTGCCCGTATAAATCTGCAATGTGAGTCATTCTCTTTTTATCAACATTGTTTTACAATACTCCAAACAATTTCAAATGTTATAATTACAGGGATTAAGTCGTGGTTATCTTAAATCACTGGCTAGTGGGGTATTGTGCACATTACTAATTTCTCACGGTTAGGCTAATAAATCCTAACAGTGATAAACGTCACTACTTAGGGAAAGACCCAATAGTGGTATGACCATCGTCACCAGCTGACACGGCGCCAGATAAAAATAAGATAAAAGCCATTGTAATCGCTCTTATGCTGTAATTTATAACTATGTGTCATTTTATCAAAATGAATGATTCACCAGTATTTCCCCGCTGACAAAATATTTTTAAAACATGTTTCAGGCGACGTGCTGTAAATCAAGGAAAACGTGCTACGGAGCACTAACAAGCTTGAAGAGGTGGCTCAGTTAAAATGAATAAACATGTTTTAATAAATCAGGGAATTTTCTAGTAAAATTCCTCTATTGTAAATTACGGGGTTTATCCCGAATTATGAAATAAAATAATCGGACATTTTCAAGTTTTAACAGATCCTGTTAAAATCTTCCGCTGTCGTATCATTTAATAAATACCACGGGTTCCTGTCCCGCGGCTCCTGACCGGGTCAAACCGGGGCTGGGGCCGTGACAGGAAAAGGTGGTATCAGAGCCACTGATTTAAGCCAATTAAGTATTTAAAGAACACTTAATTTTACTGATTGCCATTTTGTGATTACATGTTTTATTATTTGAATATTTGTTTACAGTATGGGTAAACAAAGACTTTCGGACATCTATCATAAAATAGATAGTTCATCAAAAGAAAAGGGAACTTCATCCTCAAAATACCCAGCAGATACCGAGGAAGGAATATTTGTCCGTAAGGCACAGTTTGAGAAACCACTTTCTCCTAAGAAAAGAAGCCAGATTATTAGAAAAAGTCAAGAGAAAATAAAGAAGTCACGATCAAAAGAAGTGAGGGTTAGTCAGGAAACCCAGGAAATAGGCAATAACCCACCATGGGAAGATAAATTAGATGAAAAATGGGCGGATCTTTATATGTTAGCCACTGTAGCAGTAAATGCTAAATTTTAAAATACCCTGACCCAGTACTAGCCCACATATCATCTACAAGCCAGAAACCTTACCCATTAAAATAAACAACTTAGTAAGAGAAAATAAAATAAATTAGGATTGTGCAACCTTAGTATATTTTGAATATCATTTGTAATTTGTATTAGAAAGTCGCAGTGTGTGCAATAATATTTGAACAGTTATATTAAATATTCACTTGTGAAATTTTTATTATAAAATTTTAACTTAGCATTTTGTGTGCATTTTGCATATATGCTATAACAACATGAATGAGTTATCTGAAGCCCTTCAGAATCTCAATCTCTATCCTGTGAAAGTGGAAGTTTCCAAAGACTTTACTGGTTACTTGCCCGATGTAGAGGAACCTATGGAATTTCAAGCTCCACCTCCGTAGAAACCAAAGCCTAAGAAAAGGAGAAGATTTATAGGTTGGAGGCGTGTACACAGGAGGAAACCAGCAACTAGGAAAGTTCCCAAAATAGAAAATCCCATTAATAAAGGAAAAGGGATCGAGATCGAGGAAAATGTTAGACAAGTAGAAATGGAAATTGGGGAAAGTTCTAAGCAAGTCGAGGAGTTGCCATTACAGGAGGAATTGGATCGCGTACTGGCAAGCTGTGATATCCTTAGACCTATCAATAATAACCTCTTTCCTTATCCTGTCGAAACCCAACTTCCAATAAATTTGGAACCAGCCATCCCAGAACCTTTGATCCACACCCAACCTTTAGGAGAAATGGACAAGTGGTGGACTAACGACTGGCAGTTTCAAAACCTCCTCAATAACCCCTATACATTTTTCCCTCAGTTCGACCCAGAACCTATACCAAACCCACCAATGAGTAATGAAAATTTAGCTGAACTCCGCCACTTTGGCGAGGAGCTAGTGGATGCAGGGAATAGGATTCGGGAGGTAGGAGAACAGATATCCTGGAAGTACGACGAGAGGGAACGTCGTTACTGAGGTGCCAACTGACGAGGGCTAGTGTGATAGTGAAACTGTGGATTGTACAATAATAATAATAATAATAACAATATAAGTCTGTAAAATAACTTAAAAATAAAATTTTTGTAAGATAACAGTGTGTACGGATGCATAATATAATATATAAAAATAGAAGTCGAGAAATTGACAATTTTGGCTATACATGTGTTGTGAAACTGTGTGATTGTTTTGCATATAATTATTATTTATTCTATGTTAATAATTTATACATATATTAATTACCAGATGGAACACGCTAGTAATGAACCAGTTAACGAAGTTAACCAATCAGAGCAAAATCAGGAAGATCAATTTATGACTAGGCAAGATATCGAGAATATCGTTGCTCAAGGAATAGCCAATGCTATTCCAGCAATCCTTGCTGCTGCCCAGAAACCTGTTGAACCTCAACAAATTATTCCTAGCAAACGTACTCATGAAGATAGCTTCAGTAATAGCGTAAATGGAGGCGGTAATCATACTAACAACGATAATGAGATACGACAAGCCCCAATTCTCAAAAGAATGAAAGCCGCAACGCCTGGTTGCACTTATAAAGAATTTCTTGCTTGTAAACTAGCTGAATTTGCAGGCAATGAAGGGGCGACCGTGGCACTGCGTTGGTTGGAGAAAACCGAAGCAGTAATTATAATAAGTAAATGTGCTGAGGAAGACAAGGTCATGTACGCGTCGCATCTTTTTAAAGAAGGGGCGCTAGAATGGTGGAATACGGTGCTTCAAGCCAAAGGAAGAAATATGGCCTATGCCATGAGTTGGGAAGAATTTAAGCAGCTAATGGAAAGAAAATTTTGTCCCGAATATGAAAAGGAACAAATGGCAAATAAGTTCCTGAACCATCGGATGATGGGTGTAGATTGTCGAGGGTATACTTCGACATTCTTCGAGTATGCGAGAGTGGTACCAACCCTGGCTTCGCCAGAACCGGTGCTTATTTCCCGCTATATTTGGGGATTGATTGGCGACATCCGTAATATCGTTAAAGCTGCGAGACCTCGCACTATTGACGATGCGGTAGAATTAGCTAACACCCTAACTGACGAGTTGATACGCACAAGAGAAGAGAACCGGAAGAAGGAAGTAGCTCAAAAGATTACCCACGGATTCCGTAATAGTGCCAATTTCAAGAGAAAAGGAGCTGGGCAATCTTCCACGGTTCCATTTTGCAATACCTGCAAAAGAAAGCATTTGGGAAGATGCAAAGGGTATTGCAATTTCTGCAAAATCCCAGGGCATCAAGAAGAAGATTGCAGAAAGAAGAAAGCAACAGTTTGCTACAACTGTGGAGAAGCTGGACATTTCAGGCCAGACTGCCCAAAATTAGTTAAACCAGCTGACAACAAGGCCAAACCTGCAGAAGGAGCTACAAAGAAGAACGTAAGAGCTTTCCAACTGACTACACAGGAAGCCGAACTAATTCCTGATGTGATAGCCGGTACGTTCCTAGTTCACAACGTTTATGCCAAAGTATTATTTGACTCTGGTGCAAACCAAAGTTTTATAAAACTTCATTCTGCCAAGCTCTTAAATTACCCTTAACCAACCTTAGGCAGATTTTTACAGTCGAAACAGCAGATGGGAATTCTGTTAACATAGATAAGGTTTTGCGAGAAGGAAAGATAGAACTCTTAGGTCATAAATTTTCTGCAAATCTGTTACCTATGAATTTAGCTGGATTTGATGTAGTGTTAGGAATGGATTGGTTAGTAGCCAACCATGCTCGAATTCTTTGTGATAAAAATGCCATAGAAATGCATACACCTACAGGAGAGGTAATTTCAATTACAGGAGATAAACCACGAAAGCCACTAAAATTCATTTCAGTAATGAAGTTGGCCAGTTATTCAAGAAAACATGAAGTAGTGTATATGATTTCAGTAATCATTAACACGAAAAATAAGGAACTTAAGGAAATTCCAGTAGTCTCAGAATACCCCGATGTATTCCCAGAAGAACTACCTGGATTACCACCCGACAGGGAAGTAGAATTTAGGATTCATCTAATTCCTGGAACTACACCAATAGCCAAAGCACTTTACCGGTTAGCACCCACTGAAATGCTAGAATTGAAAAAGCAGTTGGATGAATTGCTAAGTAAAGGATTCATACAACCTAGTTCATCCCCTTGGGGAGCACCAGTGTTGTTCGTAAAGAAAAAGGACAGTTCGATGCGAATGTGTATCGATTATAGGGAATTAAATAAGGTTACAATTAAGAATCGATACCCATTACCTAGGATTGATGATCTTTTTTATCAACTCCAGGGAGCTAGATACTTTTCTAAAATCGACTTACGCTCAGGATACCATCAATTAAAGGTACAAGAAGAAGACATACCTAAAACTGCTTTCAGAACTAGGTATGGTCATTACGAGTTTACAGTCATGCCCTTCGGACTAACGAATGCACCCGCAGCATTCATGGACATGATGAATAGAATCTGTAAACCGTATTTGGATAAATTTATAATTGTCTTCATCGACGATATACTTATTTATTCCAAAAGTCAGGAGGAACATTGTGAGCACCTGCATGTACTCTTAACTTTATTAAGAAAGGAGAAGCTTTACGCCAAATTCTCGAAGTGTGAATTTTGGTTGCAGGAGGTACAATTTTTAGGACACATGGTGAATCACAAAGGTATTCACGTAGATCCCTCTAAAATAGAAGCAATTACCAAATGGAAAGTCCCACAATCAGCTATGGAAATTAGAAGTTTTTTAGGATTAGATGGATACTATAGGCGCTTTATTAAGGATTTTTCTAAAATAGCGGTGCCATTAACTAAGCTAACCTGTAAAGCAGTTAAGTTTGAATGGGGACCTAGGCAAGAAGAAGCCTTTAAGATTTTAAAGCAAAAGTTAACAAATGCCCCAATTCTAGCCTTACCAGAAGTAACAGAAGATTTTGAAGTTTATTGTGATGCTTCTAAACTAGGATTAGGATGTGTACTAATGCAACGCAAGAAGGTAATTGCGTATGCCTCAAGGCAATTGAAAAAGCACGAGGAAAACTATACTACTCATGACTTAGAGTTAGGAGCCATAATTTTTGCCCTTAAGATTTGGAGACATTATCTATATGGAAGTAAATTTACTGTCTATATAAATCATAAGAGTTTAAAGTACATATTTGGGAAAAAAGAATTAAACATGAGTCAAAGAAGATGGATGGAAATCCTAAGTGACTACGACTGTGATATTCAATATCACGAAGGAAAAGCAAACGTAGTTGCAGATGCCTTAAGTCGTAAGTATCATGAGAAACAACGACGAGTTCGTGCTCTTAGATTAAATCTGCAGTTGGATTTAATGGAACAATTAAAGAATGTTCAGGAAACAACAATCAAGGATGATGTTGAAGGAATGAAAGGACGACTAAAAGAATTAGAACAAGGAAGTGATGGAATTTGGAGATTCCATAAGAAAAGGATTAGGGTACCTAAGCAAGGAGAATTAAGAAATAAGATTTTAGAAGAAGCTCATAAATCTAGGTATACCATGCATCCTGGTAACAATAAAATGTACCAAGACTTAAGAAATAATTTCTGGTGGATAGGAATGAAAAAGGACATAGCTAGATATGTTTCTAAATGTCTTACTTGTTCGCAAGTTAAGGCAGAACACCAGAAACCTTCGAGACTACTACAACAATTAGAAATGCATGTATGGAAATGGGAACTCATAACAATGGACTTTGTTACAAAGTTACCCAAAACCAGAAAAGGTAATGATGCGATTTGGGTAATTGTAGATCGATTAACCAAGTCAGCTCATTTTCTACCCATGAAAGAAACCTTTAGCATAGAAAGATTGGCAAAGTTGTATGTAGATGAAGTAGTATCCTTACATGGAGTTCCACTCTCCATTGTATCGGATAGAGATAGTCGTTTCACTTCCCACTTCTGGACAAGTTTCCAAGAAGCAATGGGAATCCGACTAAATTTAAGTACTGCATATCATCCACAAACAGACGGACAAAGTGAAAGGACGATACAAACCCTAGAAGACATGCTCCGAGCATGTGTAATAGATTTTGGTGGAAACTGGGATGATCACCTACCTTTAATTGAATTCTCCTATAATAATAGTTATCATGCAAGCATCGAAGCTGCCCCATTCGAAGCACTGTATGGACGAAAGTGCAGAACTCCAGTTTGCTGGGCAGAAACAGGAGAAAGTCAATTGTCAGGTCCTGAAATTGTGCAAGAAACTACCGATAAAATCACTCAAATCAAGGAAATATTAAAGACGGCTCGAGATCGCCAGAAGAGTTATGCCGACAATCGGCGCAAACCACTAGAGTTCCAAGTTGGAGACAAGGTACTATTGAAAGTTTCTCCTTGGAAAGGAGTAGTACGGTTCGGTAAGAAAGGAAAGCTAAGCCCAAGGTACGTAGGACCATTTCCAGTGATCCAACGTATAGGACCAGTTGCTTATCGTTTACAACTACCAGAAGAACTAGCTAGAGTACATGATGTATTCCATGTATCTAACCTTAAGAAATGTTTATCGGGCGAATCACTGGTAGTACCTCTTCGGGACATAGAGGTAAACGAAAAGCTAAAATTTGTTGAAAAACCACTTCAAATAGAAGACCGAAAGATCAAGTTTCTCAAGCACAAGCGATTGGTACTAGTTAAAGTCAAATGGGAGTCAAAAAGAGGACCCGAATACACTTGGGAGCTGGAATCGGAAATGAAGCGAAAGTATCCTCACTTATTTCAATAAATCTCGAGGACGAGATTCTAAATAAGGTGGGGAGGATGTAAAGACCTTCAAAATTTTCCCAAACTGACCCGTAAGTGAAAACCCGAACCCCTGGAACCCAACTGTGCATGAAAAACCAAGAAACCAAGGTTTTTGGGTTTTAGGCGGGCTGCGTAAGAGTTTGCTTAGCCTTACGCGGGCCGCGTCAAAGTATAGTTTGACCGGATAAGCATCCGAGCCACGCGTTGACCAGCTGGCAAACCTACCCGTGACACACCAAGCCTATATGTAGACTAGGTTGCCCTCGCGGGCTGCGTAAGTTTGAGAGAAGGTTTACGAGGGCCGCGTGAACCTCAAATTTCAGCTATAAATAGCTTGGCTCCTGAGCAGTTCGATGGTGTCGATGAAACTTTCAAAATCATTTCTATTCTACTCGAATATTACTCTCAAATTAGTGAGGTGCTACTACGATATCGGGTATTAACTCGATCGCTGCTACGATTCAATGTCCGATCGATTGAAACTATCCGATGGAATGTGAGGACGTGGAGGTACGTGGAGGTGAACCGTGATGTCTAAGTTTCTTACTTTCACCTATAAAAGGCACCAGTTACCTTTCCAAATTCTCACATTTCATTTTTTTCTTCCTGTCTCTCTCGCCACTTTCTCTTTCTATATATATATATATATATATTTTAAATAGCTCGGGAGTTATACCCAAGATTTATACCAGGAGACTTTCTAGTCGAATCCTAAAGTTACAAGGTGAGTCCATTCTCTTTTCTCAGAGTTCGTGAGTTATTCTCATTTTTATCACCTTTTTGTGATACAATTATATTTAAAAATGCTTTCCAAAATCCTAAATGTTTACCAGTTATACTTACAGTGATTAAATTTTTATATTCTGTAATAACTGCCGGTATAGAAGGTTTTATACATTACTTGACCCTCGTTACTATTGGCCAAAAAGTTAGCCAATAGTAACATGACCACAATCACACGGCGAATTGTGCCACAGTAGCCATAGCCTATAACTAATATTATTTTAACATTAAATCGTTAATAAATTTAATGTATGATTGAGATAAATCTAAATGGTGTGTATATAAAATAGAGCTTTATTAATCATTATTACAATATATATTATAGAAAATATATTTAATAGACCTAAATTACTATTTACATTATAAAATAATGTTTAGTCCATAAATGTTTACCATAATAAAATAGTCAAAAATAATATATTCTACTATACTAAGATTATATTTTAGTCTTAGTCACGTTAATATATTAAATAATAATATTACAATTATTTAATTAATATATTATATTTGATAAGTTATAGCTATTAGTTTGACAGAAAATGATATATATTTCATTTTCTGGGCTAAGTGGTTTTGTGTCATAGAAAATATAATTGACAAAGTAATGTCACGGGACACTACTAAGTCCAGAGTCACTAGTTGAGAGAATGATCATCAGTGATATGACCAGAAATATGACCAGAGTCACTAGTTGAGAGAATGATCAACAGTGACATGACCAAAGGCACTAGTTGAGAGAATGATCAACAGTGTTATGACCAGAGTCACTAGTTGAAAGAATGATCAACAGTGATATGACCAAAGTCACTAGTTGAAAGAATGATCAAAAGTGATATGACCAGAGGTACTAGTTGAAAGAATGATCAACAGTTATTTGACCACCGTCACGGGAACCGCCTAGTGACCGATACCTTTAAATAATAATAAGATATACGATATATTTATTACTTGATAAACTTCACTACTGGACGAAAGTGAGCCAATAAGTGATATAACCACCGCCACATCGGAACTGCCACCATGTGACAAATACTGATTGAATTGGGTAAATATAAACAAATATAAAAACCCATAATGCTATAAAGTATAACAATATATTTTTATAAAAATGGAATGAACTCGCCAGTATTTATTACTGATAAAATGTTTTCCAAACATGTTTCAGGTAATTTGCTGTAAAGATAGTATAAGCCAGCTATGGAGCACTGAAGGCTTAAATAAAGTGGCTATAAATACCTATATAAAAGAAGAAATTTATGTTTTATTTATTTGAGTTTATCCCTATAAAAACAATTGAATCGAATATGTGTTTTATCCCATTTGTTTAATATTAAAAGTTTGGTGTTTTACAAACTCTGAAATCATTTCCTAACTACGATCCTGATGAAAAAAAAATTTCGCTGCGAAATTAATAAACACCGATACCATCTGACTGGCTCGCGGCACCCGCTCCCCGGTTGGGGTCGGGGGCTGTGACAGAAGGTGGTATCAGAGCCACTTGTTTAAGCTATTTAGGTGTTCTTTTAATACCTAAACTTAAACAATAAAGTTAGGAAATTAATACAAAGTAACATATGTGTTATTTTTGTAGATTTAAATATATGTATATATATGTATATATGCACATATGATTCTTGAAAATATTGTTTTGTTTTTCTATGATATTAATAATTGAAAATATTTGCAATTCAGATGTCGAATGAAGTATCACATAATCCAGAAGTTCATGCTAATAATGAAAATCCTTTGGATAAAAATGCTATAGAAAATCTAATAGCCCAAGGAATAGCTAATGCTTTACCTTTAATAATTAAAGCTGTTAAAAACCCCGTAGAACCCACCAAAGTTGTGAGTAGCAAGCATACTCGTGACGACAGTTTTAGCCATAGTGTCAATGGAGACAATGATGATATTGTCAAAACCCCATTTCCCATGAAAATGACGGCGATGACTCTCGGGTATACCTACAAAGAATTTCTAGCTTGTAAACCAACTGAGTTCGCAGGCAGTGAAGGAGCCACGACTGCTCTGCGATGGTTGGAAAAGACGGAAGCTGTTCATAAAATCAGCAAATGTGCCGAAGAAGATAAGGTGATGTATGCTTCCAACCTCTTTAAAGAAGAAGCCTTAGAATGGTGGAATACAGTTCTTCAGGCAAAAGGAAGTGACATGGCTTATGCCATGAACTGGGAAAAATTCAAGGAAATGACAGAAAGGAAATTTTGCCCCCCTTATGAAAAGGAACGAATGGCTAACGAGTTCCTAAATCATAAAATGATAGATGTAAATTGTCGGGAGTATACGACGACGTTCTTCGAATATGCAAGAATGGTACCAACTCTGGCTTCGCCAGAACCCGTACTAATTTCTCGTTATATTTGGGGATTAGTTAGCGAAATCCGAGATATGGTCAAGGCCGCTAGACCACAGACTATTGAAGAAACAGTTGAACTAGCTAACATCCTGACAGATGGACTAATCCGCACAAGAGAAGAAAACAAGAAGAAAGAGTTAGCCCAGAAAATTTCCGAAGAATTCAAGAAGAAAGGAACTAAACCGTCACTGGAACAACCTACCTGCAGAAGCTGTAACAAAAAGCATTCAGGAAAATGCCGTTTTAGGAAAACACCCTATTGTAACTTCTGCAAGATGACCGGGCATATAGAGGAAGAATGTAGAAGGAAAACTAATATCTGTTTCCATTGCGGAGAAACAAGACACATCAAACCATATTGCCCGAAACTGACTAAAAGCACCCGACAACAAGGCAAAAACAACAGACGGAGCTAAGAAGAACGCGCGAGCATTCGTACTTACTACGCAAGAAGCAGAAATGATTCCAGACGTAATCGCTAATATGTAATATCTAAGTTAAGTTATTATTTGACCCTAGTACAAATAAAAGTTTTTTTTTAAATAAATGCATCCTGTCAAGTACTTTATCTATTCAAACCCATAACAGACTTGTTTGGTCTTCACTTTCATTGAATCATTTATTTGGTTACGACACCTTGTGGTGGCGTTCTCATTAACATGAAACTTGCGCTAATTCCATTCTCACACCTGATGTACAGATTTATTTTTTTAATTTCTGTTGATTTATTATCTTAAAACAGTCTTAAGACAATTATGTGTTAAGATAAGAGTACACAAATTCGTATTATATTCCGGTGTACCTCTAAAGATTCTTTCATCATTGATCGAAAATTCTATGATATTCATTTAGTCTTTCATTATCAATTGGAAATCCTATAATATTTATTTTAAATGAATATCCAAATTTACTTCATTAAAGCTTTCAGTTGATTACGAACACGGTGAAATTGTTCGGTCACCGTAATTATTGAGCTATTTAAATCATTTCGACACCTTGCGGCGTCGATATAAAATTGTAACTTGAGCAAATCATAATCATATGAATCATTCAAAACCACGTATATCTTTCCTTTGATTCATTATTCAAAAGTAGTCTTGATACAATTATGTATTAAGACAATGATACAGTAAACTCTATTGTATTTCGGTGTATTCTTGCAATTTAATAAACGTCAACACATTGATTTTTGTCATGTCATGGTTCGATAGTTGACAAATCATTTCCGTGCTTCTATTTCATTTGAGCTTGTTGATTCTGAGTCTTCATCAGTTAACAATCAAAGTAAGTTTTTCTTTTGACAGTGAATTCTATTGTTTCTAAAAGTCATTCACAACTTGTAAACATTCAATTTAGATATCTATTGATCATATATCTCTTTTAGTTTGAACCTAGTCACCTTGGAAATTATATATCGTTCGTTTGACATTGATTCCTAGAAATAATTCAGTTGAACCATTGAGCCCCGTTTATTGTAAAACACATATTCATTTGAACATGTGTTGATTCTGTGTCATTTACCTTAATACTGTTCTTATTGACTAAGACGTGACATAACTTTAAGAAGACATCGTAACCCAAATCTCGAGGACGAGATTTAAAACAAGGTGGGGAGGATGTAACATATCCATTTTTTTATCATATAAGAATTATAGATTGTTTAAATTAATTAACCACTAGTAATTAGTTTTATTTTTAATATAATTATTCGACCCAAATAGTTTTAAAAACTATTTTATATATAGTTGGTTGTAATGTTGTACTAATTAATTGGCCTGTATATGGGTGACCTTTCTATTAAAATAAAAGTATATAAAAACTTATATTATTAGACAGGTAGATTACAGGTAAGTTGACTGTTAGAAATATGAAGTATCTAGACGGGCCTAGAAACCGTTTAATAATTAAATTATAAAAATACAATATATTTGAACCTACTCCGTTTTTAATGAAACTTGGTTCAAAATGTAGATACAAATATTCTCGTTCTAATGACATATTCATTGTTTTATAAAACGTCGTATTTTAGATGTTATACGCGCCAAATAAGTGAAGCAGGTGAACTAATTATAAGAATAAAATAATAATAAAAAAAAATTACATTTTGAAATGATTGTTAGATGCACGTGTCTTGAGCAGTGAGATTCAAAGAAAAAAAAGAAAAAAAACTAACAATTATGGAATGTGAGGACGTGGAGGTACGTGGAGGTGAACCGTGATGTCTAAGTTTCTTACTTTCACCTATAAAAGGCACCAGTTACCATTCCAAATTCTCACATTTCATTTTTTTTCTTCCTGTCTCTCTCGCCACTTTCTCTTTCTATATATATATATATTTTAAATAGCTCGGGAGTTATACCCAAGATTTATACCAGGATGCTTTCTAGTTGAATCCTAAAGTTACAAGGTGAGTCCATTCTCTTTTCTCACAGTTTGTGAGTCATTCTCCTTTTTATCACCTTTTTGTGATACAATTATATTTAAAAATGCTTTCCAAAATCCTAAATGTTTAACAGTTATACTTACAGTGATTAAATTTTTATATTATGTAATAACTGCCGGTATAGAAGGTTTTATACATTACTTGACCCTCGTTACTATTGGGCAAAAAGTTAGCCAATAGTAATATGACAACAATCACACGGGGAATTGTGCCCCAGTAGCCATAGCCTATAACTAATATTATTTTAACATTAAATCATTAATAAATTTAATATATGATTGAGATAAATCTAAATGGTGTGTATATAAAATAGAGCTTTATTAATCATTATTACAATATATATTAAAGAAAATATATTTAATAAACCTAAATTACTATTTACATTATAAAATAATGTTTAGTCGATAAATGTATACCATAATAAAATAGTCAAAAATAATATATTCTACTATACTAAGATTATATTTTAGTCTTAGTCACGTTAATATATTAAATAATAATATTACAATTATTTAATTAATATATTATATTTGATAAGTTATAGCTATTAGTTTGGCAGAAAATGATATATATTTCATTTTCTGGGCTAAGTGGTTTTGTGTCATAGAAAATATAATTGACAAAGTAATGTCACGGGACACTACTAAGTCCAGAGTCACTAGTTGAGAGAATGATCAACACTGATATGACCAGAAATATGACCAGAGTCACTAGTTGAGAGAATGATCAACAGTGAGATGACCAAAGGCACTAGTTGAGAGAATGATCAACAGTGTTATGACCAGAGTCACTAGTTGAAAGAATGATCAACAGTGATATGACCAAAGTCACTAGTTGAAAGAATGATCAACAGTGATATGACCAGAGTCACTAGTTGAAAGAATGATCAACAGTGATTTGACCACCGTCACGGGAACCGCCTAGTGACCGATACCTTTAAATAATAATAAGATATACGATATATCTATTACTTGATAAACTTCACTACTGGACGAAAGTGAGCCAATAAGTGATATAACCACCGTCACATCGGAACTGCCACAATGTGACAAATACTGATTGAATTGGGTAAATATAAACAAATATATAAACCCTTAATGCTGTAAAGTATAACAATATATTTTCATAAAAATGGAATGAACTCGCCAGTATTTATTACTGATAAAATTCTTTCCAAACATGTTTTCGGTAATTTGCTGTAAAGATAGTATAAGCCAGCTATGGAGCACTGACGGCTTAAATAAAGTGGCTATAAATACCTGAATAAAAGAAGAAATTTATGTTTTATTTATTTGAGTTTATCCCTATAAAAACAATTGAATCGAATATGGGTTTTAGCCCATTTGTTTAATATTAAAAGTTTGGTGTTTTACAAACTCTGAAATCATTTCCTAACTACTATCCTGATGAAAAAAAAAATTTCGCTGTGAAATTAATAAACACTGATACCATCTGACTGGCTCGCTGTACCCGCTCCCAGGGTGGGGTCGGGGGCTGTGACACGTCTTGAGACAACGGTAAACACATCATTGTTCAGCCGGTCTGATCGGATGGGAATCACCCCAGTCCGATCAGTCGTCTGTTCGTGACGGTGCTTATGTCAGAATTCGTACTCCGGTCACCTTCTCCTGTAATAATCCATTTCCAAACCAACTTCAGACTAATCATAAAGTCTATAGTCCGTTTGGATCCGGATTCCACCGTTTTAAGTAAAAGTTTAAGAACAAGATGAAAGAAAAACACAAGTTTTAGCTGAAAGGTTTAGATTTAGTAAAGATTCGGTGTAAAACGTATTAAATTCCTTAGATTTGAGCTAGATCTTGATAAAAATGACATCACACAACTTGTTTGTACAAACAACCATGATGACGTCACCCTTAAGAGCTCAAATCTTAGAGATTTTACAGTGAAAAGTGAGATTTCAAAGGAGAATCTCGTAGAGAATAGTGTGTAGATCAAAGATGTACAAGAATCTAGTGTAAAACGTACCAAAATTGCCGAGAAATGGAAGAAAAAAGGAGTGCGTGCGGCTGGTTCGAAGGAGGCTGTCACATCAGTGAGAAATGATGTGACAGCTCCTATTTATAGTGCAAGGAGGAGATAAAGGCGGTGCGCATATGGATCGGATGGCCCTCCGATTGGATGGTCATCCGATCGGATTGCCATTCAGTCAATCCCATCCTTTCTGTGTTCCCGTCTTTGATTCGTTTTGCGAGTTAGATTAAGCGTTGCGTTGCGTATTATTGGGTAATAGTACCACATAACTAGATTACATTATTAACACAAAAGTTTCCAAGTTTCATAGTTTTCGCCAGTGCCAAGCCTCCAGTCTCTCGTTCAACCAAGTCTCAAGTTGCACGAGTCTCAAGAGTCAAGCACCAAAGTATCAAGAGTCAAGAATCTGGATTCCAAGCATCAAGAATCATAGTTTCCAAGTGTCAAGTATCAAGAATCATAGTTTCCAAGTATCAAGTATCAAGAATCATAGTGTTAAATATCAAGAATCAAGATTCAAGTATCAAGAATCTAGTATTAAGAATCAAGTATCATAGCATAAGATTCACCAAGTGACAAAAGTATCAAGAATCACATAGTTTAGGGACTAAAAGTGACAAATAGATAAAAGTCTAGGGACGCAGGCGTTACAGTCTCCCCTCCTTTAGGAGATTTTGTCCCAGAAATCTAGGAAGAAGACTGCATGAAGAGTTGCGGATACTTGGTCTTCATTTCACTCTTAAGTTCCCAAGTGAATTCGGCGCCACGCTTTCCTTCCCAACGAACCTTAACTATGGGAATTTGTTGCGCCTCAGTCGCTTGACACCTTGATCCATGATTTCAGCCGGTTTCTCCACAAAGTGTACTACTTCATTTATTTGCAAGTCTTCTAGGGGAACCTGTAATTCCTCGTCGGCTAGGCAATTACGTAAGTTAGATACGTGGAACACTGGATGCACATTGCTTAGTTCTGGTGGTAGGTCGAGTCTGTACGCCAACTTACCAATCCTTTCGAGTATCGTGAAAGGACCCACATAGCAAGGAGCGAGCTTTCCCTTCTTACCAAAACGAACCACTCCCTTCCAGGGAGATACCTTAAGAAGAACTCGGTCACCAACATCAAATTCCAGAGGCTTACGCCTTTTATCAGCATAACTCTTTTGTCTGCTCCTAGGCTTGATCAAGTTATCACGGATCTGAAGAATCTTATCCGTTGTCTCTTGAATGATCTCAGGGCCAGTAAACTGCTTGTCACCAACCTCATGCCAGCTGGGAGGAGATCGGCACTTGCGGCCATACAAAGCTTCGAAAGGAGCCATCTGAATACTGGAATGATAGCTGTTGTTATACGAGAACTCAATCAATGGTAAATGTACATCCCAGTTACCACCAAATTCGATGAAACAATAACGGAGCATATCCTCTAGGGTTTGAATAGTACGCTCGGTCTGTCCATCCGTTTGAGGATGAAAGGCCGTGCTAAGATTCAAATGAGAACCCATAGCGGATTGAAAGGTTTGCCAAAGACGCGAAGTAAAACGACCATCACGGTCCGAGATTATGTCAAGAGGTATGCCATGACGACATATAATCTCATCGGTATAGATTCGAGCAAGCTTCTCCACTTTATAATCTTCACGAATAGGAAGAAAGTGGGCTGATTTGGTCAAACGATCAACGATCACCCAGATGCTATCATGACCAGTAGGTGTACGGGGTAGTTTAGTAATGAAGTCCATAACGATGCTATCCCACTTCCAAACAGGGATTTCGGGTTGTTCTAAGAGTCCAGAAGGACGTTGATGTTCAGCCTTAACCTTCGTACAAGTAAGGCATTTAGAAACATATGTAGCAATGTCCTTCTTCATCCCGGGCCACCAATAAGTCATACGCAGATCATGATACATCTTATCGGCACCTGGATGAATAGAGTAACGAGACTTGTGGGCCTCATTCATAATGAGCTCATGGAGGTTATCGTGATCTGGCACCCAGATGCGATTGAGATAGTATTGAAGTCCATCAGACTTAGTTTCGAGTTGATCCACATTCGCACCACGTATTTCAATGAATAGACTACCTTCATTAGCTGACGAATACTGAGCTTCACGAATACACGCATGAAGATCTCTAGAGATACGAATAGCATTAACATGAGTTTTACGACTAAGAGCGTCGGCAACTACATTCGCCTTGCCAGGATGATAACGAATTTCGCAGTCGTAGTCGTTAAGCAATTCCACCCAACGCCTCTGTCGCATGTATAGTTCCTTTTGGTCAAAGATATGTTGAAGGCTCTTATGGTCAGTGAAAACCACACACTTAGTACCATACAGGTAGTGTCGCTAGATCTTAACGCAAACACGACTACTCCAAGCTCCAGATCGTGAGTAGTATAGTTTTTCTCATGCACTTTAAGTTGACAAGAGGCATAAGCAATAACCTTGTCCCGCTGCATGAGCACACAGCCCAATCCACGGTTCAAGGCATCACAATATACCACAAAGTCATCATTCCCATCAGGGAGAGTAAGAACAGGGGCGTTATACAAAAGGGTCTCAAGAGTCTGAAAAGATTCCTCTTGCTCAGGACCCCAAGCAAAAGGTTTCTCTTTTTGAGTCAACGAAGTGAGAGGAACGGCAACTTAGAAAAGTCCGATATGAATCGGCGGTAATAACCCACCAATCCTAGAAAAGAACGAATCTCAGATGCGATTTAGGCGTACTCCAATTCTTCACCGCTTCAATTTTAGACGGGTCAACATGAATACCTTGCTTACTAATGACATGACCAAGAAATTGTACTTCATCGATCCAAAACTCACACTTAGAGACTTTAGCATACAAGCGTTCACCACGTAGAAGTTCAAGCATCAAGCGTAAATGACGAGCATGATCAGCTTTAGTTTTCGAGTAAATGAGAATATCATCAATCAAGACTATCACAAAACGATCAAGATAAGGTTTACAAACACGATTCATAAGATCCATGAACACAGCGGGTGCGTTGGTCAATCCAAAAGGCATGACCACGAACTCGTAGTGTCCATAACGAGTACGAAAAGCGGTTTTGGGCACATCATCTTCGAGAACACGAAGCTGATGATAACCAGAATTAAGGTCAATCTTCGAGAAACAGGACGCGCCTTGTAGTTGGTTAAATAGATCATCAATACGAGGAAGAGGATAACGATTCTTAACGGTAAGCTTATTAAGTTCACGGTAGTCGATACACATACGAAACGAGCCATCTTTCTTCTTGACGAATAGCACAGGAGCACCCCACAGAGAGGTACTTGGACGAATGAATCCCTTGTCGAGCAGTTATTGTAGTTGGCTAGACAATTCTTGCATCTCGGAAGGTGCAAGTCGATAAAGAGCCTTGGCGACAGGAGTCGCACCAGGTATGAGATCAATACAAAAATCAACTGATCTAGGAGGAGGAAGACCAGGAAGATCTTCAGGAAAGACATCAGGGAAATCACACACTACTGGAACGTCACTTATGTTCTTCCCTTTGCCCTTTTGTTCCACCACGTGGGCCAAGAAGGCAAAGTTCTGTTTACGTAAGCATCTATTCGCCTGAGTGCATGACATTAACTTCAGTCCTTTTGAAGGTCGGTCTCCGTAGACATGTAAAATATCACCGGACGGCAAGGGTAGACGAACAAACTTCTCGTGACAAGCAATCTCAGCATGGTTCTTACGCAACCAATCCATGCCGATAATGACATCAAAACTACCCAATTGCATGGGTATTAGATCAATAGTAAACACGTGGTCGTTAAGAGTCAGAGAACAACCACCGAGAATAGAATCAACTAGAATCGATTTACCATCGGCAATCTCCACCGAAAACGACTGAGGTAACTTAGAGCGTGCACAGTTTAACAAAGATTCAAATTCTACGGACACAAAGCTTCTGTCGGCGCCAGTATCAATAGAATCAAAGCGTAAAGGTTATTCACAAGAAACGTACCATTAACGACATCATTGTTGTTACGAGCCTGATTAGCGTTAAGATTGAATGCTCGTCCACGAGCGGCTGGCTGTTGGTCCGGGTTCAGCTGAGGACACTGGTTACGGAGGTGAGTAGTATCTCCACACTTGTAGCATGCACGAACAGCATTGACTGGCTTAGGATTCTGCTGAGGAGCTGGAAGAGCTGGTAAAGCTGCCTGAGCTGGGGCTTGCTGGGCTGGTTAGGCCGGATTAGCTTGACGGCAATAGGGAGTCGTGTGACCATAGCGATTGCAGTTGGTACACAAACGACATGCAGAAGTAGCAGGATGATGAAAGTTGTAAGTTGTACACTTGGGGTGAGGCCCAGTGTATTTCCTCTTGACTTCAGGAGCAGCAGGGTTCTGAACAGCAGCAGCAGGAGCGGGTTTAGCAGCAGGGTTTGCAGCAGGCACAATAGTATTGCATCCTGAACCCTGTGACCTTCTCCTCTTGTTCTTGCTGCCACTTTGCTGTTGAGTAACTTGATGTGCATACTTAGAAGGAGCAGGGTTAGTAAACTGCTTATCACGAACACGATTGTTGTTGAGACTAGCTGCAAGACGGTAGACTTCCTCAATTGTTTCGAGCTGAGCTGCTTCAATAGAATCACGCATAGCAGGAGGTAGACCATTGATGTACTTGGTTATCATGCGCTTAGGAGTAGACACCAAGTGAGGAACGATAAAACTGAGCTGCTTGAAACGAGTAGTATAAGCCAGATTATCATCACCAATCTGCTTCAAGTGCCAGAACTCTTCTTCAAGCTTCAACTGTTCATGGGGAGGGCAGAACTCAGGCATCATTAGCTCATGCACCTCAGCCCATGGAAGATCATAGGCTTCATCATTAGAACGGATGTTTCTCTCATTCGACCATCACTCCAATGCTCTGCCTTGAAACATTCCCGTTGCGCTCCTAGTCTTCAAGTGTTCAGGGCACTCACTGTTAATGAAAGTAACCTCGATGCTGTCGAACCACTCGAGCATGGCGGTCGCCCCATCACTGCTCGTTAGAGTTGCAAGAGATGAAATGTTTGTAGTTGAACTTAGTAGGCTTTAGCTTTTTGGCTTTCGAGTCCACAGAGGATGGAGGAGTGTTTGATCCTTGGATCTCAGAGATGATCTTTGGCACGACTCGAGTGATCTGGTCGGCCATGAAGGACATCATCTTTTTCTGAGACTTCTCCCTGGATCTCTTGAGAGTGTCGGATAGCTTACGAGAAGACATCTAAAGATCCAACAAGAGGACCGTATAAGTCTAGATTCACAAAGTCTCACAGTATAGATTCACACACGATAGATTAAGACTCAAGATTCAACAAGTTTCACGTAGATTCCAATATATTCAACAACGCAAACCCACAACCTTCACATGGCACATTGTACGAAGTTTGGCAACATGTCAGAAACGCTTATATATAGGAAGTACCAGCGGCGTATCCACCACGCTTCGGGCACATCGCTTCCGCCTCGTACTTAGTGTCATGTTACGTGTCGCAATTGCCAAACATAACAACGTACTCATCATCATCATCATACACACGTAGATTAACCCGATAGATTCAGATATATTAATCCAATAGTCTCACATAGATTCCAATAGATTCCAATAGATTACCCCAATAGATTCCAATAGATTCACATAGATTAGTGTTAACAACCTCATCACAAAACAACGAAATCCCGCATGGCACGTTCTACGAAAGTTCGGCAACATGACAGAAGCACTTATATATAGGAAGTACCCGCGGCGTATCCACCATGCTTCAATCATGCCACGTCTGTCTCGTCATCGGTGTCATGCTTCGTTAACCATAACATTAGATTCCATCACATCTTACATAAATTTCACATAGATTCACCAAGTAGATTCAACAACATAGATTAACCCAGTAGATTCAACATCTTCAACCCGAGTCCACAAAACTACGAGCTTCACTTAGCGCGTGGTACGAAGGTTCGGTAACATGCCAGAAACACTTATATATAGGAAGTACAAGCGGCGTATCCACCATGTTTCGGACATGCCACGTCTGCCTCGTCTTCGACGCTAGGCTACATTTCGTATTTTGTTCCTCAAAACAACACATATATAGATTACACATAGATTACACTAGAATACACATAGATTACACGTAGATTTCACATAGGTTCCTCATAGATTACATAAGTAGTTTCCCATGGCTTAGATCCCAACATCTCATCATCGGTATGCAAAACACTAAGTTTCGCATGGCACGTGGTACGAAAGTTGGTAACATGCCTGAAACACTTATATATAGGAAGTACCAGCGGCGTATCCACCATGTTTCAGACACGTCCCTTCTGTCTCGTATTTCTATGCCATGTTCCGTTTAGTGTTTCACAACCACAATAACACATAGATTCATCAAATAGCTTCACATAGTATCATAGTTGTTCAAGATTCCCACATAGATTAACATCATGAAAAAAGCTTCATAAATTTAGTTTGATTCTGAGATTAGGATTAGTGTTTTAGATTGCGGACATACATGCGAGTTGTGTAAAAGCCTCAAAATAAACGAAGAATCAAGTTTAAAACCATACATAAAAATCGCGATAACATAAAAGATAGGCTCATAAAACATAGGATTGTTCCGGGTAGAGGAACGGTGACTAGCCAAAGTGATTCGAACCCCTTTCGAATTGAGGCAACGTGTCTTGACTTACTTAGACAAATACGTCATCGATGTTAGGCCTACGATATTCGTCCTTTTGGTCATTTCACGTTCCTAATTGATTGGAAGTTCTGATACTTTGGCGAGACATAAAATCAAGAGCGGGACTAGTTATCAAGGTTTGAGTTTCACCTCTATCTTGACAACATCGTACCCTAATAGCGTCGGTACTTATCCACAGATAAGACCTACTAGAATATAATAAGGAAATTTCCTATCAAGGTTCGGATGTCACTCCTTACTTTAGGACAAATTTCATGCAAAATACAAACACTGATTAGCAGTGTTTTCAAAGCATCCAAGTGTATATTGTGTCGGCCTTAGGAAAGGCATGTAAGTTTAGCAGGAAGATGTGCTGCTAGGAAACAGATCCGGTAGAATGCATAAGTCTTAAACAACAGATAAGAATCAAGATTCCTAGAACGAAAGACTAGGGTAAGTATTCCTACTTATCCTAATTCGCTATAGTTATGGCTCTGATACCAATCTGTCACACCCTAACCGATGGCGGAAACATCGGGGTGCGGCACTAAGCGTTCAGATTGCTCATGAGTTTCCATAACACTAATAGTTTTAATAGTAATTAAATTGATTCAATGCAAAATTGTCTAAACATCATAAATCCACAATCACATAACATCAAAACATCATCATAGTTTCGAAAGTTCTAGATTAGCTAAGTGTAGTTTCTAAGCTTCATCCTAGCTTGTTTCAAGAATCCTAGCAACCTGTCAGCCTGCAACATGTATTAAAATAGAGTCATTACAAAAATGTACCGGCGAGTATACAAGTTTGAGTATATAGCATAATAGATTCAAAATACTCATATCCACAATGTAAATGATAACAAAATAGTTTCAGCCGTGCTAGTGTTTGCAGTCCAAGTGATAGCCCAAGTGTCCCGATGCTTTAGTGTTTTCCCAAGAATCAAGAAAAACTAGAATCCTCCTAACAATACCCCCGAGAATAATGGGGAGGTGCATCTCCTATAGCGCTACTATTGTTAAGGCAGAACTACACACTCTGGATTAAACGTTCACATAGCACAAAGAATCAAGAATCAAGAATCAAGAATCAAAAGTTTCACATACACATAGGATAGAGTTTAGATTCCAAAAGTATCAAGTTTCAAAGTTTAATAGAATACATGTTGCATCCCAAAGTTTAAAACAAAAAGGGATCGAGTATACTCACAGTGATTGCTTAACAGTTTAACTGTTATTGGATCAAAGGGAGCTCTTTGGGTTTAGCCTGATTAGATTACAATAGATAAGTGTCGGAAAAAATAACGAGACTGCGCAAAGTGTCGGATCAGTCACTGGGTCAGATGGCTGTTCGATCGGACGGCAGTCCGATCAGATTGCCATTCGATTGAGGTGACTATAGTGGGTGGGGACGGATTGCCATCCGATTGGATGGCCATCCGTACGGATGGCCATTCGATCCAAGTGTTAGATTTCCAAAAGTTCAACTCTGGTCACTTTGATCGGAGGGCAGTTCGATCGGACGGCAGTCCGATCGGATTGCCATTCGACGATGGTAGTTTCCAAAGTTACAAGATTCAAAGTTTCAAGGTGTTTAAGGTTACGAGGCAAGTGTCACCTGATCGGATGGCAGTTCGATCGGATGGCTATCCGATCGGATTGCCATTCGATTGAGTTGTCCTTGTCCCGTTCATAACCTTGTAAAGTTTCTAAGTTTCTGATTTGACGGTGACGACACGGTACGTCTTGAGACAACGGTAAACACATCATTGTTCAGCCGGTCTGTTCGGATGGGAATCACCCCAGTCCGATCAGTCATCTGTTCGTGACGGTGCTTATGTCGGAATCCGTACTCCGGTCACCTTCTCCGTCAACAATCCATTTCCAAACCAACTTCAGACTAATCATCAAGTCTATAGTCCGTTTGGGTCCGAATTCCACCGTTTTAAGTAAAAGTTTAAGAAAAAGATGAAAGAAAAACACAAGTTTTAGCTGAAAGGCTTAGATTTAGTAAAGATTCGGTGTAAAACGCATGAAATTCCTTAGATCTGAGGTAGATCTTGACAGAAATGACATCACACAACTTGTTTGTACAAACAGCCATGATGACGTCACCCTTAAGAGCTCAAATCTTAGAGATTTCACGGTGAAAAGTGAGATTTCAAAGGAGAATCTTGTAGAGAATGGTGTGTAGATCAAAGATGTACAAAAATCTAGTGTAAAACGTACCGAAATCGCTGAGGAATGGAAGAAAAAGGGAGTGCGTGCGTCTGGTTCGAAGGAGGCTGTCACATCAGTGAGAAATGATGTGACAGCTCTTATTTATAGTGCAAGAGGAGATAAAGGCGGTGTGCATATGGATCGGATGGCACTTCGATCGAATGGCCCTCTGATCAGATGGTCATCCGATCGGATTGCCATTCGGTCAATCCCATCCTTTCCGCGTTCCCGTCTTTGATTCGTTTTGCGAGTTAGATTAAGTGTTGCGATGCGTATTATTGGGTAATAGTACCACATAACTAGATTACATTATTAACATAAAAGTTTCCAAGTTTCATAGTTTCTGCCAGTGACAAGCCTCCAGTCTCTCGTTCAACCAAGTCTCAAGTTGCACGAGTCTCAAGAGTCAAGCACCAAAATATCAAGAGTCAAGAATCTAGATTCCAAGCATCAAGAATCATAGTTTCAAAGTATCAAGTATCAAGAATCATAGTTTCCAAGTATCAAGTATCAAGAATCATAGTGTTAAATATAAAGAATCAAGATTCAAGTATCAAGAATCTAGTATTAAGAATCAAGTATCATAGCATAAGATTCACCAAGTAACAAAAGTATCAAGAATCACATAGTTTAGGGAATAAAAGTGACAAATAGATAAAAGTCTAGGGACGCAGGCGTTACATTTTTTGTCAAATCCGGCTCTATTTCTAGCCTTCCAAATACACCAACACCCGATCCTAATGATCCCTTTAAGCACCTCCTTCTTAACACCTTTTAGCCCCACGTGATCTTGAATCTCGGTAATATTTGAAATCAAAGAAAAACAAATTCCGGATATTACACCACTTACTGATTTGAAACCAAACCATCGAAGCCACATAGCAAGAGGAGAAAATATGCTCAACCGAGTCTTCTCCATCTCTACACAAAATGTAGCTGGAATCCGAAATATCGATGTTTCTTTTCCTCAACGCATCTACTGTAGTAATTTTGTTCATGGCTGCCCTCCAAATGGTAATATTACATTCAGCAGGTAACCATTTACAAGTCTCTGGGACACAGTAGTTATTTTGGACCCTATCTTTATTTAACAAACGTTTAACAGCTCCAACACTGAAATCTTTATCGCTGGCACCAATCCATTCCCACACATCACCAATATTATTTAAGTTGACATTATACAGCATGCTGCATAACTCCAACAGATCCGAGGTTTCTAATCCAGTAGTTATATTCCTACCCAAGCCCAAACATACCTAAGCCCAGCGACCGACCCACTGTTTTTATGTTAATCCGATCGCTGACCCTGCATCTCTTCTCCTTTACCAACTTGAATAGCTCAGGAAACTTATCTTTTAAAGGCTCATTACACAACCATGGATCAAGCCAGAAAGAAGTATCTTCCCCATTTCCAACTTTGCTTTTGAAAAAATTCCTTAAAGGGGTCCCATCCATAGACGTTCTAGAAAGAACGTTTGCAATATTACACCACACCCCACCCATCAATTTTCTGGCAGGAATAAACTCCCAGCACATTCTCGTATTATGAATAGCTTCAACGACTCTCATTCATAAATTGTTCTTATCCGATTTAAATCTCCATCCCCATTTCGCAAAAAGCGAAATATTAATATTTTTGAGCTTACTAAGGCCAAGTCCTCCACAATCTTTTGGTAAAGTTACCGTGTTCCACCCCACCCAATGGAGCTTATTGTTAACATCATCCCCTCCCCTTTGGATTTTCCTTATTTTAGATTCCAAATCATTAATAACATTTGACAGGGGCCTTGTATAAGAAAAAATAATAATTGGGTAAGCTTTCCCGAATGGCCTTTATTAGAGTCGCCCTACCTTCGATAGACAATTGAGCGGCTTTCCATTTTGATAGTCTTGTCTCGAAAATATCATACACCGGACTCCAGTTAGCAACCCGATTCATGTTTGCCTTGAATTTTAATCCAAGATAATTAAAAAGGAACTCCCCCGCTCTACACCTGATAAGAGATGCCATATCTTCAAGTTCCATCGAACCCACTCCAATAGAAAATATTTTAAACTTAGCAAGATTAATCTTGAGCCCCGAGCATAAATGGGGTGTTTGTGTAATTACACATATTCACTAAAATGTTTGTTCCAAGTCAGTTGATGACACGTGCACCTTTTTCTTTTCAAAATTGACTAGTTTTTGAGAAGGCAATTTTTAACATACTGTGACAACCCGAGTTTTCAAGGTCTGTACTCGTCACATTACTTGTTTCGTAAATTGTTTTTATAATTCATTGCGGTGTAACTTGTTCATGCTTGTCATATGTTTGATGTATTACATTATAGGTTAGGTTAAATAATAAACTGTGGACTGTTTGACATATATTGGTGTGTGTTATTCTTATATGATGAAACATATGAAGTTTCACCACAAATCTTACTCGACGAAACCTAGGAGTTTCGCCACAACCTTATCTCGACGAAACAATGAAGTTTCGCCACACACACCACGACGAAACATGATGTTTCGTGGTGTGGGCTCGTGGCCCAGGTGAGGCCCAAACCCACATCAGTTATATATACCTTTTATTCGCATACCTTTACGTAAGATCACAACCGGCGAACCCTAGGCTCTCTTCTCTCCCTTGCACGCGACGGCAATCACCAGCCCTCTCGAATTCTTGCTAGTTCATCTCGTAACCGGTTAGTGTGCGATTATCTGATTAGACTTGCTTGTTATACTGTTTGATTGTTTTGTGTGATGATAGAGGGCTACTTCAAATTAGGATCTTGTAGAGGTTGTGCTTTTATATGTTGTCAATTAGGGTTTAATGTTCTGTTGCTAATCTATTGGACTAGATCTTTCAAGTTGAGAACACTATGATTGTATTCATTTATGTCCACTGCTCAGAGTTGATGTTTGTGTTTGATTTTTCTATTATGTGTTATCAGTTGTTTATGAATGATATTGTATAAGATCGGTGTGGGTCGATGATACGGATTTGATGTTTGGCTGATGATCGTTGCACGTCAGTAGGGTTTTGATATGTTATAGTTTAATCTGCATAACAGGAATCTGATGTCTCGTATTTAGTTACGTTCACTACACGATTTTGTTGATCATGTGTTGTATGAATACTATGTTATCTGTGTGCATAACTATGAATAAATTGGAACTGTAAGTGGTTAGGGGTAGTGTTGTTCATGACGATCTGTGAGGAAGATGAATAGCATCTCGAGGAAACTCTATAAGTTTCGCCACTTAGCACCTTGATGAAACTCTATAAGTTTCGCCACTTCAATGCCGACGAAACATATGGAGTTTCGTCACTCTTATGTCGACGAAACATGAGGGGTTTCGTCACCTTGGGGTTTTGCCAGTAGGACTTAAGCTTGCAAACAAACTGTAGTTTAGAACACATAAGATATTGAATAACTATGTTGTTATCTGCTATTGATGATAGTGAAGACTGGTTTTGCATGGGATTGAATAACGGATTGGGTTATTTAGTGATTGTGATTCTAAATGCACATTGTGACTACAATTTATACGTGAATCTTGAAAATGTGAAACTGATTGTGCGTACATGAATACCATAGGCTTTGACTGAATTATTTGTGAACAAGTAGTTAATCATACCGAGCAAACCAAGGTGAGTTCACACTTTCTATAAGGCATGGAATTCCTGGTGGTTTGGGAATGGGTTAAGGAACTAAAACAGAACCTGCATATTCTCCTAGGGTAGAATATGTACCTCCATCCTCCATGGGAAGGATGACAACATTTAATCCTGCGTATTCTCCTTGGGTAGATTGCGTACCTCCATCCTCCATAGGAAGGATGACAACATATAACATACTAGACAAAACTCTATCATGAAGTCCCTCATTTTTATATCGACTTAATCGTCGGGCCAATGGCGAGCGGGTCATTAGTTAAATAGCGCTATTAGGTTTGACAAGCCTCACACCGTGCCGCAGAGGACGGAAGTGGACTAATGGATCCGGGCACTTAGTCAATGATGATAGACATTGACGTAGGGCACATAAACATGACTCCAGTCAGTTGTCGATATGGTAACGGGTCTAGTGGTTAACATGGGGTAGCCCCCACTGGTTATGGTTTGGGAAACAAGGAGTTGATTTACACATGGTTTTCGAAAGAACTTATGGTTTGTAGAACAACTTTAAAATGGATAACCAACTGTGAACTCGCTCAACTTTGTTGTTGACTCGTTGTTACATGCCTTGCAGGTCCTTAGATGCTTAGCTGGAGCTTGCATCGGAGCATGAGTCGTTGTGGGACATGGACTGTTGAGTTCCATGTTAAACATTTGAACTTTTAAACTTATACTTTGGTTTTAAACTTTATGCTTCCGCTGATAACTTGAACTTGGTTGATTTCTTTTGGACACCAATTATATTGTGATTGGTTTTATATTTACTTTATACATTGTTCAATATGATTGGTGGCTTGATCCTGGTCATGTCACGCCTCCTGCGGTAATACTTCGCTTGTGGATTTTTGGGGGTGTGACACATACAATAATTAGTTAACTTATATTAGTTATGTTGAATGACGGTTTGCTAGCTTTTTTAACTGTGTCTTTTTTCCTATATTCCAATCCTTAATAATTTGATTTTGTCCGGTTAAACTTTTTGGCTCATCACGTAAACTTATGATCATAATTCTTTTATAGTAGAAAATTTTAATTTTAATAGCATAAATATAAAAAAAAAAGATATAAAATACTGTGTTCATGTTTTATTCATTTATTTTGATGTTATACATTAATTATTATAAATAATTTTATACCAGATATTTTAAAGAGATAAAAGAACATGATTTAATGAACAAGTTTCACTATTGTTCTAGTTTTTGAGACGTGGAATAGAAACACCAAAGTCAAAGAAAAAAACAAAACAAAGGATTTATCATAGAGAAGGAAAGCACCGTATGAATTTTTCTAGTTAATTTAAAATACTTAATAATAATAATGAAATAATCTTTTATTTTACCTAGCTTATCACTTCTTTCTTATCTACCTATCTACTATAATAAAAGAAACCTACTTTTGGACATGTGTCATTCATTGAAGGAATCCTCAAATATATATTTATCTTATATTAACTAAACTAAATAAATAATAAATTAATATTAAATCTTATCATACTTTAATAAAATATTATCCCCAAATCTAAATTGTTAATTTAATCTATTTTTAAAACAAACATCTCTCTTTGCTACTTATCTTATATTAAATAGATAAATAATAAATTAATATTAAATGTTATCCTAATTTATTAAAAATATAACTTTTTTTATTATTTGGTACACACAATTATATTTATTCAACTCGTGTAAAACACGGAGTTTTAAAAATTTAACTTTTATTATTTACTATACAAAGTTACATTTATATAACTCATGTAATACACGAAGTTTTTAAAGATATAACTTTTTTTTATCATTTACTATGAAAAATAAGATTTATTCAACACGTATAATACACGGGGTTTTAAGGATATATATATATATATTATTTGGTAGATTTTTCAACCCGACTATACAGGGTTTTTTAAAGATACGACGTTTTTAGTATTTAATATACAAAATTACATTTATTTAATCTGTGTAATACACATGGTTTTTAAAGATATAACTTTTTTTTAGATCTATTCAACACATGTAATATACGGGGTTTTAAGGATGTAAATTTTTTTTTATCATTTTGTAGATTTATTCAACCCGATTATATACGGGTTTTTTAAAGATACGACGTTTTTAGTATTTAGTATACAAAATTACATTTATTTAATCTGTGTAATGCACATGGCTTTTAAAAATATAACTTTTTTTATTATTTGATATATAAAATTACATTTATTTAACCCGTACAATATGCAAGTTTCATAAAGATATAACTTTTTATTATTTAATATATAAAATTACATTTATTCAACCCGTGTAATATACGGAATTCTAACCTGGTTTAAACTAGTAAAACAAAAATAAATGATAAAATGAAGTTTCGTTTAAAAATAAAATAAAAAATAAAAATATGATAAAACTTAAAATTAGATATAGTAATAAATTATTATAATATTAAGTAATTAAATATAAAAAGCTATATATTATTATAAATTAAAAGTTACTATTCATAGTTGCTCGTAATCAATATATATAATATATATAATTTTATTAGGTTAATGCTTGATAGAAACACATAGATTACATTATGGTTGGGTTTTAAAAATTAGAAAACCCTAGAAGCAATTTGTATAGATACTGTATTTCTTATGGATTTAGAAGGCTGATTGACGTATTTTTATAGTGTATTTAAAATTGAATTTGGTGTTATCTTTTTATTATATGACCCGATCCGACCCAACTCGAATCTGTCCATTTTTATGTTTAGCATAGACAATCAAACCTTAAAAATTTTCGCCCCCCATAATTTTTTTTTAGGTTCGCCACTAGCTCGATTGTTGATTGTGTTCAAAATGATATGCTTTTAAGTGGTTTGGAATTGTTCAACTACTTATAAAAGTAAGGGCTCGAATTATCAACCAGCATATGCAATATGCAAGTGACTTCAGCCGATTCACCTCCTAATTTAGTCGAGATCGACTTGAGAGATATTTAAAACTGTTTTGACTAAATTTATTATTTTGAAACGGCGTACGGTTAGGAAGTCGCTAACTGGGTTAGTAGTTAGTATGTTAGTATCACCAAGTTGGTATTAAAATCCCCCTTTGCCTGTATTTGAACCAGGACCTCCAAGAGAAGCAAATCTAATTTCCACCTCCCCTTAACACTAGGCCAAGAGATCATTGGTTATTTTGACTAAATTGAATCAAGAGCGAGCAACCTAAGTAGAATATCATCTGGAGTCTGAGCTTCAAAATACCTAGGCTTATGAGCTTCGTGGAGTAGAGTATGAGCTTCAAAATACCTAGTCTTGTGAGCTTCCTGGATCTTAGGCTAAATTATTGTTTTACCTTTATATATACATATATCTTCGTTGATTACGGAAACACAATCTTACTCTTGTTCATATACCAGGTCGTAAATTCACGAATACTTATTACAACTGTTTGAAGGATTGCGGGATTGGGAATGAAGTATAATATCTACGGTTAATTATTTCCTTAAACAACTAATATGATTTTAAGCTGCATTTTCTTGAGTCTTATTGTTCAAGATGAGCTTTCATCAATTTTACATATCACTTGCCGTGTTCCCGAGTTTCATTTAACAAAGGAAAAGCAAGAATTTGGAAGGATGTTAAAAAAAAGTCGTGTTCCAGAGTTTTTTAAATAAAGGAAATGAAGAGAAATAGAAGGAAAACTTATGTCTTTTTCCTTCATTTTAAATCCTACCAAATTGGAGTGATAACATTTTTAATACATAAAATCCTTACTTTTCTTTTCATTTCCTTCGAACTCGAGAATACGATAGCTAATTAAAATTTTCCTTTTTACTCATTTTCTTTTCTTTCCTTAATTCATTTTCTCTTTTTTTTTTTTTTTCTTTTGTTTATTAAACTCGGTAACACAAATTTTAAAGCAAAAAATTGTCACACAGGGTTGGGATCGTTAATCCACGAATATCAGATATGCAAAACTAGAACATCACTAGCCTTGCCAAAACAAGAAGGGATTTCTCTCTCCATGGAGATTCTGTCTGGCGGGGGGGGGGGGGGGGGGGGGGGTTATATGGCAGGCTGTGGTTGACTGGTTCAATGTAGTTTTTTTTTTTTAATTTTTTTGTAGTTTTTAAGAAAAAATCCACATGGCTGGCCACACCCAGCTAAGCGGCGCCCCACCACAACCCTAGTTTTTGAGTATTAGCTTGTGGATCCCACCCTCGCCACGTGTCGAGATATCCCAACCCAAACCCCTCCACACCCATAGTCTTATAATGAGTGGATTGCTAATTAGGGCCCACCCAGAGAGGGCAGGATTGGCGACCAACCAAGGCCCGTTCTCCCGGGGGCCCATTTCTTGTTTTTTTTAACTAAAAAAGTTTATATATATTTAAAAAAAAATAGGGGTCTATTTCTACTACTTGGCCCGCCGCTCGGATTTGTGGAGATTCTCAGGGATAGCCTGGTCATACCTCCGGGCTCCGGTCTTGATTTTAGCGTTTGCCACTCGGAGTCATGAATCCTGAGACAATAGTGTTGGGCCTAAACCCTTGGTAATAATTTATTAGGGATCTGGGGAAGGAGTACTTTTTTTTTTTTTTTTGAAAAGTAGGGGAATTTCAAGGGTTTAAAGGTGGAATTTCATGATTGCTAGACTTGTCACACAAAAAACTTATTTTAGAGGTGGAATTTCAAAACTCATTCTACATAAATATTATCGATGGTATTCTATGATAGAAAAAAACCTTCTCTAATTTTGTGACTGATTTATGACGAAAAAAAGTTAAATGTAAAATTAGTGACGGATAAGCAACGGAATTTCCATTGCAAAATATATCTGTTGTAATTCAGCCGCTAACTTTAACACTAGTGTCTTCCGTCACAAATATGTTTCAAAATTAGCAAAACTAAAAAATCTACGTCAGAAATCTGTTTCCAAATTAGCAAAACTAAAATCTAATCTAATCTAACTTATAATAAAGGATTCTAGTTAATACCACATGACGCTTTCTCATTCAATCTATTAATAACATTTTTAATATCTAATATCTAACATTATTAATAATTTGATATTGTTAATAACTAGTATCATTATTGTGAAAGCACTGGATCGATGACAAACATCAACATTGCACTTGATTCATGACGTAGAAGATATCAAAAACATAAAAGATAGAAAGATGTAGAAGATGAAACCCTTTATTATTGAATCATTCATCACAAATTACATAAAGCGAAAGAGTATACATTATCTACAAGCTGGTTTAGATCGCTAAGATCTAAACCTAGCTTTCTCTCACTAACACATAGTCACTCTCTCTAGAATGTGCACACACTGTTGAGGGATTACTGGGGTTTTGTGAGAGCTGCACAAAGCTTTCCCTAATCTAACCTATACACACATATATATAGGCTAGGGCAACAACTCAACAAACTCAGACACTAAGTCCTGAAAACACAAAGCCTAGTCCGAATTTACAAGGCCTAGTCCGAATTTGTAACATAACAAATTCGGACACTACCTTAACTATAAACAAGTTTGGACATGATAAAGGAACCAGTAGGTCCGAATTTATAACATATTCAGACCTTTTACATCTCAACATAAAGCCCTTCGAATTTGCTACACAAATTCGAACACACACACATACAAATTCAGACTCCATCATGCTTCGACATCTTTGACTTGGGCCTTGGGTCTTTGACTTTGACCAGAACTGATAAAGCACAGTTACCTGGCAAGAGCTGCACTTATATACCCCCCTTAACTGTTGCTATCAGTTCTGTGTGGCATCAATAATCTTCAGTCACCGGATACTGCGCTTACAGACTCCCCCTAGACTGATGATATCATGCCTGCTTTCAACTTTGGCTGAGACTTGATCTTTCCGGTAGAGCACAACGATCTTCAACCCTTCTAATTAACGATTTGCTGACGATCACTTAAATGGCCGCTTTGTGAAACCTGAAGAATCCAACATCAATCACTGTAGATCCTCCCCCTCAAACTACTCCTGAATCAAGTTAACGCGAACCATCCTATAACCAAATATAAGAATATCGCTCGATCCCTTAATCTTTAAACCTAACTAGCAGCAGACAGAAACATTGGATTTCCAATGCCCAACGTCGAACACTTCAAATTCCGCAAAGACATAAAGTTCAGTTCGATAAGTTAATAACAAACTGAACTTTGAAAAAGTACATCCACCATCTTGATCAAAAGTCTTCAACCCTTCATGTATGATCTCATCTCGTCACAAATCCTCATGAATCAATCTCCTATCTTCATGAATCCACTGAATCCCGATGGCTTTCATCTCCGATCTTCCCCTCAAATCAATAAGCACCACATTATTTCGAGAACAGACTAGCAACCGTCTTGGAAGAGGGACCAATAAACTAATCTTCTCTACTCTAAACAACAACTTAATAAGGCTCAATCTTTAACTAGTCGTTAACCGAGAAATCACCTTCATCACGTCAATACTTGATTAAAAACACAAACACACGTGACAAATCTCCATCACACATGAGCTTTTTTATGCACAAGCTTTAGATTTACAAAGAAAATAGAAAATTTTTACTCCCCCTATTTCTTTGTAAACTTTCAAAGTCCAACCAAGTCTTATTTTATTCACCTCTAATGCTCGATAATAGTCCCAGCTTGTTACACGAATCTCTAGTAAGAGTCACATTCCAACACCGAGAATCTTGTAAATAACCATGGGCCGCCATTACCAAACAAAATTCTCGGAAAAATTTTCATCAACAAAATTTTCCCAAATACTCTACTTATCAAAATCCATCATTTACGAAAAAATGGAATTTTGAGATTTTCATGCCCTTTTTTTTTGCTCCTCATTCCGGAGAACACATAAAACATGGAACAAATCCAATAAAGCCGGAACTAGGCCAACTCGGAACAGTGAATTGTTAACAATTAAGTTCGGAAACAAAATCCAAACCAGGATCAAAACTAATTAAAACCGGACAACCAGAAACCACAAAGGTAAATCCGGAACAAGTGATCAAACAAAAACTGGATATTAGATAAATTCGAAACCTTTGATAAGTCCTGACAGATTTAAATCCGGAAAAGGAGTATTTAAATCCGGAAGAGAGTTAAACTCGGACCTGAACTTTAAATAAATCCGGACGTAACTGAACAAATCCGGATAGTTAATTTCGGATAATTTAAAGTCGGTTCCAATACCGCTTGATTGAGGTCAATCGAATCCGTTTGATACCATTCTTACGACTTCTTATTTTTAGGAAACTTTGTATTTGATCTAACCTATAAAGAAAAACTTATACATAAATAAAGATAAATGATATATGTTCATTATACATAAATAAAGATAAAAGATATATGCTCATTTAGATACTAATATTTAATTCAAAAACTATGTTCTCACTAAAACCATCCTCATTTTTTTTAAAAAGGTTTAAAACATCATCTGGGAAAAAAAGAAAGAGATAATGGGGGAGGAAGGCGCTAACACCTGGTGGTGGTCGGTTCCGGTGACGATGGCGCTTCCTCGCTATGTGGCATTCGGTAGTTGCAAGAGTGACGACGGGGAAGGTATACCGACGTTCAACACCACACCATTGACCACTGTCACCATCTTAGGGTTTTCCAGCCCAGTTTTTTAGGCGATGTTCTATAGCTTTTTCGGCAACCACTTCACGACTCGAGATTGACTATCGATGACTAGACCTACAACCAATCTGTTAATGGGTGAAGTTTTTGAGCTCCGATCACCTTTCCTGCGATGCACAACCAAGAAATCCTTGAACATGCATGTTTGATATTCGTGTGGATCAGCAATAAAAGAGGATAAACTCAGCCATGGTCACAATGAAGTTGCACACATAAAGTGATGACATTAGTGGTGGTGTTGGGTGCTCCGAAGACGGTGGAAGCTTTCGACAGCCGTATTCAAAGTTGTGGGAGTGGCGGTTCAGATAACCCAATTAGAAGCAGTGATGGAGTGGCGGTTCAAATTACACTTTTCGTCTTTTATGTTTGTATTGAATTGCAATGGACAACCTTTAACTTCAATAACTACAGTCACAATCCTTTATTTGGAAAACTCATTACACCTTTCGTCCTTTACCACTAACTAGGTTAAATTTATCAGTTTAGTCTGGTCATGTGCAAGACACATGAGGGCAATTTAAACATTTTACTTGCAAAAAAAAAAAGCTTAATTTAAAAAGATAAAAAAACTAAACTTCCCTCTCTCTCATCCACCACCACCAACAAAACCCACCACCTCCACCCACCACCACCCACCACCAGATCTAAGCCTGTCACCTCCAACATCACCCCATTTCTTTCTCAATTAATCTCACAAACCCTTAATATTAAGACCTCAATCAACCCAAATTAATCACTCCATACCCAAAAAGAAAGAATAAAGCTTATGTGAATTAAACCTTGTGTATGGGAACTGTTAAGCAAAAGTATAAGCAAATCTTCTTGCTATGTTTTACAATTTCTAAAGCAGAAAGATACCAACATGAATTGAAGTGTATGCATAGAAGCAAGTGATGTTAGATCTAAGGTGTTATGTTAGAAGCGTATACACGATGCTCTGCTGAACGGTTTTCTTCTTGATCCATCATTGATGCTCTGCTTCTCACAACTCTGATTCGTCGTATTATCAGAGTTTCTTCTTAATCATCTTCCTCCAAATTAGAGTGGGGTTTGACTTTTTAGATATGAAATGACCATAACAAATCTATCTCCTTTTCTAGTGGATCTAAGTTGAGGGAAGGTGGTGGTGATGCTTGTGGTTGCCGGAGGTTGGGCAGTGGTGGTGGTAGTCGGAGGGTGGTGGTTGTTGGCTTTCTGCTGCCGCTGGTGGAGAAAGATAGAGTTCTAGGAGTGGTGGTTAGCGGCGAGGCGTTTAGGTGGTGGCAAGTGGCAGGGGTGGTGGTGGTCGGCAGCAGGAGTGGTGATGGTGAGGAGATTAGGTTGCAAGGGTTTAGAAAAAGAGAGTTGAGAGTATGTGAGTGTCACACCCTCAAATCCACACACGGAGTTTTACCGCGAGAGGTGCAACCGATCAGGATCAAGCCACTAATCATGTTGAACAATTAATTAAGTTATCAGAAAGTATCACCATCAACACGATTAGTGATATAAAGTTTAAATGTCTAAAAACATAGTTTAACCAACAACGGAAGCAAATAGTTTAAAATCCAAGCAATATTTAAAACCATAATTGTTTAATAGAAACCAAATGAAATAGTTAACGCAACCACGACACTCCAACGTACCAAGCTTCCAAGCTGTACCTAACGACCTACAAAGCATGTACAACTGTGTCAACATAAAGTTGGCGAGTTCACGGTATTAGTGTTGTTTCAAAAACAGGTTGTTAAAATACTTAGTTTATAAAACATGTCATGGGGAGCTACCCCATCGTTAAGCTACTAAACTGTGTAATACCGAAACTAGACTGTTTAAGTTGTTTGTGCCCCGTGTCAATGTCTATCATCATTGACTAGTTGCCAAGGCAAAGTTCACGACCGTCCTTCTCGGCACGGTATGAGGTTTGTCAAATCTAATAGCGTTATCAACTAATACCTCATTCGACAAAACCTGATGACTAATCAGTATTGGTGTGTGGGGACTTTCAGATAGAGTTCGTTTAGTCCGCTAAAGACATGAAGTATAAATAGTATTTAACAGTATTCTAAACTAGGAATACTAGGCAATTCCAAACCAAGGAAAGTGAGGTTCCTAACAACCGGGAATACATGCTATTAGTAAATGTGTAAACTCACCTTAGATTAGCTTGGCAGATTAAGTTATGCGAGCTAGTATGGACAACCACGTCCTATTATGGTTACCAAGAACATTAGGGGTCGTTTATGTAATTCACACAAATCCTTCACATATCTAGCAATTAACATGCATACAAGTACGATGCACAATACACCATTTATACAATCATTAAGCATGTACGGGCACTAAAAGTAGCAAATTCGACACTTTACAAACTCATAAGCATGCATAACTGAATTCACTGAAAATAGGCTGTTTTGGGATGTCCGTTTACCATACTTACGAGATTGCAAAAATTACGATCTTTTTATGTGATGTGCCCTTCGGAGGGGTTGGTCTTATGTTAAATTTTTAGAGTCTAACTCTTTACCAAAAATTTATAAAAAATCATTTACTTAGAAGCAATCAGATTCATCACTTTCTAACTGCAGCTCACAGAAAAAATCATTTAAAAATCCTCGGCTATCTGATTGATGAAATTCTAGTTTGAGGTTCGCACGGACACCTAAGACCATCTACAGTATAAATTTCATGGTCTAACTATAAGTATTCATCAAGGTAGGACTTAAAAAATGACACGTAAAACCTGCAGAAAAACGCAGCCTTGTTCGCTGAAACGATAATGATCTCCCCAACCAAAAAACTAGAGCACCCAACGACCCATAATGATTATTTACAGCAGATTATCATCCCTATACGTCACCTACGTCATTAAAATAGCAAGATTCTACCAAAAACCATTCAAGATCCTTCCCATGCCCAACTCTAGCAACTAACCGAGTCCGTAACTAAATCTAAACTTTATATACATACAATTTTAAGCACTTAGCATACAAGTATTCTTATGACTACCAGAGATCAATCAGACAATGAAAACGTAGCCATGTATGAGTAGCACTTACAACTAAAACATATCACAACACTAGCCGGAAGGAGATGAGAGAGCTAGAACGAGATGGAGAGTGCGCCAAGAAGACAATCGCGACCGAAGGGGGGGGGGATCCTCCTGCTGCTGTAAACTTGAGGGAGAAGGGAGTGGGCACTAGGGTTTCTAGTGTTTCTCATGCACAATACGTAGCCAAATAAAAAGAGAGCTGATGTTGGCTGTTTGGGGAAAAGCCTTGGGCCAAGAGTTTGAAGGAAAAACAAGTGGGGGGTTTGGGCTTGGTCCACCACAGCCGAGCCTAAAGAAATTTTGGGGTGGGCTGACAAATCGTGGGGTGTTGTTAATAATTGGTATTTATTATTATTTTTTTACTCTTAAACAATTAATATAAGTGTAAAATATAAAATTATAATACACACGCTATGGTTTGGACCTCATAGGTTTTGGGTTACGCGAGTAGGTTGGGCCGACAAGCGAGACACGGGCTTCAGATATGTACCACAAAAAATATATTACATATTTGTTCAAGTGCGGTACGATGCGATAAGTAGAATACATACGAACATAATAAAAGAGATCGAACAATTTTGACCTCAGAAATGCGGGTTGTCACATCATCCCCAAGTTGAAAGAAATTTCATCCCAAAATTTAGCTTGCAGTCACTGAAGTAGTTAGTGTTGTTGAGCGTTTTCGGGAGGTGTCCCATCATCCCCAAGTTGATTTGGAATTTCGTCCCGAAATTCAATAGTAGCTTCAGCACTGGATGCATTATTCTTAAACAACTGGGGGTACTTGCGCATCATCTGATCTTCCCGTTCCCAAGTAAACTCTGGGCCACGTCTTGAGTTCCAACGAACTCTAACTATAGGGATCTCTCTGCGCTTGAGTGTTTTGATTTCTCGATCCATGATCTCAACTGGTTTCTTAATGAAACGAAGCTGATCATCAATTGTGAGCTCTTTGAAAGAAACGATAAGGGCTCATCTGATAAACATTTCTTCAGATTCGACACGTGGAAGACGTTGTGTACACCACTGAGCTCTTAAGGCAAGTTCAGTCTATATGCCACTGTGCCAATCTTCTCCGTGATTTCGAAAGGTCCGACATAACACAGATTAAGCTTTCCCCATTTACCAAAACGAACCACACCTTTCCAAGGTGAGACCTTTAGCAAAACTCTGTCGCCCACCTGGAATGCCAACGGTTTTCTACGTTTATCAGCGTAGCTTTTCTGACGGTCGTAAGCCGCCGCCATTTAGCTTCTAATTTGGGCAATCTTTTCTGTTGTGTCGAGTACGAGTTCAGGGCCAGTGATTTGACTATCCCCAACTTCAGCTCAACAAAGAGGTGATCGGCGTTTCCATCCGTACAACGCCTCGAACAGAGCAGCCTGAGTACTCGTGTTGTAACTGTTGTTCTAAGAGAATTCCACCAGAGGTAGGTATCTTTCCTAGCTGTTACCAAAGTCAATAACACATGCTCGCAGCATGTCTTTAAGGGTTTGAATAGTTTTTTCAGTTTGACCATTAGTTTGCGAGTGATAGGCTGTACTCATGTCTAGACGTGAGCCGAAGGATTTGTGCATAGCTTGCCACAAATCAGACGCAAATCATGGGTCATGATCGGAGATGATAGAAATTGGCACTCTGTGCCTAGCAACTACTTCCTTCAGGTAGATGCTTGCAAGTCGAGAAAACTTGTCGGTTTCTTTGATCGCGAGGAAGTGCGCATATTTAGTTAAGCGATCTACGATCAACCGGATGGTGTCATTCCTGCTCTGAGTTTTAGGCAAACTAGTAACGAAATCCATAGAAATTTGCTTCCATTTCCACATTGGTAATTCTGGTTGTTGCAGTAACCCTGATGGCTTTTGGTATTCAATCTTGACCCTTGCATAGGTCAAGCATTTGCTAAAGTACTTTGCAATGATCGCTTTCATGTTAGGCCACCAGTATAAAGCCTTAAGGTTGTGATACATTGTGACAACCCTCGAATTTACATGTAACCGTACAGTTTATTAATAATAATTAATGTGCTTGACGACTGTGTGGAATTACTTAACTACTTTCTGATATCTGTGTTATGCTTACACGTATTTGTTAATATACTAATAGTGTACAGATAGGTCACTAAATAGTCCGTTATATTTTCCTAAGTCTTAGAAAGTAAAAACGTTACAAAATATATAAATAGGACACTTTACGGATTAATTAAGCACTTTAACGGAACAACACCGAACCGAACAACCGGACTTTACCCGGAACCTAAAAATATTGTCTATGACATTGTTTTCTTTTTCTAAGCCAGTTAGGGTCCCCGAATACCCTAACACCCGTCACAACGCATAACATACTAGTAAATGGTTAACCTCCAACTTAACTAACTAATACTTAACTATTAGTTGGAACCTAACTAGGAGACCCCCCCCCCAACCGAGTTCGGTCACTATGTGACCACCCCATGTACTTTACTTGATTATTTAAATCAAGGTTGTCTAATATCTAGCTAGCATTAGAACCATTGGTTAAACTTGAAGGAAATTATCTATAAGTTGCAACCTTAATCCATCATATCATTCATCACAACTCAACAAACCAACTCTCTCTCCCTCTCTTTCACTCTCGGCCGAAGACACAAGCACCCCCACCGCCACCTTTCGATCTTGATCTTGCCATTCCAAGCTTATACAAGGATTAAGGATCTCATACAAAGGAGCTCGGTGCATTCGGAACGCGAAGGACCTCGCTACATTGCTTTTATCCACTCGATTTTCGACTAGTTTCTTCCCTAGCCTCGAGCTAGTAGTAAGTGACTCTAAACATCTTCTTGATCTATCCTAAAGTGGTTAATAAGAGTTTCGTCGGTTGAAAATCACTAACATATAGGATCACCAACTAAAAGTCTACTAAAGTGATGAACAAGGTGGTTAATGGATGAATATTAGTGTAAATCATGTAGATCTTGTGTGATTATGATTATTGGTTGATTATCTGATGTTTTGCTGATTTATATTGATGGTTAATGTTGTTGTGATTAATAAACTTGTTAACGAAATAGATCGAACATGATTTAGAAGGTTAAACACTGAAAAACAGAATCTGTCCCGGTTTTACAGCCAACTTCAGTTGGCTGTAAACAGGTCTTAAACTCAACGAAAAACCGATATTTTGAATCTAAAATATGTTATTATGAAATACGGTTCTAATGGCACTGGAATCGTAATTTTTGGACTCCGTTTACTATTTTTAAAGTGTTAAATTGTAACAGCAACTTAAGCTGAATTTTGACAGCAATAAATGGGTGTCGTACTTTCAGTCATAACCTGAGTTTTGTGATCAATCGGACCATGAAAATTTTACTGTAGATGACAACTGAAGTATTTGTAATTACCCCACTGGAATTTCGCAAATCGGACTTACGATGAATTTTTAATAAATTGTTTCGTGGACTGTGGTCAGAAATACATGAATCTGAGTTCAGTCCCGAATATGAATTTTTATAAAATGTGGGTAATGAACCGGACCCCGATATTTTTACACAATAAAATATGGAATGTTTATGACATTCTATAAAAATTTGGGAATTTTAGGAATAATCTAACTATTTTATTTAAATGTCCGAAAACAGCCAGTTTTGAGTATTAATGCTGAATTGACATAAGTTGTGACTTGCGTGTCTAAATGTCGAGTATGCTATCTGTGAATGATTTGACATGTTATATATGTTATGTGCGTTATCCTATGTTTGATTTTGAGTGGGGAATGGGCGGGAAACTTAGATGGGCATAAACCGTTACAGTGATGCATGTTGTGTGATAGATACGTGTAGGAACTTTGTGTTCTATTTGAAAGCCACTAAATGACTAACTGGTAAATAATACTAGGACGTGATTGACCAACCTTGACTGTTAGCTATATTGAGAATCTAACCGAGCAAACCAAGGTGAGTTCACACACTTTCTAAGGCATGGGATTCCCGGTGGTTGGGAATGGGTTAAAGAAATTAAAACGGGATCTACATATTCTCCTTGGGTAGGATATGTACGGCCATCCTCCATAGGCAGGATGCCATTTAATCCTACGAATTCTCCTGGTGCAGAATACGTATGTTCGTCCTCCTTGGGTAGGACAACAACCTTAAAACTAGCTAGACAAAACTCTATCATGAAGTCCCTCAAATTATATCGACTTAATCGCTGAGGCCAATGGCGAGCGGGTCATTAGTTAATAGCGCTATTAGGTTTAACAAACCTCACACCGTGCCAGTCGGACGGGCGTGTACTAATGGACTATGGCAGACTGTCAGTGATGATAGACACTGATATAGGGCACAACTTATTTGCGTAGCAGTCGATATCATTCCGTCTAGTAGTTCAAACGGGGAAAACCCCCACTGATCATGGTTATGGATTGGGTAAAGAAAAAGGATATGGATAAACATACTTTCAACTACGGGGTAACCCCCACGGCAAATAAGCCAACGAAAGTCAAACCACGTTTTTCAGAAACAACATAAAACTAAACAACCAAACGTGAACTCACTCAACTTTGTTGTTGACTAGTTGTTACATGCCTTACAGGTCGCTAAACACTTGGAGCTTGCACGAGGAAGGAGTCGTTGTGGTGTACGGACGGTTATGTCCAGTGTTTAATATTTAAAACATCATGAACTTATTAAACCTAAGTGTTGGACTTTAAACTTATGAACTGCGAACTTATGTTTTGAACTTTACGTTTATGCTTCCGCTGTCTAAATTAAAACTTGGTTAACTAGCTTTGGTCACCAATCGTATTGTGGTTGGTCTTATTTACTTAATTACGATGTTCAATATGATTGGTGGCTCGATCCTGGTCACGTCACGCCTCCAAGCGGTGATACCCCGCATGGTGGATTTTGGGGGTGTGACAGATTGGTATCAGAGCCATTGGTTATAGTGAACTTGGTTTTAATAAGGGAAAAAGTTTTTGTTAAAACCAGACTATAACCTGTATAGTGCTCAACGATCCACAACGACGCTTCGCTCCACGTGCAAGACTCAACACACTAGGTGGTATGATTTAAGTTTATATTTCTTACTTGCTAGATTACTTTTGTCTGGTGTGGTGTTTATGGTGTGTTTATTTAGGGTAGTAGCATGTTGTCTATTAGCCCTACTGCATTCTTTATGATATGCAATTGTTTACTTGAAATTTGACAAATGGTGGTCAAATTCTATTCTAATTTCTCGTCACCCCTCTACGACAACTGTTTATGCATTCTATCTATTTACACGCTTAACTCGACATGACGTCACTATCTGACCCTCCGTGCATTCGGCTTGTACGTCAACATTCACGAAGACCCGACCTGGCTCAAACGAACTTGGGTTATGGAGAACTATACCCACACATCCCTGTTGACGAACCTCATCATCTCCACTGGTCATCGTTACCAGAAACGAAGCAGCCACAGTTACACGTGTTCGTCGCTTTGCAACTCGCAACCCTACCAACCAAACTCTGCTTTGGACAAGTGATATACTTTCGTGATCGTGATGCAACGAACTTCCCTTTTTGTGTGTCGTGCCGCCACACCTCACTACTAGAATTGCTTCTAAGCGACATATTACTTGGTTGAATTCTTCTGTTATTGGTGGACCCCTGTTTTCGCTCGATTCTTCGCATGAACCTCATTAACTCCCTGTTTCTTCGATTGGCAACTGATTTAACGAAACGCCAACAACCACACCACTATTTCCACCGATCACAAGTTTACCCCCATTACCTTATTGGGTGGTTAATGCTTCTTCTACTTGATTTACTCCTTCGAAAACCCAACCGAGCGAATGGATGCCCTTACTGATAGGATAGTCATCAGGACGCTCGAGGACAGAAATATGGATTACTCAACCTACAGGCGAACACGATTATCTATACGCTTACCTGACCCGCCTTACACTATAAGAAGTCGTATTATTCCATGAAAGTCTTTTTAAAAACGCGGAATCTTTATACTAGCTTTTGTACCGACGCATGATTATTGGTCTATGTTATGTCTAATTTCTACCATTTGCTTAGACCAAACCGTCATTCTCTTACCACAGTGACATTTCATTCTCGCTCCACCATGCAAAGACACTGAAATGAACACCCTCTACCATAGAGAGTTTGGAAGGCTCGACTCTCGATCCTCGGTGATCACTCCTTGAAACCTTCAGAGTGATGCAAAGAGCGATCCCAACGCAGTAATGGGTAAGTTCCTTCTGGACGACTTCTTTGTTACTGTTTTGTTTGATTCGGGTGCCGATACTAGTTACGTATCCTTAAAAGTTAGTCAATTGCTTAAGCGCACTCCAACACTCCTGAACACCAAATACACGGTAGAACTAGCTAACGGTAAAAGTCTTGAAGCCACACACATAGTTAAGGGTTGTAACCTCGTCTTAGCTGGTCAGACTTTCTCTATCGATCTTATTCCTATCACACTGGGTAGTTTCGACGTTGTTATTGGGATGGATTGGCTATCTCATCATCAAGCGGAGATTGTTTGCAAGGAGAAAATCGTCCGCATTCCTCGTTCTGGTGAAGAACCTCTCATGATTCGTGGCGACAAGAGTGGTGCTGTCGAAGGCATCATCTCTTTCCTTAAGGCCCAGAAGTGTTTGCGAAAGGGCCACACTGCCATTCTAGCACTCGTTACTGACACATCCACGGAAGAGAAGAGAATTGAAGACATCCCTATTGTGCGCGATTTTCCCGAGGTATTTCCTGAGGAATTACCTGGTCTCCCGCCTCATCGCCAAGTTGAGTTTCAAATCGAGCTAGCTCCTGGAGCAGCGCCAGTAGCTCGAGCACCGTATCGTCTAGCTCCATCAGAACTCGAAGAACTGTCCACACAACTACAAGAACTCTTGGAAAAGGGTTTTATACGTCCTAGCTCTTCGCCCTGGGGAGCTCCAGTCTTGTTCGTAAAGAAGAAAGATGGTACTTTCAGAATGTGTATTGACTATCGCGAGCTCAACAAGGTGACTGTGAAGAATCGTTATCCTCTTCCACGTATTGACGACTTATTCGACCAGCTGCAAGGGTCGAGCTATTACTCCAAGATTGATTTGAGATCGGGATACCATCAGCTGAGGGTCCGAGATGAGGACGTCTCCAAAACAGCATTCAGAACTCGTTACGGCCATTACGAGTTTCTGGTTATGCCATTCGGGCTGACGAATGCACCAGCGGTCTTCATGGATCTCATGAACCGAGTGTGCAAGCCTTACCTGGATAAGTTCGTTATTGTGTTCATCGACGATATCCTGATCTATTCCAAGAGTCAGGAGGAACACGAGCAGCATCTACGACTTATGCTAGAACTTCTTCGAAAAGAGCAGTTGTATGCCAAGTTTTCGAAATGTGACTTCTGGCTTCGCGAAGTCCACTTTCTAGGCCATGTGGTAAACAAGGATGGAATTCATGTGGATCCATCTAAGGTTGAATCGATCAAGAATTGGCCTGCACCCCGAACACCAACAGAGATCCGCCAATTCTTGGGTTTGGCCGGATATTACAGAAGGTTTATAAAAGATTTCTCCAAGATTGCGCAACCTCTCACTTCGCTGACTCAGAAGGGTGTCATCTATCGTTGGGGTGATGCACAGGAGTCCGCATTTCAACACCTAAAGGATAGACTTTGTAGCGCGCCTATCCTCTCATTGCCCGAAGGCACCGATGATTTCATGGTTTATTGCGACGCTTCCATCCAAGGACTTGGTTGCGTATTGATGCAACGCGACAAGGTCATTGCCTACGCATCGCGCCAACTTAAAGTTCACGAAAGGAATTACACTACTCATGATCTGGAGCTAGGAGCAGTTGTTTTTGCGCTAAAGATATGGAGACATTACCTGTACGGTACAAAGTGCACCATTTACACCGACCACAGGAGTCTCGAGCATATCTTCAAGCAAAAGGAGTTAAACATGCGACAACGCCGATGGGTCGAACTTTTGAATGATTACGAATGCGCTATCAAGTATCATCCGGGCAAAGCCAATGTTGTGGCTGACGCCCTCAGTCGAAAGGATACTCTACCTAAGCGTGTACGTGCTTTACAGCTTACCATCCAATCCAACCTTCCCGCTCAAATTCGAGATGCCCAGGTCGAAGCATTGAAAGCAGAGAACATCAGGGCTGAGTCCCTACGAGGATCGAGGCAACGGCTAGAACAAAAGGAAAACGGTGCCTACTATGTTAACGGACGCATCTGGGTTCCATTTTATGGCAACTTACGCAAGCTTGTGATGGATGAAGCACATAAGTCTCGTTATTCTGTACACCCTGGTTCGGACAAGATGTACCACGACCTCAAGACTACGTATTGGTGGCCTGGCATGAAAGCCCACATAGCAACCTACGTCAGTAAGTGCTTGACTTGTGCGAGAGTCAAGTCTGAATATCAGAAACCATCAGGCCTACTTCAACAACCGGAGATCCCGAAATGGAAATGGGAGCAAATTTCCATGGATTTCGTTACCGGCCTGCCTAGATCTCAACGCGGAAATGATACCATTTGGGTGATCGTAGATCGACTGACCAAGTCTGCACATTTTCTGGCTATCAAAGAAACGGATAAGTTTTCTACTCTTGCAGACATTTATCTAAAGGAAGTGGTGTCAAGGCACGGAGTGCCAACCTCTATTATATCTGATCGTGATGCGCGTTTTACTTCTGAATTGTGGCAAGCAATGCACAAATCCTTTGGCTCACGTTTAGATATGAGCACCGCTTATCACCCACAGACGGATGGGCAATCTGAACGCACCATCCAAACCTTGGAAGACATGCTTAGGGCATGTGTAATCGATTTTGGTAATGGCTGGGAAAAGCACCTCCCGCTAGTGGAGTTCTCATATAACAACAGCTACCACACCAGCATCCAAGCCGCTCCATTTGAGGCATTATACGGACGCAAAAGCCGATCGCCTCTCTGTTGGGCAGAAGTTGGTGACAGCCAAATCACTGGCCCAGAACATGTGGTAGATACCACCGAGAAAATTGCTCAGATACGACAGCGAATGGCGGCAGCTCGTGACCGTCAGAAAAGCTATGCTGATAAGGGAAGAAAACCACTCGAGCTCCAGGTTGGGGATCGAGTGCTACTCAAAGTCTCACCTTGGAAAGGTGTAGTCCGCTTTGGCAAACAAGGCAAACTCAACCCGCGTTATATCGGACCATTCGAAGTCATGGAGAAAATTGGTACGGTAGCCTACAGGTTGAATCTACCCGAAAAACTCAGCGGAGTTCACAACGTATTCCACGTGTCAAATCTAAAGAAGTGTCTGTCAGATGAGACCTTCATAGTTCCTCTCAAGGAACTCACAATCGACGACCAGCTGCGATTCGTCGAGGAACCAGTAGAGATTACTGATCGAGATGTTAAGATTCTCAAGCACACAAGAATACCTCTCGTTCGAGTTCGTTGGAATGCTCGTCGTGGCCCAGAGTATACCTGGGAACGAGAAGACCAAATGAAACTCAAGTATCCCCAACTGTTTAAGAAAAACGCAACCACTACTGAGGCAGATGCTACCGCAGAATTTCGGGACGAAATTCCAAATCAACGGGGGGATGATGTGACACCCCAGGAAAATCTGGAAAACAACGCAACTTAACTAGCTTCCTCAGTAACCACGCGCTAAATTTCGGGACGAAATTCTCTTAAAAGGGGGAGAATGTGACAACCCTCGAATTTACATGTAACCGTACAGTTTATTAATAATAATTAATGTGCTTGACGACTGTGTGGAATTACTTAACTACTTTCTAATATCTGTGTCATGCTTACACGTATTTGTTAATATACTAATAGTGTACAGATAGGTCACTAAATAGTCCGTTATATTTTCCTAAGTGTTAGAAAGTAAAAACGTTACAAAATATATAAATAGGACACTTTACGGATTAATTAAGCACTTTAACGGAACAACACCGAACCGAACAACCGGACTTTACCCGGAACCTAAAAATATTGTCTATGACATTGTTTTCTTTTTCTAAGCCAGTTAGGGTCCCCGAATACCCTAACACCCGTCACAACGCATAACATACTAGTAAATGGTTAACCTCCAACTTAACTAACTAATTAACTATTAGTTGGAACCTAACTAGGAGACCCCCCCCCCCCCCAACCGAGTTCGGTCACTATGTGACCACCCCATGTACTTTACTTGATTATTTAAATCAAGGTTGTCTAATATCTAGCTAGCATTAGAACCATTGGTTAAACTTGAAGGAAATTATCTATAAGTTGCAACCTTAATCCATCATATCATTCATCACAACTCAACAAACCAACTCTCTCTCCCTCTCTTTCACTCTCGGCCGAAGACACAAGCACCCCCACCGCCACCTTTCGATCTTGATCTTGCCATTCCAAGCTTATACAAGGATTAAGGATCTCATACAAAGGAGCTCGGTGCATTCGGAACGCGAAGGACCTCGCTACATTGCTTTTATCCACTCGATTTTCGACTAGTTTCTTCCCTAGCCTCGAGCTAGTAGTAAGTGACTCTAAACATCTTCTTGATCTATCCTAAAGTGGTTAATAAGAGTTTCGTCGGTTGAAAATCACTAACATATAGGATCACCAACTAAAAGTCTACTAAAGTGATGAACAAGGTGGTTAATGGATGAATATTAGTGTAAATCATGTAGATCTTGTGTGATTATGATTATTGGTTGATTATCTGATGTTTTGCTGATTTATATTGATGGTTAATGTTGTTGTGATTAATAAACTTGTTAACGAAATAGATCGAACATGATTTAGAAGGTTAAACACTGAAAAACAGAATCTGTCCCGGTTTTACAGCCAACTTCAGTTGGCTGTAAACAGGTCTTAAACTCAACGAAAAACCGATATTTTGAATCTAAAATATGTTATTATGAAATACGGTTCTAATGGCACCAGAATCGTAATTTTTGGACTCCGTTTACTATTTTTAAAGTGTTAAATTGTAACAGCAACTTAAGCTGAATTTTGACAGCAATAAATGGGTGTCGTACTTTCAGTCATAACCTGAGTTTTGTGATCAATCGGACCATGAAAATTTTATTGTAGATGACAACTGAAGTATTTGTAATTACCCCACTGGAATTTCGCAAATCGGACTTACGATGAATTTTTAATAAATTGTTTCGTGGACTGTGGTCAGAAATACATGAATCTGAGTTCAGTCCCGAATATGAATTTTTATAAAATGTGGGTAATGAACCGGACCCCGATATTTTTACACAATAAAATATGGAATGTTTATGACATTCTATAAAAATTTGGGAATTTTAGGAATAATCTAACTATCTTATTTAAATGTCCGAAAACAGCCGGTTTTGAGTATTAATGCTGAATTGACATAAGTTGTGACTTGCGTGTTTAAATGTCGAGTATGCTATCTGTGAATGATTTGACATGTTATATATGTTATGTGCGTTATCGTATGTTTGATTTTGAGTGGGGAATGGACGGGAAACTTAGATGGGCATAAACCGTTACAGTGATGCATGTTGTGTGATAGATACGTGTAGGAACTTTGTGTTCTATTTGAAAGCCACTAAATGACTAACTGGTAAATCATACTAGGACGTGATTGACCAACCTTGACTGTTAGCTATATTGAGAATCTAACCGAGAAAACCAAGGTGAGTTCACACACTTTCTAAGGCATGGGATTCCCGGTGGTTGGGAATGGGTTAAAGAAATTAAAACGGGATCTACATATTCTCCTTGGGTAGGATATGTACGGCCATCCTCCATAGGCAGGATGCCATTATTAATCCTACGAATTCTCCTGGTGCAGAATACGTATGTTCGTCCTCCTTGGGTAAGACAACAACCTTAAAACTAGCTAGACAAAACTCTATCATGAAGTCCCTCAAATTATATCGACTTAATCGCCGAGGCCAATGGCGAGCGGGTCATTAGTTAATAGCGCTATTAGGTTTAACAAACCTCACACCGTGCCAGTCGGACGGGCGTGTACTAATGGACTATGGCAGACTGTCAGTGATGATAGACACTGATATAGGGCACAACTTATTTGCGTAGCAGTCGATATCATTCCGTCTAGTAGTTCAAACGGGGAAAACCCCCACTGATCATGGTTATGGATTGGGTAAAGAAAAAGGATATGGATAAACATACTTTCAACTACGGGGTAACCCCCACGGCAAATAAGCCAACGAAAGTCAAACCACGTTTTTCAGAAACAACATAAAACTAAACAACCAAACGTGAACTCACTCAACTTTGTTGTTGACTAGTTGTTACATGCCTTACAGGTCGCTAAACACTTGGAGCTTGCACGAGGAAGGAGTCGTTGTGGTGTACGGACGGTTATGTCCAGTGTTTAATATTTAAAACATCATGAACTTATTAAACCTAAGTGTTGGACTTTAAACTTATGAACTGCGAACTTATGTTTTGAACTTTACGTTTATGCTTCCGCTGTCTAAATTAAAACTTGGTTAACTAGCTTTGGTCACCAATCGTATTGTGGTTGGTCTTATTTACTTAATTACGATGTTCAATATGATCGGTGGCTCGATCCTGGTCACGTCACGCCTCCAAGCGGTGATACCCCGCATGGTGGATTTTGGGGGTGTGACATACATCTTGTCGGAACCAAGATGTATTGATTAGTGAGACTTGTGTGCTTCGTCTATCACAAACTCTCGTAGATTTCCGTAGAATGGGACCCATATACGTTCCATGAAGTAATGAATGCCATCATCCTTGAGTTCGAGTTGCTTCTCCATACCCTGCATATGGATTCAGCTAGAATGTTATCCTCCTTCAGTGCTTCAACTTGAGCATTGCGAATCTGCTCAGGAAGGTTCGAATGAATGGTCAGTTGTAACGCGCGAACACATTTAGGTTTGGTCTCTTTTTGGCTGAGGGCGTCAGCTACAACGTTTGCCTTGCCCGGATGGCATTTGATCACGCACTCGTAATCATTTAGAAGTTCGACCCATCGGCGTTGCCGCATGTTCAACTCCTTTTGATCGAGTATGTGCTGGAGACTAGGGTTGTTCACGAGCCGAGCCAAACTGAGCGGACCTTTGCTCATGCTTGGCTCGTTTACAAACCGAACAGAGCGGAGCGGCTCATTTAAAACGGAGCCTCAAATCAAGCGAGCGTTTTTCGAGCAGTAAATATTCCGAGCGAGCGTCGAGCGAATTTTGAGCAATTTGGACAACTATGTTGCCCGATTTAAATTTGCTGAGAGAGATAGTGACAATGTTTGGTCTCAAGTTTTTATGTCTTTAAAAACATGCACATTTCACGGTATAATATTTTTCTTATGAATAACAATGTTGTGACCGACGAGGCGATGATCATATTGCACGAACAATTACGTTGAGAGCAGGAGACGATCGACTTAGGGTAACGACATGAAACGTTGAGGCGATAAGCAGCCTGTCGTTTATAAGTTTAGGGTTTAACTTTTAGATTTGATATTAATTTTTTTATTGGCGTGGTTGGTCTAGTACGTATAAATGTAGTTGTAAATTTGAATATAGTGAACCAAAATCTAATATACTGGTATATATAAAACTATAAATTTAATTTATATTTAAGTATATTTGTATGTGTAATGTGTGTATATATATGTATAATTTATATTTGTGTATATGTATGTGTATATAAATGTTTATATATGTATATGTATACGTATACTAATTAAAAATAATAATTCGAGCCGAAACGAGCCGAGCGGACCTTTGCTCATGCTTGGCTCATTTACAAACTGAACTGAGTGGAGCGGCTCGTTTACAACCGAGCGTCAAATTGAACGAGCATTTTTCGAGCAATTTCCGAACGAGCGTCGAGCGAGCGATGAGCGGCGAGCGAGCGATGAGCGGCGAGCGATTTGAACGGCCCTACTAGAGACTCTTGTGATCGGTGTAAATCGTGCACTTGGTACCGTACAAGTAGTGTCTCCATATCTTGAGTGCAAAGAGTATAGCTCCCAACTCCAGGTTATGGGTAGTGTTGTTCTTTTCGTGAACTTTGAGTTGTCGAGACGCATAGGTGATGACCTTCACGTGTTGCATCAACACGCAACCGAGTCTTTGAATTGACGCATCGCAGTAGACAATAAAATCATTAGTGCCTTCAGGTAGGGATAGAATAGGTGCAATATAGAGCTTTTCCTTCAAATGCTGAAACGCGGATTCTTGGGCATCACCCTGATGTGGGGTAAAATACACATATTTGTCTCGTGTAAATTGTATAATTATTGTATAAGTTTTATTTGTTTTCATTTAGTTTTTAGTATTATATTATATTATTTTGTGTTTTGGCAGGTCCTGGTGATAATGGAGCGAAAACGAGTAATATAGAAATAACCAGCCAGTTGGGCAGAGTAAAATGCCAGTGACCGAATTAAAATTGACGCTATTTTCTGTGATTGAGCCGAGCCCGCTATCTCTATAGAATAAGATTGCTGCTGCCTTATATTATATTAAAAAAAAATAAGCTGCATAATATAATAATAGTGGAGGAATTCGAAAATGGAACTGGGTCATTGACTTGTCTGACTAGATTACAGGCTAGTGGGCCGTTAAAGGGTTTAAGGCCAGCAATATTTTTTAAAGTTAGTGGTTTTGGGCCATATTAATACTTGAATTCTTTGCATGTTGGACGAAAATAATTGGAGTGTTAGAAAAGAAATCCTATGGGCCGCCATATATGTTCATGTCCAGCCAATTATGTGAACAATGAAGTTATGGGCTTTGAAACATATTTCTATGTTATATTATTATGAGAATTAAAACCCAAAAAAAGATATCTAAGATAGGAGATTTAAAGGGGACGCAAGTTCAAACTTGACGGCAGCCATATTTTACGGATAGGAGAGATCAGACGCAAGGCAAGCAAGGGACGAAAAATTAGAAGCATCTTTCTCAAGGTTCAAGGCTACGGAATCGTCGGGATCGAGCGGGAAGCTTGGAGGACAAGGAACTACCGGGTTTTATTATTCGGTTTCTTTTATTTTCTAGTTTTCTTGTTTTATCCAGATGAATTCTTGCTTGAAACCTTGTTTGATTGTTTTTAAGATTATGTTTCTTGGCTAAACTTTTAAGCCACCTAGACTTGATGAATGGATTGATATTAAGTTTTTACCGTTTTCGTTACTTGCGTGAATATTATGGATTGATTGTGTTTAGTAAAGAGTTTGTTTTATTGATTTGATGCACATGCGTACTTTAATTTGGTTTATTATTGTCATTTGCTTCGTATGATTCTTAGTGACGGTCTTTATCACAATATAGAGTCATATTAGGGTATAGGATTTCGGTGAGTGCCTATATCACGTTAGAAAACCTTAACTCTTTAGGGAGAATCGGCCGATAACCCCTAGAAGTAATTGATATTAATTCACTAAGTCTTAGTGTTCTGCTAGTCCTAATACCTGGAAAGTGAGGGACTATTGGTAGGTCTTACCCGACAAGTTGCTTTAGATAGTCCTTGGAAAAGGTCGTGTCTTAGTTGACCTGTCGGTTTTATTAGTCTATCAAGTCAAGTTAATTAATTCAAACTACCCTAGATCTATGATTGGAAAAGAGTAGGTCAAAATTAGGGTATTTACACAATAATTAGACAACTGGAAAGGCGTCTAATAACCGGTAGGATTAACAACTTAGGTAGTTCCACAGGTTTCTCCTTGAGAAGGGTCGAGGGGCTTAGTTGGTTCTTAATAGGTTTAGTACTTTAAGATCCCGGTTCCATAATTCGTGCAGTTAACTTAATAGGTAAGTCTTTAATAGCAATCCAGGATTCTTGTCTAGGTGGTCTTGTTCTCCATATAAGAAAAGCCCTTTAGCCTTATTTCGTATTTAGTCTAGCTTTAGTTTAATTTAGTAGTTTAATATAGATTTCCTTAGTTTTTTCCGTAACCCCCCCCCCCCAAAACAATTAAACAAGTTCAAGTCGCGTCCGTCAGTGTCTATTAGAGTATAGTTTACGTGATACATAGAGTCTCGTGGTTCGATATCCGGACTTCCTAGGTTATACTACATTGATCGGTACACTTGCCGATTGTGTGGTTTTAGGTCGAGTCTAGAATTAAAGCTTTTTAGTGTCTAGAATAGAGAGTCTAGTTTAGTTTATTTTAATAGTCTGTTTAGCACACATCACACCCCACTTGTAGGTGATACACTTTTGGGTTAGAGCAGTGAGGGGTTATGCGACCTTCGAGAATCCCTCGATGAATATATGGTAATAAGCCGCCAGACCCAAGAATTGGTGGGTTTCAGTTGGTTTCTGGGTGTAGGCCAGTTCTTAATAGAGTCGATCTTGGCTGGATCAACGTGAATCCTAGCTTCATTGACCACGTGACTGAGGAAATGGACTTCATGAAGCCAAAAGTCACATTTCGAGAATTTAGCATAGAGCTGCTCATTTCGTAAGAGTTCCAAAATAAGGCGTAAATGTTGCTTGTGTTACTCCTGACTCTTAGGGTAGTTTAAGATGTCGTCAATGAAAACAATAACGAACTTATCAAGGTAGGGTTTGCACACTTGGTTCATGAGATCCATAAAAACCACGGGTGCATTCGTTAACCCAAATGGCATAAGAAGGAACTCGTAATGTCCGGAACGAGTCCTGAATACAGTTTTGGAGATGTCTTCGTCTCGGACTCTCAACTGATGATAACCAGATCTCAGATCAATCTTGGAATAGAAGCTTGACCCTTGCAGCTGGTCGAATAGGTCATCAATGCGTGGGAGTGGGTAACGATTCTGACGGTCACCTTGTTTAACTCGTGGTAGTCTATGCACATACGAAAAGTACCATCCTTCTTCTTGACAAAAGTACAGGGGCTCCCCAGGGTGACGATCTTGGCCGAATAAAACCCTTATCCACTAGCTCCTGCAATTGTGTGGATAACGCCTCTAGTTTGGTTCCAGCTAGTCTATAAGGTGTGCATGCTATAGGTGCCGCTCCAGGGGTTAGCTCGATTTGGAATTCAACTTGATGATGAGGTGGGAGACCAGGTAGTTCTTCGGGAAAGACTTCAGGAAAGTTGCCAACAATAGGAATATCTTCGACCTTTTTCTCTTCGGCTTGTACATCAGTAACAATAGCTAGAATAGCGGTATGGTCCTTTCGCAGACACTTCTGAGGCTTCATGAATTAAATAATGCTTATCACCGCGCCACCCTTCTCGCCTCGAATATCCTGGGTTTCACTATTAGGAAAACGGATGCGGACGACCTTTTCATTGCAAAGTATCTCCGCGCAATTTAGGGATAGCCAATCCATCCCGACTACGACATCAAAACTACCGAGAGTGATAGGTATGAGATCAATAACAAATTTGTGCCAGATAACTCCAAACTACAATCGCGATGAATATGTTGCCTCGAGAGATTTGTCGTTAGCTAGCTCAACTGTGTGCTTATGGTCAAGAGAAGTTGGGCCGGGCCTAAGTAATATACTAAAGTTCATGGAAACATAACTATGGACCGTGCCAGAATAAAAAAGCACCGAAACAAAAGAGTCGTTCAGAAGGAACAGACCCGTCACCACATTAGGGTCGTTTCTTGCCTCACCCAAGCCAATCACAAAGGCTCGAACTTTTGAACCATTCTCGCCATTGTGGTTGTTGTTCTTGTTGTTGTTGTTGTTGTTTCCAGTGTCGTTGTTGTTGTTGTTGTTGCAGTTTTGGTTCAATTGGGGGCAATCCCTCTCGGATGTGCCCTTCAGCTCCACACTGGTAGCAACCTCTATTATTTCCCTGCTTCTGTTGCTGCTGTGGTCTCTGATTCTGTTGGGTTTGCTGTTGTTTCTGCTGATTCTGCCTAACCGAATATGGGCTTCTACAATCCTTTGCCGCATGCCCCGGCTTACCACACCGCTGACAGTGCAGGTTACACTTGTTACACTTCGGTCGATTTCCCTGATAACCACCCTAACTTTGATTGACCGAAGATTGCTGGTTAGGACTCTTGTTGTTTTCAAACTCTCTCTGTTGTGATTGAGGTTGAGAGGAGCTAGAACCCTTGACTTGGTTACCATCCCACTTGCACTTATTATCACTAGAAGTGTCAGTAGCAACACTGTTCCGCTTGGGCAGCTTGCCCTGCTCAACCGCTTGGTCTGTGAGTCGGTGTGCCAGTCTGATGACCCGTTGAATCGTTAGTAGGTTAGCTGAAGTCACCAAGCTTTGAATTTCAGAGGCTAATCCTTTGAGGTACAACTCGATTCGTTTATAAGCAGGCTCAGACATATTAGGACAAAGAGCAGCCAAGTCGTTGGACCTTTTGTGTAAGCTTTGATTTCAGATCCAACCATTTTCAGATTGTAATACTCCACTTCGAGTTTCTAAATGTCGTCCCTGTGACAATATTGCTGCTTTATCAGATCCTTGAAGTCGTTCCATGGGATAGCACTGGCAGCCGCCAACCCTAGCATCTGAACCTGCACGTTCCATCAGGAAAGCGTGTTGCCTTCTAAAGTGTCAGTTTCATACTTCACCCTATTGTTGACAGGGCATTCACACATTTCAAAAACAGATTCGACCTTCTCAATCCAATGTTGAAGGCCCACTACTCCTTCAGTGCCATTGAAGGAGTGAGGTTTGCAATCCATGAATGCCTTAAAGGTACAAACTCGGGGTTGGGCAGGAGCAGGTTGACCTGTAGCGTAAAGTGAAACGAATAAGGTTAAGAGTGATAAGATGTCATGAGGACGGATTAGTGCGGAACGATCGATTTACCTCCAGGTTGAGCCGTGTCACACCCCAACCGATGGCGGAATCATTGGGGCGCGGTACTGAGCGAAACAGATTGTCCAGGAGAATTCCATAACAACTAAATTACCAGATATTTAACATTATGTCCCATACCATAACATATCAAATAAAGCAGTTATTATAGACATAGTTATCTCAAAGACAAATCATAGTTTCGACAACTCAAATATCAATTGTTTTGTTTCTAGACTCTCCTAAGCTCGATTCTACATAGCAAGCATACCACAGCATCCTAAACACCTGTCACATACGTTAAAAATAGAGGTCAATACACATAGTGTAAAGGTGAGCATACAAGTTTAATAGTATAGTAGTAGCGAAAAGCGGTTTACGCATAACCAGCATGTAACATGTTGAAAAGTGAAGCTAGCAAGTTATCGACAATGAAAAATGCACAGACATGACTGTGAGTTGTAGAATGCGCAACACATATCACCACTATGACACGTGAAGTAAAACCCTTAACAACCCCCGTCCATGACAGGTGCTGAGTCCAAACTATAGTACTATCGTCGCTAAGGTGTAAGGAAACAATCACTGTGTAAACATAACATACAAGCATTCATCGAGGAACACGTATAACATGCAATAACGGTGAGCGTTTAAAAGTGTTTGCGTTGTGTGTCGATTGTGATTTGAAATAGGTAATGACTGTAACACCCAAAAGTGCGTAAAGCAAAAAGGGTTCGAGTATACTCACAGATCGTGTTAAATGAATAACACAACCTTGGATTGAAGGGAGCGCTGGAAAGTTAGCCTGATTACAGAACGATAGCATAAGCGATGAACAGTGCGTAAAACGGTGTCGCGTGAACTGAGTGACGAAGGGTCATCCGATCGGATGATAATCCGGACGAATGGTCATCCGGACGGATGACCATTCGGTTGGATGGTCATTCGTTTGGGATGGATGTGTTTGTGTATGATGTGACTTTAAAGTTTTCGTTGTAGCATTTTAAAAACAGAGAAGTATCTCTACCTTTCAGGTCGTCTGGTCGAACAGTCATCGGGACGGATGGTCGTTCGATTGGATGGCAATCCGTTCCAGGTGAAATATTTCCCAAAGTTTCAAGTCTCCTGATAGAATCGTCATTCGATCGGATGGTCATCCGATCGGATGACTATTCGTTGGAAACTGTTATGTTTTGAAAATTTGAAATTTTGTTTAAGTGTTGAAAAACCATAAATCGTCCGATCGGATTGTCGTTCGATCGGATAGCTATCCGATTGGATGGCAATCCGTTTGGTAACCTGTTCGTTTTGTATCTTGTAAAATTTGTTAAGTTTAGAAAGTTTTGCGGTTTGACCGAGACGGTATGACAACGTGTTAAACAACAGAAACTTCACCAAGTCCAAGTCATCCGATCGGATGGGAATCACCCAGTCCGATCAGTTAACTGTTCTTGACGGTTATACATGTTCAACCCGCTAAGTCGGTCGTCTCTTCGATAGAAATCAGTTCTCAAACCGCCCCTTCACTAGAGAATGAGTAGAAGGCCCGAACGAGCTCAGATTCCATCGGTTTTATGTGGAAAATTGAGAATGTTGAAGAAAAGTGGAAATCAGTTGGAAAATGCTTAGATTATGACGAAATCAGTGTTTAAACATGTTGAAATCTCTTAGATCTAAGTTGTTCTTGGTGGAATGAGGTCACACTTTGAAGTTCATGAGAACCCATGATGACATCACCCTAGAACACCCCAAATCAGCCGATTTCATGGTGAAAAGTTAAGATTTGATGGTGAAAATGATGAGAAGGTGTGTAAAGACCAATGAAGTACAAGATTTGGAGTAGAAACTTACAAGAGTTGCAAGGAATCGAGAGAAAATAGGCCAAAAGCATGCTGGTCGAACGAGAGCTGTCACATCACATGAACACTGATGTGACAGGTGATATTTATAGGTGAGAGGAGAGAAGAGGCGGTGTAATGTGTGATCGGAGGGCAATCCGATCAGATGGCTATCCAATCGGATGGTCATCCGGACGGATGACCATTCGATCGAATGGTCCTTCGATCGGATGGTTTATGTGAGTTGGATTTCGGCGTTTCGTTTCGTGCGTTGAGCGTTGCGATGCATTTAAGCGAGTGTCGATTAAGCGATGCGATAGATTTAATCAATAGTTTACACAAATAACATAACTAACGTACAACAACATAAATAAACTTTCATTTAGCGTTTGCGATTAGATTGCGTTGCGATGGAGTTGGGATTGCGTTTGCGATTAACACCTCAAACATATAATAAACATGCACAAATAACACATAATAGCACACACACATAAAACAATATCCAGAACATGCGATTCAAGTTGTGATGCGATAGCAATGAGGCTAGCGAGAAATAGATCAGCGATTAAACTGCGATTGTTGCATTTACTCCACATAATACAACTAAAGTACACAAATTAAAGAAATCGATTAACAAGTCAAAGAGTATAACCAATAATTAAGCAAGTGACAGATCGCATTTAGCAATCTTTCCTTCCGTTGACTTTGACTTGTAATTTGACTTCAAGATGCGGGTTGTTACAAGTCGTTAAAGCCTCAGCAACTCGTGCGTTAATCAGGGCCGTGAGCTGGTCCTGAGTCATGTTAATACTGCCACGTCCTCTGTCACGTCCGTTCATTGTCTTTAGACTCACAAAAACATAAAATGAGAATAATATAACGCATATAATTCATCATAATGGCATAAGTAAAGTAAAAGAAGATTTAACCACAACGCATAATATCCAAATATTTTTTTTTCATTAGAATCCTTTGTAAGTTCCACAAATGAGTTCTAAATCAAATGTTAAATTCAGTATCAATTGTCAGATGAGGAATAACCCTCGCCATCTAAGTCAAATAGAAAGAGAATAGAAATGCAAAAACGATAGGCGGTGATGTCAGTTGTCATCACCAGCGAAAGAGATCATTGATCCTTCTTCATCACTTTCCTCCGGAGCCTCCTCCGGATCTTCCTCGGGTTCCTCAGGTTACGCGACATTGTTCAACGCCTCTGTAAGCCTCTCATTCACTGCAGGAACCACGTTGCGGTTATGGTCCATATCATAGCGCAAGCTGACAACGTATGCTTCCGTCTTCCTAGAATATTCGACCAGGTTGTTGTGTTTTTGAGTCATGATCGCCTGGTTTTCCTTAAGCAGTTGAATTTCCCTTAGTGCCTCCTTGAGAGTCAGCTCGTGAGGTTTCTTGCTAGGACCCTCTGAAGACTCACTAAGTTCGGGCACTAGCAGGCGACGTTTCTCACATATGATTCTCATCGAGCCAGGGAATGATTTAGCCTAAAAAGGTGATGAGGGGGCAACCGGTCTCTTACCATTAGGGTCTTGGGAACTAGACATATCTGGGATGTAATGCAATAAGTAAGCAGATGCCATGTAACGAATAAGTAACAAGTAGGCACATTCGTGAATTATGCTATAAAGATGTTGGGACTTGCACTTTGGAGTGTAGTGTCGTTGCGGCTTGCTTAGTACAGAAACGGTTATAGTCTGGTTTTTCTCAAAAAGTTTTAAAACCGAGTTCACTATAACCAACGGCTCTGATGCCTATCAGTCACACCCTCAAATCCACACACAGAGTTTTACCGCGAGAAGTGCGACTGACCAGGATCAAGCCACTAATCATGTTGAATAATTAATTAAGTTATCAAAAAGAATAACCATCAACACGATTAGTGATCTAAAGTTTAAATGTCCAAAAACATAGTTAAACCAGCAACGGAAGCAAACAGTTTAAAAATCCAAGCAATATTTAAAACCATAACTGTTTAATAGAAACCAAATCAAATAGTTAACGCAGCCACGACACTCCAACACACCAAGCTTCTGAGCTATACCTAACGACCTGCAAAGCATGCATAAGTGTGTCAACATAAAGTTGGCGAGTTCACGGTTTTTAGTGTTGTTTCAAAAACAGGTTGTTAAAATACTTAGTTTATAAAACATGTCATGCGGAGCTACCCCATCGTTAAGCTACTAAACTGTGGAATACCAAAACTTGATTGTTTAAGTTGTTTGCGCCCCGTGTCAATGTCTTTCATCATTGACTAGTTGCCAAGGGAAAGTTCATGCCCGTCCTCCTCGGCACGGTGTGAGGTTTGTCAAACCTAATCGCGCTATCAACTAATACCCCGTTCGCCAAACCTCGACGACTAATTGGTATAGGTGTGTGGGGACTTTCAGATAAAGTTCGTTTAGACCGCTAAAGACATGAAGTATAAATAGTATTTAACAATATTCTAAACTAGGAATACTAAGCAATCCTAAACCAGGGAAAGTGAGGTTCCCAACAACTGGGAATACATGCTATTAGTAAATGTGTGAACTCACCTTAGATTAGCTCAGCAGATTAAGTTATGTGAGCTAGTATGGTCAACCACGTCCTATTATGGTTACCAAGAATATTAGGGGTCGTTTATGTAATTCACGCAAAACGTATCTAGCAATTAACATGCATACAAGTTGTCACAACTATATTACCGAGTAGTTTTTAAGCACATGTTTGCAATATACACTACGGCATGTAATACACCATTTATACAATCACTAAGCAGGTACGGGCATTCAAAGTAGCAAATTCGACACTTTACAAACTCATAAGCATGCATAACTGAATTCACTGAAAATAGGCTGTTTTGGGATGTCCGCTTAATGTACTTACGAGATTGAAAAAATTACGATTTTTTATGTGACGTGCCCCTCAGAGGGTTTGGTCTTGTGTTAAAATTTTGGAGTCTAACTCTTTACCAAAAATTTATAAAAAATCATTTACTAAGCAGCAATCAGATTTGTCACTTTCTAACTGTAGTTCACGGAAAAATTCATTTAAAAATCCTCGCTATCCGATTGAGGAAATTCCAGTTGGAGGTTCGCACGGACACTAAGACCATCTATAGTATAATTTCATGGTCTAACTCTAAATATTCTTCAAGTTATGACTTAAAAAATAACACGTAAAACCTGCAGAAAAACGCAGCTTTATTTGCTGAAATGAAATAATTTATTTAAAATATCAAACAACGTCCAAAAATTATGACCCCAGTCCCATTTGAAGCGTATTTCTAAATAACACATTATAGACTCAAGAAAACCCAGGTTTTGTTATATTATGACCCGGTTACAGCCGATTAAAGTCGGCTGTAACTGTCGGGCAGAACCTGTTTTCGTTACCCATCTCCCCAACCGAAAACCTAGCGCACCCAACGACCCATAATGATTATTTACTATATATTATCATCCCTATACGTCACCTACGTCATTAAAACAACAATATTCTACCCAAAACCATTCAAGATCCTTCCCATGCCCAACTCTAGCAACTAACCGAGTCCGTAACTAAATCTAAACTTTATATACATACAATTTTCAGCACTTAGCATACAAGTATTCTTATAACTTCCAGAGATCAATCAAATAATGAAAACGTAGCCACGTATGAGTAGCACTTATAACCAAAACATATCACAACACTAACCTGAAGGAGATGAGAGAGCTAGAACGAGATGGAGAGTGGGCTAAGAAGAGAATCGCGACCGAAGGGGGGGGGGGATCCTTCTGCTGCCGTAAACTTGAGGGAGATGGGAGTGGGCACTGGGGTTTTTGGTGTTTCTCATGCACAATACGTAACCATATAAATAAAGAGCTTTTATTATTAATTGGTATTTATTATTTTTTTTTATTTTTTTTTACTCTTAAACAAGTAATATAAGTGTAAAATATAAATTTATAATACACACGCTATGGTTCGGACCTCATAGGTTTCGGGTTACGCGAGTAGGTTGGGTCGACTAACGAGATAGGACTTTGGATATGTACTATAAAAATATATGTTACATATTCGTTCGAGTGCGGTACGATGCGATAAGTAGAACGTATACGAACATAATAAAAGAGATCGAACAGTTTTTACCTCGAAAATGCGGGTTATCATAGTGAGTGGTTGATTTATAAATATAAAATATATTTCCTTGAGTTTTTCTTTTTCTAAATATATATTTTATTAAGTAAATAGGTAAAATTACAAAATTACCCTTTAGTGAATAGACTTAAATTTTTTAAACCTAGTTAGTGGTAAGGACGAAAGGTGTAATGAGTTTTTCAAATAAGGATTGTGACTATAATTATTGAAGTTAAATGTTATACATTGCAATTCAATACAAACATAAAGGACATAAAGTGTATCAAAATTATTCTGCAAGTGTATCAAAATTACTCTGGATCAAAATTACTTTACAAGTGTATCAAAATTACTCTGCAAGTTTATCAAACAACATACAATTCAAAGTTACTCTACAAAATCATTTGTACTACAAGTGTATCTAGTAGCGTAATTTTGATCTTGTATGGTAATTATCAAAATTACTCTGCATTAAAATTACTCTACAAGTTTATCAAACAACATACAATTCAAAATTACTCTACAAAATTATTTGTAGAGTAATTATGATACTCTACAAAATTACCTTACAAGATTAAAATTACCATACAAGATCATTTGTAGAGTAATTATGATACTTTACAAAATTACTCTACAAGATCAAAATTACCCTACAAGAACATTTTACAAAATTACTCTATAAAATCAAAATTACCCTATAAGATCATTTGTAGAGTAATTTTGATAATTACTCTGCGAGTAAATAATTACGAAAATGCCGTCACATTTTTTTTGGCTTTTTCATGCCTTTCGTACGTTTTGTACAATAAGCCACTTTGTACGTGAACATAACTCAACGAGTAATAATAAAATTTAAAAAATTATCTTAAACGTCATCTTCCTCCTCGAGGTGTGGTAAATTTTTGGAACGGCCGACAAAATTGCCGTGTCTTTCGCTTCGAGTTCCTCTGGCTTCTCCATGAAAAAAGCTAGGCTACTATCGGTTGAAAAATCGTCTTTGAAATCGTTTGGGGTTGGTAAATACCAAACTCTTCGTAAGAATGATTAGCCATGATAATGAAAATGAGTATAAAGTTTTAGAGATAGAGAATCAAATGAGATGGAAGTGAAATGGGTTAAGAGATGGTTATTTATAGAGTTTAAAAATTAAATATATATATATATTTAAAAAATAAATGGTTATATGATTGTTGTTAACGGTCAAAAGGTGTAATGGTGAGCGGGTTCGTGAGCTGGCCAACATAACCCGCCCAACCTATGCGTGAGGGTGGCGGTGGTTTGCCGACTCGGATTCCCACCCAGGGAGGCTTACCCGTGAGGTGCCCGCCCTCCTTTAGAGCCCCCCTCCTCCTCCGTTGATTATGGAACAACGCTTCCAACTTGTTAAAAATCTATTTTTTTCTATCCGATAACAAAAAGTATCCATTTCTTTTATCATTTTGAAAATATTCACCGACTTTTGTGATTTGGTCAAAAGATTAAAGATTTTATGCCATTATTCTGCAAAATATAGTCGAGGGGGTGCCAACACTGGTGGACGTGGACGTGGACCCTAGTTTTCTAACCTGGTTATGCACCGTCATTACAAAACAAAAAAGAATAAAAAAAAAAAAATACGGCCATGTACTATCATTACGGATATTATTTCCTTCTTACACAATAAAAACGTTTTGAGGGTATGCAACTATGCATGTGTTGTCTTCCAAGCATTTTGAAAAGCATAGAATCATTTATTTAAAACAACAATACTGAACTACATTACTCTGCAAGGGTATCACAAATAGTTAAAGTTAGTCTAAATTATTATTTAATGAAAAACACATAAGTTAAATTACAACTTTATTTTTTTTGACGGCAATTAAATAACAAGTAAACTAAATAATATCCAAATAAACTAAACTAGAGAACAACAACTAAATTAAATAAAAATATAAGAAAAAATGAACGTAAATGATTATTGTTGCTCGTTTAAATAATAATTAACAATACCTACGTTAAAAAAGAATATTACAATAGGACATACATATTGACCATAAATGACCTCAGTTGGTCATCAAAACTCTAGTTCACCATAGAACGTGAATGACCATAACATGTAGTGGATTTAGAAATTCTTTAAAAGGATACTCTAACTTTAAGTGTATAAATATGTAGGAATTCGTTCGTGCAAAATAAATAAAATTCTTTTATTAACTTAAATTATAATATAGTGGAAGGAAAGCAAAAGAACAAAACTATTACAACTGAAATAAACTGAAAAACAAGAACAGAATTACAAAATAGAATTGAAGTTCTTAGCTGAGAATTGTGTTAGACACGAGTCCCTTAAAACAAATATCGAGTCTCACAAGAGAACTCGTTTGTTTCCAGGATACAACAACCATAACAGTTGTACTGCCGGATTTGACGCAACCCGAAGGTGTACCTTGCTGCTTGAAGAAGAAGATAAGAATTCAGTAGGGAGAGAAGATTGTATCAGAGTTGTGTGTATTGGTGTGTTTCTGCAGCAGGGGTAGCAACCATTTTATACTGCTGATCTCGAGATGAAACTGAAAATTGAATTAAATGGGAGAATTAAATTGCATTTTACGTTTTCAATGCACTTTAATTCGTCATTTAATTCTCAGTCAAAACTGTTGACTCGTAAGTTTCAAATGCTGAAGTGTAACTACACTGCCATTAAATGCTAAAAGCTTCTGCGCGGGCGCAGGACAGACTGGTGCGCGCGCACCCTTCTGGCTCATACGCGCGCAGGTCTTGCACACTCATGCACGCGTGCGCCATTTTGGCTCATTTTCATGCGCAAGCAAGGCCCCTTGCGCGCGCGCTGGTTTGGCTCACTTCCATGTGCGCGTGCGCCAGCCACCAGTGAGCCTATACGAGCACGCCACACAGTCGCGCCGTATTGGCACAATTTGGTGCGCCCCCGCGCGCACGTCTTCTGTGCTCATGCGTCAGTGCGCCAACTTGCCACGTGTACTCGCATGTTGTTGCCACGTCACCCACCAAGGTCTACCTGCCACTTGGTCCCTGTAACCCATGTGCTCCACCACGCACACGCGGTAAAAAATACAAAGGCGGCTTGCGGCTATGCGGAGTGCAAAGTGCGCCATCAAAGCGCCACATTGCGCCCATCGTCCACGCCACGCGCGTGCGCGTATGCGAGTGCCAGTGCGAGTTAGGGTGCTCCGCACCCTTCGCGAGTACACTTAGTGTGTGCTTCCATGAAACAATAAGGATGAAGAGTTCCTACTTAAATACCCCTTTAAGTTTCATCTCTCATCTTATGTGGGACAAGGTGCCACTTTCACACTTTTTTCAGCATTCTGTGTTTGAAACACCAAACTTTGAGCATCGATCTCTCATTCATCTTAGTTCCGTTTTGGACGTGGTTTAGTTCGTTGCGAAGCTTTTCCAACATAGATCACAAATCCACAAATAAATATATAAAACCCACTCAGTTTCTTATATTTATTTCTATTCCAAAATTAGGAAAAAACATTTTCCTATATTTGTGAAAAGTGCTATTTTCACAAATTTCCAACAATCCCCCACATGAATAAAAATCGATCTATCAAGTTTCAACGATAGAGGTTCAACAGGTGAGTATTGCAAGATAGGTAGGTGTAACCTTTGAACCTTCTTTTGTGAAGCATACTTAGCCTCCTAGGGTTTTGTAGACGCGGTGTCTTTGAACAATCCCCCATTTATGTAGGCGACAGTATACATTCACACAATACTCTCCCTAGTTCAGTCAACTCCTCATGGTTGTGTCCGTTTATGGTCATGGAACACTTTCCTGGTTCTGCGAGAGCTCTAGGATTTGCGCCTCCCCACAAATTGTGACAACCCGAGATTTCAAGATTTTTCCTTTACACGTCACCTGTTTTATATCTCGTTGCGCATTGTATCATGTGTTTCATTTTGGAATGATTTTAGTATAATCCTTGGTGTTGAATCTGTTTGATTGCTTTATCTATGTGCGAATCGGTGCGATTTGTAATTAAGATCTTGTGAGTCCTTGTTATGATTTAGAGAAATTAGAAAACATAATCTGAATGTGTGAATCTTGATTGATTATTCTCAGTTGTGTGTCAAGTGTTGTGATTAGCTAATGCTTATTGTTATCAGATACGTGAGGGGCCTGTTAATGTTAGTTGAAGTGCTTCTTGTATAAATAAAATAAATAAATAATAAAAAAAAACTGATGGGTTGTGGTTTGCTATTGTTCATAAAGTCACATGCCATTAATCATTACATAAGGGGTGCACATGTGGGTATTCGGTTCGGTGACACTTAAGGGGTGATGACTAGCTGTTAGGGTATGACTAGAGTTTGCAAGTGCACCATAACCTTTTGATATTGGTATTTTGTCGCATACCCCATCTCGACATAAACTTAAGTCTTTCGTCACATGCATCACCCGACGAAACTTAGGCTTTCGTCAAACATACTTTTCGCCGGCCCAGATTTCCTCAAAGCCCAGGAAAGGCCCAACACTCTTACTCAAGTATATTCGTGTAGAGGGGTTCTATTATAACACGTAACTGATTAAACATCAAACACTAGACTCCCTCTAGTCTTTGACGGCAGCCCATCTCGGTTGAAACCCCACTCTTCTCGACTCCTGTATCTTTGTAGCTCATAATCAGGTTAGTGGGTGTTTTATTATTCATGGATATTGGTTACTAGTTTACATGAGGGTATGAATGTTAATTGCATGATCATAAGTTACGTGATAGATGTTATGCGATAATAATGGTAGTTAGTATGATTTGTTTAACACTGAATAGTTATTTGTAATTGTTTTGAGTGACATTAATTGTTTTGCATGATCATAGCTGTTTTAGGTTATGTGATAGATGAATGATCACTGAAAGAATTGTGCTAATTGTTTTGAGTGATATTAAGTCGGTGATCATGAATGGTATATTAATGTGTATTGTCATTAATAAGTGGTTGAAGTTAAGGATAGTGGGTGTACATGGGATAGTGAGATATAATTTAGTGCCATGATTTAGAGCACTGTACATTTGACATTACCCCATTTGTGAATCATACACCTAAACCATGGCTGTACCCCCTACTGTTGTCGCACACTACCTTGAGGTTCACATTTTAGTTGGGCATGTTATAATATTTGGGCTGTGCAAGTGTGTGGCTGCATACCAGGTGTGGGCCGCCCCTCCCTAATGGATCACACAAAGCTTTGCATAGAAACACATGTATATTTGGGGCCACACATACATCAGATTGGTACATTGGGCTGCCCACTTTGAATCCGCTAGCACATTACTTGATTGGGTTAGTCAGGATGGGCCATGGACAGACCATGAGGATCACACACAGTCACGATTTAGGATTTATATTTATGGTCATAAATCACAAACTGATATTAAGTTATTTAATCACCCACTATGTGATATTATGATGTATGTTGCTGATTTCATTGGATGGTCAACTGTTAGAGTACGTATGATAATATGTGTGTTACATATACTTGAGACTGCGTGATATGTGATTAGGGAGTAGGTGCATTAAACGTGCATGAAATATCTAGTGTATGTGCATTCAAAACTGATTGTTGTCGGTAACCGTGTTAGGACGTTTGTGACCAACTGTTAAACAAGTAACTAGTCATACCGAGCAAACCAAGGTGAGTTCACACTCTTTCCAAGGCATGGGATTTCCCAAGGGTTGGGAATGGGTTAATGATTTAAACGGTAACTACAACCATCCTCCGTGGGTAGGATGCCAAGATTTCACACTGGACCAAACCTCTATCATGAAGTCCCTCATTTATATCGACTTAATCGCCGAGGCCTATAGTGAGCTGGTCATTAGTTAATAGCGCTATTAGGTTTAACAAACCTCACACCGTGTCGTTCGAACGGGCGTGTACGAATGGACTAAGGGCAAAGGGTCAATGCTGATAGACATTGACTTAGGGCACCACTTACATTTTCGTAGTAGTCGATACGCACGGTCTAGTAACACATGGGAAGCCCCCACTAATCTTCGCAAACATGTCTGGGAGACCGCGATACGAATTAATACGATACATGGTTTACGAAATAAACATATGATTTACGAACACTATAACTAAACAACCAACTGTGAACTCGCTCAACTTTGTTGTTGACTCGTTGTTACATGCCTTGCAGGCCTTTAGGAACATATCAATGGAACTTGCTGTCTGAGAAGCTGGAGTGGTCATGGGTCGAGATACATGGAAACACAATACAAGACTAATGGCTTTTTACATGTGGTGAATAAACACTTAACGAATGATTTATGCTTCCGCTGTAAACTGTAAATTATTGTAACGTTGTAACATTTACAGTAAATCAATGAAAGTTTTATTTACATATACCTATGAGTTTAATGTGATTGATGGCTAAGATCCTGGTACGTCACACGCCCTGCGGTGTTTACGCGAGTGGTATTTTGGGGGTGTGACAGATTGGTATCATAGCCATTGGTTATAGTGACCTTGGTTTTAAAAAAAAAGGGAAAATGTTTTTGTAAAACCAGACTATAACCGAACAGTTCTAAAGACGTGAATAAGACCATGACACTCAGCTCCAGATTGCAAGGTTCGTCTCTCATATACTCATTGTACTGCATAACTAGTGAACACCTATATATGATATTGCATGTGATTGCACGTTTAGCACAACTATGTGAATTCATGTACACTTTCACGTGTTATGTGAGTGATAGGGTGGTAAATCACTAAACCTTCATGACCTACGCTTCGTGATACCCTTTGATTGCTACTCGAGTTTGGGGAACCATTTGACATGAGTTAAGAGGAGCTGAGATGGGCATGCAAATCACAATATTATTGTGGGTGCACACATAATAATAATGTGTGGTGCATGCGAGTCCCAGTGAGGCTTAACAAGTGAAAAAGGGGTTCCGTTCTGTTATTTGATCGATGTGAAACATAACAAACCTATAGGGGTCATAGCAGTGATTGTCCCCTACTCGAACGTGAACTTTTCATTCCTCTCTGGATCCTTTCGAATCTCGATGCTATCGAGTATTACCTGAACACCTATCTGAACGCCTAGCGAACTGTGTAGAATGGTAGGTGCTTGTACGAACATCCTCGAGTTGGATGTTGCAACGACAATGATTGGTCTATATCTTTCCCACCTTTCTTCGTTTGCTGGAACTTAACGTATTGACGCCTTAGATCCCGAAGTGCGATCACTTCTGCAACACTCTCGTGACATATCGTGTATTACTCAGTCAACTTGCAAGAACGATGGACCTCAGCATTTGAACAACCCTAGTTACCAACAATGAACATCAGCGATTTGACTCCAATCGGATCCTTAAACCCAGCCAGCGACTCATGGGAGTCAACTTTTACGAATTAATCAGGACATAAACGATGACAATCGACCATGGTATGGAACGTGAGACTTCCAGCATAAGGGGTAGTGCCTTAGAACGTGGCACGGAAGATGAAAAGATGGACCCTGTCGATGAAAGATCGTAGAGCTCCGTTTCAAACAACAGCATTGGAGGCAACAGTCACGGCAACATCAAAGTACTTGAAATGATAGCCTATAGTAAGGAAATGAAGGTGCCTACAACATGGATTGGCCGTGATTAAGTTAAGAAGACAACGACCAAGGGAACAATGACAGTACTTGAAATCCTTGTAATGAAAACAGCAACACTAGAAATGATGCTCATGGAAGGGCATTTAGGGTAGACGCGGGTGACGCCAGGATGGTGGCAACTTGGAAGCTTGTACGAGTAGCTAATCGCTTCGACTCTGTCCTGTTTAACCCTGATGCTTCACGAAAGGCTGATGGCAAGACAATGGAAACCTCATACGATCGTTGTGATGCAAATTCGACCTTGTGGGATAAGTGTCCGACATCGACCTTTCTTCCGTTGTTCTTGATGGATGTACCCTGTAAGGAGAAGATTCTACGTACCCCTCTCCTTAGTGGAGGATTTCTATCTGTTCTAACGCGCCAGAGTGGTACAACGGTTAGCGTCATTTCAGCAAGAAAATCTAGGAGCGTTTATGGAAGGATTACCCCGCAATGATAGCACTCGTTACTGATGTCAAGGCTAAGGAAAGGAGGATCGAGGATCTACCAATTGCTCGTGATTCTCCCTAAGTACTACCAGAAGAACTGTCAGGTTTACCCTCCCATCGTCAGGTGGAATATCATAATGGTATCATGTCGGAGGTAGCCCTTGTTACTAGTAAATCTTATTGTCTTACACCAGGAAGGTTGCAAGAGCTGCCTAATCAACTTCAGGAACTGTTGGACAGGAATTTTATCAGACCTAGTTTTTCGCTTTGGGGAGCCCAGTTATATCAGTGGAGATAAGCCTTATCGTTAGACATGCGTACTGATTATCGAGAACTTAGCAAGGTGACAGTCAAGAATCGTTTGCCTCGACCATGTATTGACAACCTATTGACCAGTTGCAAGGGTCAAGCTTCTATTCGGAGACTGGCAAAAGAATGAACTATCATAGGATGGAAGTCCAAGAGGAGAATGACCTTAGAACAGCATGTCGAATGTAATGCAGCCATTTCAAAGTTTTACACCATGATCATTGAGTTGACCAACACACTAGTAGCTTCAGGGATCACATGAATCGACCGCATTTGTTGACAACATTCGGAATCCTGACCAGGAGAATGGAGCGCCATGGTTGGAATTTGTATCTTATTTTAGAACTCCTGAGGGAGGAGCCATTCCGTTCAAAGTCTTGTTAAACGTAATTCATGGGTTTGAGAGGTACCTTTTGGATATATAATCAGCGAAGTGGGAATGCACGTGGATCTCGTTAAGATCCGTCTTGGGTGGAAACTGATCGACGCCAAAGAGTCCTTCGTGGATACAACAATTTCTTGGTCTCACTTGATACTATCGCAGATAAATAGCAGGATTTTCGAAGAACGCGCAGCTTTAATATCGTTAGCGCAGCAGGGTGCTGTGCTCGTGAAATACAAAACAGGAGGACGTCTCTTCAGCTTTCGAAATCCAACGAGGAAGGGATGGCTTACGTAGTGGATTCACAAGAAGAAATCGTGGTCTTTGGATTTAAGTTGGAGGCACTACTTGGACGGTACCGGATGCACTACTTAGACCGATCACAAGGGCCTCCCGTGTACCATCGTTCGAAAGAGCTAAACATATGATGACATCGCTGGATGGAACTTCTGAATGATCTCAACTATGAAACTTGAACATGCACGAGCTTTGCAGCCCACTATCGACTCTAACTTACCTGATCAGACTCGCTCTATTCAAACGGGAGAACTGAAGGAAGAAGATTTTCAAGTTAAACCCATGCGGAGCATGGAGAAGCAACCTTTGACAGGTCGGACGATACTCCTTACCTCATAGAATGAATGTGGGTCCCCTAATATGGAAAATTTTAGGAAACTTGTGTTGAGCAAAGCACACCGGCTTCGATATTCTAGTCGTCTGGATTTTTATGAGAGATAGTAGAATCTATGAATCTTGTGCTGATAATCGGGCATGAAGACCCACCTAGTTAGGTATGTGAATGACGGATTGACTTGTGGGAAGGTCAAGGTGAAATGTCAGCAACCAGTAATAACCGCAAGGAAATGAGAACAGATAGCCATGGATTTGGCCACTGGTCTACTTACAACTCGAAACGGAAACAATATCACCTGGGTGATCGTTGATTGTCTCACATAACCAGCACACTTTCTAACCATCAAGGAAACAGATAAGCTTTTCTACTCTTGTAGTCATCTACCTGAGAGAAGTGGGTGCTAGGCACGGGGTGCCAACCTTCATTACCTCTAACCGCAACCCACGATTTGCATCTGATTGGTGGTAAGCAGTGCACAAATCCTTTGGTTCACGCTTGGACATGAGCACAGTATATCATCCACAGACGGATGGGCAGACTGAGCGCACCATCCAAACTCTTGAAGACATGCTTCGAGCATGTGTAATCGACTTTGGTAACAGCTGGGAGCGACATCTACCTTTAGTGGAATTTTCGTATATCAACAGTTACCCCACCAGCATCCAGGCTGCTCCGTTCGAGGCATTGTGCGGACGGAAGTGCCGATCACCTCTTTGTTGGGCAGAAGTTGGAAACAGTCAAATCATTGGCCCAAAAACTCGTCGTAGACACAACAGAGAAGATTGCTCAGATACGACAACGAATGGCGGCCGCTCGTGACCGTCAGAAAAGCTACGCTGATAAGCGCAGGAAACTACTCGAGTTCCAGGTTGGGGATCGAGTGCTATTTAAAGTCTTACCTTGGAAGGGTGTAGTTCATTTTAGTAAACGAGACAAACTCAACCCGCGATATGTTGGACCTTTCGGAATCACGGAGAGAATTGGCAAGGGGGCCTACAGATTGAATCCACCCGAAGAACTCAGTGGAGTTCACAACGTATTCCATGTGTTGAATCTAAAGAAGTGCCTGTCAGATGAAACACTCATAGTTCCTTGCAAGGAGCTCACCATCGACGATCGGTTGCGATTTGTCAAAGAACCAGTAAAAAAATCTTGGACCGGGAGGCCAAGATTCTCAAACGCACCAGGATACCTATTGCTCGAGTTCGTTGGAACTCCCGTCGTGGCCCAGAGTTTACCTGGGAACGAGAAGACCAAATGAAACACAAATATCCCCAGTTGTTCGAGAACAATAAAACCACTACTGAGGATGAAGCTACTGCGGAATTTCGGGACGAAATTCCAAACCAACGGGGGGATGATGTGACACCCCAGGAAAACCAGGAAACCATGCAACCTAACTAGCTTCCTCAGTAACTACGTGCTAAATTTCGGGACAAAATTTCTTTCAAGTTGGGGATGATGTGACAACCCGAGATTTCAAGATTTTTCCTTTACACGTCACCTGTTTTATATCTCGTTGCGCATTGTATCATGTGTTTCATTTTGGAATGATTTTAGTATAATCCTTGGTGTTGAATCTGTTTGATTGCTTTATCTATGTGCGAATCGGTGCGATTTGTAATTAAGATCTTGTGAGTCCTTGTTATGATTTAGAGAAATTAGAAAACATAATCTGAATGTGTGAATCTTGATTGATTATTCTCAGTTGTGTGTCAAGTGTTGTGATTAGCTAATGCTTATTGTTATCAGATACGTGAGGGGCCTGTTAATGTTAGTTGAAGTGCTTCTTGTATAAATAAAATAAATAAATAATAAAAAAAAAACTGATGGGTTGTGGTTTGCTATTGTTCATAAAGTCACATGCCATTAATCATTACATAAGGGGTGCACATGTGGGTATTCGGTTCGGTGACAGCTAAGGGGTGATGACTAGCTGTTAGGGTATGACTAGAGTTTGCAAGTGAACCATAACCTTTTGATATTGGTATTTTGTCGCATACCCCATCTCGAAAAAACTTAAGTCTTTCGTCACATGCATTACCCGACGAAACTTAGGCTTTCGTCAAACAAACTTTTCACCGGCCTAGATTTCCTCAAAGCCCAGGAAAGGCCCAACACTCTTACTCAAGTATATTCGCGTAGAGGGGTTCTATTATAACACGTAACTGATTAAACATCAAACCCTAGACTCCCTCTAGTCTTTGACGGCAGCCCATCTCGGTTGAAACCCCACTCTTCTCGACTCCTGTATCTTTGTAGCTCATAATCAGGTTAGTGGGTGTTTTATTATTCATGGATATTGGTTACTAGTTTACATGAGGGTATGAATGTTAATTGCATGATCATAAGTTACGTGATAGATGTTATGCGATAATAATGGTAGTTAGTATGGTTTGTTTAACACTGAATAGTTATTTGTAATTGTTTTGAGTTACATTAATTGTTTTGCATGATCATAGTTGTTTTAGGTTATGTGATAGATGAATGATCACTGAAAGAATTGTGCTAATTGTTTTGAGTGATATTAAGTTGGTGATCATGAATGGTATATTAATGTGTATTGTCATTAATAAGTGGTTGAAGTTAAGGATAGTGGGTGTACATGGGATAGTGAGATAGAATTTAGTGCCATGATTTAGAGCACTGTACAATTGACATTACCCCATATGTGAATCATACACCTAAACCATGGCTGTACCCCCTACTGTTGTCGCACACTACCTTGAGGTTCACATTTTAGTTGGGCATGTTATAATATTTGGGCTGTGCAAGTGTGTGGCTGCATACCAGGTGTGGGCCGCCCCACCCTAATGGATCACACAAAGCTTTGCATAGAAACACATGTATATTTGGGGCCACACATACATCAGATTGGTACATTGGGCTGCCCACTTTGAATCCGCTAGCACATTACTCGATTGGGTCAGTGAGGATGGGCCACGGACAGACCATGAAGATCACACACGGTCACGATTTAGGATTTATATTTATGGTCATAAATCACAAACTGATATTAAGGGATTTAATCACCCACTATGTGATATTATGATGTATGTTGCTGATTTCATTGGATGGTCAACTGTTAGAGCACGTATGATAATATGTGTGTTACGTATACATGAGACTGCGTGATATGTGATTAGGGAGTAGGTGCATTAAACGTGCATGAAATATCTAGTGTATGTGCATTCAAAACTGATTGTTGTCGGTAACCGTGTTAGGACGTTTGTGACCAACTGTTAAACAAGTAACTAGTCATACCGAGCAAACCAAGGTGAGTTCACACTCTTTCCAAGGCATGGGATTTCCCAAGGGTTGGGAATGGGTTAATAATTTAAACGGTAACTACAACCATCCTCCGTGGGTAGGATGCCAAGATTTCACACTGGACCAAACCTCTATCATGAAGTCCCTCATTTATATCGACTTAATCGCCGAGGCCTATGGTGAGCGGGTCATTAGTTAATAGCGCTATTAGGTTTAACAAACCTCACACCGTGTCGTTCGAACGGGCGTGTACTAATGGACTAAGGGCAAAGGGTCAATGCTGATAGACATTGACTTAGGGCACCATTTACATTTTCGTAGTAGTCGATACGCACGGTCTAGTAACACATGGGAAGCCCCCACTAATCTTCGCAAACATGTCTGGGAGACCGCGATACGAATTAATACGATACATGGTTTATGAAATAAACATATGATTTACGAACACTATAACTAAAGAACCAACTGTGAACTCGCTCAACTTTGTTGTTGACTCGTTGTTACATGCCTTGCAGGCCTTTAGGTACATATCAATGGAACTTGCTGTCTGAGAAGCTGGAGTGGTCATGGGTCGAGATACATGGAAACACAATACAAGACTAATGGCTTTTTACATGTGGTGAAACACTTAACGAATGATTTATGCTTCCGCTGTAAACTGTAAATTATTGTAACGTTGTAACATTTACGGTAAATCAATGAAAGTTTTATTTACATATACCTATGAGTTTAATGTGATTGATGGCTAAGATCCTGGTACGTCACACGCCCTGCGCTGTTTACGCGAGTGGTATTTTGGGGGTGTGACAGATTGGTATCATAGCCATTGGTTATAGTGAACTTGGTTTTAAAAAAAAGGGAAAATGTTTTTGTAAAACCAGACTATAACCGAACAGTTCTAAAGACGTGAATACGACCATGACACTCAGCTCCAGATTGCAAGGTTCGTCTCTCGTATACTCATTGTACTGCATAACTAGTGAACGCCTATATATGATATTGCATGTGATTGCACGTTTAGCACAACTATGTGAATTCATGTACACTTTCACGTGTTATGTGAGTGATAGGGTGGTAAATCCCTAAACCTTCATGACCTACGCTTCGTGATACCCTTTGATTGCTACTCGAGTTTGGGGAACCATTTGACATGAGTTAAGAGGAGCTGAGATGGGCATGCAAATCACAATATTATTGTGGGTGCACACATAATAATAATGTGTGGTGCATGCGAGTCCCAGTGAGGCTTAACAAGTGAAAAAGGGGTTCCGTTCTGTTATTTGATCGATGTGAAACATAACAAACCTATAGGGGTCATAGCAGTGATTGTCCCCTACTCGAACGTGAACTTTTCATTCCTATCTAGATCCTTTCGAATCTCGATGCTATCGAGTATTACCTGAACACCCATTTGAACGCCTAGCGAACTGTGTAGAATGGTAGGTGCTTGTACGAACATCCTCGAGTTGGATGTTGCAACGACAATGATTGGTCTATATCTTTCCCACCTTTCTTCGTTTGCTGGAACTTAACGTATTGACGCCTTAGATCCCGAAGTGCGATCACTTCTGCAACACTCTTGTGACATATCGTGTATTACTCAGTCAACTTGCAAGAACGATGGACTTCAGCATTTGAACAACCGTAGTTACCAACAATGAACATCAGCGATTTGACTCCAATCGGATCCTTAAACCCAGCCAGCGACTCATGGGAGTCAACTTTTACGAATTAATCAGGACATAAACGATGACAATCGACCATGGTATGGAACGTGAGACTGCCAGCATAAGGGGTAGTGCCTTAGAACGTGGCACGGAAGATGAAAAGATGGACCCTGTCGATGAAAGATCGTAGAGCTCCGTTTCAAACAACAGCATTGGAGGCAACAGTCACGGCAACATCAAAGTACTTGAAATGATAGCCTACAGTAAGGAAATGAAGGTGCCTACAACATGGATTGGCCGTGATTAAGTTAAGAAGACAACGACCAAGGGAACAATGACAGTACTTGAAATCCTTGTAATGAAAACAGCAACACTAGAAATGATGCTCATGGAAGGGCATTTAGGGTAGACGCGGGCGACGCCAGGATGGTGGCAACTTGGAAGCTTGTACGAGTAGCTAATCGCTTCGACTCTGTCCTGTTTAACCCTGATGCTTCACGAAAGGCTGATGGCAAGACAATGGAAACCTCATACGATCGTTGTGATGCAAACTCGACCTTGTGGGACAAGTGTCCGACATCGACCTTTCTTCCGTTGTTCTTGATGGATGTACCCTGTAAGGAGAAGATTCTACGTACCCCTCTCCTTAGTGGAGGATTTCTATCTGTTCTAACGCGCCAGAGTGGTACAGCGGTTAGCGTCATTTCAGCAAGAAAATCTAGGAGCGTTTATGGAAGGATTACCCCGCAATGATAGCACTCGTTACTGATGTCAAGGCTAATGAAAGGAGGATCGAGGATCTACCAATTGCTCGTGATTTTCCCTAAGTACTACCAGAAGAACTGTCAGGTTTACCCTCCCATCGTCAGGTGGAATATCATAATGGTATCATGTCGGAGGTAGCCCTTGTTACTAGTAAATCTTATTGTCTTACACCAGGAAGGTTGCAAGAGCTGCCTAATCAACTTTAGGAACTGTTGGACAGGAATTTTATCGGACCTAGTTTTTCGCTTTGGGGAGCCCAGTTATATCAGTGGAGATAAGCCTTATCGTTAGACATGCGTACTGATTATCGAGAACTTAGCAAGGTGACAGTCAAGAATTGTTCGCCTCGACCATGTATTGACAACCTATTGACCAGTTGTAAGGGTCAAGCTTCCATTCGGAGATTGGCAAAAGAATGAACTATAATAGGATGGAAGTCCAAGAGGAGAATGATCTTAGAACAGCATGTCGAATGTAATGCAGCCATTTCAAAGTTATACACCATGATCATTGAGTTGACCAACACACTAGTAGCTTCAGGGATCACATGAATCGACCGCATTTGTTGACAACGTTCGGAATCCTGACCAGGAGAATGGAGCGCCATGGGTGGCATTTGTATCTTATTTTAGAACTCCTGAGGGAGGAGCCACTCCGTTCAAAGTCTTGTTAAACATAATTCCTGGGTTTGAGAGGTACCTTTTGGATATATAATCAGTGAAGTGGGAATGCACGTGGATCTCGTTAAGATCCGTCTTGGGTGGAAACTGATCGACGCCAAAGAGTCCTTCGTGGATACAGCAATTTCTTGGTCTCACTTGATACTATCGCAGATAAATAGCAGGATTTTCGAAGAACGCACAGCTTTAGTATCGTTAGCGCAGCAGGGTGCTGTGCTCGTGAAATACAAAACAGGAGGACGTCTCTTCAGCTTTCGAATTCCAACGAGGAAGGGATGGCTTACGTAGTGGATTCACAAGAAGAAATCGTGGTCTTTGGATTTAAGTTGGAGGCACTACTTGGACGGTACCGGATGCACTACTTAGACCGATCACAAGGGCCTCCCGTGTACCATCGTTCGAAAGAGCTAAACATATGATGACATCGCTGGATGGAACTTCTGAATGATCTCAACTATGAAACTTGAACATGCACGAGCTTTGCAGCCCACTATCGACTCTAACTTACCTGATCAGACTCGCTCTGTTCAAACGGGAGAACTGAAGGAAGAAGATTTTCAAGTTAAACCCATGCGGAGCATGGAGAAGCAACCTTTGACAGGTCGGACGATACTCCTTACCTCATAGAATGAACGTGGGTCCCCTAATATGGAAAATTTTAGGAAACTTGTGTTGAGCAAAGCGCACCGGCTTCGATATTCTAGTCTTCTGGATTTTTATGAGAGATAGTAGAATCTATGAATCTTGTGCTGATAATCGGGCATGAAGACCCACCTAGTTAGGTATGTGAATGACGGATTGACTTGTGGGAAGGTCAAGGTGAAATGTCAGCAACCAGTAATAACCGCAAGGAAATGAGAACAGATAGCCATGGATTTGGCCACTGGTCTACTTACAACTCGAAACGGAAACAATATCACCTGGGTGATCGTTGATTGTCTCACATAACCAGCACACTTTCTAGCCATCAAGGAAACAGATAAGCTTTTCTACTCTTGTAGTCATCTACCTGAGAGAAGTGGGTGCTAGGCACGGGGTGCCAACCTTCATTACCTCTAACCGCAACCCACGATTTGCATCTGATTGGTGGTAAGCAGTGCACAAATCCTTTGGCTCACGCTTGGACATGAGCACAGTATATCATCCACAGACGGATGGGCAGACTGAGCGCACCATCCAAACTCTTGAAGACATGCTTCGAGCATGTGTAATCGACTTTGGTAACAGCTGGGAGCGACATCTACCTTTAGTGTAGTTTTCGTATATCAACAGTTACCCCACCAGCATCCAGGCTGCTCCGTTCGAGGCATTGTGCGGACGGAAGTGCCGATCACCTCTTTGTTGGGCAGAAGTTAGAAACAGTCAAATCATTGGCCCAAAAACTCGTCGTAGACACAACAGAGAAGATTGCTCAGATACGACAATGAATGGCGGCCGCTCGTGACCGTCAGAAAAGCTACGCTGATAAGCACAGGAAACTACTCGAGTTCCAGGTTGGGGATCGAGTGCTATTTAAAGTCTTACCTTGGAAGGGTGTAGTTCATTTTAGTAAACGAGACAAACTCAACCCGCGATATGTTGGACCTTTCGGAATCACGGAGAGAATTGGCAAGGGGGCCTACAGATTGAATCCACCCGAAGAACTCAGTGGAGTTCACAACGTATTCCATGTGTCGAATCTAAAGAAGTGCCTGTCAGATGAAACCCTCATAGTTCCTTGCAAGGAGCTCACCATCGACGATCGGTTGCGATTTGTCGAAGAACCAGTAAAAAAATCTTGGACCGGGAGGCCAAGATTCTCAAACGCACCAGGATACCTATTGCTCGAGTTCGTTGGAACTCCAGTCGTGGCCCAGAGTTTACCTGGGAACGAGAAGACCAAATGAAACACAAATATCCCCAGTTGTTCGAGAACAATAAAACCATTACTGAGGATGAAGCTACTGCGGAATTTCGGGATGAAATTCCAAACCAACGGGGGGATGATGTGACACCCCAGGAAAACCAGGAAACCATGCAACCTAACTAGCTTCCTCAGTAACTACGTGCTAAATTTCGGGACGAAATTTCTTTCAAGTTGGGGATGATGTGACAACCCGAGATTTCAAGATTTTTCCTTTACACGTCACCTGTTTTATATCTCGTTGCGCATTGTATCATGTGTTTCATTTTGGAATGATTTTAGTATAATCCTTGGTGTTGAATCTGTTTGATTGCTTTATCTATGTGCGAATCGGTGCGATTTGTAATTAAGATCTTGTGAGTCCTTGTTATGATTTAGAGAAATTAGAAAACATAATCTGAATGTGTGAATCTTGATTGATTATTCTCAGTTGTGTGTCAAGTGTTGTGATTAGCTAATGCTTATTGTTATCAGATATGTGAGGGGCCTGTTAATGTTAGTTGAAGTGCTTCTTGTATAAATAAAATAAATAAATAATAAAAAAAAAAACTGATGGGTTGTGGTTTGCTATTGTTCATAAAGTCACATGCCATTAATCATTACATAAGGGGTGCACATGTGGGTATTCGGTTCGGTGACAGCTAAGGGGTGATGACTAGCTGTTAGGGTATGACTAGAGTTTGCAAGTGCACCATAACCTTTTGATATTGGTATTTTGTCGCATACCCCATCTCGACAAAACTTAAGTCTTTCGTCACACGCATCACCCGACGAAACTTAGGCTTTTGTCAAACAAACTTTTCACCGGCCTAGATTTCCTCAAAGCCCAGGAAAGGCCCAACACTCTTACTCAAGTATATTCGCGTAGAGGGGTTCTATTATAACACGTAACTGATTAAACATCAAACCCTAGACTCCCTCTAGTCTTTGACGGCAGCCCATCTCGGTTGAAACCCCACTATTCTCGACTCCTGTATCTTTGTAGCTCATAATCAGGTTAGTGGGTGTTTTATTATTCATGGATATTGGTTACTAGTTTACATGAGGGTATGAATGTTAATTGCATGATCATAAGTAACGTGATAGATGTTTTGCGATAATAATGGTAGTTAGTATGATTTGTTTAACACTGAATAGTTATTTGTAATTGTTTTGAGTGACATTAATTGTTTTGCATGATCATAGCTGTTTTAGGTCATGTGATAGATGAATGATCACTGAAAGAATTGTGCTAATTGTTTTGAGTGATATTAAGTTGGTGATCATGAATGGTATATTAATGTGTATTGTCATTAATAAGTGGTTGAAGTTAAGGATAGTTGGTGTACATGGGATAGTGAGATATAATTTAGTGCCATGATTTAGAGCACTGTACAATTGATATTACCCCATTTGTGAATCATACACCTAAACCATGGCTGTACCCCCTACTGTTGTCGCACACTACCTTGAGGTTCACATTTTAGTTGGGCATGTTATAATATTTGGGATGTGCAAGTGTGTGGCTGCATACCAGGTGTGGGCCGCCCCACCCTAATGGATCACACAAAGCTTTGCATAGAAACACATGTATATTTGGGGCCACACATACATCAGATTGGTACATTGGGCTGCCCACTTTGAATCCGCTAGCACATTACTCGATTGGGTCAGTCAGGATGGGCCACGGACAGACCATGAGGATCACACACGGTCACGATTTAGGATTTATATTTATGGTCATAAATCACAAACTGATATTAAGGGATTTAATCACCCACTATGTGATATTATGATGTATGTTGCTGATTTCATTGGATGGTCAACTGTTAGAGTACGTATGATAATATGTGTGTTACATATACATGAGACTGCGTGATATGTGATTAGGGAGTAGGTGCATTAAACGTGCATGAAATATCTAGTGTATGTGCATTCAAAACTGATTGTTGTCGGTAACCATGTTAGGACGTTTGTGACCAACTGTTAAACAAGTAACTAGTCATACCGAGCAAACCAAGGTGAGTTCACACTCTTTCCAAGGCATGGGATTTCCCAAGGGTTGGGAATGGGTTGATGATTTAAACGGTAACTACAACCATCCTCCGTGGGTAGGATGCCAAGATTTCACACTGGACCAAACCTCTATCATGAAGTCCCTCATTTATATCGACTTAATCGCCGAGGCCTATGGCGAGCGGGTCATTAGTTAATAGCGCTATAAGGTTTAACAAACCTCACACCGTGTCGTTCGAACGGGCGTGTACTAATGGACTAAGGGCAAAGGGTCAATGCTGATAGACATTGACTTAGGGCACCACTTACATTTTCATAGTAGTCGATACGCACGGTCTAGTAACACATGGGAAGCCCCCACTAATCTTCGCAAACATGTATGGGAGACCGTGATACGAATTAATACGATACATGGTTTACGAAATAAACATATGATTTACGAACACTATAACTAAACAACCAACTATGAACTCGCTCAACTTTGTTGTTGACTCGTTGTTACATGCCTTGCAGGCCTTTAGGTACCTATCAATGGAACTTGCTGTCTGAGAAGCTGGAGTGGTCATGGGTTGAGTTACATGGAAACACAATACAAGACTAATGGCTTTTTATATGTGGTGAATAAACACTTAACGAATGATTTATGCTTCCGCTGTAAACTGTAAATTATTGTAACGTTGTAACATTTACAGTAAATCAATGAAAGTTTTATTTACATATACCAATGAGTTTAATGTGATTGATGGCTAAGATCCTGGTACGTCACACGCCCTGCGGTGTTTACGCGAGTGGTATTTTGGGGGTGTGACACAAATCCATTCGAAGCAACCCCACTTCTCTCTAACATAGGTGATTCCTCTTTATCATTAAAAGCATCTTTGTTAATTTGGATTTTCTCAAAATCCTTAACCTCAACATGCTTAACCTTCCTTCATGTCAGTGATTGAAATGGACTAGGAAGTACATTACTCCCTTTATAAATTTTAGGGCAACCCCCACAGTGACTCCCTTTGGGTTTATGATTAAGTTTGCCTATTGAACCTAGATCTTGGGATCTCCTGTCAACTAGGTTAGGTTTCCCTCATATTCCCTTCTTCTATGGGCTTTAGTCCTGATGTGCGTTAGGTGTATATATAGGTTTAAGTATATTTTAAGTCCTTTTACACTTTCTTTAGCCAAGTTTTAAATTTATAAAACACGATATTTACTAACACTAAACACACATATGGGCAAGTGCACCCATCGTGAGCGTAGTATAGTGTTGGTAAGATACCGAGGTCGTCCAAGGACACAAGAGCTTTTAGTACCGGTTTATCCTCAACGTCTAATCAAATCAAAAAGTTTAGAAAAAGGTTTTAAACTAAGAAAAATAAATACTAACTAAAATGCTGAAAATAAAAATAAAAGAAAAAACAGATAGACAAGATGAATCACTTGGCTCCGACTCGTGTTTAGTGTAACCTTTGATTATTTCCGCACTTTTGCACTATTTAAGAGATTATCTTAGTTATTGTAGTAGGCCCCTCTTTTGGAGGTGACGTTACCCTCAACCCAGTAGTTTGAGTCAGCAAGGATACAATCCTAAAGGGTCGGATTATTGAAAGATAATTAATTAAGTTATTAATGCATAATGTGGTAGGCCCCTCTTTTGAAGGTGACGTTACCCTCGGATAAGTAGTCTGAGTCAGCAGGGATACAGTCCTAAGTAGCCGGGTTAAAATATTAATAGTAGTTTGACTTATGAGGGGGTCAAAGAGTTTGGACCCTCGCCATCCAATACCATTAAGTATTGAAGGAGGTCCTACGAAATTTGACCCAGGTCCTTTGCAGGATCTATACACTGAACAATGGCAAGACTCTTACCAAACCGTTCCCTTAACCCCCGACCAGGTAGCCAACATACCTCCATATAGACCGTGGAGATATGAATGGTGAAAATCTTTTATTTTATATAGACAGTAAAATAATGCCAAGACACCACGGACAAACGATAAGGAAGAATCACCTTCAACATAAGAAACTAGTTATTAAAGTCATTAATACATAACCAATTAAAATTTGCGAAAAGATTAAAAATAAAAAGTATTACACTAGACACTTTGTCTTCACCAAGTGATGTAAGAGACTTAGGCAAACATAGCCTTGATTGTCAAGAACTCTTACGATCAATCTTGGATCCCGAGACGACTCACACACTCTATGATGGACAATGGATGATGGTGGTGGATGATGGTGTTATGGTGGTGGTGGGTGGTGGGTGAAGTGTGAGAGAGGTGGTGTGCCAAGGGATGGTTTGAGCTTGAGCCAAGCACTCCTATTTATAGGCTGAACAGAAGCTCGGGCACGGCCCCGTGTCCAGTGGGCACGGCCCCGTGTCCACATCCTTCTCTTTCTTCTTTAATTGCTCTTGTCTTTATTAGTTGACCACGGCCCCGTGTCCGCTGGGCACGACCCCGTGTGCTAAAGCATATCTGTACTATCAAGATTTGCCTAGATTCTGCGAATCTTATAGTTGACCACGACCCCGTGTCCGCTGAGCACGGCCCCGTGGTGGGCAATGGAAGCTTCTACAACTTTGTCTTTTATGCTGACACTTGGGCACGCCCCCGTGCTCACTGAGCACGGGGCGTGTTCAGTCTTCTGTCTTCTTGTTTTGCTTGGGAAGATGCTTTCGGGGAGGTCGGGCATGCCACGTTTATTCCTTTTCTTGTATTTATGTTAGATTTAGCTGCCTTTTTGCTTCTTTTGTTAATTTGAGCTCATTTAATCCTGAAAATACAAAAGGAAGACAAAAACACACTTTTTCCGACATTAGTACTAAAAAATGGTTAGTTTTATGCCACAATTGATGTAATTTATATGTTGCATTTTGCACACATCAAATACTCCCACACTTGAATCTTTGCTTGTCCTCAAGCAAAACTCTTTATAATGTGGCTTTACACTCCCAAATGGAATGGGTAGAAGAGAAAGTTTTTGGGCTTGTCATAGAGTGTCGGTATTTCCAAGATTCTTTATTTAGTTTTATTTTTATTTATTTACAATCCTATTCGTCATGATTTATTCAAAACTTTTCATAAGATAAATTATTTATTAGGGCATAACATGCCTCTTTAAAATTCTATTTATATACAAGTTCACATACCTCACGGGGGATCACTCAACACTCGGCCGAAGATGTATTTTAGTTAATCACTCGAGAGCGGCATGGGACTTACTCCTACCATAGGCTTGCCAAACAATCAATCCTCCTCCTTTTTTAACTATAAACCTTTGTAAATATCAAGAGGACTTTTTGGGTGAAGGGTTAGGCTTGGGTTAAAGGTAGGTGGTTGGGTTAGTGGTTAGTGGTTAGCAGAAAAGGGCGAAAAAGCGTAACAAGCGTCGGTTTTCGAAAGACTTTTTATTTTTGCAATTTTTATTTTGATGAAGCTATTATTCAAACAAAGTTATTTTTGATGAACTTGTTTGTTTATTTCTTTTGTTTCATCAACAAAACATAAAAATTATTATTATTATTATTATTATTATTATTATTATTATTTTTTTTTGAAAGTCAAACGAAAAACCGAGCTTGTTACTAAAACAAAGGGTTAAAAATAAAAAGGTTTCGGTGGGTGAAAGGGTGTTTGGTTTGGGTTAAGAAATGAAAAGGTTTAGGCTCAAATGGGTTAACTAGGGGGATTTTGGGTAAGTGGTAAAAAAAAGAAAAGAAAATAATGGTGTAGAAATAAAAATGTTAGTCCTAATGCCTCCATCATTTACTTACTCGGGTTAAAGTTGATAAGGACCGGGAATGTATCGTCGTGGCAAGTTCTAGAGTCGTAAGAACCAAGCGGCTATTCACACAAGAAACGAAAAATGAGCATTTAGTTTAATGATATGTATTTGTATGCTCAATAAAGGCTCAAAACTCACTTTTGTGGGAATGGGTTTTTATGTGATCAAGTATATATAATTAAATTTTAACTAAACTTGTCATGCCTTTTCATAATTTTCTTATGTTGGTTCTTTTTATCACGACGCTATCGGTTGTAAATTTGTAAAAATATAACCTTTTTTAGAATTTTGAAATATCCAAATTAAACCTAGACAAGTAAGAAAAATGAAAATTTTTGAAAAAATTTGGGGTGATTAGCGGTTCCAATAGAGTTTTGTGTAAGGCTTGTTATTAGGACTTGCAAGATTCAAGGTTTTAGCATCCCGCCCACACTTAAATTACACATTGTCCTCAATGTGTCCCAAAAAGAAGTTTTTAGGTTGATTGAATGTGTAAAAGGTGTGAATCAAGCAAAAATATGTGTTACTGGGCTCTGGACACGGCCCCGTGTTGTCCGGGCACGGCCCCGTGTTCAAGTGCCAGTAACAAAAATTAAACAAAAGAAACAGAAGCTTGGACACGGGGGCGTGTTGGGTGAACACGGCCCGTGTCCAGTTTACCTGAACTGGGTCATTTCTGCAGACTGTGCAGCACGGGGCCGTGTTGGGCGGACACGGCCCGTGCTGAGCTTACTGTTAATGAAGAAAATGTCGGATGGTCCTGTTTTCCTGCATGGGGTGCTGGTTCAAGTTTCCCTTGTACCCTTTGTCATTCTGAGTGTATTTTATTCCTGAAAATTAAAACTAACTAGAAAACATAAAGATTAATCTAAACTAAACTAAGGATAGTTCCGCGGAATGCCTCCGTGGTGCGCCACGTTTATAAGGATCCTTGGCTAGACCCAAAGCCTGGTCATATGTTACTCAAGTGGGATGTTTTGCATCCCATGCTACACCGTCGGAGAGCGTCATCCAAGCTTGAGTCTATGACTTTCACGTAGTTGACCGGGTCTTCGTCTTCTACTCTCTTTCCACATTCAAACTTCACTTCCTTATCCCCAAACTTCAATGTTAGTGTTCCGTCATTCATATCCACCACTGCTTGGGCGGTGGCTAGAAATGGCCTCCCGAGGATGAGAGGGACATCGGTGTCTTCCTCCATGTCTAGGATGACAAAGTCGGTCGGGAAAACGAAATTGTCAACTTTGACCAATAGATTTTCAGCGACACCTTGTGGAAATTTGACGGATCTGTCGGCGAGTTGTATGCTCATCTTTGTAGGGCTCGTTGTTCCTAGGCCGAGTCGTTTGAACATCGATGTGGGCATGAGGTTAATGCTAGCCCCAAGATCGGCTAATGCATTACGAATGGGGGATTCCCCAATCGAGCAAGGAATCGTGAAGCTTCCGGAATCAATTTTCTTTTGTGGGAGTTTGTTGAGTACTAAGGCGGAGCATTCTTCGCCTAAGTTAACTAATTGCAATGATTCAATTTTCCTTTTGTGAGTGAGGAAGTCCCTCATAAATTTTGCATATTTAGGCATTTGGGTTAGGACCTCAATAAAAGGAATATTAACATGCAATTGTTTTAGTAAATTTTCGAACTTTGCGAATTGCTCATCGGTCTTTTGACGATTTAACCGACCGGGGTATGGAACCGGAGGAGTCTTGGTGGGCTCTTGATTTGGTGGAGAAGCCTTTTCTGGTTGGGGCGCAGGTGAAGTCGTGGGTTGGCTGGTTGGCTTCTTTCAACTGTCGGTAATGGAGCGTCCTCGGGACCCACGGTTCGGTTTCTCAATGTGATGAGATGTACTTGCGCTTTAGGGTTGGTTTCGGTATTGCTTGGTAACGCGCCTTGTGGTCTCTCGGAGAAATTTTGAGCTATTTGATTTAATTGTTTTTCAATGTTTTGAATGCTAGCTTGTTGATTTCTAAAATTCGATTCCAATTGCTGAAATCGATCCGAGTTTTTCTTTTCGGTGTCGGAGATGAGGCGAGATACAGTATCTTCAAGCCTTTCTCGTCCACCTTGTTGTTGAGAAAAGTTTTGTGGTTGTTGAAAGTTAGCTCGTTGGTTTTGTTGGTTACTACTATTGCCGGGATCTCTCCAACCAAGGTTAGGGTGGTTACGCCATCCTTGGTTGTAGGTACCCGTTGGTGGACCCGACGGCCTAGGTCTATTATCAATGTAGTTTACCGTTTCTGTTTGATCATCTACTTCTTTCATACAACTCCAATTTTTATGTGGTCCACCACACCCCTCACAAGCCATAACCGAGGCCGTTTTTTCCATTTCTAACTTTTTGATTTTTGAAGAAAGGGCCTCGATTTGGGCTTGTAAAGAAGTGCTTTCATCAACCTTATGGGCGCCCGGGGCAATAGATTTATTACCTCGGGGAGTGTGCCACTGAAAATTGGTTTGAGCAATTTCCTCAATTTGATTGTATATTTCATGTGGGCGACGATTACCTAGAACTCCCCCAGAGCTAGAATCAAGTGTTTGTCTTGTGTGTGGCAACAACCCATTGTAGAAAGTGGATACTTGTTGCCATACCGTAAGACCGTGATGAGGACACTTTCTTAGTAGCTCCTTGAACTTTTCCCAAGTTTCATATAAGGATTCCCCATCCTCTTGTGAATATATGTTAATTTCAGTCATTAATTTAGCTGTTTTAGCAGGAGGGAAATACTTATATAGAAACTTTTGGGCTAGTTCATCCCAGGTGTTTACCGAGCCAACTGGGAGGGTGTTGAGCCAAGCCTTAGCTCGGTCTTTTAGTGAAAATGGAAACATTCAAAGGCGGATGGCGTCGTTTGATGCTCCATTGATCCGAAAGGTATCACATATTTCTAAGAAATTAGTAATATGTAGATGGGGATCCTCGTCCGCAAGCCCATGAAAGGTTGCGGAGTTTTGAAGCATTTGTATCAAATGCAGTCGAAGTTCGAAGTTATTGGCTTCGACATTTGGTGCATTGATAGCGGCGCTGAGGTTACCTACGGTGGGCCATAGGTAATCCATGAGGGTATGTTGATCCGCCATTGGAAGTGGGTCCCCCGAAACTTTCTCTTGATTTTTAGCTTTAAGTCTTTTTCTGAGAAAGCGTTCGGGTTTTTCTAGAGGTTCTTTTATGTCTCTACTAGAACTGGAGCTCATACACTACGTAGGAAGTTCAAATGTGGTGCCTGGGTTCCGAGTCCTGCATAAAAACAGAAAAGAACGTTGGTCAGAAGGTTCACCACGGACCCGTGCTCAGTGAACACGGCCTGTGGTCGGAGGTACAGTGATTGTTTTCCGGATCCCTGTTACTGGGAGTTGGACACGGCCCCGTGTTGCACCGACACGGCCCCGTGCTCAGCTCTCTGTAACTCGGAAAATAAAAACTGCCAGTGATAACGCTGGGCACGGCCCGTGTCCGACCAGGCACGGCCCGTGCTGAGCTCTGCAGAAACTGAAAAACTAAGAAAAATCCTAAAAAAATATATAAAAATAAGAAAAACGATTAGGCCATTGATTCCTAACTTTCTTAAAATCCTTGTGTCCCCGGCAACGGCGCCAAAAACTTGATGTGCGTTAGGTGTATATATAGGTTTAAGTATATTTTAAGTCCTTTTATACTTTCTTTAGCCAAGTTTTAAATTTATAAAACACGATATTTACTAACACTAAACACACATATGGGCAAGTGCACCCATCGTGAGCGTAGTATAGTGTTCGTAAGATACCAAGGTCGTCCAAGGACACAAGAGCTTTTAGTACCGGTTTATCCTCAACGTCTAATCAAATCAAAAAGTTTAGAAAAAGGTTTTAAACTAAGAAAAATAAAAACTAACTAAAATGCTGAAAATAAAAATAAAAGAAAAAACAGATAGACAAGATGAATCACTTGGCTCCGACTCGTGTTTAGTGTAACCTTTGATTATTTCCGCACTTTTGCACTATTTAAGAGATTATCTTAGTTATTGTAGTAGGCCCCTCTTTTGGAGGTGACGTTACCCTCAACCCAGTAGTTGAGTCAGCAAGGATACAATCCTAAAGGGTCAGATTATTGAAAGATAATTAATTAAGTTATTAATGCATAATGTGGTAGGCCCCTCTTTTGAAGGTGACGTTACCCTCGGCTAAGTAGTCTGAGTCAGCAGGGATACAGTCCTAAGTAGCCGGGTTAAAATATTAATAGTAGTTTGACTTATGACGGGGTCAAAGAGTTTGGACCCCCGCCATCCAATTCCGTTAAGTATTGAAGGAGGTCCTACTAAATTTGACCCAGGTCCTTTGCAGGATCTATACACTGAACAATGGCAAGACTCTTACCAAACTGTTCCCTTAACCCCCGACCAGGTAGCCAACATACCTCCATATAGACCGTGGAGATGTGAATGGTGAAAATCTTTTATTTTATATAGACAGTAAAATAATGCCAAGACACCACGGACAAACGATAGGAAGAATCACCTTCAACATAAGAAACTCGTTATTAAAGTCATTAATACATAACCAATTAAAAAGTGCAAAAAGATTAAAAATAAAAAGTATTACACTAGACACTTTGTCTTCACCAAGTGATGTAAGAGACTTAGGCAAACATGGCCTTGATTGTCAAGAACTCTTACGATCAATCTTGGATCCCGAGATGACTCACACACTCTATGATGGACAATGGATGATGGTGGTGGATGATGGTGTTATGGTGGTGGTGGGTGGTGGGTGAAGTGTGAGAGAGGTGGTGTGCCAAGGGATGGTTTGAGCTTGAGCCAAGCACTCCTATTTATAGGCCGAACAGAAGCTCGGGCACGGCCCCATGTCCAGTGGGCACGGCCCTGTGTCCACATCCTTCTCTTTCTTCATTAATTGCTCTTGTCTTTATTAGTTGACCACGGCCCCGTGTCCGCTGGGCACGACCCCGTGTCCAGAAGCATATCTGTACAATCAAGATTTGCCTAGATTCTGCGAATCTTATAGTTGACCACGACCCCGTGTCCGCTGAGCACGGCCCCGTGGTGGGCAATGGAAGCTTCTACAACTTTGTCTTTTATACTGACACTTGGGCACGCCCCCGTGCTCACTGAGCACGGGGCGTGTTCAGTCTTCTGTCTTCTTGTTTTGCTTGGGAAGATGCTTTCAGGGAGGTCGGGCATGCCACGTTTATTCCTTTTCTTGTATTTATGTTAGATTTAGCTTCCTTTTTGCTTCTTTTGTTAATTTGAGCTCATTTAATCCTGAAAATATAAAAGGAAGACAAAAACACACTTTTTCCAACATTAGTACTAAAAAATGGTTAGTTTTATGCCACAATTGATGTAATTTATATGTTGCGTTTTGCACACATCAAGTCCCATTCCTCTTGACGACTTATAAACTAAATCTCTGCTTAAGCCTTTTGTTAACGGGTCTGCAATGTTCTCCTTTGACCTAACATAGTCAACTGAGATAACACCCGTTGAGATTAGTTGTCGTACCGTGTTGTGTCTACGTTGAATGTGCCTTGATCTGCCATTGTACATTGAGCTTTGAGCTCTAACAATCGCCGATTGATTGTCACAATGTATGCAAAACGCCGCCAAAGACTTTGGCCATCTTGGAATATCTTCCACAAATTGACGTAGCCACTCCGCCTCTTCCCCTCTTTTATCCAAAGCGACGAACTCGGATTCCATCGTGGATCTAGCTATAACAGTTTTCTTAGAAGACTTCCAAGCTATAGCCGCTCCCGCAAGTGTAAACACATATCCACTTGTCGATCTATGATCTTTTATATCCGGTATCCAGTTCGCATCAGTTTATCCTTCGATCACTGCTGGATCACGGGTATAATGCAATCCGTAATCTCTTGTGTATCTTATGTATCTAAGCACCCTTGTGATAGCTTTCCAATGATCTGCACTTGGATTACTGGTGTATCTACTTAGCCTGCTCACAGCATATGCTAAGTCAGGTCTAGTACATGTCATTAGATACATGAGACTACCAATGATCCTTGAGTATTCTAACTGAGCAACACTCTCGCCTCTATTCTTCCTTAGACGTTGTGTTTTATCAATTGGAGTTCGAGCTATACTCGTATCGTCCGAATTGAATTTCCCAAGGATCTTTTCCACGTAGTGAGATTGACTCAACACAAGACCATTTTGGGTTCTAGTGATTTTTACTCTAAGAATCACATCCGCTAGACCCATGTCTTTCATGTCAAACCTCGCTTTCAACATGTCTTTCATGTCAAACCTCGCTTTCAACATGTCTTTCATTGAGTTGATCATGTTATCATCACTCTCAGTGATAAGCATATCATCTACATAAAGACATAAGATTACATAACCTCTTGGTGTGTCTTTAAAATAAACACACTTGTCGCACTCATTTATTTTGAAACCATTGTCAATCATGACATGATCAAAATTTTGGTGCCATTTTTTTGGAGCTTGCTTCAAGCCATACAAAGACTTGACCAATTTACATAATTTACACTCTTTTCCTGGGGCGGAAAAACCCTCAGGTTGTTCCATGTAAATTTCTTCTTCTAAATCGCCATTTAGAAATGCGGTCTTTACATCCATTTGGTGAACTTCCAAATTTCTTAGAGCCACAATTGCAAGAACCAATCGTATAGAGGTTATTCGTGTCATAGGTGAGTAAGTATCAAAATAGTCTAGACCTTCCTTTTGTCTAAACCCTTTCTATTACTAACCTCGCCTTGTATTTATCAATCCTTTCGTCAGCTTTCATCTTCCTTTTGAATCCAAGTGGTTTACAACTAGGTGGAAGATCTACTAACTCCCAAGTATGATTTTGCAATATAGAATCAATTTCATTCTTAATTGCTTCTTGCAATTGAGGTCCTTCTGTGGAGGTAACCACTTCGCGGTAGGTATTGGGCTCACCCTCAACCATGTAGCTCATGAAGTCTGGACCAGAGGATTTTTCAACCCTTTGTCGTTTGCTTCGTCTAAGCTCACCCTCCTCAACCTCGGGTATTTCATGTCTTTCATATAACCATGTAGATGAACTTGGACCTGCTTCATCTAACCATGTAGATGAACTTGGACCTGCTTCATCAACTGTTGTTGAAGAAGTTGCATGTGTTTGTCCTAGCATAGGAAACACATTCTCAAAATATGAGACAAAGTTAGGATTTGCCTCCATGTTAGTGTGTTTGTGTACATCAGGATTCTTGGACTCAGACAAGAAAACGATGTGCACTACTTTGATGTGCATATCCTATGAAAATGCAATCAACAGTTTTGGGTCCTATCCCAAGAGCCTTAGGAGGTGGTACTTTGCTAGGCACCCCCACACTTTCAAGTATTTGTATGAAGGCTTCCTTTTTCTCCATAACTCATATGGAGTTTCGTCTCTATTTTTTAATGGTATCTTGTTCAAAAGATAGTTTGCTCAGAGAATGGCATCCCCCCCCCACATTTCTCGGTTCACTCCCGAACTGATCAACATGGCGTTCATCATCTCTTTCAATGTGCGGTTCTTTCGTTCCACCACGCCATTTGATTGTGGAGAATAAAGAGGTGTACACTCATGTATAATGCCACTTTTTGCGCATAAACCCGCAAAAGGTGCAACATATTCACCTCCTCGATCGCTTCTAAGAACTTTTATCTTCTTTTTAAGTTGATTCTCAACTTCGTTTTTGTACAAGATAAACTTCTCTATTGCTTCGTCTTTACTCTTAAGTAAATTCACGTAGCAATATTTAGTACAATCATCAATAAACGTAATGAAGTACTTATTTTCTCCACGTGTGGGAACCGCTTTTAAATCACACACATCGGTATGAATTAAATCAAGGGGTTTAGTTATTCGTTCAACCGATTTAAACGATGATCTCGTAAGTTTGGATTCTACACATGACTCGCATTTGTAATCGGATTCGAAATCAAATGTTGGTATCAAATTTAATTTAATTAAACGTCGTAATGAATTAAAATTTACATGTCCTAGTCTACCATGCCAAACATTAGAAGACTCAATCATGTAAGTAGAAGTTGAAATTTCATTCAAACTTTTGTTTTGGTTTACAACCATTACATTCATTTTAAACATTCCATTAAGGGCATAACCCTTTCCGATAAAACTACCACGTCTAGAAAGAACAAAGTTGTCCGATTTAAACACTAGACGAAATCCAAACTTGTTGAGCATCCATCCCGAAACGAGATTCTTCCTTATCCTTATCTCTAGGACATAGAGCACTTTGGACAAGGTAAGCTCCTTGCCTGAAGTCATCTTCAAGATGACAGTGCCTTCACCCTTGATGCTTGCGGTAGCTTTATTTCCCATGTAAAGCTTTTCTTCACCCGTCGCTTCATTGAATGTAGAGAAAAGGGCCTTATCTCCACAAATATGGCGGGTTATGTGACAACTCGAATTTCAAACCTTTTGTTGTACTCTGATGTATCATGTTTGAATGTTATGTAGTTATGTGACACGTTGATGTTAATGGAATGTTATGTTTATTGTGTTATGTGATTTTGTGTAATGTATGTATATATGTAAGGTAGTCGCACAACACGAACCCAATCGCACAACATGAGTCCTTTGCATAAGCCCTTGTTGGGCCGCACAACTCATACTCGAACCAAAAGGGCAGCCCATGTAAAGGGTTCGGCCGCTTCCCCATATAAACCGATACAAAACCTTATTGAGGTTTTGTTTCCTCATTATTTGTAAATCACACACACACACCCCAAACCCTATTCTCTCCTTCTCTCCTCTTCGAGGAACCAACGGCAGCCTTGGGATTCTTCGGACTCTCCTCCGTTCCAAACATCGATCTGGTTAGTGTTATATCTTGTCGATTATTTATGATCCTTAAATCATGAAGTGTGTTGATTGTGTGTTGCAAGAAATTAGATATTAAAGATGTATGTTTATCTAGAATTCTTGATGAATACCCCAGGATTCACTGTTAGATGTACTCGAATCAAACGGTTAATGATGATTAGTGACATAGGGATTATGTAATTTCATGTATCTGTTCAAAATCGTATATGTTAGAAGTGATAAGATTCAAACCTATTGGTTAGTTGTGATGTTAGTATTTAAAAGTTTGATGAATGAATGATGAAACAGTTTTATTATGTGTTTGTGATCCGAATGATGTGATTAGGTTGCTAGTTGTTAATTAGGGTTCATGTAAATATTTGGAGGATTCATTAATTTGATTGATTAATTGTTTAGATGGAAACTGTTGGAATTGATTTGCAAGATAAATGTGTAACTGATTTACATGAAAATTCGGAAATTATAACCAATCGCACAATACTGTTGACCGCACAAGATCAGGTCAACGAAACCTGATCGCACAAGGGTAGTCGCACAAGCCCCGGTCGCACAATACAGTCGCACAAGATTTGGTGCAACCGTTTAAGCACAGTGTACAACTTAGAATTTGCATGATCGCACAAGACATGTGGATCGCACAAGGCAGTGTCGATCGCACAAGTCTTGGGCCACACACGCACAACTGTCTGAACCTTGTGTATGTTTATGGGCCATACGTCCCAACTCAATCGCACAAGTTCACTTGGATCGCATAAGTGTAACTGGACCGCATAAGTTGATTGTCTATTTGTATGTTTGGGCCGTATGGATTTTGTATTGTATGTATTGGGCCGAGTTTGTTTTCAGTCGCACAACCCATTATGAGTCGCACAAGATTGTGCTGGACGCACAACAGGTTGGGCCGGATGTTTATTGGGCTTTATCTTTTGGATCGCAAAAGAGGATTGGGCTTGCACAACCATAACAGCCCAATCACTCGAGTCGCACAAGTTTGGGTTATGTTCATGTGAACTGTATGCTACTGTTTGACTAGTTGCCATGATTCTACGTGTTTTCCATTATCGTTATGTGTTCGTAACTTGTTAGTTTATGTGAAACCCAACGTGCACTACTTGAACCTAGACCTGACTTGTATGGTAACCTTGTTAGGACGTGGTTGACCCCATATAGCTCAAGCGACCTTTTCGTTTATCTGCCGAGCTAACCTAAGGTGAGTTCACACTTTCTACAAGGCATGGGATTCCCGGTGGTTTCGGAATGGGTTAAGGAACTAAAATAAAACCTACATATTCTCCTTGGGTAGAATATGTACCTCGGTCCTCCTTGGGTAGGACAACCTTTAACTTACTAGACAAAACTCTATCATGAAGTCCCACATTTTTATATCTACTTAATCGCCGGGCCAATGGCGAATGGGTCATTAGTTAAATAGCGCTATTAGGTTTGCAAGCCTCACACCGTGCCGCAGAGGACGGGAGTGGACTAATGGTTCTGGGCACTTAGTCAATGATGATAGACATTGACGCAGGGCACATAAACATGTCTTCAGTCAGTGGTCGATATGGTAACGGGTCTAGTGGTTAACATGGGGTAGCCCCCACTGTTTATGGTTTGGGAAACAAGGAAATGGTTAACTCATGGTTTTCGAGATAACTTATGGTTTTTGGAATAACTTTAAAATGAACTCCAACTGTGAACTCGCTCAACTTTGTTGTTGATTCGTTGCTACATGCCTTGCAGGTCGTTAGGTGCTTAGATGGAGCTTGCACAGGTGGAAGAGGTCGTTGTGGGACATGGACTGTTGAGTTCCATGTTAAACATTTGAACTTTTAAACCTATATTTTGGTTTTAAACTTTATACTTCCGCTGATAACTTGAACTTGGTTAATTTCTTTTGGATACCAATTATGTTATAGTTGGTTGTATATTTACTTTAATACATTGTTCACTATGATTGGTGGCTTGATCCTGGTCATGTCACGCCCCAGCAGTGATACTCCGCTTGTAAATTTTGGGGGTGTGACAGGTTACACCCGTGTCAATGAACCATCCTTTTGGGTTTTCACCCATTGCGTTGACTTCTTCAATCATAGCCGCTTCCTCGGTTATCATTGCAATCAGAGGCATACCATCCTCATCAACCATATGCGCACGCTCACGCTTAGGTTTCTTGCATTGGTTAGCACGGTGCCCCGTCTCGTTACAGTTGTAACAAGTACCTTGGAAAGGCGCAGGCTTCTTTTTCACAACCCCCTTTTTCGGTCCAAGGTTGTTAACCTTTGTTTTCCCCTTGTCGTCCTTCTTACCCCCTTTGCCCTTATTGCCTTTCGAGGATTCCACAAATTCCACCATGTTTGCTTTAACCGAAGCTTGCAAAATGGTGCCCTTTTGGGCCACCTTGTTGTCCTCTTCTATGCGAAGACGAACCACAAGTTCCTTGAAGAAACACTGGTTCGAATGACCAGAATCAGTCGGACTAGGGGTTTAGTTCTGTATAAAAGGGGTGAGTCCTCTCGTTTGATTCCGGGGTTTGGCTAAGCTCCTTCTTCAAATGATAACTACAAAACGAACAGCCGTTAGAGTCGCCACGGGGAGAATGGGGGTTCTCTCCGTGACCACCCTCCGGCATGAGAATAAGTACAGGTTTCAATGAAGAAGAAGAAGTAATAGTGAAAGTGAAGTGAGAGTAACTCATGAGATTGTACTTGAATTGCCTTATTTATAACCGAATTTTGGGCGGGAAAGTTTGTTGACGGGACAGATAACGGAAAGTAATTTTCGTAAGCGGTTACTTCTTCACCGTTAATCATTAACGTGATGTATATGCACACGGATCGTGGGTATGATCAACGGCTGGGGAGATGCCACGTGGAAAGTGGACAAGTGTAGATCTTTCTTCAATTCAGTGCCATCATCATGACTTTGAGGGGTGCTCAGGATGATGCCACGTGGCCATTCGGTTATAACCGAATAGTTGTGCACGATAAAGCCTTCTAGAAGATTTACAGCAGTAATCCTATGTGGCTCTGCCTTATGCAAATTCTGTTTGTAACAGAAAGGTATTTTCTGTTTAAGTCTGGGTTGCAATTGCGTGGAGATATTTTAGCCTTGATCATCATGAGTTTGTTGCAAGGATGTATTATTAGTTTTTATCTCGGCGCACGGATGTTGAAGATTGCTCTTTTTAATGTTTTCCTTTTAGAACCGGTGCGCAGTCGCGCAGGGTTTTCTTAAGGAGGGTTTTATTGTGGTGAGGATGTGATATGGTCCAACGTGCCTGCGCGAGGTTTTGGGACCATAACCCTTCAAGTCCCCCCAGTCCAGTGTTGATCTTATGCAAATAATTGGAGTACTGGACTATAAGAGATGGGTGTTTTTTGCTATGTGGAGTTTTGGCGCGAAATGTGGAGAATCTTCTTGAGGAAGATACTTTTTTGAGTTAAAATGCTCATGATTTCGAATTTTGAAAAACTTGACCCTTGGCAGGTGAAAGGTACAGTGATGACTGTTGACGTGTGACAGTTTTGAGTGACAGACTGTCATTTGTCAGTTGTACGTCGTCAATCATGGTCTACACGCGCGTGTGGACTCGCGTTATGGTTATTCACACTCGCTCCTGATGCTTAGATAACCGTGTTTTTCCCGAAAAAGGTGTTATTGTGGTTTCCTAGGTCATTGATGGCGGTGGGTATATAAATCCTTTCATTGCCTTCTTTCGTTAGTATTGCCATTTGAAACCTATTCTTTTCCGTTTTCCCCATTACTTTCTTGAAGAAATTTGCAATTTTCCATTTTATGTCTACCGGAGAACGTCACGAAGACTCCTCCGAAGAGATGTCTGCCGGTGTTCCACCATTGAAGTGGCTCCGAGAGACATTTGATGGCATGGTTCAGAATTTAAGTTCCCCCCTAGTTGGGATGCTCGATATCCTGACGAAGGTCAGACGGCGGCAGACGCTCCGGCCGGATACATTACCCTTTTTCGGGATTTCTTCTCTACAGGCAATTTTCGATTGCCTGTAACAAAATTTTTCCTTGAAATCCTTTCATACTATAAATTTCATGTTTCTCAGATGCATCCTATCAGAATGGTTCGAGTTCGTTTATCAGTCAATGCATATCGAGCCGACGGTTAACCGCTTCTGAGTGTTTCACCAAATGCATTGTTCACAGGGCTTTTACTCCTTTGTCCAACGTGCTTCGGCAAAGAAGATTTTGTTGCAACCCCCGAAATCTTTTCATGACTGGAAACCTAAATTCTTTTATATTAAGGCTGGTGTGATTCCGATGAAGATGACCTTCAGGGGTAAAGAAGATGTTGTAATAGAGAATATGTAGACTCCTTTTTCAGAAACTTTGTACCAGGATTTAAAGGATGTTCCGTCGATTGAGCTTCCGGGAAAAGCCCTAGTTGCTGCGGGTATGAGTCTGTTCTGGCGGATGGAGCGAGAAGACAAACCGGTGTATATGGAGGGGAATAGCAGTAAGATTCTGGATCTTTTTCCCGGTTTTTCTCTCTCTCTCTCTCTCTTTTTTTGAGTGTTCCTGTTTCCCCTTTTGTAGTTGTCTCTTTATATGTTGTTGCGTGTAAGAGAGAAGGTGGAAAAATGGCTACTGTTCCAAAAAAGGCTGACGAGGAACTTTGGTACCTTCAGATAGTCAAGAATTTTGCTTTGCCGCGAGATGAAGATCTTTCCGCGCAACCCCCAACTGATGCTGGTAAGCTTACTGTGCGTTTTGGTTGTTTATTGCAATATTACTCTTTGCTGTCTTTGCGCGTGGGGTAATATTGCAATTTTTTCTTTTTAGTAGGTGAGCTGACTAATCTGGGCATAGGCCCTTTGACGTGTGCGTATATATACATAATTTTGCAATGAAATTACACACGAATCGGTTTTAAATTTATAAAAGTGATTATTACTTTAACATCAAAACACACACGAAAGAGGCAAGTGTACCCCGTCATATATATAGTAAAGTATCAGTAAGAACCAAGTATCGATCCAAGGAAATGGGCGGAGGAATAATACTAGACCTTTTTCATTAAATTAACGGAAGAAAGATAAGTTTTGTGATTTTCTAAAAACTAAAGTAAGCATAAACAAATACTTAATAAAACATAGTCAATACCAAATAAGAAAATAGATAAATAGCCTTGCTTTATACACAACCATAGCATGCAAACTAAGTCGGTTTTGCCACTAGAAGCATTCGATCAATTCTCCATTTTCAAGACAATTAGTATCCCTTTCGAGACTCCTAACATGACAATCATTCGGAAAGCTAAAACGATAAACACACTTTAACCACCTAAAATTGTTCTTTAACGTGCAATTGATAAATGTCTATGAAAATCTCTTAAAAATAAGTTAGTCACCCGTTAGGCGTTTTCTAACCTCACTTAAATAAGGAAAGTGACATCGATAAACACAATGCAACCACCGAGACAAGCATAAACTAGATTAAATCACAACCGAGTTCATTTTACAAATCTTGCACATAAATTCACCAAGATAGCAATTTTGGCCTAAACTACTAACTAAGCTAACAAATCATGGCAAGAATTCATAACAACACCATTTAACCCGTTAAGGTCCATACGTGACGGAAAGCTTTCTTGATTAACAATAATTACATTTTATTAAATCACTAACCATTTCTAGTATCATGATGCACACATTTTAACCGAGCTAAACTAGTTAACCAAGTTTAAAGTTTACTAATACATGGTTAATTAAGCTTCATTTTTCAACTATCTCAACTAACCATATACTAATCATCCAACACAATTACTTATAATCAAGAAATCAACAACAATAACAAGGTTGCAAACTAATCATCAAAGATTAACATAGAAAATACTTCCAAATGTCATTACAAACAAAGTTAACATACTAATGGCTATAATTAAGCAAGGGATTGTTGTGTTTTTGCCCAAAGGCTACAATAATACATAGACATTAATCTAAATGCTTGAAAGTTTAACAAAATTATGGAAAGATTAGAAAACCAAACAATAAACAAGCACTAGATTAAGAATCCAGAAGATAACGGAGTTAATCGTCACAATGTGGCTTGAATCCGGGTGAAAGCTAACGCCTCCGGAGCCTGAAAATCGCCAGAATCGCTCCCAAAATATCCAGAGTTCCGAGCAGAATGTTTCTGCATGTTTTTTATATTTTTTCGATCTCGCACGGTCGTGCACTTTATTCGCACGACCGTTCACTTTTTTCATTATTGGAGTTACTTTGCACCATACCGCATGACATCACCTTATCTTGACTATCTTCGACCTCGCACGACCGTTCCACAATCGGCACGAGCGTGCGTATCCGGGTTCTTGTTGCATGGACTCTTGAACGGGTTGTGCATTGCCGGGGTTGTGCTGGACATCGGATCCGCACGGGAGTTCTTCCATTTGCACGACCGTTCCACTCCGAGAAGGCTTGCACTCCTAATTGCACTGTCGTTCATTGCCGGGCTGGGTTATGTTGTCGGGAACGCACGGGCGTTCCACTCATGGCACGACCGTGCCAAACGCCCAGGTCAGAATTCTAAACAGAATGTTCATAGCTTTGTCGTTTCGTCCGGAAAGTCCTTATTTTCACTATCATCTTGTCTGGCATGCTGTTTTAGGCCTGTAAACAAAAGTATACTTGATTAAGTATCCGAATGACGGTTTTACGGCCGAAAACGCATAAAATGGGGATAAAATGGGGGACTAAAATATGTATAAATTAGTGAATATCAAATCTCCCCACACTTGAACCTTGCTTGTCCTCAAGCAAGCTTAACTAAAATGCAATAAAAACTAGAATCTAACAAGAACGAGTATTTACAAACTATTTATTGAAACAACAACAAACGGTTAGCCGGTTTTTCGAACGACAGCATCAAATGTATCAAACCAAACAAGCATATGCAAATATATGTAGATAACCAAAAAGCCGTGACTTCACTTTCAATTGACTTAACATGCTAATCTTCACACAACTCACAATGTTAACACACACTCGGTTTTATTTATGAAACATACATAAAATGTGTATGTGCAAACACTCAATGCCTCGTCAATGAAACGTGTAATATCATAAGCTTGTCATAAGATCTCGTCTCTACCAACTAACATGCGAAAAAGTGCAAATCAAGATGACTTTACGGGGTGTAACGTTAGGCTTGGGCGAAGGGTATGGAAATGGATATTTAAAGTGGCGAAATGGTTAAAACGCGGTTTTAGCGTTTAACTAGCGCACAACAATACAATTATACATACATATGCCTTAAAAAGGAGACTTTTGCGATATCGAGCGCATCAACGAAATTTCATCAATTTAGCATTCAAAATTGCTCGATTTTTGTCGACTTCACCCTATTTTAGGGTGTTTTATTTTCTGTTTTTTTTTTGTTTTTTTTTTGCAAACTAATGGATTTATACAATGAATAATAAACTATAACAAGCGCTAGTTAAACGATTATTTTGACCGAGTTTCAACACTAAAAGGTTTAAAACATAAAAAGGCTAAATTTGGCTAAGTGGGCGATTATGTTGGGTAAACAAAGGTAAACGGGAAGGCTCGACATGGTTAATCCTAAAGGTAATGTAAGGTTTACGGGAAACACAATACAAAGAACAAGGCTAACAACAAAGGGGTAATCTAAGTGCCTCTATCACTTCTACACAATTCCGCAAGTTCATGGTCATAACAAGCATGCTAGTGACAAGTTCTAAATTACACATGACATCCGGCTCACTCCTACTCCGAAATGAACAAATATATAACAATTTCAAGGCTCAAATATGCTCCCGTAACGGAAGGAATGGGTAAAAGTGTGAAAACTATCATGCAAGTCTTTCTTTGTTTGTCACGCATTCCGGTTTTCTTTTTCAAATTTATTTAGCTTGTCGAGTTTTTATCATGTCCGAAGTTTTCTAAAACACAACCAACCGGTTTATTTGCTAAAATATATACAAAACACTAATATTTTTGAATGATTTTTCTGATTTTTTTTAGGACAAACAAAGTTAAACCCCTCCCCACACTTGAAATTCGCATTGTCCCCAATGCGAAACCCGAAATATAGAGATAAAGGATAATAATACTCCCCTGAAGATGATGTTTGATGCAACGAGACTTCCAAAGCTGTATCCGTGATGTGCTCCGGTCCAAGACTTGATAGCCAAAATCTGCAAGTATGTCACAAGGTACAGCAAAACAGAACAAAAACAAATAAACCAAATAAACCTGTTTCACACTAGTTCCTATGCTTTAAAAGCATTATATATATATATATATATATATATTGTTGATGAGGGTTGATAAATAGTAACTTTATTTTTATAATAATATACTAAATGTCCAAACAAAAGACATGACAAAGAAAGTAAAGTGTCTAAAAATAAATAGTACATAACCGGGGGTGTTTGAAATAACAACCAAAATGAACACCCGAATAACTAAGTACTGAAATAATAAAACCACCAACAAACCACTCCACCTAATCCTCTTCGTCATCACCATCATCTCCGCCTGTGCCAGATGGGCCTACGTCTCCATAACCGGGTGGGTTCCCGAATGGGAACTGTGGAGGCTGCTGAAAGTAGTCAGGAAAGGCGTTTTACAGACCTCCGAACAAGTATGAGAACCCAGCTTGCACCTCCTGGCGCATAAAATCCTGGCTAGCCCTGAGCTGGTCTTGACCCACTCGCAGCTGATCTATACTCATGCGCTGCTGCTCCTGCGTAGCATACAACTGCTCTAGACTGGTGCGCTGATGCTCTTGACTCACCTGCATCTGCTGAAACTACTGGTAGAGATCAGGATAAGACGGGACCCCCTCGGGCCAATCCTGGTGCTGGTGGTATCCATGATGCTGTGGTGAATGTGGTGGTGTCTGTGGCTGATGCTGCTCGTGCTGCTGCTCGTGCTGCTGCTCCTGCTCTCCCATTTCTTCATCCTCATCCTCTTCTTCTGCTGGAGGCAACGAGTCCCAGACCTCGTTGTTCAAACCTTTCAAACGATCCCCGTGATCCAACTCAGCAATAAGCCCCATGGCTTTCAACGAACGAATATCAACATAAAGACCATTGGTCACCAACGTAAGACCCTCAAGTACCTCATCAGTCATCAACCCTAGGTTGTAAGCAATTTCGGTCACATACTGACCGCCTTGAATCTGACTGCTAGGCTTTCTCCCTGAGCTTTTCACAAAATATTATGCCATCCTCGCAGCTAGGTTGATGTGTACCCCATCAACCAGCGCGTACGGAAATATCAAATCGGGTGTTGGACAGTTGCCTAAACTGTCCATGCGCCCGCATATAGTGTGGCTGAATATATGATGCATCACTCGATGCAGAGGGTCTCGTAGGCTTGAAGCTTTCGACATTCTAGGGTCGTATGGGTCACCAATTGCATTTCAAGCCCAAAACGCGGACCGTTCTTCATTGCTCGGAAAGGTGAACTCATCAGTGAAGAACTCTGAATCCATGTCTTCGTGTGTGTAAATCCCAAGCCTCCGACCCAATCTACCCACCGACCAATTGTGCCAGCGTCTCGCCAATCTGAAAGTGATCCGATCCTTATATCGGAAGTTTGGGATTTTATAAGCTTTGGGCTTGTTGTAGGAATAGGAGGCAAAGAACTCTATCGTGAGCTCAAGATAGATGGGTCGGTCGTTAGAGACTAGACGCGAAAGCGGAATAGTAAGCATGTTTTAAAGTCTTTCACGCTGATTTAGATCTCTCATGACATCCCAATCTAGCCTCCGGGGACGCCAAACTGGCCCCGCCTATTCCGTAATTCGTTACGCTTTTGGATACAAAGGCTTTCTCTCTCGTCATTGGGGTCAAACTGAAAGAAGGGATGATCCATCTGCAATGAGGAATGATATTAAGAACAGGAGAAACAGAAAAAAATTAATTTGGAACAGCAGAACACAAAGTTATGAAGGTTCTGTCTCGCTGTACTGGGCATTTGGCAAGGGCGTGCCTCCAACCGCACGACCGTGCGTCACCGAGAAACAGCAGAAGTGACCATCTGCTTGGTTATAACGAACCGAAATGATCACAAAAGCAAAAACTTCTTAGGAATGAAGCACCAATTGCCCCATGGTGGGCGCCAAACTGTTTTGGTCAAAAATCAAGCAAGGATAATGCAACCAAATCTTTTGTTGTGAGGTGTGATGCTTGAATCTATGAACAATTGTATGAACAACTTGCAAATCAAATAAAGAGATGACACAAGGATTTTTACGAGGAAAAAGCCCTTGATCAAGAGTTGATCTCCAGCATAAAAAACCTCGGGCGATGGAAACTACCGATCACCAACTAAGATTAAACAAAAGGTTGATACAAATCGGGATGATAACAAGCTTGTTACAAGGATCACTAATGTGCAATGTGCAAGAAATGCATGAAATCGCCAAGTAAACTGCCGAGAGCTGTTCGAGAGTGTGTGTTTGCCAAAATTAGCTAAGTGTTCTAACTCAAGCTTGTTATCCCCTATTTAAAATTAGAAATAACTAAACTAACTAATTATCCGCTAATCACGCTGGCTTCCCACGATCTCCATAACATTCACAAGGGCCAAGCACGTGCGGAATATTAAGGGAATATGCTCCACGAATATAGGCAAGACCAAGTCCATGCACATACTCCTGCAAAACAAGCTGCATAATGAAGACAATCGTTAGTATAAGGATAACAATAAGGATCCTAAATCCTGATCCTGCAACACCTACTGAGGATCCTTAATTCAAACAGAATTCATGATCCTGGCAGTACATGAGGATCCATGATCCTTAGGATTGGAAAATCCTCCCCTAACAGCTGATAGAAGGCGCAAGCCTCTAGAATTTGATGTTGCTGACCGAGTTCTTCTCAAGGTATCTCCCTGGAAGGGAGTAGTTCATTTTGCTAAGAAGGGAAAGCTCGCTACTCACTATGTGGGTCCTTTCATGATACTCGAAAGGATTGGCAAGGTGGCGTACCGACTCGACCTGCCACAGGAAACAAACAACGTGCCTCCAGTGTTCCACGTATCTAACCTACGTAAATTCCTAGCCGACGAGGAATTACATGTTCCCCTTGAAGACTTGCAAATAAATGAAGCTGTACACTTTGTGGAGAAACCGGTCGAAATCATGGATCAAGGTGTCAAGCGATTGAGGCGCAACAAAATTCCCATAGTCAAGGTTCTATGGGAAGGAAGGCGCGACGCCGAATTCACTTGGGAACTTAAAAGTGAGGTTAAAAGAAGCATGTCTATGCAAGGGTTTCGGATCCACACTTACATGATTTGCTCTTAAATGGCTGCTAAGTCTTCCCCCTTACTCTATTACTTCATTTGCTAATCTAGTTAATCTGTTTAATAGTCAATTCTCATGTAGCAGAAAATTTAAACGTTTAACTTGTCACACCCCGCCCACGTAAAACATCAAATCGTGGCGGAAACGTCGGGGAGTGTTGTAACAGAATTATTGTTTCACAACCATGGCATTTAAAAGTTATGTTTTATTCATCAAACAAAGAGTTACATTGTCTTAAGATAACTGAAACAAAGAGTACATCACATAATTAAACTAGTTCTATCTTCATTTTAAGTCTATAAGGCACAGGTCCGCCCTAGTATGTCACGAACATCCTAAGCAACAGCTCCTGAAAACACATGTGAAAATAGGTACGTCAGCATAAAAATGCCTGTGATATACATAGGTTTTAGGAAAATAGGATTCATGACTTGAGTTTAAAGTAAATGTTTAATAAAAATTAAGTCATGAACCTTGTTAATTGTTTTGTTTTATAAATCATTTGAAAAACGTTAGCAAAATCAGATGATATGTATATATAAAAGAATAATGTATGGTTAAATGAATAACCAAGTAAAATGAGTTTGTATAAATTGAGTTATTTGTAAAACAATGTTTCAGTGAAAATATGTTGTAAATGTAATATGTATAACTAAAATGGTTTAAATAACGCTACGATATGTAATACCATAAAAGCATTTATATATAGGAAGTACTAGTGGCGTATACACCATGCTTTTATCATACTACATGTCGCCTCGTTATGTAAATCACTTACCCAAACAAACCACCAAATTGTAATGTTTAAACCAATTGTTAAATGTTTATGAGTAAACCAAGTCTATTGTCAATGTAAACCATGTGATGTATAAGAAAAAGTCATGTATGGTAAGTAAAATGAGACTACTTAAACCAGAAGCAAAATGTACAAAACAAAGTATTTTAAATAAATCCAAAATTTATGTTTTGTAAGATAAATACATGTTTTACTGATACAAACATTTATGCAGTAAGTTAACGCATACATTCAAGCCTTGGGACAGCAGGATAACCATAGAGTAAAGATTATCAAAGAAAAATGTTTTCGGATTCAGTCATTCCTTACATCCAAACAAACCTAAGATGTCAGGAACGAGATTTGTCAAGTCCTATGGTACCATTACTTACTACCGAGCGGCATAGCTAATGTTAATGAATGTAATTTAGACCCTTTGAACAAACCAAATGTCATATCAAATTGTAAACATGTGATGAAAGTAATGTACTAAGTATGCTAAGTTAACATACAAAGCAGAAAAGTCATGTAAATCAATGTACTAAGTATGCTAAGTTAACATACAAAGCAGAAAAGTCATGTAAATCAATGTACTAAGTATGCTAAGTTAAAATACAAAGCAGAAAAGTATTATAAAAACAATGTACTAAGTATGCTAAGTTAACATACAAAGCAGAAAAGTCATGTAAATCAATGTACTAATAGTGTACAAATGAACATAGCAAGTATATGATATAAAAACATGAAAAGCACTAAAATAACAAGTAGGTACATGTGTTTCACCCCAAAATGTTTAAAAAACAGTAAAAGAGGGGACTATGTACTCACTTGAGATTGCTCAGAAGTCCTAAGATAACCACCAAGCAAAGCTAGAAGATCACGGAATCAAACGGCACCTAATATAGGTAACTACATTAATAAACGGACCTATTCGGAGGATCGGGTAGCATGAGGGTTCGTAAACCAAATGAGTGTAGGAACTCAAGTAATGTGGTTTAACAAAGCCTACATACTAAAACGAAACTTATCCTAAGTGCTTTTGACCCGTTACGACCCGTTTAGGTAGCTTATGCTACTTTAACGCGTCGTTCGCGTAAAACGCGTTTGGACCGTCTAACTAGTCCTATGACAAGTAAAATATGCCTCAACATGTCTAATATTTTTGCTAAATCAGTCTAGATGTCAAAATTTGGGTTACATATGCTTAAAATAAATGTTGGCGTAAAAAGGGCATTTTGGTAATTTACCTAAGGCATATATACTACCTATCATACAACTACTTAAACGACATGACCATAAGGTATAACCTCGGAAGGTTATTCCCTATACAACTATGGTCACCTAAAGTGTTTGGTCGGATCCTAATGATCGACCAAATGGGTCGGGTTCGAAAGTATAAGCGATTGATTAGATCGCTTACCTTTACGACCCTGGACAAGCACAAATCTAAAAGTGACGAGCTAAACATGCTAAAACATGTTTAGTTAAGTTAGAAAACAGGTTTTGGTATCAAAACAAACGGTTTTGATACCTAATAGTAGTTTGGTTACAAAATACGCACAAACACGCATTTTGGCCGAAACTACGACTCGTCACTACGCCTAGTCAACGTGGTAATCAGTAGGTATAGTCACAAGGGACTATAACCATCGTGATTACGCTCACGTTGCAAAGTTCAACGGAACTTTGTGTTGACCATTGACTGGTCACAGCTGAAAGTCAAACTCTGTTTGACTTTCATGCTTGAAATACATAAAAAGCATGGAAGAGGACTTACAAAAGGTCCAAGAATGGAAGTTTGATCTGAAAATTCCCAGGTATGAAGTGTTGCAATTCCAACTTAGGGAAATAATCAGATCAAGGTGTGGTTTGAAGTGAAAACATGAGGGGTATTTATAGTTTTCGTACCACCATTAGGATCATTTCTTGGAGAAGAGGGAATGATCTTGGCCCTACACTTCATACCCACTGATTTGTGAAACCATGGGCATCCAAAACAAGCACATAGAATCAAAGAAACCAGGTGCAAAGGTGTGTAATAGCTAGATCAAGCTGGAAAACACTTCTGCTGGTCTGGGACCTGCTTACGGACTGCAAGGAGAAGGGCATACGGTCCGTATGGACCCTGCAGGTCAGCAAACTTTGTAAAATGGCAGAACAGGCCCCTGAGTCTCCGAACTTGATTTTTGATGCGTTTTGACACGTTTAAGCCCCGTTAACCTCACTTAAAGGCTCAAATATGAAGTTAAAGTATAGGGAACTTAAAATGTGCTCAAAAATATCTTGGATGTTGGCTCGTTTGGTCGTACGGTTGCGTTGTTCGGTAAATTATGACGGAAGTCGTAACGAACGCAAAAACGATCCAAATTAAGCGACGAACGGATTTTTATCACGCCAATCACTAAAATAAAATATTTTAATGATTACATAAATTTTTGGATGTCCGGATGTATTCAGAACATAAGTTATGCGCGAAAATGCAAACTTATGCACTTTTTGACGCTTTTAGTCCCTGAATGAGCATAAAGTTTATTTTAGCACACCGAACACCTCAAACCCTATTTCTAAGCTATGTAAAGGGTATTTAGGGTGTGTTTAACTTATGATCATGTTCCGGAATGTTCGTTACAGTTCAAATTGGCATACTTTCGCAGTTTGTCAAATTTAGTCCCTGTAAGCGAATTAACTTGATTTTGTCATACCAAAGCCTTCAAAACTTATTTCTAAGTTATGTAAGGGTTATTTAAGGTATGTTAAGCATATGTTGATGTTCTGGAGTATTTGTCGCGTTAAACTGATTACGTTTACGCACCAGTTTGCGTATAATTCTCTAGAAAGCAATATAGAGTTTGAAATTGAATAAAAGTCAAAACATGAAAAATATCAAACATAAACAAACAAACATTTGGATCAAATAACTTTATTTCATTGATAACTAAACTGTTTACAATGATTACAAGCACAGATGTCACAGTCTCTCCTACTTGTGGAAATTTCGTCCTGAAATTTGTTTAGAGGAAACTCGTGAGAAAAGATGCGGATACTTCGCATTCATTTGATCTTCACATTCCCAAGTAAACTCAGGTCCACGCTTAGACTCCCAGCTAACTTTAACCAAAGGAATGCGCTTGCGTTTAAGCCATTTGACTATTCAGTCCATGATTTCCACAGGTTTCTCAACAAAATGTAGTGTTTTATCAACACGAATTTCGTCAAGTGGTATGTGGAGGTTCTCATCAGCTAAACACTTCTTCAGATTGGACACGTGGAAGGTTGGATGAACATTTCCAAGTTCAGGAGGTAACTCAAGTCTGTAGGCTACCTTACCGATTCTTTCGACGATCTTGAATGGTCCAACATATCTAGGTGTAAGTTTTCCTGTCTTTCCAAATCTGATCACACCTTTCCAAGGTGAGACTTTAAGTAATACATGATCACGGACTTGAAATTCCAAGGGCTTGCATCGTTGGTCCGCGTAACTCTTTTGACGGCTTCAAGCTGTCTGGAGGTTATCACGAACTTTCTTAACCTTATCAGTTATCTCTAGAATGAGGTCAGGTCCAGTAAGTTGAGCCTCACCTATCTCATTCCAGCAGACTGGTGAACGACATTTTCGACCATAGAGAGCCTCGAAAGGAGCCATGTTGATGCTGGAGTGATAACTGTTGTTGTAGGAGAATTCAATCAATGGAAGATGTGAATCCCAACTACCACCAAAATCGATCACGCAAGCTCTAAGCATATCCTCCAAAGTCTGGATTGTTCTTTCAAATTGACCATCAGATTGCGGATGATAAGCAGTGCTCAGATTAAGTTGGGTCCCCATCGCAGATTGCATGGTTCTCCAAAAACGAGAAGAGAAGCGAGCATCTCTGTCTGAAATAATGTTCAGGGGAACACCATGTCGAGACACTATTTCATCCACATAGATTTTAGCCAACTTTTCAGCAGATAGATCCTCACGGATCGGCAGGAAATGCGCTGATTTTGTAAGACGATCAACAACTACCCAGATGGCATCATGACCTTTCTTAGTGCGCGGAAGTTTGGTAATGAGATCCATAGCAATGTTTTCCCATTTCCAAACTGGAATCTCTGGTTGCTCCAAAAGACCAGAAGGATGTTGGTGTTCAGCTTTAACCTTAAGACAAGTAAGGCATTTTGAAACGTATAAGGCAATGTCTTTGTTCATACCAGGCCACCAATACTGAGTACGAAGATCCTTATACATCTTATCTGAGCCAGGATGAATAGAATAACGAGACTTATGAGCTTCATCCATAAGCAAAGTGCGGAGATCATCTAGGCTTGGGACCCACAAACGGTCCATGAAATAATACGATCCATCGTCCTTCAGTTCAAGATCAGGCTTAATGTGATAGGGTAATTCCTTACCCATCAAGTCTTGTGAAACACAAGCATGTTGAGCCTGAAAGATGCGGGCTTGAATATCAGATCGAGCTTGAATATCAGATTGAACATGAACACAATGAAGCTTAGTACGTTCCTTACGACTCAATGCGTCAGCCACAACATTCGCCTTACCAGGATGGTAGCGAATTTCGCAGTCATAGTCGTTTAGAAGTTCAACCCAATGTCTTCGCCTCATGTTGAGTTCTTTCTGATTGAAGATATGCTGAAGACTTTTGTGGTCAGTGAAAACCACACATTTTGTACCATACAAGTAGTGTCTCCAGATTTTAAGAGCGAAGACAACTGCACCTAACTCAAGATCATGAGTGGTGTAGTTTTTCTCATGCACCTTCAACTGTCTCGATGCATATGCTATGACTTTGTTCCTTTGCATCAGAACACAGCCAAGTCCCAAATTGGATGCATCGCAGTACACGACAAAATCATCATTGCCTTCGGGCAAAGATAGGATAGGCGCATCACAAAGCTTCTGCTTCAAGGTCTGAAAAGCTTCTTCTTGTTTAGTACCCCATTCAAAGGTTTATTCTTCTGAGTTAGAGCAGTTAGGGGAACTGCAATCTTCGAGAAATTTTCGATGAAGAGGCGGTAATAACCCACGAGACCAAGAAAAGAACGAACTTCGGTAGGAGTAGTAGGCGTATCCCAATCCTTAATCGCAGTGATCTTGGAGGGATCTACATGAATACCTTGTTCGTTAACGATATGACCCAAAAATTGAACTTCTTTGAGCCAAAATTCACACTTGAAGAATTTGGCGAAAAGTTGCTCTTTCTTTAGGAGTTCCAGAGTAAGAAGAAGATGTTGCTCGTGATCAGCTTGCGTCTTAGAGTATATCAAAATGTCATCAATGAAAACAATGATGAACTTATCTAAATAAGGCTTGGAGACCCTATTCATCAAGTCCATAAAAACAGCAGGAGCATTAGTCAAACCGAATGGCATAACTATGAACTCATAATTCCAATAACGAGTGCGGAACGCTGTCTTGGGAATATCTTCTTCATGCACACGAAGCTGATGATACCCAGAACGCAGATCAATCTTTGAAAAATAAGAAGTGCCCTGTAACTGATCAAAGAGATCATCAATGCGGGGTAGGGGATATCGATTCTTGAAGGTAAGCTTGTTAAGCTCACAGTAATCGATGCACATTCTGAAAGATCCATCCTTTTTCTTGACAAAAAGAACGGGAGCACCCCAAGGTGAAAAACTAGGATGAATAAAACCTTTATCAGAAAGCTCCTGAAGCTGCTTAGACAACTCTTGCATCTCAGACGGTGCAAGACGATAAGGAGATCTGGCAATAGGATTTGCACCAGGTACAAGATCAACACGGAACTCGACTTGACGCGTTGGGGGTAATCCAGGTAACTCCTCAGGAAATAGCTCCGGATAATCCCGAACGACAGGGATATCTTGAATAGACTTACCTTTGCCTTTATCTGCTACAACATGTGCCAAGAAGGACACATAGTTCTTTCGCAGATACTTCTGAGTTTGAAAACAAGACATGAGCTTGAGGCTACTAACAGGTTTCTCACCATGAACCTGTAGGATCTCACCTGTCGAGAGTGGAACACGAACAATCTTCTCAAAACAAACTACCTCTGTGTGATGCTTGGCTAACCAATCCATACCCACTATAACGTCGAAACTCCCAAGTTGCATTGGCGTGAGGTCGATAGGAAAAAGATGGTTGTTAAGGTTCAATTGGCAATTGCGAAGAACAAAATCAAGAACAACGGGATCACCACTAGCAACTTCTACTGTCAAAGGCTTACCTAGTTTCGTTCTAGACACGCGAAGCAATGGCTCAAAAGATAATGACACAAAACTCTTATCGGCACCAGAATAAAAAAGAATAGATGCAGGTTGATTATTAACAAAGAACGTACCGTTAACCACTTTATTTTCTGTTTGCGCCTCTTGCACATTCATGTTGAAGACTCGACCTCAAGCCTGAGCCTGAGCTGGATTCGCATTCACCAATCTTGGACATTGATTACGGTAGTGGGTCGGATCCCCACAGTTATAACAAGAACCTGGTGGGTAGTGAGGTCGTGCAGCTTGACCTTGTTGCTGAGCAAGAGGCTGAGCAACTCGTTGAGCCGGGTTCTGTACTGCCCTATTCTGATTGGCAGGAATGCGACATGTGTCAGCAAGATGACCAGATCTTCCACAGTTGGTGCAATGACGGCACTGGAGGTGTGGTTAATGATGACCGTTACATCTGTTGCACAAAGGTGCATTGCCAAGATAAGGTTTCTTGGCAAGTGGCTGCGCAGGCTGATTTGGTGCAGCTTGTGCAGTAACGGCGAAATTTTGGGAAGCCTTACGCTTCCTAGAACCCTTCGAGGAACCAGAATCCTTACCCTTCTTGTTTTTACCTTTCTTGCTATCCTCTTTGTCAGATGACTGCTTCTTACCCTTGTCACCTTTTCTATGCAGCTTACCCTTTCGAACTTGCGACTCAGTCAATGTCGCAGATAGCTCGATTGCCTGATGGACTGTGGTAGGGTTACTACCAGTAACGATGTCTTGTACAGAGTCAGGTAGGCCATCGATATACCTCTCGATAGCCTTCTCGAGTGAGGTAACCATTGTTGGGCATAACAAACTCAGCTCCTCATACCTATCAGTGTAAGCCCGGTGCTCACCACTATCCTGTTTCAGGTTTCAAATTCCCTTTCTAGAGCTCGCAGTTCATGACGAGGACAAAACTCCCTCATCATAAGTGCCCTAAGTTCAGCCCATGTTTATGCTAAAGCAACCTCAGCACCACGGTCTCTCATAACCCCGTTCCACCCTGTAAGCACCCTCTTCTGAAACACACAGGAAGCAAACTCGACTTTGCGATTATCAGGACACTGAACGTGATGAAACATATTCTCAATGCTCTCGAACCACTGTAGGAGCCCAGTTGCTCCCTCAGAACCACTAAACTTGAGCGGTTTGGCCGAATTGAAGCTTTTGAAGTTGCATGGAGCATTATTGTTGTTGTTGGCTTGGTTCAATTGAGCAATAAGATTTGGGAACGCAGCAGCCATTTGTTGCGCGATGATTTCTGCCAGTTCGGCATTTGGTAGCGGATTTTCGCGTCGAGGAGGCATTCTAAAAGAGGGAACATGAAAGGAACGAGTGAGATGATTAGATGAAAAGAATGAGATGAAACAAAAATTGACAAAAGGAAAGATGGTGGTCATTCGTCCGTATCACAAAGCAAACAAACGACACACAGTGACTAATCAAAGTAAATGGGTCAAAAATAATGCTTCGCGAAGACATGCTCGCCTATAAGTGAACACTCACCCCAAGAGTTCCCAGGTAAGAGTGACTGGTCCGATTATGTGGATTTGTACGAACACTCTAGCCTTAGACAGAAAACCCAGGGTACAGGCATTCACTCTTCCAGTTTGCATGTGTTCACACTATTTAGAACCCAAAACTTTGACGAGATTTTGAAAACTTGGAAGGCAAAAGGCCAAAAGAATCCTTCAAAAATGGATGGTAAATTTCAAAATCAGTATGAAAAATAAAAGAGTTCAAAACCATAAAATAAATCATTTAAAAACAGATGGTTGATTTTCAAAAATCGTTTTAGAAAATTGGGTTCTCGTTTTGGTGATCACCTAAGGATAGGTGAAGTGCATGTTTTAAAATCTAAACACAAGATAACTTGTGTTGGGGTCCTAGAAAGGTTATAGTCTAGGTCAAAGCATTACTAATAACCTAATTCCCTATAACCATTGGCTCTGATACCAACTCTTCTGTCACACCCCGACCACGTAAAACATCAAATTGTGGCGGAAACATCGGGGAGTGTTGTAACAGAATTATTGTTTCACAACCATGGCATTTAAAAGTTATGTTTTATTCATCAAACAAAGAGTTACATTGTCTTAAGATAACTGAAACAAAGAGTACATCACATAATTAAACTAGTTCTATCTTCATTTTAAGTCTCTAAGGCACAGGTCCGCCCTAGTATGTCACGAACATCCTAAGCAACAGCTCCTGAAAACACATGTGAAAATAGGTACGTCAGCATAAAAATGCCTGTGAGATACATAGGTTTTAGGAAAATAGGATTCATGACTTGAGTTTAAAGTAAATGTTTAATAAAAATTAAGTCATGAAGCTTGTTAATTGTTTTGTTTTATAAATCATTTGAAAAACGTTAGCAAAATCAGATGATATGTATATATAAAAGAATAATGTATGGTTAAATGAATAACCAAGTAAAATGAGTTTGTATAAATTGAGTTATTTGTAAAACAATGTTTAAGTGAAAATATGTTGTAAATGTAATATGTATAACTGAAATGGTTTAAATAACGCTACGATATGTAATACCATAAAAGCATTTATATATAGGAAGTACCAGTGGCGTATCCACCATGCTTTTATCATACTACATGTCGCCTCGTTATGTAAATCACTTACCCAAACAAACCACCAAATTGTAATGTTTAAACCAATTGTCAAATGTTTATGAGTAAACCAAGTCTATTGTTAATGTAAACCATGTGATGTATAAGAAAAATTCATGTATGGTAAGTAAAATGAGACTACTTAAACCACAAGCAAAATGTACAAAACAAAGTATTTTAAATAAATCCGAAAGTTATGTTTTGTAAGATAAATACATGTTTTACTGATACAAACATTTATGCAGTAAGTTAACGCATACATTCAAGCCTTGAGACAGCAGGATAACCTTAGAGTAAAGATTTTCAAAGAAAAATGTTTTCGGATTCAGTCATTACTTACATCCAAACAAACCTAGGATGTTAGGAACGGGATTTGTCAAGTCCTATGGTACCATTACTTACTACCGAGCGGCTTAGCTAATGTTAATGAATGTAATTTAGACCCGTTGAACAAACCAAATGTCATATAAAATTGTAAACATGTGATGAAAGTAATGTACTAAGTATGCTAAGTTAACATAAAAAGCAGAAAAGTCATGTAAATCAATGTACTAACTATGCTAAGTTAACATACAAAGCAGAAAAGTCATGTAAATCAATGTACTAAATATGCTAAGTTAACATACAAAGCAGAAAGGTAATATAAAAACAATGTACTAAGTATGCTAAGTTAACATACAAAGCAGAAAAGTCATGTAAATCAATGTACCAATAGTGTACAAATGAACATAGCAAGTATATGATATGAAAACATGAAAAGCACTAAAATAACAAGTAGGCACATGTGTTTCACCCCAAAATGTTTGAAAAACAGTAAAAGAGGGGACTATGTACGCACTTGAGATTGCTCAGAAGTCCTAAGATAACCACCAAGCAAAGCTAGAAGATCACGGAATCAAACGGCACCTAATATAGGTAACTACATTAATAAACGGACCTAATCGGAGGATCGGGTAGCATGAGGGTTCATAAACCAAATGAGTGTAGGAACTCAAGTACGGTTTAACAAAGCCTACATACTAAAACGAAACGTATCCTAAGTGCTTTTGACCCGTTACGACCCGTTTAGGTAGCTTATGCTACTTTAACGCGTCGTTGGCGTAAAACGCGTTTGGACCGTCTAACTAGTCCTATGACAAGTAAAATATGCCTCAACATGTCTAAAATTGTTGCTAAATCAGTTTAGATGTCAAAATTTGGGTTACATATGCTTAAAATAAATTTTGGCGTAAAAAGGGCATTTTGGTAATTTACCTAAGGCATATATACTACCTATCATACAACTACTTAAACGACGTGACCATAAGGTATAACCTCGGAAGGTTATTCCCTATACAACTATTGTCACCTAAAGTGTTTGGTCGGATCCTAGTGATCGACCAAATGGGTCGGGTTCAAAAGTATAAGCGATTGATTAGATCGCTTACCTTTACGACCCTAGACAAACACAAATCTAAAAGTGACGAGCTAAACATGCTAAAACATGTTTAGTTAAGTTAGAAAACAGGTTTTGGTATCAAAACAAACGGTTTTGATACCCAATAGTAGTTTGGTTACAAAATACGCAGAAACACGCATTTTGGCTGAAACTACGACTCGTCACTACGCCTAGTCAACGTGGTAATCAGTAGGTATAGTCACAAGGGACTATAACCATCATGATTACGCTCACGTTGCAAAGTTCAACGGAACTTTGTGTTGACCATTGACTGGTCAAAGCTGAAAGTCAAACTCTGTTTGACTTTCATGCTTGAAATACATAAAAAGCATGAAAGAGGACTTACAAAAGGTCCAAGAATGGAAGTTTGATCTGAAAATTCCCAGGTATGAAGTGTTGCAACTCCAACTTAGGGAAATTGTAAGTCCCGTTTAACCGGATCTTTCAATGATATCAAACAATTACCAAGTTTGTGCGGAATCCAAACTTGGTGAGATTCAAGAATAACTGAAAATATGAATAACAAAGAATAATACCGAATCACCTTTAAACACTTGCACACGATTCTATTACTTGAACAAGCAAAACCGTCTAGTACAAGTGCTCATCACAATCAAATCGCATCTCCCTCTCTCTGTAGGAATTCTGTAACTAAGAGGTTCCAAAGGTTCAAACCCTAAAACAAGTTAGAAACTTGTTTATATACATAGACAAGCCCACTTCCCTACATGGGCTCCCCTTGGACCTGCTTGGCCCACATGGCCTAAAGCTTGGCCCAAGTGACCTATAAAGGTCCAAAACCTAATACTAACTAACCCGGTAAGGCCCAAATCGTAACCATAGCGCGTTGTATGAATTTAATGCATCAGTCTCACACTTTAGGGCCTAACAATCTCCCCCTAGACTGATGCCATCAAATTGACTTCATAACATGAATTCAGCAACGTCTTCAACGTAGTCTATGGTCGTCGCTATGCCGCAGATGTTGTGGAAGTTCTTGACTTCTGAACTCTCAGCACTGGGTCTCTTTCTTCAGCTTTTGTGGTTAGCTTCATATCAGGATCACGATCAGCTTTGCTTGAAATATCTTTGTCAAAAAGAATGTGAGAGGAGGATTCTCAGCAGCTCTCTTCTTCTTCAGTCTTTTTCTTTCAAGCAGGTTCATGGTACTTCTTCAAATGCACTTTCATTGTCAGACGGCGTTTCATATCCGGTTCTTCTGACTCATGTACATCTTGTTGTAGTGCTACTTCAGGCTTCTTCAGCAACTAACAGCATTATTCATCAATCCCTGTTCTTGATTGAAATCAAGTTCTGCACATGCTCACAAACTCATAAGCAAACATTTCTTATGCAACAGGGAGAGTACCATATGAACACTAGGTACATCCAAGTACTTATACTCGGATTTCACAATTTAAATTCTTTCAACTTTTGATGATCAGTCAAATCTTCAAGAACGGTTATATTTTTTTTTAATTTTAAGAAAACAAATAAACACTCTATTTTTGGATTTTTGGTTTTATAGAAAAACAAGACACTATTTTTGTATTTTTGAATTTTCAATTTTTTTTTATTTTTAATTTCTTAATATTAAGAACTAGAAACAAATAAAACTCAAAATATAAACAACTACCATAATATACAATTACAATTGCAATGGGATCAAAATTCGTTCTCAGGCAGACTAAGGAACACTTTTCAGTACGAGCCTAATCAAACTAGTCTATGCGATTGCCAATACATTTGTCCACTTAAACTTTAACGCTCAACTTTCAATTTTTCAACTTCGTGATATGCTTAAGGTAATATTATACTGATCAAGGTAAGCACAACGATTCATCGTAACAGGTGAGTATACTGAAGTCATCCTTTTTGATTTACAACGTTAGACCATTGGTGTCAGGTCAGTACTTTCGTACAGCAGAGCGACCAATGATTTTGTCCAATGAGGGCAAGGCAAATACCATTTTGGTACGAATTTGGCTCTTAGAGCATTTGGAATTTTCTCATTTTGAGATTTTATTCCTTAGGGTTTTTGTCCTCTTGGGATCTTTTAAGATATCCTGACTATGTCTAAGTCTGCATATAATCTGGATGCAACAGAAGGAAAGCCAAGATATCCCGAGATGATTCAACAATATAAAGACCTGAAACCTCAGACGTTGGCTATCTATCAACGCAAGATTTAAGACCATAAAATCATACGCCGTTGGTATGTTACCCACATGGTACATAGTTCGTTATGTTTATATCACTTAGAATCTTTTATCATTTTGAGCGTCAAGCCTATCAACATATCGCTGTAGATCCTAGTCTTTTCAGCTATGGCACCTTACATGTGTTAGTCAAACCCTTTATCACGAACATTTATTTCACTTCCCATATAATGCAATTTTTCTTTTTGGCTTTTTCATTTTTCAAATGTTTTTGTATTTTTCTCATTTTCTCCCCCTAAAGCAATACATATATATACAGCAAACTCTTTTTGTATTTTTCTTTTCTGAGATTTATCCCCCTAAACTCTATATCTATCAATATGTCCCTCTCCCCCCTAAATTTGTGCATAAATCTTGTATTTTTGCGCAAATTTACCATTTACTAGAGAAAGGACACTTTATATACAAAATAATGAACTAAGAAAGAGAAAAAAAATATTTTTGCTTAACCGTTCTGTCATCAGATTGAAGACTAATCAATATTCAAATCAAAGTACTGAATTTAAACGGTACCTTTTGCTGATCATATCTTACTTCTCTAATCTCCTCTAAAGGAAACATATCATCTGTAAAAAAAAATTTGAACTTTTTGCAACAGTGAAATGTTACCCGTTTTTATCTCTGGAACAACCGCTATCAACATTCCAGAGATTGTGAACAGCTCCTCATTAGTTGTTCCTGAAAAGTAAGGAGATTAGTAAGATATGGGTACCCAGGCCATCGTGGTCCTGGGATTACCTGAAGCATCAAAATAAGACACTTCCTTTAAACATAAGCCCCCTTTCGTTTCAAGGATTGGAGACGTTGCTGCTTTGGATTTAGGTTTCCAAATTTGTTTCAGCTTAGCAAACGCGTTTGTTGCCTTCGGTTGAGCAACTTTAGCTGTTTCAGACTTGTTAGTTTTAGAAAAACGTTTTTGTTCCTGAGAAGCTTTGCGTTTGTTTTTGGCAGCATTCCAATCCCCATCAGAAGGTTTAACCTTGGGATTTACATTCTTCATTGCCTTAGGTGATGATACCTTCATAGGCTTAGAATGGTAGTTATCCTTTGGTGTAACCTTCCGATTTTGAGCATAATACGGTTCATAGGGACGATTTGTGCAGTTTCGAGCAATATGACCAGCAATGCCGCAATTGAAGCATGTTTGTCTCTTCACGTAGAAGGCATTCTGATCAGCTTGTATAGCTCTTGCAGGCCGTGAAAGATGAACTGGTCCTTTCTGTGCTTGTTTGTGTTGCACATTTCCTGCAGACCAAGATGAATTGGGATGTCTGTACTTGTCGTTTGCAAGGGCCTTCTGTGGTGGATATTTCTTTTGATTCTTCTTGCTTTGCTTAGACTGCAAGTCTTGTTCAGAAATCTCACCAGTCTTTTTGAAAGCTTTGTTAGCACAGTCAAATGCATATTTATCACATTTGCCATTACTGAATGGCTTAACAAAAGCATTTTTCACATTACGAGCCTTTTGCGAACTATTGCTGCCCGTTGAGGACTGTGGAGAGCCTGATCGTCTTTGATGTTTAGGCTTCTTATTTCCGTGTCCTTTACCTGCTCGCTTCTGCTCTTGTTGCTTGATCTGAACCTTTTCATCACTAACCGAAGGTTCAGATTGTTCAGCTTGCACACTTGGAGCCTTGTTCACGTTAGTCTTCACTTCTTCCTTCATGTCGTCAGCTTTGACAGAATCGGAGAATTCTGGTTTATCAGATGAAACACCAGAAACTTCAGTAGAAACTTCAGCTGAAACATTTGACGAATTTTTAGCACAAGACGGTTCTGTACATGACACCTTTGAGCTGAATCTGCTAGAATCAACTGATTCCAATTTCTCAGAATTAGCTGCTTCAGATGATTCACATTTGGAATCAGATGGTTCAGCTGGCTCATTCGTTTCATTTGCCGATTCAGTCTCTGTTACACAAGCATCAACGTTTTCGCCCAAATGATCAGACCTGAAATTAATCACAGAGCGAAAAACTGATTTAAAAATATCAAACGTCGCAATAGAGTCTGGATTAGGTTCATTTATTAAATTTTCAGAAGAATCAGACTCTGATGCTTGTTCATCCCTAACTACATTTTCAACCGTTACTTCAACTACTTCATCTGCACATGTAGACGAAGCATTAGAATCAAAAGTGCCTTTAGAAATAAAGTTCATTGAAGGAGTTGGTCGTTTATTATCAACAGAGTTGCTGTTGAATGATGACTTGTCAATTTTTGGACCGTAAGACATCTTGTCCTCATTCATCAATTCCTCCTCAGTCATGGGTAAGTATGTGTAGTTGTCATTATATGGAGGAGGAACTTGATTGAAACCCAAACCACACCCCTTCTTTCTCTTGTATGCAAGTTGCTGCTCACATAAATTTTTGACCAATTTACTGGAAGAGTCATACTTTTTAATGTTAAGTTCGTTAATTTGATATCTTTCTCTGATATCTTCCAGTTCTTTGATCAAAATGCATACCTTTTCCTGTGCCTCTAAGAAATGGGCTGTTTTTACACTTACATCATCCTTAAGTTTGATGATGTCTTTTCGCTGAGCTTCAATTTTATCTTTATAAAGCTTTTCATTCTTTGATAAAGTAATTTTTTTATTTTTTATGTCTTGATAATCTTGTATTAGCTCAGCGTTGTGTATTCTATATGCCTCAACCCTTTCTCCACACTCAGGAGTGCAAAAGACAGAAAGTATATCTTCAACAATCATTTCTTGAGCCACTGGTTTGTGAAATATAAATGCTGAATTTTGTGTGGATGAGCAAACTGCAGTAGATGTGTTGCCTCGAGTAGACTGCTTGTCAGCATTGTCATATGATTTGATGAGTGAGATCAGCTCATCTGACTTCATTTTGTAACAGTAGCAGTCGGTTGTCAATATTATCTGATTAACATTGGTAAACCAACTACAGTTCGGCTGATCTGGAATACTTTTTATAGCATCTAGAAGCTTATTGTTGCTCCTGTGAGTAGACACCACCATCTCTGCCTTCTCCATTTCAGAGAGCAGTTCAGCAAACTGGCCTGTAAGTGCTTCTATAGATTCATCATATGAGTATCTGAATCCTTGGAATTCCTTCTCAAGCACCTCTCTCTTAGAAGACATTTTTAAGATGTGATCCCCCAAAAATGTGATCTTTTAACTATTTCCTCAACATAAGCCCAAAGTGAGAACCTATGTACTCGCTAACTCAAACCCTTTGCTCGCGAATGAAACCGCTTTCTGAACTGTACCTTGAAAATCTGTCAAAACAGTTATCACAAACAAACAAACAAACAAACCTTTTTTTTTAATTAGAATATAAATAAATTTTTTTAAAGAAAGTATAGTAATAGTTATTATTATTATTAATAATATTTTTGTAATGATTAACAAATGATTATTAATATTAAAAAAAACGTCAACTTCAGTTTGTCACTACTTTCTTTCCCGACACCCAAGTGTCACTAAAACTTCTTTTTCTTTAAATCCTCAACGACAACAGCAACTATTTCTTTTTACTCGATACTAATAGTCCACGAGAAGATGATTTCAAGTTGCAGGTGTGACCAGGAGAAGATAAAGTTGCAGGTTGTGAGTGGTAATACGTGGAGGTTGTTCAACTGTGGAATGATGAACGTCTACGAATCGGAGAAGTTGACGGTGTCGGAGGTGAGTGATCGGAGAAGTTGAATAGAGATGGTGAACGATGGAGTGATGATAACCGCAATAGCAAAATCGAAATTAGAACTCGGAAACGTTGTCAGAGTGAGACGACAATCGACGGTGTGTTTTATAGTGATGCTAGGGTGGAGCAGGTTATCAGTGGTCGATGTATGGTGTATGGCGGTCGGCGTATGACGATGATGATGATGAAGATCGGAAGATAGACGATGAAGATGAGTCGAGACCGAGGATGATGATGACTCGAGATCTCGGTTGTGACTCGGAACCGTGGTTGCGACTCGAGACTGTGAAAATTGATGAGTCGAGACCTGTTGAAATTGAAAATTGGAGTCGAGACCTGCTGTGAAGGTTGAATGACTCGAGACCTTAGAGGTTTTTGAGTCGAGACCTCACAGATGGGACTCAAAACCTTGAAGGATATTGTGAGTCGAAACCGGCAGTGATGATGACTCGAGACCAGGAACTTGTTGCGACTCAGAACAGTGGGCACGTGGTTGCGACTCAAATGATTATGATGTACAGAAAACACGTGAGTCGAGACTGTTGAAATATGAATGAAACTTTGGTGATGATTCGAGACCGTGACTCGAGACTCAAGAACTTGATAATTGTGATATCCAAACTTTTGGAAATGTATTTTTCCCGAGATACCAGAGCCAACAGAAGAAATCTTTCGAAAATAATGGAATTTTTTAAATCAATTTTTATATTCAAATCCTTTCAAAAGATAAAAAAAAAAATCCCCAAATCCTTTAACAACTTCCAATACGATCAAAATACCAAAATATAACGATTTTTGATAAAATTTTGATGACCACTTACAAGAACACGAAGAACACGATGAACAAAAAATTCAAATCTTGAATCTTTGATATCACACCGAGCCTAGAAATAGGTTCTAATGGCTCTGATACCACTTGTAAGTCCCGTTTAACCGGATCTTTCAATGATATCAAACAATCACCAAGTTTGTGCGGAATCCAAACTTGGTGAGATTCAAGAATAACAGAAAATATGAATAACAAAGAACAATACCGAATCACCTTTAAACACTTGCACACGATTCTATTACTTGAACAAGCAAAACCATCTATTACAAGTGCTCATCACAATAAAATCGCATCTCCCTCTCTCTGTAGGAATTCTGTAACTAAGAGGCTGCAAAGGTTCAAACCCTAAAACAAGTTAGAAACTTGTTTATATACATAGACAAGCCCACTTCCCTACATGGGCTCCCCTTGGACCTGCTTGGCCCACATGGCCTAAAGCTTGGCCCAAGTGACCTATAAAGGTCCAAAACCTAATACTAACTAACCCGGTAAGGCCCAAATCGTAACCATAGCTCGTTGTATGAATTTGATGCGTCAGTCTCACACTTTAGGGCCTAACAGAAATAATCAGATCAAGGTGTGGTTTGAAGTGAAAACATGAGAGGTATTTATAGTTTTCATACCACCGTTAGGATCATTTCTTGGAGAAGAGGGAATGATCTTGGCCCTACACTTCATACCCACTGATTTGTGAAACCATGGGCATCCAAAACAAGCACATAGAATCAAAGAAACCAGGTGCAAAGGTGTGTAACAGCTAGATCAAGCTGGAAAACACTTCTGCTAGTCTGGGACCTGCTTACGGACCGCAAGGAGAAGGGCATACGGTCTGTAAGGACCCTGCAGGTCAGCAAACTTTGTAAAATGGCAGAACAGGCCCCTGAGTCTCCGAACTTGATTTTTGATGCGTTTTGACACGTTTAAGCCCCGTTAACCTCACTTAAAGGGTCAAATATGAATTTAAAGTATAGGGAACTAAAAATGTGCTAAAAAATATCTTGGATGTCAGCTCGTTTGGTCGTACGGTTGCGTTGTTCGGTAAATTACGACGGAAGTCGTAACGAACGCAAAAACGATCCAAATTAAGCGACGAACGGATTTTTATCAAGCCAATCACTAAAATAAAATATTTTAATGATTACATAAATTTTTGGATGTCCGGATGTATTCAGAACGTAAGTTATGCGCGAAAATGCAAACTTATGCACTTTTTGACGCTTTTAGTCCCTGAATGAGCATAAAGTTTATTTTAGCACACCGAACACCTCAAAGCCTATTTCTAAGCTATGTAAAGGGTATTTAGGGTATGTTTAACTTATGATCATGTTCCGGAATTATCGTTACAGTTCAAATTGGCATACTTTCGCAGTTTGACAAATTTAGTCCCTGTAAGCAAATTAACTTGATTTTGTCATACCAAAGCCTTCAAAACTTATTTCTAAGTTATGTAAGGGTTATTTAAGGTATGTTAAGCATATGTTGATGTTTTGGAGTATTTTTCGCGTTAAACTGATTACGTTTACGCACCAGTTTGCGTATAATTCTCCAGAAAGCGATATAGAGTTTGAAATTGAATAAAAGTCAAAACATGAAAAATATCAAACATAAACAAACAAACATTTGGATCAAATAACTTTATTTCATTGATAACTGAACTGTTTACAATGATTACAAGCACAGATGTCACATAACTAGTGATTTATATAGGGTAACACAAGGTCAAAATGAATCACCTAGAGATTACATCACTAAGTTTAGTAAAGAATCCTTAGATATCCCTAACCTGGATATAGCTACGACTGTGGAAGCCTTTAAAATGGGTTTGCTTAGGAATTCATTATTCTATGATGATCTTGTTATGACTCCATGCAGGAATCTTGATGAAGTAAGAACCAGGGCCCTTAGATTCATCCGATTAGAGGATGATAAAAGGATCCAGGAGAGATTGGCAGGATCCTCGAAACAGGAAAAGCAAGGATCCTACTTCAAGAATAACAAGTTCAGGTCCTACAACAAGTTTGATAACCAGAATGTGCATGCAGTAGAACAAGAAGAGGATGATGAGGATTATCCTCCAATTTCTGAATATTGTTTTTCTGTTGATAATAATGAACTAATTCTTGCAATGCAGAATCTAGGTGAGAAAGCAAGATGGCCAAGGAAAAGTGATAAACCATCCGTAACAAAAGACAAGTCCAAATTGTCACACCCCGACCACGTAGAACATACAAAACGTGGCGGAAACATCGGGGAGTGTTGTAACAGAATTAATGTTTCACAACCATGGAAATTAAAGTTTCGTTTTATTGATTAAAAGTGTTACAATGTTTTAACAAACAAAGAAATACAACATAATTAACTAGTCTTGCATCTTTTATTTTCACTAAAGCCCAAGTCTGCCTATGTGTATCTTGATCATCTTATGCAACAGCTCCTGAAAAACACATGTGAAAATAGGTACGTCAGCATAAAAATGCCTGTGAGATACATAGGTTTTGTGAAAATAGGTTTCATGACTTATGTTTGAGAAAATGTTTAGTCATGAACCTTGTAATTTGCTTTGTCTTTGTAAATCATTTGAAAAACAATAAGTTCAGATGATATGTATAAATAAGAAAAATAATGCATGGTTAAATGAGTAACCATGTAAAATGAGTTTGTAAAAGTTAAGTTGTTTGTAAAACAATGTATTGTGAAAGGTATGTTATTTGTATAAAATGTTATATGTATCAAACTGAAATGATTCAATAACGCTACGATATATGTAATACCATACAAACACTTATATATAGGAAGTACCAGCGGCGTATCCACCATGCTTGTATCATATTACACACGCATCGTTACTTAATCACTTACTCAAACCACCAATGTAATAAGTCTATGTTTAAACCAATAGTCAAAAGTCCTTGTATAAATCATGTCAAATGTTTATAGTCCAAAAGTAGTCAAGTAATGTATAACCAAAATGATATGTATGGTAAGTAAAATTTAGACTACTTAAACCATAAGTAAAAATGTACAAAACAAAGTATTGAAGTAAAACTTGGTTTAAATCAAAGTTATGTTTTGTAAGATATATGCATGCTATACTGAATATGAACATTTATGCGGTATTGTGAAAATTCATACATCCAAGCCTTGAGACAGACGGATAACTATGTAAAAGTGAGTTATCAAGAGAATATGTATTCGGATTCGGTCATTCCTTTCATCCCCTTTCCCTGGGATGTCCGGAACGGGATTTGTCAAGTCCTATGGTACCACTACCTACTAACGAACGGCATGATCGGTGTTAATGAATGTATAGTATAGTTTAAACAAACCAAATGTCATACCAAAATGTAAGCATGTTTTATGAAGATAATGTACCTAGTATGCTAGAGTAAACATACAGGGTAGAGCTGTAAAACAATGTGTCCATATGTTACTGGAACATATGCAACAGAGATGCAGTATAAAACAATGTACTAAGTATGCAAAGTCATCATACAAAGTAGAAAAGTCATGTAAAACAATGTACTAAGTATGCAAAGTCATCATACAAAGTAGAAAAGTCATGTAAAACAATGTACTAAGTATGCAAAGTCATCATACAAAGCATAGAACCCATGAAATCATGTACTATAAATGTACTAATGAATATAGCAAGTATATGATGTGAAAACAGGAAAGCACGAAAGTAACAAGTAGGCACACGTGTTTCACCCCAAAACAGTTTGGAAAACAGTAAAAGAGGGGTCTATGTACTCACTTGAGATTGTTCAGTAGTCCTAAGATAACCACCAAGCAATGCTAGAGATCACGGAATCAAACGGCACCTAATATAGGTAACTACATTAATAAACCGGACCTAAATCGGAAGATCGGATAGAATGAGGTTTCGTAAACCAAACGAGTATAGAGACTCGTGTCATATGGTTTATCAAAGCCTACATGCTAAATGAAACCCAACCTAATAGCTTACGACCCATTACGACCCGTTTAGGTAGCTTATGCTACTTTAACGCGTCGTTTGCGTGAAACGCCTTCGGACCGCCTAACTAGTTCTACGACAAGTGTTATATGCCTAAACATGTTACATAATCATTTATGTGACAAAAGTTTAGGTTACATATGCTTAATTACCAATTATACATGAAAAGGGTATTCTGGTAATTTACCTAAGGCATATAAACTACCTATCATACAACTACTTAAACGATGTGACCATAGGGTATAACCTCGGAAGGTTATTCCCTACCTACTATGGTCACCTAATGTATTTGGTCGGATCCTAATGATCGACCAAACTGGGTCGGGTTTGAGGGTATAGGCGATTTATTAGATCGCCTACCCTACGACCCTAGACAACGTGGTAATCAGTGGGCATAGTCCCAAGGGACTATGACCAACGTGATTACACTCACGTTGCGAAGTTCAAACGAACTTCGCATTGACCATTACTGGTCAACGCTGAAAGTCAAACAAAGTTTGACTTTCTGACTCGAAAAGCAATAAAATAAGGAAAAGAACGAAAGAATACTTACGAAGGGTCCCCGAATGCTAATCGTGATTCAAGTAGCTCAGGTATGAAACGAAGGTTCCAACTTAGAGCTCCTCAAATCAGATTCTAGTGGGTTTTAGCAATGGGGGTGGATGGGTATTTATAGGAATACCCGAACCGTTAGGATCGTTTCATGTAAACCGTGCTTGAATCCCACCCGTACATGTGTCGCGAAGTTGTGGTAACTAAAAAATGGTTCTTATCCGCTGACTAAGCGAGTGTGAATATGTGGTTGAGGTTAAAACAGCTGGAATCTGCTGTTAGAAACAATGTATCTGGTCTGCAGGTGCCTTACGGACCGTAAGGTATAGCTTACGGTCCGTAAGCTAGTAAGTTTGGCAGAATTACAACTTCAGTCCCTGTTGTGTATTCAGCCCATTTTCGACACGTTTAAGGCCCGTTAACCTCATTTCAAAGCTCTAAAATGAAGTTAAAGTATAGGGAACTTAAAATATGCTCAAAAATATCTCGGATGTCGTTTCGTTTAGCCGTACGAACGCGATGTTCGCTTAACTACGACGGAATGCGCATAAGCGCGAAAAACGATCCAAATGACGCGACGAATGGATTTTTCTTATGGCGAACACTAAAATATAATATAGTCACGCTTACATAAATTTTTGGATGTCCGAATGTATTCAGAACGTAAGTTATGCGCGAAAATGCAAACTTGTGCACTTTTTGACACTTTTAGTCCCTGAATGAGCCAAAAGTTTATTTTAGCACACCGAACCCCTCAAAGCCTATTTCTAAGCTATATAAAGGATATTTAAGGTGTGTTTAACTTATGGTCATGTTCCGGAATGTCCGTTACAGTTCAAATTGGCATACTTTCGCAGTTTGTCAAATTTAGTCCCTGTAAGCGAATTAACTTGATTTTGCCATACCAAAGCCTTCAAAACTTATTTCTAAGTTATGTAAAGGTTATTTAAGGTATGTTAAGCCTATGTAACTATTCCGGAGTGTTTGTTGCATTAAACTGGTTATATTTACGCATCGGTGCGTGTATAACCTTCCAGAAAGCGATTTAGAGTTTGAAATCGAACGAGAGTTGATATGTGCAAATGATACACATATTTTTACAAATCCCAAGTATGAAATATAATATTTCATTGGTTCGGTATTTGTTTGATGGCCGTGGAGGCACAGGTGTTACAGTCTCCCCTACTTTAGGAAATTTCGTCCCGAAATTTATTTAGAGGAAACTTGTGAGAGCTTGAAAACATGAAGTTGAAAAGATCGAACAATATTGATTAGGGTTCTGAACTTCTAGTAACCTTTAATAACATCATGATTGCAATGTAAGAGGGATACTTATATACAAGTATATGAAGCGTCATTGGTGCGTCCACCGTACCTCCATTACATCGTTCTCATTTCGTTATTGTTGTCACTATCGGCTCTTACACATAATAAATCTTACTGGGTTTCTGTGCACTAAATTTCATAATTATGTACGCGTCCATAATTTGACAATTCCTTGCATAGTTCACTCAGTCCATTTTATAATGTGCAGGGGAAAACCAAATGAACAATCCTGTGATGAGTGTGACTAGACCGCCATAGAGTCCTTTTAATTAAATCAATAAATGATCTAAATAGACTATCAAGGAGTCTGTCCAGCTACATCACTAGATGTCGTTCTTTAACCAAATTGTGAATTAATCTTTTTTATTAGACCACTAAAGGGTCTCTTATGAATCATGGAGCGGTACTTATATAATCCAAGGGTCTTAACTATTACATAGAAGCCCATTGAGGATTGAAGGTAGTACCTTTTGAATATCCTGCTACGAATCCCTCATATGAAGATATGAAAGATCCTGCGAGGATTTGGATAACGAATATCCAGAGTATTAAAAACACAAAAATATGCATAAAAGAAAACATAAGATGAATAAACACATAGTCACATAACCACAAAATTGTTTAACTAGAAGTTTGTTCTGCTAACAGAGTACATGTATTTAAAGCACACTAGGAATCCATCTCGTGGATTTCATTTGGTACTTTAAACATTACCAAGAATCTAACTATAAAGATAGAAAGATTTTTAAAAGAAAAAATTCGATTTCGATTATAAGGAACCGAAATGTTCGAATTCAGGTTCATAAGGAATCCAATTAAGGACTCTGATTTGAATGATGATCATCCACAAGGGTCTAAATATGAAGATAAAAAGATCCCATATGGATTTTAGAAGCTGAAGATGTTTTGAAACCTTGCACTGGACGTGCTTATGTCAAAACATGAAGTAAGAATGCTTATGAAATTGAGATGCTAGATATGTCAAGGCGACATATGAAGCAGAATTTGAAGGTTAAGTTAATGTATGAGGAAAATATTTTTGAAAACTATGCATGGGGTTCTTTTAAGAAAAATTGTGTTTAACGTTTTTGAAACCTTATATATAATACATTTGAAATTATAAAGTAGGTGTACTAGGTAAGTATATTTATAAAAATGTTTTAAAATCATGCGAGATGAATTTTAAAATTATGTATAAGGTTTTTAAAAAAAATTGAATGATGCTTTTCAAAATCATGCACTTGATAAGAAAATGTACTGTGTTAATATTGTCTTCAGACTATATGAAATATTTTGAAATTAGGAAGGTTGGTTTTGATAACATGGCTAATGTTTTTGAAATAACATAGATAATGTATTTAGATAAATTGTTTTCAAACTATATGAAATGTTTTGAGATCATGAAGATTGTTTTTGAAATACTTGTACTGTATATGTTAAAAAAAAATCAAAACGTAATGGGTATGAGATTTGAAAATACCCTTAGTTATTTAACCAAGGATTTCAAAGGCACAGATGTGCAGAAGCATGATTACTCATAATGTCACTTTATTTTCTGTACTTCGTATCTTAGAATGAAACGAGTACTTAAAATTTTCGAAGGAAATCATGAGAGATCATTTGAAAGAGAGAATCACAAGAGTAGTTTGTAAGGAACATAGTTCCTTGATGTAGGTATCATAGGAAAAGTCATACACACATGTAATTATACTTGTATATCAGAATTGTGAACAACAACTTTTATTTATGAACGAGACATATTGTTTCAAAATACACAAAAACAAAAGAAACAAAGGCATAAGATAGCAACATCCTTTGTTCAGCTGAATGCTCATCCGTGGGTCGGATTTGCATTAGCAAGCTTTGGGCATCGGTTTCTGTAGTGGGTCAGATCCCCACAATTGTAACAGGCACCAGGTGGGTAGTGTGGTCGTGCAGCTTGACCCTGTTGCTGAGCAAGAGGCTGAGCAACTTGTTGAGCCGGGTTCTGAACTGGGCGATTCGGATTAGCAGGGATGCGGCAGGTGTCAGCAAGATGACCGGATCTTCCGCAGTTGGTGCACTGACGACACTGGAGGTGTGGTTGATGATGGCCGTTACACCTGTTGCACAAAGGTGCATTGCCAAAATAAGGCTTCTTGGCTAGTGGTTGCGCAGGCTGATTTGCTGCAGCTTGGGCCTGTGCAGTAATGGCATAGTTTTGGGAAACCTTACGCTTCCTTGCCCTCTTCGATGAACTAGAATCCTTCCCATTCTTGTTTTGACCTTTCTTGCTATCCTCCTTGTCAGACGACTGTTTCTCGCCCTTGTCACCCTTCCTGTGTAATTTATTCTTCCGAATCTGCGACTCAGTCAATGTCGCTGATAATTCGATCGCCTGACGGAGTGTGGCAGGGTTACTACCAGTAAGGATGTCTTGTACCGAGTCAGGTAGGCCGTCGATGTACCTTTCGATAGCTATGTCAAGTGGGGTAACCATAGTCGGGCAAAGCAGACTCAACTCCTCAAACCTATCAGTATATGCCCTGTGCTCTCCACTATCTTGCTTCAACTCATCAAATTCCTTCTCCAAAGCTCGTTGCTCATGACGAGGACAGAATTCCCTCATCATGAGAGCCCTAAGTTCAGCCCATGTCTGTGCTAGAGCAACTTCTGCACCACGATCCCTCATAATCCCGTTCCACCATGTGAGAGCCCTCTTCTGAAACACACTCGAAGAAAACTCGACCTTGCGATTGTTAGGACACTGCACGTGGCGGAAAGTATTCTCAATGCTCTCGAACCATTAAAGAAGCCCAGTCGCTCCTTCAGAACCACTAAACTTGAGTGGTTTAGCCTGGTTAAAATCCTTGTATTTGCATAAAACATTGTTGTTGTTGTTGGCTTGGTTCCATTGAGCAAAGAGGTTTGGGAATTGAGCAGCCATTTGCTGCGCAATGATTTCTGCCAATTCGGCAGTCTCTATCTGGCTTTCGCGTCGAGGAGGCATTCTAAAAGAGGAAACATGAAAGGAAACGAGAGAGAGAATTAGACGACAAGAATGAGATGAAACAAATCTGATGAAAGCAAGGATAGTGGTCATTTGTTTGTTACTACAAAGCAACAAACGACACACAGTGACAAATCAAAGAAAATGGGTCGAAAATAATGTATCGCGAAGACATGCTCGCCTATAAGTGAACACTCATCCCAAGAATTCCCAGGTAAGCACAACTGGTCTCGCGTCTGATGAGATGTATACGAAGTGCTTGCCTAGACAGAAAACCCAGAATACAGGCATTCACCCTTCCAGTTTGCACGTGTTCACATTATTTAAAACCCAAAACCTTGACGAAGTTTTGAAAACTCAAAGGGGTTCAAACCATATAATAGAGAGTTCAAAACCTTACAATAGAGGGTTCAAAACCTAGAAATCAATCATCCTAGAACAGATGATTAGTTTTCAAAGCGGTTTTGAAATTTATGTTCTTGTTGTGGTCGTCGCCTAAGGATAGGTGACGGTATTGTTTTATGACTAAACGCAAGTAAACTCGCGTTAGGGTCCTAAGAAGGTTATAGACTAGGTCAAAGCATTACTAATAACCTAATTCCCTATAACCATTGGCTCTGATACCATCTTTTCTGTCACACCCCGACCACGTAGAACATACAAAACATGGCGGAAACATCGGGGAGTGTTGTAACAGAATTAATGTTTCACAACCATGGAAATTAAAGTTTCGTTTTATTGATTAAAAGTGTTACAATGTTTTAACAAACAAAGAAATACAACATAATTAACTAGTCTTGCATCTTTTATTTTCACTAAAGCCCAAGTCTGCCTATGTGTATCTTGATCATCTTATGCAACAGCTCCTGAAAAACACATGTGAAAATAGGTACGTCAGCATAAAAATGCCTGTGAGATACATAGGTTTTGTGAAAATAGGTTTCATGACTTATGTTTGAGAAAATGTTTAGTCATGAACCTTGTAATTTGCTTTGTCTTTGTAAATCATTTGAAAAACAATAAGTTCAGATGATATGTATAAATAAGAAAAATAATGCATGGTTAAATGAGTAACCATGTAAAATGAGTTTGTAAAAGTTAAGTTGTTTGTAAAACAATGTATTGTGAAAGGTATGTTATTTGTATAAAATGTTATATGTATCAAACTGAAATGATTCAATAACGCTACGATATATGTAATACCATACAAACACTTATATATAGGAAGTACCAGCGGCGTATCCACCATGCTTGTATCATATTACACACGCATCGTTACTTAATCACTTACTCAAACCACCAATGTAATAAGTCTATGTTTAAACCAATAGTCAAAAGTCCTTGTATAAATCATGTCAAATGTTTATAGTCCAAAAGTAGTCAAGTAATGTATAACCAAAATGATATGTATGGTAAGTAAAATTTAGACTACTTAAACCATAAGTAAAAATGTACAAAACAAAGTATTGAAGTAAAACTTGGTTTAAATCAAAGTTATGTTTTGTAAGATATATGCATGCTATACTGAATATGAACATTTATGCGGTATTGTGAAAATTCATACATCCAAGCCTTGAGACAGACGGATAACTATGTAAAAGTGAGTTATCAAGAGAATATGTATTCGGATTCGGTCATTCCTTTCATCCCCTTTCCCTGGGATGTCCGGAACGAGATTTGTCAAGTCCAATGGTACCACTACCTACTAACGAACGGCATGATCGGTGTTAATGAATGTATAGTATAGTTTAAACAAACCAAATGTCATACCAAAATGTAAGCATGTTTTATGAAGATAATGTACCTAGTATGCTAGAGTAAACATACAGGGTAGAGCTGTAAAACAATGTGTCCATATGTTACTGGAACATATGCAACAGAGATGCAGTATAAAACAATGTACTAAGTATGCAAAGTCATCATACAAAGTAGAAAAGTCATGTAAAACAATGTACTAAGTATGCAAAGTCATCATACAAAGTAGAAAAGTCATGTAAAACAATGTACTAAGTATGCAAAGTCATCATACAAAGTAGAAAAGTCATGTAAAACAATGTACTAAGTATGCAAAGTCATCATACAAAGCATAGAACACCATGAAATCATGTACTATAAATGTACTAATGAACATAGCAAGTATATGATGTGAAAACAGGAAAGCACGAAAGTAACAAGTAGGCACACGTGTTTCACCCCAAAACAGTTTGGAAAACAGTAAAAGAGGGGTCTATGTACTCACTTGAGATTGTTCAGTAGTCCTAAGATAACCACCAAGCAATGCTAGAGATCACGGAATCAAACGGCACCTAATATAGGTAACTACATTAATAAACCGGACCTAAATCGGAAGATCGGATAGAATGAGGTTTTGTAAACCAAACGAGTATAGAGACTCGTGTCATATGGTTTATCAAAGCCTACATGCTAAATGAAACCCAACCTAATAGCTTACGACCCATTACGACCCGTTTAGGTAGCTTATGCTACTTTAACGCGTCGTTCGCGTGAAACGCGTTCGGACCGCCTAACTAGTTCTACGACAAGTGTTATATGCCTAAACATGTTACATAATCAGTTATGTGACAAAAGTTTAGGTTACATATGCTTAATTACCAATTATACATGAAAAGGGTATTCTGGTAATTTACCTAAGGCATATAAACTACCTATCATACAACTACTTAAACGATGTGACCATAGGGTATAACCTCAGAAGGTTATTCCATACCTACTATGGTCACCTAATGTATTTGGTCGGATCCTAATGATCGACCAAACTGGGTCGGGTTCGAGGGTATAGGCGATTTATTAGATCGCCTACCCTACGACCCTAGACAACGTGGTAATCAGTGGGCATAGTCCCAAGGGACTATGACCAACGTGATTACACTCACGTTGCGAAGTTCAAACGAACTTCGCATTGACCATTACTGGTCAACGCTGAAAGTCAAACAAAGTTTGACTTTCTGACTCGAAAAGCAATAAAATAAGGAAAAGAACGAAAGAATACTTACGAAGGGTCCCCGAATGCTAATCGTGATTCAAGTAGCTCAGGTATGAAACAAAGGTTCCAACTTAGAGCTCCTCAAATCAGATTCTAGTGGGTTTTAGCAATGGGGGTGGATGGGTATTTATAGGAATACCCGAACCGTTAGGATCGTTTCATGTAAACCGTGCTTGAATCCCACCCGTACATGTGTCGCGAAGTTGTGGTAACTAAAAAATGGTTCTTATCCGCTGACTAAGCGAGTGTGAATATGTGGTTGAGGTTAAAACAGCTGGAATCTGCTGTTAGAAACAATGTATCTGGTCTGCAGGTGCCTTACGGACCGTAAGGTATAGCTTACGGTCCGTAAGCTAGTAAGTTTGGCAGAATTACAACTTCAGTCCCTGTTGTGTATTCAGCCCATTTTCGACACGTTTAAGGCCCGTTAACCTCATTTCAAAGCTCTAAAATGAAGTTAAAGTATAGGGAACTTAAAATATGCTAAAAAATATCTCGGATGTCGTTTCGTTTAGCCGTACGAACGCGATGTTCGCTTAACTACGACGGAATGCGCATAAGCGCGAAAAACGATCCAAATGACGCGACGAATGGATTTTTCTTATGGCGAACACTAAAATATAATATAGTCACGCTTACATAAATTTTTGGATGTCCGAATGTATTCAGAACGTAAGTTATGCGCGAAAATGCAAACTTGTGCACTTTTTGACACTTTTAGTCCCTGAATGAGCCAAAAGTTTATTTTAGCACACCGAACCCCTCAAAGCCTATTTCTAAGCTATATAAAGGATATTTAAGGTGTGTTTAACTTATGGTCATGTTCCGGAATGTCCGTTACAGTTCAAATTGGCATACTTTCGCAGTTTGTCAAATTTAGTCCCTGTAAGCGAATTAACTTGATTTTGCCATACCAAAGCCTTCAAAACTAATTTCTAAGTTATGTAAAGGTTATTTAAGGTATGTTAAGCCTATGTCACTATTCCGGAGTGTTTGTTGCATTAAACTGGTTATATTTACGCATCGGTGCGTGTATAACCTTCCAGAAAGCGATTTAGAGTTTGAAATCGAACGAGAGTTGATATGTGCAAATGATACACATATTTTTACAAATCCCAAGTATGAAATATAATATTTCATTGGTTCGGTATTTGTTTGATGGCCGTGGAGGCACAGGTGTTACACAAATGGTGTACATATCATGAGGATTTCGGACATCTCACTGAAGAGTGTATTGCACTTAGAAAAGAAATTGGTTACTTGTTTAGCAAGGGGCACTTGAAGGAGCTTTTGGGATGAAAGAAGTCAAGGACCCAGGATCCTGAGAGGATCCCAGAAAGAGCTCCTGCTCCCCCAGCAGATGCACAAGTTATAAACTTCATATCCGGTGGATCAGACATTTGTGGTAATTCCTTTTCAACAGCCAAAAGACATGCCAAGGAGACCAAGATGGATAATGGAGATAGACCCATCCGGACCTCTACTGTTACACAGGAGAAAGTTATAACTTTTGATGAGGATGATCGTGTTGATATTCAGGATCCTCATCATGATGGTCTTGTTATTACTTTGTTTATATCTAACCACTTTGTTCGCAGGATCCTGATAGATGAAGGAAGCTCAGTAAACATCATTCAACTTGATGTCCTCAAGAAGATGAACATCCCTGAATCGGATATTGTACCAAGATCCTCCGTTTTTGTGGGATTCAGTGGAGAAACCAAGAACACATAGGGGGACATCAAACTCCCCATCTATATTGAAGGACTTCATTCTTATAAAAAAAATTGTGTTATAGATTGCTTATCCTGTTGTAATGTTATCCTTGGCAGGCCATGGATACATGACATGAAGGCAGTCCCATCTACCTATCATCAATGTGAAAAGCTTCCTAGCCCGTGGGGAGTGGTGAAAATTGAGAGTGATCAACAAGAAGCTAAGAATTGCTACACGTCATCAATGAAGCCAGCCTCAAGACCAAGGGAGCAATAGCAATTAAAGCATCCTTCAAGAGATGTCTTGGAGGCAAGAGAACATGATGTGAAAGAAATCCTTATGGATCCTCATGATCCTGAATCCATAGTCTTCATATGATCAGGGATCCTCAGCAACATTGAACATGATTTAGTATCCTTCCTTAAGAGGAGGAAAACTACCTTTGCCTGGAAGCATGAGGACATGACAGGTATATCTAAAGATATAATTACTCATAAACTTGGCATTGACAGGTCATTTAAGCCAATTCATCAAAAAAGGAGAAAGTTTGCACCTGAGAGGAATGTTATTATCCAGGAAGAGGTTGTCACACCCCGACCACGTAAAGCAACTAGACGTGGCGGAAACGTCGGGGAGTGTTGCAACAGAATTATTGTTTCATAACCATGGCATAAATAATTTCGTTTTATTTAATAAATGAACTCATTGTTTTAATACAATCAAATAAGTACAACTATGATCTTCCATGTTTTAAAGTCACTAAGGCACGAGTCCATCCTAAATGTAGCGTGTATCAACAATCATCATAAGACGGCATCTGAAACATATGTAAAAATAGGTACGTCAGCATAAAAATGCCTGTGAGATACATAGGTTTTGTGAATATAGGATTCATGACTTATAAGTTTAGAAAATGTTGTTTAACAAAAGTCAGTCATGATCCTTGTAAATTGATTTGTAAACCAAAGTCTTGTAAGAGAATCGTGTTACTTGTGTAAAATGTATAAGTCCAAATTGAATGATTCAAATAACGCTACGATATGTAATACCATACAAACACTTATATATAGGAAGTACCAGCGGCGTATCCACCATGCTTGTATCATATTACATACGCCTCGTTACTTAAGTCACTTACTCAAACCAAACCACCAATATAGAATGTTCATGTTTAAACCATGTAATGTGTAAACAAAAGTTATGTATGGTAAGTAAGATGAGACTACTTAAACCATAAGTAAAAATGTACCAAACAAAGTGGTTGAATAAATCAAAAGTTATGCTCTGTAAAATAATGTAAGGTTAAACGAATAACCTTATAGTAGCATATCAAAAGTATACTTTGGATTTGTAAGTGACATATTAAACTATGTTTTGGTTTCGTAAATAACATATCAAAATATGCTTTGGATGATTAACAAAATATATGTTGGTTTTGTACAATACCACACATGAGAGTATATCAAACTATACTTTAAAAGTGTGATTTAAGAATTCATTCAGACCTAGTGCATCAAAATACACCTTTGAGACTATAAGGATACCACAAAGGCAATCCCTATTTGGATGGAGAAACAAATTGGTTTCAGACATTCCATGACAACAGGAATGGGGTGTCAAATCCTATAGCGCTATATCATACTACCAACCGGTCTGGTGAACATAAAATAAGTACAATTCAACAATTTATTTTATGTTCTTTGAGAAATCAATGTTTAAACCATAGATAGTCATTTAGTTTGTCAAATGATAAGTAATAACATGTATAATCAATTATACTTTGAAATCATGAAAGTAACAGATAGGTACACATGCTTCACCCCAAAACAGTTTGAAAACGGTAAAAGAGGGGAACTATGTACTCACTTGAGATTGCTCAGAAGTCCTAAGATAACCACCAAGCAATGCTAGAGATCACGGAATCAAACGATACCTAATATAGGTAACTATGTTAATAAACCGGACCTATATCGGAGGATCGGATAGAATGAGGGCTCGTAAACCAAATGAGTATGAGAACTCATGTAGTATGGTTTAACAAGGCCTACATACTAAATGAAACCTAGCCTAAGTGCTTACGACCCATCACGAC